>RSEF01000007.1:28077190-28129048 GCA_003993805.1 Himantopus leucocephalus | reverse complement strand
CTGTGTGGTCCCAGCTGCCGGCTGGGGTTAAACCACAACACAAAGACAACTGGAAATCTTACCCACAGAGGCTGTTTACCAGAATCTCTTTATTTTCTCTTCCTGTTATTAATCAGTTTAGTAATCTCACAAAACCAGCATGTTTCAGTTAGGCCAGAGTCAATAAAGGAAAAGTCATCACCCATAAAACAGTTGCAACTTCCCCCCTGCCCCACCAGATCCTCTAATTCTTTTTATCTAATATTTGGTGTTTGGATCAGGCCCAAGAGTTTTGTTAAATCTCGGCTTTTTTTTTGCTTTTTTTTTTTTTTTCTATTTTCCAAACCAGCCTGTCAGCCCCTATTAAACAAGAGGATGAACTGGTTACGGCTATAGCTTGTAAGTCAGTAAAACTAAGTGTTGCCTCTGGCTCTGCAACAGACTCTCTGCACCTACGATTTTTACTATATTTGTTAAACACTTTTGGTTTTGTTTGTGCTTTTCTTTTTTTAATATAGAATAATCATTGTGCTACAGCCTCTAGTGAGAATTAAGAGAAAAGTACAAACGCTTCAATGTTATTTTACTATTAGTCATACATATTTCTCCCTGTCTATGTTGCAATTTGGATTGCTTTATCTGTCCCAGTATAATAACCTGGTCCATGAGCATCCTGGCTCCTGAAGACAGTCTATTGTGGATTTGTGTCTTATATCGACAGAGCTCTACCACAGTAATACTCTAGTGCTGAGACCTATATATATATTTTTTTTCCATAAAATTCATTGGACCATCTGTGAGGTCTCTTTTGCTATGTCACAATTGCTTAAAATTCTTCACAGATTCAGAGTTGCGGAGGGGAAGGACACGCTATAGGATGCATAGACAGCACGATCATATTGTCTTTTCCTCCTTTGAGATCTGAGCAAAGCCAGAACATCATCTGCTTGCAAATGGATGCAGAAAGGCTGAGTCTTGGGGCCATATTCATGGGATTACGAGCCTAGCGATTCACTGGGCACAATCCTTCACTGTTGTGAAGGTCAGCCAATGTGCCCATGGAAGGTCCTTCAGCCCTAACAATATCAAATAAACTATCAAATCTATCAATAATCTATCAAAACCCCTTTCACATGAGTAGAAACCTAACCATTGAATTGGTTGCCTTTGGATGCCAGCTGTGTGACCTCTTCTTGCAAGAAGGTGGTGTAAAGGGTTCTGTATTGCAGAGGGATGTTTCCAGGGATACATATTAAAGTTATGTTAATTATCCAAAGCACCTGGAGATCCTAGGAGGGAAACTATAGAAGAAATGTAAAGCATCGTTTTTATACCAAGCATTAGGAAACTGCCAAGGTTTTCATGTCAAACAGGAATAGCAAGGTTTTGATTCTGAACTTTCTAAAGTAGCCTTTAATAAGCAAATACTTTAAAATGTGAAGGCTATTGACTTACGAACATTTGTAATCCGCTCTCTGTCTGGGGAGAGCTGTAAGCTTCTTCATGCAAACGATGTGAAGAATAGTCTAAAGCCATAGATGGAATGCACTGGGGTAAGCTTTTTAATACGAGAAGCACCAATGAGCTTTTGAAACACATTTTCAATCTTTTTTTTTTTTTTGAAAATGGATTAGTAGTCTTTTGTTATTTTTAAGCCTTTTCTAGAGATCAGCTGGTGGCACTGATAAATTATCCATGGAGCTAGACAATCTCTACTAATTCCAAGCACCCTTTTCCATCAGGGAGATTGGTCTGAATGGAATGTGTTACTTCCCATTGACACGATTTTATGAAAGATTTCCTTATGGTAATGTACTTTCTTCACTTACAATGCATTACTTTAACATAGCATGTCACGGTGATGGAAAAGAGCATATCCGGGGATGACACACCAGGGATGTAATGCAGTTAAAAAAAAAATACACATGACCTCCTACCCAAGGTGCAGCCCACCGTGGTCCCCACCCCACACTAATTTATATGAGAACTGGTGTATTTTCAATGCTAATACTGAGACAGATCTGGGTCTACCTTCTGTCCTGTTACAGAAGTCAGCTGGATTACCTCAGGTATTGCATTTTAGTAAGTGAACTTAGCACACAGCATTAAGAAAGTTATCAAACCTTCAGGATAATTTAAAGTATATTAGAATTAATTTTGACATCCCAATTAAAACATACTTCTTCTTTTATAAAAGGTGCCAATTTCTACTGTAAAATTAGTATTGCCAGAGCAGATTGTAATGCCAGATTAATCATAAATTCTGTCTCTAGCAATGGCTGATACAACCTGCAAACACAGTGCAGGAAACCCCACAGTAGTTAATTATGGAGGAGGTTACCCACAAAAGTTACCTTAACCTCTGACAGTCAGAGGCTGCATTACAGCCTGAGTCATGTGGGTTTATGTCCCTTTCAAGACTTCTGTGTTTTATAAAATCCTTCTCAGAGCATTTTCTGGAGACTAGAGATTTTCTTACCCAACGAATGTCCCCAATACAGTGACATTACTGACTTCTGGGAAGAAGCTTCCCAGGGTACTTGTGCAGCAATAAGAAAATTCCTTCCTTTGTGTAAATAGTTAATAAAATTGTCTTGCTTCCAGAGAAACAAAACATGAATATATATATGGTGCGTATATATAGCACTCATGAAAGGATTATTTTTAAGTTGCCAGAACATTAAAGATAACTAGCTTTCATTTAATTTTCCATGCTTCAGAAAATGTGATATATTATATGGCTGATCAATGAAATAATTTTTTTTATGATAAAAGGTCCTAGATTATTTTGGCTGATGCTGTTGTTATCTGATATCCTCCTCAGGGAAAGTCTTGAGCTTTGAGCAACCTTGGATTTTTGTTTTTCTTTTAGGGCGTTCAGCTGAGCTGAAGTAGTAAAGATGAGTATTGACTCAAGAAGTAATTTTGCAATGTTGTACAGCAGAAGGGGTAAGTCATATTTCCAAAGGTTGTACTCACAAAACTCAGATTTGGCTTTAGATACTCATCAGCCTGCTCACAGCCCAGTTATATCTCAGTTTAATTAGCTCAGCAATCACAGTTACATAGGAGCATTTTTGTCATTATAACCAAGCTTTCAAACTAGAACTCCTGCCACACAAAAGGGGATGATCTATGGCAAACTGTGGGGAAGGGCAGCAGCTCTGCCTCTTACTTTTCTTAGTAGGGAAAGGCATAAAAAAAAAATCTTTGCAAAAGACAGAGGTGCAAGCATGGCCCCATTAACACGCAGTGATCCTTCTGCCTGTGGGCTCAAAGTAAGAAATGCCATTTTAAGAATGGGAAAAGAAAAGCCAGATTCCAGCTGCCCGTTTCTTGTTCTGTCTTCCCACTTTTTTCATACTCGACATTCCCCATAATTCTTGAAACCAAGCAAATAAATGCGTAGGTGCTGCAAATGACCTCATGGCAACTTGAAATCACAAACATGTAGGTAATCTAGCAAACAGAGGAAGCAGCTAACCCTGCAAGGACTTGATAGTAAAGCAAAACCACAGGAGCAAATTGCACCTGGATTTTCTTCCATTATTCCGAACCCTTTAACCTGAAGGGCTACTATCCATTAGTCTGATAAAGCACAACGTGCACAACTTTAATACCACTGTTAGGCTCTTATCCACAAAGTACATTGCCAATGTAAACCAAGGTATGAGTGCTAATTACTTTTGGTAAGGCTTATATTTTCACGGTAACTTAATACAGCTAATATTCAGGGTAATTCACCATGTTTCAAATACTTAGGGCCAGATTTGACATTTTTCTTTATAGTGCTAAAGCTACTGGAATTACATAAGGCCAAATAATACCCACTGTGGCATTTCGACTCTTCCTCAAATGACTTGCACAGTGTCTCTTTGAAGTCCATAATACAAACAGTATCTGAGTGAGCTGCAAGTTTTGCTCCCTGGTGCACGCAGCTCTCTCTAAGAGCTGGCACAATATTCACGCTTTCTGTTTTTTCCTGATTTTTTATAATTGTGATGACTAGCAAATCGGATTTTTTCTCCTCTTTGTGGTAGGATTCTTGGCATTTCAGGGAATGATGGAGAAGTGTCTCCCAAATCATGGAATGTCAACATTTTGCTTTGCCAGGACAGTGCTCAGGAGTTGCAATTCAGACCCATCATGTTCCTCCATGCTCCCAAGTGCGATTTCATTTTCTAGGGTGACTGGACCCACTGTGGGAGGCAGCTGATCATGGGAGCCACACGGCTGCGGTAACACAGTGTTTCCTCTCTCCACAAGGACATGGACCGGTTAAAGGGACCCCAGGAAAGTGGACAGAGAATTACTAGAATTTTAAAAGACATGAGCTATGGGGGACATAATCTGGTTTAGGCAGTCAGAGGGAAAAGTGAGTGAAGATGAAGGCACAAGAAGAATCACAGGAAGTCCTAAGTTCAATCTTTTCTCTATGTGTGCGTAAAGTGAGAAGTATCAGGCTGACATGTCCATCAGGGATGTATTTCGGTTAGACCTCAAAGGACAGAAATGGTAGAATCACCAGTAGAAACAAGTAGGCGAGGTTTTATAGTCTTTGTCACTAAGGTGTCATTCAACAGATTTGTTGAATGTAGGCTGGTTTAAAACAAAAATATACTGAAACAGCTTTAGGATGGGATAATAGACTTCTTTGGGTCCTTTACTATGAATCTTTTGAGAAAAATGGACAGTTTAACACTCCCTATCTTCCCTGTTCCTTCCTTTTTGTTACTTAATGGAAAACTGAAAGTTCTGAAGAAAGCTGAAATTTTCCAATAAGACTGGCTCTTCATTTTGGACTTTTTGATTTTTTTCATAGTCAATTTGAGGACCAAATGGACAAAATTAGTCCTATGAAGGATTTTTTTCAAAGTAACTTAGACCCTAATTCAACATAGTAAAGTGTCTGGTGTAATTAAGAAATTACTTCTCATGGTGACTTTGCTGTAGTATAAACATTGTTAAAGGTGTAGTACCACACAGAGATGCTCTGAAGTGCACAGCATCAGCCTTTGGTGAATTTAAGCCTAAATTGACCCTGGTTACTTCACTAGTCCTGAAAGAGTGTGTAAATTCTTAATGCGAAAAACACTAACATTGGGATATGCTGTAGCTTTCCATTTGAAACAGATTTTCAGACAAAAGAAACACTTCAAATCCGCTGGATGAGGAAGAAGTATTGCCTTTTTCAGTATGAGCATAAATAGCTTGCTAAAGTCTCTAGTTCCAGTCCAGGAAGGAGCAGTATCTTGTGGAGTTTGAGAGCTTGTGGAGCAAAAGAGATCAAACAGGCATGTTTATGCTCTGATCCAGCTGCAAGGTCAGTAGTTTTATTAACTCATTTCCAGTAAGCACATTTAGTGAAGTTTTATATGAAGTCCATATGGGATTGCATGGGCTTTACAAATGGGGAAAAGGGGGAGGAGAAGATGATGAGGAGAGCAATGAGTTGAGAGAAGGCAGAAATAAGAGCTCAAGTGAGGATTTGTTGCATTTTATCACACCACACGGGCATGCAACTATCTTGGAAGTACCTGGGCAAACCGGCATCCAAAAAAAAATAGAAAAGAGGTAAGAAGCTGGTTTCTGGCCTTGTTGTGTGGCAGAAGCAGTCCCAGTATGTAGCTCGTTTGTGCAGGCCTCTTTATGAAATGTACGTACATTTGTAACACTTTATATTTAGTTTAATAATTTACCAGTGGTTAATATTTCAAAAGAGTAAAGCAGAAAATCAGATAAAATTTTTATACTTCCTATTAAAAGTCGAATGGAGCATTGAGAGACAATCCAAGCAATCATCCCCCCCAAATCTATCTACTGAATCAGCCTGGCTTCGAGCAAAAAGGAAATCTTACACTTTATTTTGTGCTGGGTGTTGAGTGCGTGTGTGTTGGTCTCACAGCAACAATGGACTCTCACAGTCATAAACTTTCAGCCGGTCACCAGCTCCTGCCAGGTCATTTTGAAAAAGACCCCAAAAGACCCTGATGATCTTTTCTTAATTACTTAATGGCTCTTGTTAATCCTGTAGTACCGGATACATCCAAGGCGTGATCTTTCAGCTAGCATAGTGTTGAATCGTGCGGTTTGAGCTTCTGCTGCTACTAATGTCAATGGCACTGAACTGATTGGTAACATTTTGCTGCTCTGATTGGTCATGGGACAGTTCAGTGAAAAATCTGTAACCTATCCGGTCATAACCTTATATGGAAACTGTTGCTCCTGACGTAATAAATAGTAATAGAAAAATAAATTAAAAAGAAAGGAAGGAAGGAAAACAGATAGAAACCCATAAACTGTTCAAAAAGGTTAAATCAAGCAATATTAAAAACAGATTTTAGGAAGTTTTAGAGGCTTTTTGTTTTGGGTATTTTTTTGCTTATTCAATAAAAATGGCGGGAATAATATAATAACCAGTATGGTATTTTACAGCAGGTTTAATGCAGTCTAAGTCCATTAAGGGAACTTCTCTCTGTTTTTTTTTTGAAAAAAGGTCTTTCAATTTTCTTTTTCAAGGGAAACACAGTTCACATTTTTCCAGTTTTACAGCTTAGTGCACTGAGTCAAGCACACGGTGGAGAGCAACTTGCTTAGAAAGTCAATAGACTCTTATGACAATAAGTCAAAGCAAACCTGTCGATTTTGGTGGGAACAGAAGCTGGACAAAGACAAGATTATTGCTGCATGTACCAGTGGCTGAAGAGGAGCACAGGTCTGTGAAGCAGCCCACAGCCACGGTCAAACATTTTAGATTAGAAAAGAACATAAAGTAAAGTAACCAAAGAGGATAATTGAGGAAATTGTATCGCAAAAAACTGCACCAGAGGTAGAAGGTATTTAGTTTTATTCTCAAAAGGTAGTGCCTTTATACTGTGCAGGGCTTATGAGGACCTTTTTGTGGTGTGCTGAAGCAAGCTTACAGTGATCTGGATTGATTTACACGTAACCAGGTATTCACAGCCCCTAACTTCAGGCGTGTTTGCTATGTAGTCAGTGAAGCCTTGCATTGTGTGACTCAGCACACCCGAGTTCGCTTTCTGCTTCTCTCCATCAGCAACAGAAGGAGCCACGGTCTGTCACTTGTACGTTGAAGTTAGATGGTGTGACTGCGGCCTGCTGCCCAATACAGTGTGTGCATGGTGCAGAAACGTTGTTTTCTCTTTTCTTCCATCCAAATAAAGTTTTGAACATGTTAATTTCTGGAGTTGAAAATGCCATTTGTGGCTTTTTCTAAACAGTGGGTAAGCAAAAGCATGGCTTTTTTATGTCACATGAGAGTACCCCCATTTATTTCCATGGAAGGGAGAAGAGAAGAACAAAAACGTTACATATCCTGAGTCTTTGAGAAGCCTTTGTGTCTCACACCATCCATGCACACAAAGGCAAACCATCCTGCAAGAATAACAAAGGAGATGGCTGAATTGCTGTCACATCGGTAACTTCTAATTCTCTTTGTCCCGAGCCATTCTAATAATACACACGCTAATTCAGTAAAGAGATGATCTAAAATCCTTTGATGTTAATGGGTCTGTTTCTATTGACTGCAGCAAGTTTTGGATTGGGCTGTAAAGATTTTATTTCTGCATGCTGCTTGCTTAACTGGTCAAACAGCATTTATTATTACATGCCTGTGAGGGAAAATGTGCCATCTTCTCACTAGAGCATTTACTAAGTTCAATCTCTCATGTTTAATTATTTACTAGTGATGTGTTTTAATAGTCAAAACCCAAGGCTGCCAAAGAGCTCCATCTGAAATATACTATCACATGGAGAATATTTACTTAAAAGAATCAGATTCCGTAAACTTTAGAATAGCAGTCAAAACATAGTTGTCGGAAAGAAAACAGAAATTATAAGCACGCCAAATTGTTATTGATTTAACATTAGTCATTATTTTGCATTGTTCACATCTCTAATATTATTCAAAAAAATAAAATTAGTTTATTAATTGTTAATGCCAACTATGCTATTAAAAAATATCTGTGATTTGAGTGAACTTTTTTACTGAAGTTTGAAGGATATCTTCCAGTCTACTTACTTAAAATATTTATGCATTATAGACTACTGGAGAAAAAGAGGTTCTCATATGCTTTTAGGATTAAGAAATTTTTCACAAAAGGACAATAAGAAAGAAAGGCTTAATTTTTTTCCTAGACTTAGCTAAGAATAATATAAAAATATTACAGTAGCAAATCCCCAAATGGTAAAGTAATATGAGGTTACATTGGTGTTGTTAAGAAATGGGATTAGTGCCTGGGATATTGTTTAGTTTGAATAACAAGATAGAGTAGCATTTTCTGTTCTCCAAAAAGTAAAAGGTCATGTGTGTGTGCATGTGTGCGGTGCCACAGCCAGCTGGTATACATCAGTTTCACTGGACCCAATATCTTGCCCCTGGGACAGAAAACTCAGTGAGGTGTCAACTCATAATGACGTAACAAAGGGCAGGAGAGTAAAAATGGAAGGAACTCAGAGGTTTCATCACCTTGAAAAGGGTGATCCAGTTCCATCCATGTGCCTATGCTGGATCCTGAACATGAAAGGACTTCCTCCATGGAGAAAAGCTACCCAAGGAAGGTGTCAGTCATGGCAGAGGTCCCTTTTGACCTCTCTGTGGAGATATATTGAGCCAAGAGGTTCCCAAAGGTCCAATGTGGAGAAGGCATGACAGCAGGTTCACTCCAGGGTAGAGAGCACAAAGTTGCAAGAGGTTTCTTGCTCTGGGCTCCTGTCACACCACGTAGCTGATGGGGCTCCAGCTATGGTAAAATGCATAATCAACCTCAGCAGCTCTGCCTGAGGATGCAACAGTGTCACTGTAGCTCGTGATGTTTGGGGTCAATGGAAGATCCTCTCCCTCCCCCTCACACGTGTCAGCAACCATCTCAGGGTGGACAGGTCAGCCTTGTCACAGAGACCAGGCAAGAAGATAAAGTCAGGCCCACTAAAGAGTCCTACTCAGGGATTTCTGGAGTTCAAAGCACTGCATTTTGCCTATTGGGTACATTCGACTTCTTGACACACAGTTTAACTTATTTGTGGTTAAGGATTCATTTTTTTCTCTTGATAAGACTTCCAGTTCAATTCTCCATTTAGACATTTTGTATAATTAACGTTTTTGCTGCTGGGTTTTACATTTTTTTAATAAGCTCTGCAACTGTTGACATAATTTGGCAATGTACAAATTGCATGCAACAAATTGTCCTAGGACAGATGTATGACAGAAGACCTCTTTTGAAGGAATGACCTTTCTGCAGTAAATAACAATGTTTTCTTTCCTTCCCTTAGCACTAATTTACTGTTCACGTAGCAACAAGTTGCAATTATAAAATATAAATGTCTAAACTTTTTAGGGAGCAGCTTTGGAATGATGAAAAGTCAGACTGTTGATCATTGTTGTATGTATTGATCACTATTCCTTGAGGTGTAGAGTACCTTCATTTAATCATAGTTACAGTGATACCAAAGGCCAAGACTATTCAACGTGTATATGTGTAACAAACAACACTGCGTGTTTTTCAGAGAATATTAAATCCGACAATTTTGGAGGGAGGAGAGCAGCAGTCTTTCTCCCTTACTAGTGTTTTGTCTGACCCCCCTTTGCCTATGGCATTTATTTCTCTCTAATAAGACTAAATCATGGCTAGAAAAACTCTCATGCAATACTGATTCTCAGGCAGATATTTGAAAAACCTGACTTGGTTTGCATTTGTATATTAAAGCTCTGTTGCACTGCTAGAAGCATGTAAATCACAGCACGACCCATCTTTGACTACTAGTTTTGATGTAAATTGCTGCACATAAGCAAGAAATGAACTAAAGGCTACACAGCAGCCTTTAAAGAACATTCTCCAAGAGACATTTTCAATTTTATGTTATCCAAAAAACACATGTCCCTTTTACCAAATCCCCATCTGTGTCAGCTGATATGGTAGTCTGAAAAAGAAGGCAGATGATAGTTTCTGTGCTATTAGTGTCCTTAGGTATTTAGAAGTTGGCAAAGAAATTTGCACATGGGGCTCTACTTTGGCATCATCCACACCTCAAGCTGCATGAGTGTCTGTGAACATTTGATTTCACCACGTGTTGCCAGGGTTGGAGGTGACAATGAGTGAGATCGTGCTCAGACCATGGAACTTGAATTTCTTCTTCTCTCTTTTCAATCACTGTTTTGAGGGAGGAGGGTGAGGAAAGGCACTTCTGTAGATGATGGTCTCCCCAGAGCTCTGGATATACGGATTCATCCTTTGTATACTGTGCTGGTAGTAATTTGGCTGCAGTTTCATCCACTGTTGCCAGTGAAAAAAACCTGACAGCCTTTCCACAAACCTGGGGAAGATATTAGTGCAATTTGGAAGAGATTGCTAGGGCACACTGCTCAGAGCCAAATTCAGTCCTTGGTACGTTCACAGTACTGGCTGTGAAGAATAAGAAACCACATGTATAGGCAACAGGGGAGAAGAAAATGTTAGCTGTAAGCTAAAGGAAAAAGAGACAAAGGGCTTCTTCCAAACAGTGAGATAAAACGGAACAGCAAAAGGGAAGCCTTGTCTGCTGGCCGCCCTGTAACAGTCAGAGGAGGCAAAGATGAGGTCTTACAAGTTTCTCCACTACACACAGAGAAACTTTGTTGCTGCCAATGCGCATTCAGCTAATCCCAGGTTTTCTGTGCAGAAATTAAAACTTTCTCTGTCCTAGGCTCATGAATACAGCACCCCCCTCCCTACCTCCTAGCTCTACTGCCTTCTCCCTGGCTCCCTTTTCACAGGCACCGAGTGCCACCCGTTAGCATCCTTTCCTCAGGCCTTCTAATGGCAATTTCTTGCTGCTGGCCTCACATCAGCTGGCTTTCCTTCTGGCTCTTCACAGCCCTCTGCACTTTATAGGAAGGGATTATTAGCACTATGTATTATTAGAAGCTAATAGCAATATTCTTAACCCATGTCACCGTTAAACATAAAGAAGACTAAAAGCCAAAGATTATACCGTCTGGCTAATAGCAGACACAGTGTTTACATTGTGAATGAAATCAATTCTGAACAGTGGTAAAAATGTTAGCATTAATGCCCTAAAACTGTGCAAACCCCAGTCAGCAAGCGCAGAAAGGATGGGAGGAGGTCAGGGCAAGTGGCCTTTTTGGGAATCTGGGACAGTCTAATTTAGTGTGTTAGACAACGTTTTTGACCTGTTACCTAAAACTATGACTACAAGTCTCCTGATATCAGAGCCAACATCGCCACTACTAGAATGTTCTCTGGAAAAAACCTTGAACCTTTCAATCCAGAACTGCAGGAGCCCTAATTACTGGAGTAATCAGATTTGAGTTAAATAAAAATATCAGGTACAATTAAGTTTTGCATCTGCTCTGAGCTTTCAGCAGTTGTGGAACTAACCTAGCAGGTCCCTCAGCTTGAATTTCACCTTTGGTTTGCCTGAAGGTACCAAATGGTTCATGTGGGTATCCACTAAGCCCTTGCTTGGCCAGACCTGGTTTGCCAAGGTCCGAAATCAGGTTCCATTGCCGACTTCTTCTCCCCCTCCTCCACTTTTTGCAATGTTGAGGTGGTGCAGCTATTTAATATTAAACTTAAAGGCAAACAATTTGTATTCATCTCTCAAAGGAGAAGGAAGAATAAGCAAATGCTCTATTACGATTGTGTGCATTTATATTTGATAAAAATGGTTGCAATTTATATGCAAATTAAGTGTGACTCAGCCTCCTGGCAATTTGTCAGTAGGACCCTCAGCTTCACAAACCATTTATGCCCTTACCTAAACAGCCCTGGGCCCATCTGGAGGCATTTTAGCGAAGGGAGGCCAAATTGTACTTTAAGGGGTTGTAAACACATTCAAGCAAGGTACAAGCCTGGATTACCACCTCCCCTCCGGCTCACTGGATCATCTTTGTTCATTCCTAAAGATGTTTTCTTTTACAGTGCTGCTTTTCATAACCTCTGCTTTCCAACAGAGGCCCAGTGGTAAACATGTCTCGGCTTTAAAGCACAGATATCCAGAGCTTTTTTTGCTATACTCAGAATGAGCTCGGGATTGAAAGCTTCTTCTTGGCCCACATAAGAGCTGCCTGATGTTACTACATCCCTCAACCCTCTTACAGCCTTTGATGCACCAAAAGCATGAATATCACTTCCTGGACCTACTGGAAACTGCAGATTGGACACCATCTTGGTTTACTTGTTTTTTCTTCATTTTTTTTTTCCTGATGGTTTCCTGCNCTGATGGTTTCCTGTCCTTACCCTACTACTTCCCTTATCCCTCCCGTTTTCCTCTCTGCCTTCAAAAACAAAAAATGAGAAACACAAAATGTGTCTTGTGTCTTTTCTCTCTGACCTTCCTGCTGTCTTAGCTGGGCACTTTGTAATTTGTTTGGGGATTTCTTGTCTCTTCATGCCCTTCTTTAACCATCACTTTGGGGAGGTATACATTTAGGGGTACAAAGACAGGATATCACATACTTCCACAGCCATCAGCTGTGCTGATGTACGTCAATGTGTAGACACCATGAAGAGGAGCAGACTACCCTATTGGCAAAAGAGACTTGTGCTAGAGAGACGACCCACACATGGGCTCAGGAGGGCTCTCAAGAGGTATCACAGAGAATAAAGCAGTCATGGCAGCCAAAAAAAAAAGGAGGAAAGACAGACAAGGCCAGCTCCAGGAAAGCCCTAAAGTGAGAGTTAGTAATGCAATGCTGTCAGTAACAAATAACCCATCTAAACAATCCAAGAAGCAGATGCACAAGGAGCCGTAATAACAGAGCTCTTCTCTAGACTAGATTTAATTTTGTTAAAGGATGGCTGGAATTAACTCTGGTTAGATAATGCATTTGTAAATGCTAGTATAGACAGTCTGCAAACATTTATTCCAGGAGATGAATGTTTGTGGCTTACTGAACTGGCTGGCTAACACAAGTTAACTGGCAATCAATTATAGCAGTGACATACTGCGACGGGGGGAACCCAAACCACCCGTGACTTGGTTTGCTATTTGTGATTGTTAATGGATTAAAAAGTGAGCTCTTAAAGAGAAGATGAAAAAATATGTACGTGTTTTAGACCAGTTATTTGGTGGCCTTTGTATTCCAAATAACTTGAAAGCACAGGCAGAAGGAATCTTTGCTTTGTACAGATGAGGAAATCAGAGGAGGAAATTAGTTTTTATTATTGGCATTGTCACGCCAAAAAAAGGGTCACTGAAAAAGCCAGTGGGCATTTTTCAGATCACCTTATCTTCCCAAGGAAGAAAAAGGCTATTAATGAAAGAGAAATTAAAAAATAAATCAACATATATAGGGAACCTTGTAAAAAATATAATTATAGTATGTCATTTATGATGGGAATGAAAGTTTGCAGCTGTAGAATTCAGTAGCACCGGCGCGAACGTTTCAAAGTCAGCTGCAAGGTATTATTTATTGGGTTGTTTCGTTTGAATTAAACTCGCTTTAAAGTTCCAGAAAGAGCGCTCACACCTACATTTTTCATCCAAGGTTTTGCAATTCTGGGTGACATTCTCCTTCTCCTCTCCCCTCCTCTTCACCCTCCCAGAGATGAGAGACTAATCCTGTATAGAGCCGCCATAGATATAATTGAACCCCAGGGTGCCAGAGCAGTACTGCTTTGACATGAATTCCATATAAAAGTGTTTCTGTTACTCTACATTTATGCTGTCTGTGGAATTTAGTGGTGATTTACAATATTGATTGATTACTATCTATCTTCCTTGCTGTTCTGCTTTGCATTCCACTTCAGAGAGGCCGAATTAATCAGTGACAAGGCTTGTAGTCTTAAAGCTATATCCTGAAGCCACATTGTTTTTAAGAATTACATTTTTCCTAGGATCCAAGCAGTCAAACTCATGGACTCTGGAAAAACTAAAATAACCCCAAAAAGCAACAACAAAAAAATTCACATTAAAATTTTGTTAATCTGAACTGATTTGTTCTCATAAATTGAAATTTTTTAAAAAATCATTCAGGTGTATTTTAAATGGAGCTGCTTCTGTTCTGAACCTCTTCTCTGTAATTTTACAAATCAAAATGATTGCTCTAAAAATCCTGGGAAAAAAACTCTTAAAAATTATGAATTTTGGAGTTTTTTATCAGCTGAAAAAATTCATAATGATTTATTTGCCATCCCTGGAGGTGTTTAAAAGAAGGGTAGACGTGGTACTTGGGGATATGGTTTAGAGGTGGTTTTGTCAGGTTAGGTTAATGGTTGGACTTGATGATCTTAAAGGTCCCTTCCAACCTTAATAATTCTATGATTCTATGATTCTATGATTATCTTCACGCTCACAGATGCATTTTAAGCATGTTTTGACAATCCAGTCTAAAGCAACTCAAGCTATTAAAAATCATTTAACAATTTCTTATAGATAACATGCTGGTTCTTTGGCAAGGCATACCATATGGATTTGCTCCATCCTTGCGAAATCACGTTAGCTGATCAGTAGCACTTGCTTGTTCTACAAAACCTTCCTGTGTTGCTGTGCATATTGGTAGTAACACGTACTACGGGCTTGACCCAAAGCCCATCAGAACCAAGAGCTTCCACCAAGCTCAGTGAGATTCAGATCAGGCTAATAATTGCTCATGCCTGTGTAGTAGTAACAAGAAAGCTGAGTTTATGGACTAATCGTCGCCACTGATAACAAAATGCTGCAGTGTCCTGCTCTTCATCTTTCTCTCGCATTTTATCCATTCTGGGTTAATTTCTCTTCCCACTGTGGAGAGTTTCTGGTCTGGAGTGAATGGTGGTAAACAGGTAAGCTGCTTCTCAATGTGAAGAAACTCCCTTTTCTGACCTGTCCCATTACATTTCTCCGTGCCTTTAATCTGTACTGATTGCATGAGGTCAATGGCAAAACCACCCTTGGTTTCAGCAGAGATGGGGTTTTACCCTTCAGTGCTGAAACAGTTCTTTCTCCTGATCCTTTCCCATACACGAAGGCTGTATTTGTGAGACAGAGAAACCTGAGATACTGGTGTTGCCAAAATATAGGAATAAAAATTCATTTGAGATCAAAGCAGCAAATAAATCAGGCACCGTCTCAACCCTCAAATTTTTACAAGGTCTTGTCCTGTCCTGCCGATGTGCAAATAAACTGGATACTCCAAACAAAGGTTAGAAAGGGTTGAAAAATGAAGCCTGAGGAGGTAGGAGAGCTCCGGGGTATTGTCTTTCATATTGAAACTCAGTCCACTGCAATGATGTTTAGCTGCCAAACACTTCAGGCATATTCCTAAAAAGTAGTGCGCTATAAGGGTAAGACATGACTTGCAGTTCTGTCTGGGCCACAAGAATTTCATGGTGTACTTTATCTCCAAAAAAGCAGGTAAACATCTCTGAAGTGTGCATTTTGCACCAGTGAGTGGTTAAGAGGAAATGACTGGCATAATTACAGTACATGCTTTGCACTATTAAGCCAGACAACCAGTTGACTGTGTGCCCCAGGGCCAGTTTCTAAGCTGTCTCTACCAAAGTGGAAACCAAACTTCAGTTTAATTTTATTTGACTTGTAGGATCTGGTGTGCACATAGTTTGGCAAGAGCTAATTTGCTGGTGAGCAGCTTTTAACATTTCACATTAGATTAGAACAGGATACGCTCTAGAGGTTTTGGATGATTATTCACTGAACAAACAAGCAAACAAACAAAAATCTGTAGCATCTAGAGCTGAACTGTTGCAGAGAGAATTAAATTTAAGAGAAAGGAAAGAGACAATTAGATAGAAGACAAGACTGCTGGTGTGGGTGAAACAAATACATGGGACATAAAAGTAAACGCAATTTCATGTAGTTTTTTGTTGGTTCTCCATACAGTTTAGCAGACAGACCTGTAATATAATTGTCTGAGTGTGCACTCTTTTTGTGGTGTACTCCAACAGTTCTTCCAAGAATTGAAGACGGTTGGGAGGGAATTCGCAAAACACCTACCCGTCACAGCAACATATGTTACATTGACTTAAGTGGCACTGTGCTCCGGAGTGTATTGTGTGCTTTTAAAATTTAATATATTATGGTAATTTATTATATCATCTGAAGTTATCAGAAGTGCCACAGGCTCCAAAGTCACCTGTACATTAGTCATTGAACTAGTCTATTAGTCCTCCCATTCCCACTGTGTTCAGCATCTCCACTCATGTATTCTTCAATCCCTCTTATGACTCTTTATCATCTCACTGTAGGAATTATTTTACTCAATGACCATTCTCTGCAAAACCCTCATCAATCTCACCATCACGCCGCCCCCAGCTCCTGTGGCTGCCTGATCTCTGCCTCAGTTAGTTCCATCTAAGGGGTTTATTTTCGTAAATTCAATTTTTCCTTTTTTATTGTGCTGAAATAGCTATTCCCAAAGTCTCAAATGTCTTTTTGACCACATTTCAGGCCTTCTGGTCATCTTAATCCTCTTTCTCTTCTCAATTGTTTTTGACAGTGCCTCCATGAAGACACGTTTTCAAGTCTTTTGAGATTGCTCCAATCTTCCTGGGTGTGCCCCCTCCCCCGTAGTGTCAGAGTTCTCCCACTCACTGAAACTTGTTCAATTGCCATTTTCATGGAAATGATTCCAATCTCTTTTCACTCCTAGCCTGTCTGCAACGGTACCTCCTTTCTTGCACATTGCAGGTTGGCCCCTGTCAAATGGCTTGGGATCAAATGGAATGAGCAAGCCCCAATCTTTCCTGCAAACCTCCTTTCACTCTCTATGACCTCAAAGAATTAACGTTGCTGGCCAGTTCCTACTTCAGTCTTCCCATGACCAAATCTTGGATCAAAGAGTATGTGCATATGCATGTTTGTGCACACTTGAGATTTCTCTGACATGGGTGAGAACTAGATGACAATATGTGTGAAGCAACTGAGATACTATTTTTCTGCAGTTGTTTCCAAATACTGATTTACCAACTACAAATTTACCAAATACAAGAGAAAAATTCAAAAGGGAGAGACAGATCAACAACTCAGGGGAGTATAAGTGATTACATAAACAATTTAGACTTTTCTGTTCCCTTTGATTTTTGCAAGCTTATTTTTACCTGTGTTTTATTACAAAAGCCTTTCCCATTACTTGACTATTTGTAAAGCTTAGATTCAATATATGAAATCCGCAGCCTCTCTTCATTCTCTTCATCATTGACAGCTCAATATAGTTTTCCCCTTTGGTAGAAAAATGAAATGAGGAAAACTTTGGAGTTAATGAAGAAAACACAATGGATATTGAACAATGAACTGCTTTTATAAATTAAAAGTTTTTCTTGCAGGAAAGAGAATGGTGTACACACAGGTCTTGACTCATTTTAAATGGTCACAGGACTTTTTTGAGGACTCCCATATGCTGCTATTGAAAGCCTTTAGTAGCACTGATTTAATATGCTTTTATGAAGTCAGGCTGCCTATGCTGAGGCAGTGATGCCTGATCACTATAGTTTACTGTTACAGTAAGTAAACGCTTTTATATATATACACACATGATTTTTCAGCCATGGAATAACACCAGGTTATCTGTGCTTGAGGAATTACAGTGACCTTTGGGTCAACGGGATCTGTGGTAAGTCACAATGGCAGGATGATTATATTATACCTAAATTGTTTCTCATAGATGAACATCATTTGGCTGCATGTCTGCTAGAAAAGACGAACCCACAAAGCTGCCACCAAGTCTCTCAGTTGTTACTGGTGTGGAAAATAGTGGGCCTAGGCATGCTGAGCAATTTTTAAGACTTGGCTTTTCTCCCAACATAAGTTACCTCTGCTCCATTGCACATCTCCAGTTTAAGATCAGCTCTGTTTTATTTTCATTTTTCCCTTTCCATTCATGCTGTGTTGCTGCTCAGCGCTCATGACCTTTGGCAGGTGAGCACCACAAGATTCAGCGCGGTACCTGTGACAGTTTCTGGAGGACACTGTAAGGAGACATGAACTGAGATGCCGATGACATCCTTTTCCAATGTTATTAATGCAGCCTTCCAGGATCTGGGCTTTTGGCAAAACTTGGACTAACTTCAGTACAGTTGTGATTTTCTCCAGGGGTTCTCTGGATTTTGGAAAAATCCTCAGGGAAGAATAATTATCTCATGGAACTACTGAAATGATTGTGTCTGGGTATATGAAATGCTTTAAAGCCTGGACATAGACTGTCATCTCCATTGCCAATCCCAACTAACTACTCTCAGGCAGGTAAAATGAACTACAGTTTTGAGGTCATGCAGAGTTCATCACTTGACCCTTGGTCAGGGGCTGTAGTCAAAAAGCCCTTCTCTTTTTACCCCTTAGATCTACGTTTTTTGCACAAAACCATGGTCACAGTAATTACTGCAGCTGTAGTTCTGAAGCTGGATGTTTTTGATGCTCTCAGTCTCACTCATTGCTAAAGAAAAACTTCAAGCAACACATAGCTCTGTAACCCTTCTTCCAGACTATAGGTAAAGGCTAACCTGTCTTTGCAGCAAGACAATTTTCTACTCCTTAGGCAGCAAATCCTCAACATTAAGTGGCTTTGCACTGACAGAGCCCTGTAAAGAGGTATTCTTGCAGAAAACAATCGGTCCCAAAGTATACTAAGAATTGGTGTGGCAAGCTGCCACAAGCAACCCCTCATGATGCCAAACAAATACCACTTGTCTGAAAAAACTGTGATGCTCTGACTTCTTGACCATACAAGCATTCACTTTGTCTATTAACACATGTCCAGTTATACAGCACGGTGCAGCATTAACCAGGACACCTCTGACACTTCTGGTGTCCTGCACAGTATTCTCAAGATTATGGTCCTGGTGATAAGTCTTTTGTTGGATGTTTATTCATGCTTATACCATCCTTAGATGTAACATCCCTTCCCAAGCGCTGGCAGCAGCATTAACCAGGGCTGAGTGAAACAGGCTCAGAAAGTCTTTGGGATGCTCTTTGGACCCTCCCAGTCTGAAATGGTTTGAGCAGTCCCTTGGCCACCTATTCCACTGTCTCCTGCTGTTGGGCTCACTGGAAACATGGCCTAACCAGCAATTTCCGCTTGTGTCCCTGCATGGACCTGAAAAATAAGTGCATAGACATTTTCATTAGTGAACCTGATATTGAGAAGTACTGAGGGCGCACTGTCGGCATGGATTATACAGTTCAATTTAACCACTCATTGAGCAGAGATTATGTTTTCTAGAAAAGGTACAGGCAGAAGCATGTGGTTAGTCTGCATGTGAAGTGGCTGAAATTGTTGGTTGTTTTCACTCCTTGCTTCTAGGACATAGCAATTTAGACAAAGAATACTGAAGCTGAAAACCTTAAGAGTGTAAAGAGCCTAGGGCTTTGTGCCTGCATTTTAACTTTGCTATAGGCAGAATTTGAGAGGGAATTGCTGAGGGCTATTGGCCATGTAAGTATGTAGAGAGAGAGAGAAAGCAAGAAAGTGAGAAAAAGTGCAGTCAACCACATAGCCTTCCCCAACAGGAGAATTTTTGGGGTCAATTTCTGAAGCAAAAGATAAATTCTAAGAGTACTCCAGTTATTCTTAAGTGACCCAGTACAATGACTGGCCCTCCCAGAAGCATCTATCTTTGCTAATTCAGTCAAAATCTACACAGAAACGAGTTTCTCTGTTGACTGGTAACTCAAGATACTATTTTTTTTTTTAAGACTTTCAACCGTTTTCACCTTTATGTTTTCTTATTTTCTGCTTGTGGTTTTAGTCTGAAAGATCAGCCCTGTGAGAGGATGCTTAATTGAGAATAGTAGTGAGATAATGAAAGAGGCCATTTGTCACATCTCTTACTGCATGGTTGCTGCTTCCCTTGACGTGCTTTCCCAGGGAGGAGACAGGCTGCCCTTCTTTCATGCTCTTCCAGCTCTGCTCATGCTGCAAAAAACAGGCCTGTTTTACATTGTCAAGAAGTAGAACAACCCCTTGCTGCTGTTTGAAATGATGCCCAGGCCTGAGCATTTGCGAGTTGATTGTGTGCAGGGGCTTGCAGCAGTAGCACTGTCACAGCTGGCAACGGGTCTGTGGGTGAGTTATTAAAACCTAGACGACTCTGGCTGTGGTATTCCCCCCAGATATTCTTTTTCCTCCCCAAAACTGTAGATAGTCCTGATAATGGTGTCTAAACGCTGTTGCTTTTCATGACACCAGATGAAGGAATATTGCTGGGTGGCAAAATAAGTGCAGGACAAAGCAAGGTCAAAGACAAGCTTAGCATTGCATTATTTACATCAGTGCTGGGAAAAAAGCCTTGTGGGTTGAGAAGGGGTAAGTGGAGATTAAAGGTGTGCATTAAAGCTTCTTGAAATCAATGAGTAGGATTCCATTGACTCCTGTGAGCTCCAGATCAGATTTGAACAACCATCACATAGCCCCTTTGCTTGTGTGGATTCTCTTTTTCTTTAAAAAAAACCTCCACAGTGCCAAATACAGCACTTCTGGAAGAGATATCAGAGATTTTACAATTCTTCTCCACACTTCCTGTATAGTTTGTCTTTTTTTTTCTCCTCTTGCTTATGGATTTTTCTCAATGTGTGCAAAAGAATATGGATTTCATCACAAGGTTCTATCGGTTGGAAAAAATAACAGGCACCCAAAAGGGAAAAGATTTGTTTTGTGAAATATAGTCTTCTAATTAAGTGCGTGATGGAACAGAAATACAGAGTTATCTCGGGGATATATCGTTATGTATACTGAAGACTTGAGCATGGGTATTTTCATTTCCTTATAGGTTCCCTGTAGCTTAACTGTGCACTATCTGGTGCCAGTGCTGCTTAGCTGCTAATCCCCTCCACTTAGCTGGAAGGGTTCATACCAGAATTAGGGATGAGTACAACACTGGGGTACCAATAGGAAAAGTGCTTGCTGGAGGTGCTGAACTTTTGGCAATAAAATAAATCAAATTCTCTTTCCACGCATGGGGTAGCAGAGAAAAATAACAACAATAAGACCAACCCCTTGCTGTTAGACAGAACTTTTCATAATGAAATTTTAAAGTCTTTTAAAAAGAAATCCGATTTATCCACTGGGAAGCCAATGCAGAGAGTGATGATATGACTGGGCCTGAGTCCAGTCAATGATCTGACTCAGTGGGTCTGAGATTATAGCTCAGATCTCCCCAGTTGCAGGGCAGAAGCCTTTAGGCCACTCTGCTGTGAAAATGAAACAACAGACAGCAGTCATGTGGAGATGGAGAAATTATTTTTTGGTGTCTCAGGATTGCTTATATGTATATGTGTGTGTATGTGCATGTGTGTGTGTATATATATATACACACACATATATATAAGTTATTACCTAGGAGTAACACTGAACAAATACTCTTCAGACACATATTTTCCATGATTACCATTCTTGGATAGAAGTGTCTCCACATGAGCTGCAGTGCTGTGCTCATGAAAGGTCCTGGGCTACGTCCCACTGAAGTCAGTAAGATTTTTGGAAATGACTATGCTGGTGCCTGTCTGATGAATTTAAATAAACATATGAGGTACAGCCTGAAAAATCATAGGGAAACCCCATTCCTTTCTCCCTTTACAACCAGAAACGATCAGCTTGGTGACTCCACTACAGTAGAAACTAAGAGAAGGCACTGTATGTAAATGCACACAAGGAAAAAATAGCAGTAGTCAATGGGTTAATGAATCATAAACTAATTCTTGACACCTCCACTGACAGAACAAATGAAGATTAAGTTCCTTCGGAGAATCATAATTTTCATTAAATTTATGAACTTCAGGACCGATAAATTCTAATCTCTAATGTCTCTACATTATTCCAAAGCTTCTTGATGAGATAGAGCTCTTACAGGCAGGCAATGAAGTGATTACATTAGATAAATTGGGAATAGGACAATGATCTCCTGCACACCAGCTATAGCAGGGCTCTTGTGGACTGGATTATCCTCTGGATGCACAAAAGGGGTCACTATCAGGTAAATTAAATGATGGGCTGCCAGAGGAGTTAATAACTATAACTCCCAGCTCAGATGCAGAGTCCTCTAAAGGAGCAGCCTGGTGCATTCATTAGTTACTTGACTTCTTTCCAAAATCCTCAGCAGAGACAGTGTCACCACACGGTCAAAAGAAGGGCAAAAGGGTGAGATGGGAGATTAGCATAGCTCACTTCAGCAGTTGTATTTCTCTGATGGGGAAAAAATTCCTGAAAAATAATATATAACTGCAAGCCTCTCTGACCTTTTAGAACTGAATACAGGCATTTCTGTCTGCAGCAGTTCAGCAAACCCCCGCACCTCCTAAAAACCGTGATGTGGGCAGCTGCCTCTGCAGAGCCTTTCTCAGGAAGAGACTATAGAAGCTTGTTTGCAAAGCTTCCCTGGAAACTCAGGGCGAAGGACGTGTAAATGAAGAGAAACCATCCTTTTGCCAGTCTGTGTGAAATGTGAGCTAATTACTCATATCAACCCTCTCGTTGTCTACAATCAGTTTCTATAAAAAATGACTCCTGAAAATGGCTTTTTTTTCTTCTTCTTCATTTGCTTTTACCTCAACAGAAATAAAGGATCATTTTACTTGCTTTTAGTGTGTATCCATTTATGCACTTTATTAGCTTGATCCTGCCTCCACTGAAGGCAGTAAGAGACTTTATAAGCAAAAACTCTTTGACTGATAGTCGTAACTTTTAATAATTTATTCTGTCCTTTTCTTGGGCTCTGTTCTTGCATGGCTTTNAAAAAAAAAAAAAAAAAAAAAGCTATGCTTTTAGGGATCTCACTCAAAATGCTTCGGACTAGCTGAGCAGAGAGACATGCACAAAGCTCAGCTAAGCCCGAGTGACCGCAGGCAAGGGACAGGATAGAGCTGCCCAAAACATGCTGCAAATGCAAAGGAAAATGACTCTGCAACCAGTGGTATGTGAGAGGTTTGGAAATGGAGAGACACTTTCTACTCCAGAGCCCCAGGTGTGTCTTTTAGAGAAAAAGAGAGTCCTCAAACAATCCGAGGTGATGAAAAAGTTTCCATTAAAAAGCAGCTGGGGAAAACAGTGTACAACCCAGGGAGAAAGGGCGATAGCAGCAAAGCTAGCGTCATGCTATGCTGCAACACGCCACATTTTGGGCATTAAGCCCCAAACACACTGTAAGCCTCATCTTGGACACAGTGAGACACTGAAGTACACGTCTGTTGTTGGCAGGTATATGAGAGCCTTTCCGCTCCTCTTATACTTGTATAGCGTTTGAAGCAGCAAAATAATGTGAATTTGCTTGGGCATTGCTGATTCAGAAAGAAAACCATTCTGTATCAAATAAGGCTTCCTGCAACACCTTGGATTTTCTTTAGCGGTGCCTCATTTAATCACTGCCCAAAGCCAACTTCAATTGCTTCAAGAGGGAATTGCCTGTTGGATCAAAGCAGTGGTCCACCTAATCCTGTGTCCTGTCTCTAACGGTGACTGGCTGCTTTGGGGAGAAGAGAGGAGAAACTCTTCAAGAGGCAGTTACAGGAATACTTTTCCCAGGGAGCTGGTAACATCACAGCCAGAGGTTATATGACTCATGGTGATGTGAAAATAAATACAATTAAAAAGACATCAGGGTTATCAAGGTAAATGAAAGAACCCTAGCTTAGAGATAGTATGAGAGAGAGAATATAGGAGGAAAGAGCAATACTGGAGAAACACATAGGGAGAGACGTGCTACCAGGGGGCATTTTAGTAATGTGAATACTCCCTTTAGCATTGTTATCAGGACAACAGATGGTAAACCGTCAGCAGAACATGAAGAAATCAAATAACCTTCACAGCTCAGTTGAGGCTGTGTCTGTAGTGGTTGGCTTTTACCAAATAGTGGAAGTTAACAGCACTAGAGCATACTGGTATACACTTTCCTTCTCCCCTTTCTCCTTTGTCTGTGTAGATTGTTATTGTGGGTAAATTAATTTCAGTCAGGTGAGTATCACTGCATAGAGCAGACTGAAAGATCAAGGTACTGGACTAAACTGTAATTACCGGAGAGGACCATCCAAAAACCAAACACATGAGTTTATCTTTGTAGATAAATAATACAAATTAGTGAGACCTGAAAATATCTGCATTTTGTTTGGATTGCTCTTGAGCCCATCACCTGTGAATAGTACAGGCTGAAGACTGGGGGCAATTTTGGTTTCTGTGAGAAGCACAACCTTGATTA
The DNA here is from genome assembly GCA_003993805.1 of Himantopus leucocephalus. Taxonomy (NCBI): domain Eukaryota; kingdom Metazoa; phylum Chordata; class Aves; order Charadriiformes; family Recurvirostridae; genus Himantopus; species Himantopus leucocephalus. Next base: position 28,104,932 of record RSEF01000007.1, on the reverse strand, counting down.
GTTCTTCAGTTCACATGTGGCAGATGAGATCTCATGTCTTGCCCTATCTTGGATCATGGCAGTCTCCCTACCTTTCTACCATGTTGGTGCACAGTTGAAACTTGCTCCCCAAAAGAAGCATTTTTCATTTTTGAATCTTTGGATCAACACCAGTAGAATTTTTGATGGCTCTTCCTATATGACATGAAAGTCTAAGAGTAATCTATAAAACCCCCTAAATAATTAGGCATAACATTTTTAGGTCTGTTATCTTTTTATAATAGGGATGCCAAATCTACACGTACATTAAATTGGACTTGACAGGATTCATGTTTACATCTGAATTTAATTTTGTCTATATTGTGAGGTACCCTGAAGCCATTTTGGCAGAAAACACTGTGGCCATATAATGATAATCTCATACGGATGGAAGGCACCTCAAAGGTCATCTAGTTCCTCCCTCTCCCAAAGCCAGAACCTATACCTACGGGGTTCCTACCACCTGCCTCTTAAAACCTTCAAAAATGAGCACTCCCTGCCCTTCCCTGGGGAATCCACTCCAGGGGAGCGCACTCCCTACACTTATAAACATTTCCCTAATATCTGAAATTCCACCAGAGTCCCTGTGCCTAATGGTTCCTCCTGGCTAGACGCCACTGAAGACACAGGGATGTAGATGGAATTAGTCTGTCTGGAAATGGCTCTGTACAGCCAAAATTATCTTATAAAATAGAGGAAAGAATCAAATAGATCGATGGACTTTTTAATGGTAATTTACATGCATAGAGACTGTACTGTCTGGACACAGAGGACATAAGTCCAGATTCAGTATCTTGTTGTGAACTCTGGGAGCAGTTCAAATTACATCTAACATGACCACATAACAATATTTGGAGAATTCTATATGGAGGTTAATATATGAACAGCTCTGGTTCAACACATGCTTAAAATAAAGTACACTTTAAAGTGATTATTTGCCCTACAATGGACATTTGCTTCAGGTAGATAAAAATGCCCTGAAATTCAGCCTTTTTCTGTGTGGATTCTTAGCATTTCCCCTTGCCATTCCATAGTTTTCTTCACTGGCTGTCAATGCCCTTAGATAAGGTGGTTTCCAAATGGTGTGGGAAATGTACCCATACTTTCTTCTTGGCCTTTTAAGAAAATGTGTTAGTACCACTGCTTCTGCTAGTGAAAAGTCAGCTGCAGTCCCAAGGAGCATCTCAGAAGCTGGCTTGGAGATGCAAGGCGTCTCCTCCAACACACAGTCAGGTGCTGTTACTGCGGGGGGACAATGAGGGAGAAGCGCATGGTTCGGTTGTGTCCTCCAGCCTTCAGAAATAATATATTCATTTCAGCCAAGTCCCATTTTTTCTTCTCTAAGATTGAATAGTTCACATGCATTTCATGGTTATGTTACAAATTGAACCGGGGAAAGGTTTTTCAAACCAAATAACCACTACACTTCAAAAGTTTAAGAACAGCATTGGAATATGGGGCTCTTTCTAATCTAAAGTTTTCATGCTGTTTAAGTCAGCGATACTCAAACATACTATTAAATAAATGAAGGTCCCATCACATCCCCTTCTATTTTGTAAGCCCTGAATCCAACTGCCTCATTTCCGAGTCTGACTGGGAACCTTTCAAACACACCTACAGCAGTCACTGCATCATTTGTTGGCATTATTAAAAGAATCTTCTCAAAATAGAAAAGCAAGCAATGGGGCATCGTGTTTCATAGAACTGATCTTTATCTCAGAGATTTTACAATCCAATTTCCTTCATGCATTCTCTGCTCCACTGGGGCCTTTTATGTGAGGCATTCACTAGAATAACAGTGCATTTCCATTTGTATCTCTTTTGTTGCACATAAAAGCTCAATTAGTATTCCAATTCACTGTCAGTCTGTACCTATTTAATGAACTTTTATCCACTTCCATGTTCCTTAAGTTTAATTAACTAAAACGGAGCTAGTAGCTCAGCATTTATTAAATGCTTTTGGATGAAAATATTCTTTCCTTGAAAGTTTTTATCAAAAGTCAGTAAGCAAAAATCTCTGAGTTCAGTCTGAATATTCTAGTATTTTATTGTTGCTTTGCAGTTTAGTATAGGACCCAGTAAAGCATTATGCCGTAGTTTTAAGTTGTCCTGAAACTGGATTTTAATCCATACAATATTTCACTTGGTGTTGAATCCCAAGGAAAATTACTTTCAAAGATCTCAACTACTTAGCAGGAATGTTAACAGAAAAAAATGATTCAGATAAATCAGTGGGGAATTTGTAGGAATCTCCTCCAAATGCAATGACTGAATCTTACTTCACTACTCTGCCTTTGAGCTCAGGAAACAAGATGAACATCCAAATATGTATTTCTTGCTCTCAGTCTATGCACAACTTTATGTTCAGCAAATGGAAGTTTGTAAATTTTTCTGGAAGCATCTTGTGAGATGGATTTCAGTGTGTTGATGCTTTTCTGAACATTTTGCCCGGTCTCAGTATTTGTGTGCTTCTTCAACCTACCATGGCCTTTTGCAAAGTTCAAGTTGGTATGTGGAGACCTCAGGTGAGACACTGTTTCTCTGAAGGCTCACTTCTCTCTGTTACAATGCAGTATTTTGACTGACACTAGTCTCTACTTTTTAGGTGAATGAGCTTATCTTTTACTTTGATCGTCTGTAAGGACCTCTTAAGACGGAACTGTGTGCCCACTCCTGGGCATTCAGACCATTTGCCCTTAAGTGCCCTAGACAATTTAAGTGCCAAGTCCAAGAGGCTAGTTTCCATTGGCTTTCTGTACAACAACTATATACATAGAGAGAGATTCCTTCAGAGACTTATTCAGAGGAGCAGCCTAGCTTAGACACTGTGACCTTCCTCCTGGAGGGAGGAGCGTCTCTCCATGGTTGTGTTACGTAATGGCCTGGCCACCTAATTACAAAGGCAGGATCTCTCTCTAGGTAGGCAGTTTGCAGAGCTGCATGAGATGCACTGCAACTCATAAGGATCAGGATAGAAATAAAAGGGCAGCTATTTTTGTGAGGCATTGATAGAGGTGTTTGGCCAACAGCTAATGATGAGAGAGCAGGACTGATGGGAGCGGTGGAAAAGCATGGATGTTTTGTTGACCCTGTTATACGGCAATAATTTTCCACTTTGCTTAGTATTTCTTCTTTGGTGTATTAGATTTGCAACACGGCCATAACTGAATGTAAAATAGAATTTGAGCCACATGAGTAAGGATCTTTTTTGAATATGCCATTGGATTTTTTATAATTTCTTTTGTCACTCACATACTTTATTGTTTCCCTTTCTACCAAAAAAAAAAAAAAAGAAAAAAAAAGGTAGTCATAAGAGATGCCCGATCACTACTTTCTCAAGGAAATGGAATGGTGATATGTCTGTTGGACTCACTGTCTGGAACCTGTGGGATGTGCACTGGAAAGCCATTTGCTCCCTGCAGTGTGCCTGGTTCCTCCACCCAGTGGTAGCTGCAGTTAATTGGTGGTTCTCTTCAGCAGGTGGGTTGAGATTTTCAAAACTGCTCAGTAAGAATTAGGTGCCTAAAACTTCCAGTATTCTCCAGTTCTGTAAATAAATGCTCAAGTTATTTTTAAATTTACTTGTTTTAAAAGCATATGACACTGCTTGTGTTCTTTTCCCCGGAAGACCTCTGCAGCCAGCATGTTAGAGCAAAATCTGAGAAAAAAAAAAGGAAGATATTTACACCTCTGACAGTGAAAGAGAAGATGCTTTTTGCTGTGATTTATAGAAACCAGCATTAATCTCTATTGCTTTATACTATACTCACAATAAACAGCTTTGGAGATTGATTAAAGACTCTGACTGCAGCTTTCACTCAATTTCAACAGCTCTTTTTGCTCCATAAACTCAAAAGCAATAGAGATTATGCCTTAAACAAAGCCCATGATATCCATCTCTAGGAGCATTTACTATTTTCAGTGCTTTGCATTAAAAGTTATACACGTGTATGTGTGCATGTGTAATTTCAGGCTTTTGTTACAGAGTCTCTTCCACAACAAAAGGAATAACAAAATCAGAAAAATACACAGTTCTGGACCTCTCTTATCTTTCCTTCTCCTTTCCTATTCCTTTTCCCAAAGCTTGGTTGCTCATAACGGACATATTACCCCTCGCAGGTATTTTTTAAAACCCCTCATGAAAGAAAAGCAGCTGTCTCCAGCCTCAGCAACATTTCCTTCACCTTCAAAGGCAGCAGAGAATGGCTTTATTACTTCAGTACTTATTATGCTAACACCATGAATTACATCATCAATTTTAGAAATTTTTGCCTCCATGTCCTTCTCTTGTTCTCAGTTACTGACTCCATCCTTAACCTCCTGCTTCTTTGTCTTTAGCCCCTTTTAAAAAGTAATTTCTCTACTTATTTTGAGAATTAACTCACCTCTGTTTCTTGTCTTCAACTATGCCACCTGCTTCTTCACCCCTGCTCTCCAGTCCCACATCTGCCCTTGTGTTCTTCTCTTCTCCCAGCCAACTTCAACCTCTTTTTGGACTTCAGCACTTTNTTTTTTTTTTTTTTTTTTAATCACAAACACTGGATTCCAAGTTGCTCTAGGTCTACCTGAAAAAGGTCTTCAGCTTTGGTCCTACCTTTTTATCTGCTATCCAGACTTCTTCAGAATCCCACTCCACAGTTCTCCAGTGCAATGTTGTCTCATGCACCTGGATAACTACAATTGCTTTCACCTGCTGTTCTTTGATCTCTTAATGAATAGTTATAATGAAGAACATGCACTTCTTGGCTGCAATGTTAATCTATTCACATCCTCCTCTGCCTTCATGTCATGGTCCTACTAACTCATCTCATTGACGGTGTCTCTGTCGCAGCATCATGAAGGTACTTAATGACTCTGCACTACCAATTCACAAGTTTGTGCCTGTATTTACCTGATGAAGGTGCTCCCGTCACAATCATGTCTGCTGTGCTAGGCTTCCTACAATTCCACAAGATTCTTCAAACATCCCTAGAGCCCCTGAGATAAACATCCCTCATCCTGAGCTGATATATTACTAGCATCCATTTAAATTCATTCATTTTAAATCTGCTTCTGTCTTTTACACTTGAATAACCTTGATGGTCAGAGAAGTTGGTGGCAAATTTGGCGGCAAATTTGGCAAGTGCTAGGCTAGGACGTCTCTCTAGAGAACATCACTAATAAGCAAAAGATAAATCTGAATTTCACATCTTAAACCTTCTCTACCTCGTCTTTTTAAATGGAAGCTGTTGGAGTTAGAAGTTTATGGTTCTCGTGCAAGAAAGTTCAGTGTGATGCTTGAATGTCCTTTGAGCAGGGGTAAATTGAAAGCATCTACTACTGGTTGAATTGACTTCTGTATAAAGTGTCTACTGCTGTTCTTCTTCGTATACCTTCTTTCTGAAGGACAGTATACAACAGAAAAATCCTTTCTGTTACATGTCTGCTGGCGAACTTCCCTCTTAGAAATATGGCACAGGCAGGCTGATGCAACTCTTTGAGCAACTGCACCAACTCCTTTGATGCATAATATAAAATCACAAAAGAACAGTTGTATCACCACTACTGACATTACACATGGTGTTTTGATATCTGTTCTGACAAGGTACACTGATATAATCCACACCAGAAAAGCTACTTTAGTTGAAGGACTCTCCACTCTGAATCTTTAGAAAACTCACAGAAAGGAAGGGGTAATACTGTGCATAACAGCAGGAGTAATGCTGCAAAAATCTAGTAAGTGTTTTCAGGACTTCGCCCTGAATGAATGGAAAGTGTTGGATGACTGGAATACAGATAACTTTGTCTTCTGATAGGATTGCTTGATTAATCAGAACCATATATGGATGGATACTTCAGCTGTCAGTATGGGTTGAAGCAGAGACCTCCAGAAGCCTGTCCTGACTCTCTGTACCCAAGCTAGAAGGAGTCTATTAACTTCTGCTACTTACAGGGTCCCTAGAGCTGATGCTGGCAAAAAGCATGATCGTGCCTGTGAAGCTACTGTATTACATAAAGGTAGTGAAGGAGTAGGATGTTTCTATCTATTAAATATTAAAACCACAGACAACTGTTAATAAGAAAAAGCCAGTTCCAATCAGGCTATTGTGAGATACAGAGATGTATTACAGAACTAGCAGGAGGGGGCATTCCCAACACTGTAAGTGGGTACATTTGTGGGTGTATGTTGGAAGAAAGCCTCTTCCATTGCGCCTTTCAAAGCAATCTATTCTATTAGATGTGATCTGTGCTGTTGAATGTGAGCAAGAAAATAACATTCTGCAGAAAGAGACTACGTGAATAAAAAAAGGCAGGTATGAACCACCTCCTTCCCAGAACAAACCCAGACAAAGGAAGCCGAAGGCAGTTTGCACATAAACTTTCCAGGGACCTGAGCAACAGCTTGCATGGATGAGCACAGTGCCTGTGTCCTGCTCATACCTGCAAAAGGACATTTGTTAATTAAATAAAACCCCATTGCACACAGCTCTGTTTGATTATTATCAATGTGCTAATTTTGTCATTAGGAAAAATAAACAGCACATCTTTGCCACCTGCCAGATTTTGCACATTCAGACTGGTCCTTTCTAACTGCACTGGCTGCCTGGCAGGTGGGCTCCCACTTGGCTCTTCCTCCTGCAGCTTGCTCCGCTCCAAAAACGAATCAGGGTCACACAGCTGCAGCAAATTGAGTTACAGTTATCCAATAAAGCCCTAGTTAAAGGGTAACCATCTAGAAAGATGCTGGCGAGGTTGATGAATTTGGATGAACTTGCATGTGTGGGGAAGAGCATGGAAGATGTCCAGGTTTTGCAATTTGTTTACAATGAAAGAGTACGGACCAGATTCCTCAACCGGGATAAATCTGTCCTGCTTTATTCTTTTAGTGGTGGTCCAGAAGGGACACCCCTGAGAGATTTCAGCCCTGCCACAAAATGAAGTGCAGCTCGGTAGATAAAACTTGAGCTTCGATCTCTGGAGATCTGGGGTTTGTTTCTGGACCTAGCACTGACCGGTTGTGTGGTCCCAACCAGGCCAGTGCTTGTTTATTATTTGTGCTGAGGCAGTGTGGTACCGAGGCTCAAGGCCCATTTGGCTAGGCACCGTATAAGCATCTGATGAAATGACTCCCCTCCTCAAATGTGCAGAGGGAAAATGAACTAGCAGTGATCTCTGTGCTGCCGTGTTTTGCAAGCCCTGCGAATCAGGCTCTGTGTGGTGCAGGAAGCCTGGCTGTGCCGTTTGTGGTGTAGTACATGCTGTCCTACACCTGATCTGGATTACCCGCAGGCAACAGACACTTGGTGTTCAAGGCAGCTGCATCTTTCCCATTGAGTGTACCACTTGGAGTTGCGTGAAGGGCTCAGGTAACGTATTCCAAGTAGGCACCTGAAGTAATCTGCTTCTCCCCTTGGTGAATGCAAATAATTAACATTAATTAGAGCTCCGCACATGCATTAAGAGCAGACTCCAGCACTCTGGGGAAATTTTATTTTCAATTAAGTGACAAAAATACTTTAAAGGCTGATAGCTCTGAAAACAAAGGGCACTTCTGTGCCAAGATACCTGACTTTGTTTTAACCAAGTCTGCTCAGAAATTAAAGGCAAGGGCATCATATCTAGATGGTGTTGCCCACTGAGCCAGACCTTTCAATGGCCTTAATTAGCCTTGGTGCAGCTTACAGCTAGGTTGTATTCTTAGACACCTGGTAGTGCTTCTGCATGTCACTGCACTGTACCATGAAGATGCGCTGGTAGTTTAGAAATCTCTCAGTACTTGGTAGTGCCATGAAGATATGGTCAAGGACATTGATGGTTTCAATGGCTGAGAAAATGCAGGGAGATGGACTCTTCCAGGTACAGAAACTAAATTGTATTACACTTGTGTTCCTAGAAACTCTCCCTAGCAGGGCAGTATAAACTTTATATATTAATTGCCATACCTCAAACTCACATTATTTTTTTTTTTTCATTACAACATCCCACATTTAGAAATTAGGAAATGCCAGAGCAGAACAGCCTTGTAATCTTAACTGAGCTTCTGGTACTTTTGCATTGTGATAAGCCCTTCTTGTCCATAGTCACGTTCTCTTACTTCTCTGAGCACCTGCCTGATTGGCAAGCAGGATGGATGAGGCTTAGAGGACATGCAGATGTTTGATATTTCTTATTAGCTTTGTCATTCAATGTGTGGCCCTATGCATTATTTATTATGGCTTCACTGAAGCTTTTAAGGCAGAATCTTCCTCTTCCTTGTAGACTCTTTCATGATGCTCTTGCTGTGCAAGCTTCCTTAATGACAGTCTGGAGTTCCCAAGACTGCGGTGAGGTACTTTTTACTTTCTTTATAATGTACCCTGAACATGATTTGTCTTCTTCCTAAAGCACTTTGAGACTGTGTTGCTCAGTGCCGTGTCTTGGCTGTAGCCCATTTCAGCAGGGTCCCGGCCATCCCCCAGCCCCTTCCCAGGGCCAGTTAACAGGGTTATATTGCTTGGCAGAGTGTTGGAAGCAGTTGCCCAGTCAAACTATGAAAAGCCTGTTGGTCAGACGTAAAATGGACCTTCTCCCAGTAGACACAAAGCTTGCTTTTGGGATTGGGGAGAATTTAACAGCAAATCAAACAGAGATTGTAATCTGTGGACAGCATCATTTTACATTAAGACAATGCGAGGAGAGAGGATTTCCAGCTGCTGCGGTTAGTCTCTGTTGAAGGTGGTGCCCTTATTTCATTTGTCTTTCTATCATAATAGTTCATTTGCAGCACTGAATTGTGATGCAAAGAGAACCTCAGCAGAAAAAGGCACTTGTTAATGCCAGGATGCATTTTAGGCAAGGCTGTCTATCTCAGAAGGGGAGTGCCTCATACGGAATATCTTTGCGCTGATAGAGGGAAGAATTAGGTATTTTCTGCGTTCAGTCTCTGCAGATCAGAAGAAGTCTGTAATGCCAGAGCGTGGCTGGCCTCGTTGCAAATGCTGCGGTGGTGGTGCCAGGGAGGTGGATTGTCCTGCCTCCCTGGCCGGCAGCGGTTATGCACCGCTGGCTCTCGTGGAGGCGTTTCACCTTGGCATGCCGCATCCCGCAGGAGCTGGCGTGCCACCTTGCCAGCCGGCAGCCAGCCACCTCCACAGATGGGCAGGAGTGGTGGTGGGCCAGGGGATACACGTGCACATCAAATTGCCTTCCCTCCCACCATGGTGCAAAGCCTGACAAACACCGTTGTCAGTAATGAAAGCTGTCACTGCCGAAGATTTTCTGTCATTATTTGCAGTTCACGGTGTTGGTAAGGTTATTTTCAAGTCAAGTAGTTTTTCAACAATGTATGTTTATGCAGATCATTTAAAACAGTAGCTTGTCACATGCTTTATATTCATGGAAACTTCAGAAAGCACTTTTTAAAGCCCATGCAATCTGGATTTAATTTGCATTTTAATTAATATTTCAAATGAATTCCTTGGCCTTATTTATTTATTTATTTGAGCCTTCAAGAGCAAAGACCCTATCAAAGTCCTGAAATTAGGAGGACTGGGATTTCTTTGAGCACAGCTTTTATTTGGCCGTACTGTCCAAGATACCTCTGGCTAATTTTTAGTTCTGAACTGAATTACCTGCTTTGTAGCTTAGAGTCAAGCTTATCATTTGCTTTATGGCAGAGGCTGCAACAAACTCACTTTGCAAGAAAGAGAGGGAAAAACTTGAATTCCCTGTTAAGAGAGATACAGCTTAAAATGGAGTTTTAGATACATGAAAATTAAAAAAATAAGAAAAATAATCTCTATCTTGTAAAAATAATGAAGTCACATGTAGATCTTATGGAAAAATTGGAGGCTACATTCAGGAAACCATTTAATTAAGTGCTTAGGCACATAATTCAGATTAGACAGCTGCTTATGTTTCAGAAATTAAACAAAACAAGCCAAATTAAATGAAATTAGTTTCTCTTCAATCGACCAAAATTTCAAATATGTTTGAAATTTATTGCAAGAAAACATATTTTTTTCAGCTCTCCCAAATTGAGATGTTATTGTTATTAAGAACATCTAATAACAAATACTCAGGGTCAGCTCTGGGTTCCTTATATTGGAAACATAAAGGGTATGTTGTTTGGCTGTGTGCCTGTTATAGCTGGTGAAACAGTGAATAACATGATGTATAGCAAAGGGCTGCCCTCACGTATTCAGTGTAGAAATAGTAGCACTGAACTCTAACAATTCTTACTGCCTGATGATTTCAAGGCAAATAAGCAGGAAATTAGCAAGTAGGGAACTTAATTTTATTATCCCTATATTAGAATCAGAGAAACTGGGGCAGGAGGCAAAGCATCAACTGTTTTAAAATCAGCAGCCATCTAGCAGCAAAGCTGGAAAGAAGGCATCCGTCAGTTCAGCACTGATGAGCACATCCCTGGCAGAAAGCCAGTCCCTCTTCTTGGTTGGAAAAGATGCAGTGTGATGAGAAAAGAGATGAAACTCCACTAGTGGTGGGGTAGGCAGATCCCAGGGTGCAGCAGGGTGGCTTCTCATACAGACGGATGTCTCTAGCGTTTGTGGCTGCTGCCAAACATACCAAGTACCCTGAAACTTTTCCATATGGTATTTGGGATTAGGACTTTAGTGACCACATTTCACATTGTTTTTGTTTTGATGCCTTTAGCTTTCCCGACTTGCATTTATTTATTAAGGGCATTATTCAAAATTTTACCCATTTTCAGAATGGGTTCGTAATCCTCTGGTCCAATTTTTAAGCTTCATACTTCTGAAAGTGCCACATAGCAAATGTGTGACTGTTAGAATAATTCACCATAAATGAGATGATAAGAAATATATTAAAGTGCCATAGGCTTTATGTTTGTAAAGCCAATAAAATTCGCTTCATTTAAACTGTTTTCCCTGACCAAAACAAACCAACCAACCAACTGAACCACCTCCCCAAATGTTGATTGCATTTAACCCATATTCTTTTCCAGAAGATTTTAATTTGCTCATCTGTTTTTCAATAGTCAAAGGATCAAGCTTGCCATTCAGTGTTCAGTTTTCTCTATTAAAATCTGCTAAGAACATTTGCAAGTAGCTGACTCTGGCAAGCACATCCCATAAATGCTCTCAAAGTGTGAATGCTCTCAGGAACGGTGAGGAAGAACAGGACTCCAACACCTTTTTTAGAATTAATGCTACCAACAAAGCACAAAATTCAGACTTCTGTAATTGTAAGAGACGCTGATTTATAAGGTAACTTAGCATGAGATTACGGCATCAGGAGATTTTCCCCTGAAATCAATTCAGTTTTGCTACATGCATGCATGGTTTCTTTCTTTCTTCCTTTTTCTTTTTTTCACCTCAGTCAGCACTGTAACTAATACCAGCTAATACCCACCAGAATCTTAAGGAAATCCACCTTGACAAAAAGTGGAATTAGGCAAAACGAGGAAACGTGAGCTACTGCCTTTGAGCAATGGCCAACATGTTTCCTGTAGCTACCGACAGCAAAACGCAGGACATGGCAGAGTGAGGGTGGGAATCAGTACAGCTCGTGATGGTGCCCGAAGCCATTTCCAGCGTGAAAGCAGTTCTCTTCAATCTCATACTACATAACAAGAATTACGAGGCAATGGACTGGGATTCAGACAGTCTAGACAGGGGAGGATTACCTTTTCCACCGACTTCCACTCCGATTCTGAAGCTTTCAGCATCTCTCTGTTCCTCCCTTCTACAGCTTTAAAGCAGGGATTTGAAGGAACAGCCATTGCCTTTCTTGCCAGCTTATAGTCGGTCCTTCAGCATGTTTCATGTTACCAACAGCTCCCAACACCTTCCTCCTCTAGCCATGCAGAGGTGGTAGAACTGGACCACAACCGTAGCCATTAGAAGATGCTTCCAAATTAGGCCACTTTTCAACTTTGTGAAAACCACAAGCGTGTTAAAGAACACACACACAGAAAAAGTTGATAACATTTATGATTTGGTTACACAAAACAGAATGAAATTGGTAATATGTCACTCTTCATGTGTTCTGAAAATAATCAGATTATTATCTGATGCTGAAATTGCACTAATAGATTCTTGGCAGACAGCTATGTTTTCCTGTACCAATTTTTTTTTCCCCCCGTGTTTCTCCAACATGTCACTCATTTTTCATATTCATTTATACTTAGATGTAAACAAAGTGCCATAAATTAATTCCATGTGCTGTTAATTTTTCTGGTAAAACATGGATGAATGAATACGTCGTCTTTGTGCATTTCAATTAAGAGCCTTCAATTAGTTTTAAAACCCAAGGCACTTCTCAAATGCTGTACTATTTCCATACAGCAGTGAGGAAACGCCAGCAAATGATAGGCCTGAGGCTGCTAAACCGGGGTCCTAACAGACCCTGCTCCTGCAGGCAACCCCAGTGAGAGTTCAGAGGACTGCGTGAAGGCTCACAGCTGGAGCTGTTGAGGACGTTCAGGATAGAAAAGTGAGATTTTCATTTATAAATGTGTGCAGTTTTCAAAGCAACCCCTCGTGAACACTGTATAAACCACAGAGAGATTTGTGTGGTATCGGGTGAAGGAGATATGGGAGACATGAGGCAGGGAGGATTTTGGTGCTGGCAGGAGACCGAAGTGGCCGGTGCAAGGTGTGATTCCTTCAAAATAGAAATGTGCTACTGGCAAGTCACGTGTCATGGCTTGAGAAAGTTGGTGCAGAGTGGTCAGGGGTATACTGCAGGGCCTTGGGCAAAATTCACTTTGGTTTTTAGTGCTTGTTTCTATGGCTGGTTTTGGTTTTGCCTACTAAGATCTGAAGCCATTTGGGACTGAAATTGTCTTTTAGTGTGTGGCAATATACGCTCCCTGATACTACAGAGCTCTTGCACGTGTGACAGTGCTTAGTGTAATATGTATAATGATAATTTGCAGTAGATGTGTAATGATAAATTGCAGTAGTATCTATTCCTGATAGTTAAAGGAGGAAGGATTTTCACAGAGAAAATCCCATAAAGCATTACAGTCACTAATTTAGAGAACAGCGCAAATGTGTATGTAGTGACTTTCATGCGAACTGAGTCAGGCCCCACCCCTCTCTTTTCAATGGAAAGACTGTTTACAAAGTTTAATTACTGTGTGCTATAGATGTCACTACGGCAGCAAGGAGTGATGGATCAGGACTACAGGGAGCTGTATACAAGCTTCTGTTTGCAAAACTTTCTTGCGTTTTGTGAAAAAGTCAAGAACTGAATGAGAACCAAAACATGGATTTGGGGATATTTTCAGAGTACTCCCTCAAAGCTTGAGACACTGTGAGAGAAAGCATGAAAATGCTGGTCTGATCGTTGAACTAGTAACTACTGAGCACTACCATCAGGGGCTGGTTGGAGGCTGGAAATGACATTTTGAGAAGGAACGAGAGACTGTAGGTAGGAAAGGGATAAGTGAGGAAAGACTTTGAATATAGATAGAAGCAGCTTCCTGTGACAGAGGAGAGGGAACAAGAAAGCAGCTATGTAAAGTAAAGTTGTCACCCTTTTTTGCAGGATTTCTGGATACCCAGCCCTGATTCTTGCAGGTCAAAGATCCATGAGGACAAGCACAACAAGCTCTTTGTGTGAGAAGGGGATACTGGGAGCCTCCTGGAATCTGGGGGCATAAGGAGAATTCTTGTTTGTTTGTGGTTGTGTGTATGTTGATCAGTCTCTAGATATTTTGCATTCAGGTCACACATAGGTGGAGACATTGGATAAAGACCTACAACAAACACTGTCTGAATGAGATCTCAATTGCTCTAATGTGTCTGATAAATATGGCACAGAATGGTGGTTTAATTTTAGAAGATATGATCATCCTGAAATATGGTGCAGGGCAAGAAGACAGTGAAGCACAGGATTTACAGAGAGAAGGTCAGGAGGTCATAATCTCCTAAGGAATGAAGAACTGGAAGACAAAGAACTTTTAAAGCTAGAGTTAGGCAAACAAGAGGAGGACAGGAATACTGTTGATAAAGTTGTGTGCGTGACAGTGAGTTTCAAAGTGACACAGTGTCAAAGAAGAATTTTAAACAGAGAATAATGATGACAAAAAAAATACTTAATTGTAGACAGCTTACACTGCCTTTAATATTGCAGCGACATAGCTGGAGAGTAACTTCTTTGCCTCTAGTTTCTGCCTACTTTAAATCTTTGCTACCAAAGCACAATAAAAATCTGACCGACTTTTGTGTTTGGAAATCTATTGTTACTGAAGGACAGTAGCATCTAGAAATCCTCAGTGAACCCAGCCTCACTGCAATAGGCATGGTGTATTTAGTTAGTCTTGGGATTTTAGACACCTGGAATTATTTTTTGGGTGAGTGTTGCAACAATATTACTGGATAATGTTGTCTTTTATTTTTGCATCTCTAAACTGGGGAAAAATGTTCATTCCATCTTTCCCTTTTCCCAGTTTTACTAATACGCTCTGTAATGCCTTGCTATTTGTGTGTGCAGTGTCACACAACTGAATTTTGACAACTGCAGAGATATCTGTAAAACAGTAAAACTGTGAAAATTAGAGGGTGTATTTAAAGACATCAGAATGATAACCCAAGTTGAGACAATTTCCATCTCATAAAGTGTAATAATCATCATCAACTTGGTAACATTGAGACAAGTAACATTAGGAGTTATGAAAGAAAATGGAGAAAAGCTTTTTTCAGCTAAAAGGCTAGAAAAGACAAGATGAAGGTGGAAGAGAAATGTCTTGCTTTTCTTTCTTCTGCTTTGTCCCTATTCAACTGATGAATGCTTACTGGTACAAACAAATATGATGATGCACCCTGTGCAAAGTTGTTGCACGTAAGAATAATTAAAGGTAATTTAAATAGTAAAATAACTAATTAATGTCATTTACAAAGTGCTTAAGCAATGTGCTTATGCAAATCAGGCATCTTCTCAGCAAACGGCTCCTTCAATTGCAAACGTTTCTCCCAGGCTTTCACCAATTAACGCTTAGCTGTAATAGGTCCCCTTGGGTACGTAGGCTTTCTAGCACAGAGGGATTCAAAAGTTCTCCCATTTTGTGCTGCACTAGTTTTGAAGGATTACCATTCTGGTTTCGTTTCCTTTAAATGCTCAAATTCCCTCCACAAGATGACTCTCAGTATGATGTGGATGATATGTTACTTATGTTCGTCTATTTTTTGTGTGAGCAGGTTGACTTCCAGAGTAGCAGGTGCCTAATCTCTTACAAATGAAACTAAATGAATTTTCTAGCAGGTGCCACTAACAATGCTGACCCTGTGCAGAGACATGCTTCTTGCATGGTGGCACATGAAAGACATATTTAGGGTTTTTTTTCCACAAAAAGAAAAGAGTGGAAAGAGTATCCAACGTGCTTTCTCATCAGACCTAAAAAGTACATGTCCCAAGAGGACAGGGAAGGAGGGAAGATGAAGTAATGAACTGAGGGGTAGTCACTTCACAACTCAGGGTTTTTTTCCCGCCGTCTGTCTGTGTTGTGGGCCAGGGAAAGGTACCCAGTCTATAGTTACAACAATGGTTTTATGTCACTGATTCGATCTAATATACACAGTTACGTTATTATTGTAACTATCACTATCATTGTTATTATTAATTTAAGATGTGGCTACTGAGGAGCTATTCCAAGTTTGTCATCCACGCAATGAAAGCACAGCAACATTCCCTTGTACAGCAGGCTGGCCGAAGCTTTGCTCCTTTAATTTCACTGCTTTTGCCTCTGAAATGCAGGCTCCTAATTATTATCCTTAAAGGGAATGCTGCCAGGAAGGATTCACTTTGGAGATGACTTGCTTTATTGGCAAGGCAACTAAACCTGACAGTGAAGGCTGTCAAGAGGAGAGTGGTGTGTTTTTAGTGAGTAGGAGAGGATGACAGGGAGAGTCCACTGTGCATAATGTTGGCTGAGAAAGGCCATGAGAGAGAGATGCTCACGTAGCGGAGAGGATTTGCGGTGGAAAGAGACAGGAGATCAACAAGGAGGTGAAGGGCAGGGAGTAGGGGTGAGGGTGGGGATGGCAGCACAGCAAGGGCAGTTATGAAAGAGAGGAGGCTGTTCTGAGCATGCAAGAGAGACTACTCCGACATATTTTTGTTATATTCTGTCTTAAAAATTACTGAAACCTCCTTGTGTGGGATTTTCTTTAGGCTACCAGCAAAAGCCTTAGCCAGCTTCATTTGTTTGCAGCAATTGTATCATCTATTCCAGTCCAAAAATTCCTTGTTACCATATCTAACACAGGAGCTAATACAGAAGGAAATGGGGTGGTGGGAGGAGGGGAGGCAAAAACGCAAAAGAGAGACCATGCTAGAGCTCTAAAAAACATCAGAGATAAAAGGATGGTAAGAGAGTGAAGAGAGAAGGATGTTGGGAAAAGAATACTTCAGGCCATGAAGAAAAGTGACCATTACCACCGAACACTGACAGGTAATCTTTCCAGGTAAAGGGCTACAAGTGACAGTCCATCGCAACCACTTGAATTTTCACAGCAGAAGAGAGAAATGAATCCATTTGGACAAGAAGTAAGACATTTTGCTGCTCTTAGTTAATGCTTCATTGAAAGGCAGAATAGAAAACAATTAAAAAAATCATATTTCAGGAAATCATCCTATCCTAAGAAGTTCTTCCAAGTATTAAATACCTCATGTTTATACACACTTCAGTAAAACGAGAGCAGAATTTCCGTGTGATGCGTATCAGCTTTCATGACTGTAATACCAGAGCAGATAAGGCTCTTACCCTTGCAACTCTTCCCTTTCACAGCAGGGCAACTGAGGCACGGAGAGACAATGTCTTAGGTCTTGCAGATCTTAACTTCCCCTGAAAACAGCAGGTGTTAAATTCTGCAACTCCTCAAAGAGACTGGCATTAAATGATTCATTGAAGATCACACAGCAGAAACCCATGAGGAAATAAAGATTGGCAATAAAGCTGGAAACCTCAAGTCCTAGTTTGCTACTTTAAGCACCGCTCTGGTGCTCCAACACTTCTTTGGTATTCAACTTTGGTATTCACTTTGGTATTCAACACTTCTACTGAGGCTGAACTAAAGTTTCAAGTGTTTTGCCTGCTCTCGTTTTAGATTTTTCAACAAACATAATTTCTAAACTGTAATTACAGGGGATGAACCTCTGCTCTGTAGCATCAGTGGAATTCAATATCCTTTGGTAAGACTGCTCATCTGTAACTGATGTCAAAATGTGGGTCTCTCTCAGTTATATTTTACTTTGGCTTAATTAAAATGCACCTTCCACTAATGGTATAGAAGCCATTTTATACACAAAACCCAATGAGTATATTTACTCATCTTACAAAAAAATGGATTAAGCAGTCAGTAATGACAATATAAATCCATAGAAATTTTACAGAGCCGTGCCATATTTTGAGGAGTGTTATTGAGACCCTAAATTTTTTCTTATAATAAAAAAAATGCATAATAATTATTGGCACATTCTGTTAAATAAAAGAGTAAATGAAATGAGAAACATCTTGAGAGAAAAGTAAATGTTCAGCAGACAGTTAAAACATATAGGTATTTGTTCATTTTCATGTACATTATTAAACATCCAGGCCCAAGCAACACATGCAAAATTCAGAAACTAAGGGACTGTCAGACAAGGTCCAGTAGTTTCAGTGAGAAGGAAATTGAAAAATTGTATAGAAAGAACCACATTATAATTAACTATTCAAGAGCTGTGAACAGCGATGATATTAGCCAAGTAATATATTGCGAAGAAGTTATCAGGAGAACTGATAATTTGTTGGTGCTCAGTGCTTTGATTTGGTGGGACTGCATTAGCAGTTTTCACTCTGACCTGTTTTCAGAACTGACCTATTCATTTTTAAAAACAATACCATTACATCTGGAAAGACTTTTTTCCCATCTAATTTCCTTTTAAGTGTGAAATGAAGCATCTCTTTTGAATGTTGCATTGGAAGCAGGATGGTTAAGAGGCAACACCCATGATTTAGACCTAAATTTAGCAGTTTACATTGCCATAAGCTCATGGGGGCTGGCATACAGCTCCTGAGGGATAGACTTTGTGCCAATGAGCTTAAATATTACCATATATTTCCATTTGAGAAATAGCAACCAATAATAAATATGCCAGACTGTAAGGGCCTCTTTCATATATCTTAGCTGGATTAGAAACATTTTGAATTTTCATCAGGCTTGCAGTCATTTTGCTTGTTACATTCCTTAGAAGAGTCTCCTCAATAACCTTCAGAAATGCTGTTTCTCCTCTCCAGGCGTTACCTTGAAATCATGACTAAGCAAGAAAACTAGATGGGGAAATAACACTTCTTCCTCTCTGGGTATTCTGTACAATCAAATCGCCACTTATGGCTTCTGGAGCACATACAGACAGCTCATTAGTTCTCACTGCTGAAGTCCTTTGCAACGCTGGAGGTATCTTTCATTCTGTAGGACAGAGCAAAATGATGAAATCAGCTCTGCCAGTTGCCACCAGACTGGGTCTGTTTCTCAAGGGAGCAGGGGCAGATGGGCATACAACATTGCTTTGGGCAAGGAGATGGAGTCTTAGCTACTAGATAATAAACTGTCTGCAACTGAGGAGGGGACAGAGTCCATTTCCTCAACAGACAGCAGGATCTGATATCTGGAAGAGAAGACTGTGATTTCCCACCTGTTCTCCAATCCCAAGCTACACTGAGTTTTATGGAGCAACAGTAAAAAACAGAGTAAATACAGATGATCTGAAGTCAACATGGGGTCTTTACCATAGTGTTTTGTGTCTGTTTAAAAGACCCTGGTTCATTGGCTTCTGTCAGCAAGGTTTTACATCCAGACGCTGGCACCAGCATGTGGCTCCATAGCTACTGACGAAAGCAAGGCTTCTCCTGAGGATGTTTCAATGAAGAACCCTAAATAAATAGTGCACTATTGTCAGGATGAAAAACTCTCCAGCAGCAATGCAGAAGGTTGAAGGAGTGACACCCCCTCACAGCCCCTCTAAGCTGGACTGGGGTCCCCACCAGTGCATGGCAGATGCACCTCTCCATGGGACACAGGGCAATAAGCAGGTGGTGGTGGTGGATTTCAGCAGGGGCAACACATTGATCTTGGTGGCTTCTCACTCTTTCTTCTTCTCCCTTAGTCTTGTATGTGGGGTTGTGGAGCTGAAGATGAATCAGGGCGCTGTGCTAGAAATATGTGAGATGCCAGCACCAGAAACAGAAGGTCAGAGGGAGCTGGGCCATCAGGGGACCTTAAAGTAATCACTTAAGGAAAGGAGATGTTAAGCCCGCAGCCTTCTCTAGCTTCCTGTATAAAGCCAAGCAAAATAAATACTAATAATAACAACCATACAAGAGAGTAACAACCATACAGTAAACCCTCCATACAGAGAGCAGTTCCTGGTTTACAGTCATCCCAAGCAGAAATGCCCTCAAAACCTCTTCGTTGAGATTTATATAATCTCAGATTCTCACGTAAATTTGCACTTGGTGACCTGGCAGCAATCAAGCAAAAGAGGCGCTAACTGGGAAAAGATCCTGCTTCGCTTTGTTTAAACGTTCAACTTGTGCTGTGAAATTGCATTTGTAAGAGAGGAATAAACTCTGAAGCCCTTCAGCAGAAATGGATTTCACATATTTAGTGGATGCCTCAAGGCAATTTCTTTTCTTAATGGGATCTGAGCACAGCTTTAATTTTTCACATTTTATAAGGCTTTTCCTTGAAATTACTTTTTATGTGGTTCTTCTGTTAATGGATCCTCCACACTGAGGCAAGAGTAAGAGAAAAAAATCTTCAGAGAAGGAAAAAGTAGAATCATACTGGGAAAAAGTCACATAATAAATTGGAGATTACAGGCAATAAAACTGTCTTCCATATATATCTTTGATAAATGCTGGTCCCATCTCCTTTAGATTTTGAAGACATTAAAATATCCAGCCAAATCTTTGTTTTTTTTTTGAAGAGTATTTTACTAGCTGGATAGAGAGTCACAGGAACTATTTGCTCACAGTATTTAATTGTCCCTGGGAACTATGGCAGTTCTGATGTGATGTAATATTATGCTTCTAGGCAGGAATAGTGACCTTACCTGAAAAAAAGCTGTGTGTGCAGACCCTTTGCTTAAGATACAAACAGATGAACCAGTCCTTCAGAGAGTTTTAAGGTGTCTACTTTCTAACAGCAGAGTAATTATAGTGGATAACAAAGGCAGAGCAGGATAATTTTTGTTTTCTAGGAGGTTGTGCACAATAGTTGAATTTAATATAACTCCTGGAAAAAGTCCTTAGTTATTATTGAAGTCATTAGTCTCTTTGGGTTTTGCCACTGGCATTTTACAACACAGATGCCATTTGATCTCGGAAGACTTGTTTCTTTTAATGCAGCTGAGAAATGATTTTACAAATAATAAGAATATAGATAGCTCTGTTATAATAATGAGGGACTTTTCTGAGATGTCTAATGTGACAAAGATACCTTTTATTTTTCTTAGACCTAATTTTCCCTTAAAAAATAAAAATGTGCAGAAGAAGAGTCCCATTATTGATCTGGAATCCAAAAGAGTTAGTTTCTAGTCACTATAATTGACAAAGGCTTTTACAGCTCATTAACTGCAAGATTATGTGGCACAATTCATTAAAATTCTATTTCACTGAATGCATTTGTAAACACCTTCTGAGAAGTTTATCACTCTTTGCATAATGCTGAGCTTTCTTTCAGCAGATACATTTCTCTGCTGCTGTTTACTGATATAAGAGTCTGGAGCAAGTTATAGTAAAAAAGTGCTATCTTCTCACAGCCAAGGAAAAAAAAGGAATTGTGTTGACTCTGAAGCGTAACAGATATTAATTAAACATTGCTATACTATTTCCTTTAGACCACTGTATTTATTAAACCCCTCATTCCATGAGCTTGGTGCACATTTTTTGCAAGAAGAGTTTGAATTTTAGTACAAGTGTGAAACAAAATTTACAGGACAAGCCGTATTTTTTTTCCCCTTTCTCTGCAGCAGAAGAGATCACTGCATTCCAGCCAGCAAAACCACAAATAATCTTTCCTCCCCTCTTGTCAAATAGATTTCAGTTCTCTTTCATCCAGAAGCATTTATCCAGGAGAATATCTAAACTATTTCTTGCAGCTCTGAGTAAATAAGTCTTGTGCTCATAATACAAGTTGGGCAAGTGCCTACAAAAATGATGAGAGATATTATACAGTGTGAGAGTAGAGTACATTGAAGTGTAGACAAGTTTCCCACTCCCATTCTCATTTTAGCATCAAGGGCCTCCAGTCACCACTGCTGCACACGTACCACATTTAATCATAATTACAGCTTAAATCTTTCACGTATGAGCAGAGAGGTGCTTATATGTCTGCTGTTTTGGGAATCTGAGTGAATATGGTCTGTCAAAGCATGGAGCAGATGAACTTCCAGCAGAAAGAAATGGATAGGGGTGTTTTGTGCATTTTATAACATCAACAAAACATTTACTGCAGGTGGGCTTCATCTGACCAAGAGTATGTGCCTATAACTGAGCTCATCATATTAGGTTCCCTTTTGTCTTTGCAGGGAATTGGTCACCACAACCAGCAGAGGCAAGTGGGAATTTTATTTATCAAGCGTCTGTGGATAAATATACAGTAAACTCCATTAATTATATTGACTAAAGTTTCCTTGACTACAAAGTCAAACCAGCATGATTGTTTCAGAAACCACCATCTACTTCATGGACAGAGAGAGCTGTCAGATAACACTCTCAAGTTCGGGTGGGTGTCCAGTCCCTCCTCCCTTTCCTGCCTGGATGCTCCTGCCATCACTGTCATTCTTTCTCACCCTTTGTTTTAATACAGCTGTGACGGCAAGATAAGATTTGTTCCCATATGAGACCTGATTCACTGTGTTATTGCTCTGTTCTTATGGAAGCAGATCCTCACTGAATTTATGGGCTTAAAATGAACTAAACAGCAAGGGAACAGGTCTAATGTGGCGAATCTAAGAAAACAGCCTTGTGTTATTTCACCAGAATTTTTGATGCAACTGTGATAAGACACCAGAAGACAAGGCAGTACCTGCTACCTGGCTGTGGCTGTGGCTTGATGATGCTTTTATGTTGACAGTTTTATTGTTGACAACCCTCGTGCTGACAGGGCCCGTCTAGTTAATTGTTATCAAAATTGTCTTTTTCTCACATATCTGTAGGATTTCTTTGATTCAGTACGTGAAAACACACCAGTTGGGCTGTTGCTTTTGTACAGCTGTGGCACCAAGGTAACAATTGAGATAAAAAAGTCTTTTTGCTCTGGGATAGCTTTACTGCAACACAAGTGATAAGATTTTGGTTTGTTCTGGTATATTTTGTGTTTTGCAAATAACATGGTGGTACAGACTCTTACAAATAAATGACTGAATTTTCTATTTCAATGCATAAGAACATTTTTTTTTCCCCTAAGCTAAGATGTGTCTTTTTTTCTGTACTCTGGGCAAGTACCATCTTTGCATTTGCAGATTTATTGTCTTTGGAGAGATTAAACATACATATTTGTGTGTGTGTGCGTGCACATACATGCATGTGTACATGTTTAAGTATATAGGCTACATCAATAAATAAATATGATTGCATGTGCATATCTGTTACACATTTAAACTACCAACCCTGGATCTTTTTAAAAGAAGTTGTAGGTGCTCAAATCTGCTTATCTTGTTGACCAAGTTTTCAAACTGACATCACTGAGTTGGTCAAATTAGCAAGACTGTCAGAACAAGTGACATAGCTGCATAGAAAACGTAAAATGCATGGGAAGAATAGCAGACCAAAGCACATGAGTGACAAACTGAGGACAAGTTCATCTCCTGGTCTCTTTTTTATCTTGGCTGCATGTTGTTCTCTTTCATGTTTGTTTGCCTTGCCCCACGGGTTGGTGCAACTGTTATAATTAACTTGACTGAAGGGGTTTACTGCCAGCAGTTTAAAATAATCTTTCTTTGTTTAAACTCCTCTCCTTCTTTTCTAAGGAAAGGATGGATGATTCAGGAAACCAAGAATCACTTGAGGAACACAAAAGCAGCTGAACTGTTGGAATGAGGTGGACCCTGCCCTTGGGCTTTCTGCTCTCTTAGGATCTATGCAAAAAAAGCACACCTTTGACTTTTTTCCTGCCCACTTACAGAAAGCAAGTGACAGGAGGAAAAGGGGCAAGAGACTTCACTCCGTCTTCTCTGCTACTGGCTGAAATCACGGGACAATAAGAGGAGCATGAACATGCCAAAATTTGAAGATGATACAGGCTGGTGCTGAAAACTAGGTTGAGAAAATGATTTTGATACCTAATCCCTTTGACATTACTTTTCATCATCTGGATCAGAAGTTACTATGTGCTGCAGTAAAGGCAAAGCTGAAGGAAAACAGGCATTGAAATTTCTATGTTGATCTTGTCTGATAACTACATGAAGCTGGGAACCAATCCAACCTTGGTAACATTATTTATCTGTCATTTGGTGCAAGAACAGACTTGCACGGTCAAACTGAAAGGGGCCATAATCAAGACCATGTGGGCACAGTTACCTGAGATTTTCCTGGAGAAATGTTACTTCTGTTCCACCCAGAAAAAGCATGATGTTTAAAGTAGTCTGCAAGCTAACAGCTACTGCTTAAGAGACAAAAATCCAACGTTCAAGCCCCAAGTCTGGATCATACAAAGAAGGAATTTGAACTGAGATCCTTTACAACCCAAGAAAGTATCCTACTTATCATGCTGTTCTGGACAGGCTTTCTGTTTGGAGAACATTGCAAAGCTTTTATTAGCTGCTGAGGCAGAACACATGCTGTAAAAACAAAAAAACATCATGCATCAGGAAAATCTTTTCCAACATGAATATGAAGGCTCTACTTTCAGATACTTGGAAGAGGAGCCGGCATCTATTTGATAAAGCAAAACAAGAGTATGAACTCTGAGATTTGTCTTCCAGGAGCATGGAGACAGAGACTTAGAATTCACTGTAGAAAATATTTTGTGATTTGACTCTTTTTTTTTCAATGTTTTAAGTTGAACCATCTGAAGAAGATTCTAACATTGAAGTGTCTCCTTTCCATTGGTATTTTCTTTTGCTTGGAAATGGTGCACTACTGAAACAGCTCAGGCACGGTGCATTCTGGAAGAGTACTTAAGAGACAGTAAAAAGCTGTACACTACCAAACACCAACATGACATTTCTCAGTCAAACACTTTTATTTTAAGTGTGTATATTTCAAGCTCCAAGGAATGCTCTATTTTCATCTTGATGAAAGTGAGAATGACAGGAAAAAATCAATTTGTGTACAGCCTTACACACATGCATTCCTAAGACTTCCTTACCACCTCAGTACCAATAAAACTGAGGAAGCTGAGAGTTATCATTATGAAAATAAAAATGCTGCTAGTGAAATGCTTATCTTCTCAGATTCCTTGTTTACTGGGAGCTGAAGATATGGTTGATAGAGCTGACTGAAATCTAGCTAGTTGGCCATTCACATTCACCTGAGATTTCATGGTGTCCACTTGAGTTCTTTGTCAGTGCTTGCTTGAACCTTAAAAATGTCAAGCTTTGCAAAAACAGCTCAGAGGCAGGACCCTTGATGCTTGTAATTTTCAACTTGTCAAAGTAAATATGGTTTGTGTTGTATTTATTTCCTGAAATCTGAGCAGACAACATTCATTCCTTCACAAGGGGATATAAAGCAATTGGCCAATTGTTTGAGAGATGTGTCTTTTGAGGGCACACAACTTTTATTTCCTTATTCCTCTCCTCATACTTTTTTGTCCCTTCTGTGCCTAAATTGTAGGGACTGATTCTCCTCTTCAACAACATTTTTACTCCCATATGTGTCCATTGCTGTAGGTGAGCATCACTCTGAGCTAAATGAGCCCAGAGGCTTTTCCCACTTCATTGGTAAAAGCAGGTTTAAACTACATGACATTTCTTTGTTTGCATTTTCTTGCTTTCAACAGCAAGCTTTGCTTTTGTAATTTGTCTTCATTTAATATTAAAACAGGCTTGGAATACATTTAGTTTGATTATAGTACATTGGAAACCTTCAACAGGATCACTAGCCAGCTGAAGGGGTGTGGTGCATTCCAAATATCTCTGCCACTGCCTTAAGTTTTCCAAAGTCAACTTCCTACATCGCAAGATCCAAGGCTATGGTGCCACTTCCCACCTCCCTTCTTTCTCTCTGTATGTCTGCTTATGGTCTTTAGCTGCAGGGCTTTGCAAAATAGATGAGAAAAAGTCTTTGGTTTGGCCATAACGATACTTCTGCTATTCTTGACTGAATGATTTTCTTCTGGGAAAATAATGCATTCATGAACTGGCAACAAGTATGTCTTTTCCCTTTCACAGTGCTGAGGGAGCAGGACGCTCACTTTGCCGGTTTATGTGAAGGCCAGGCCTTTCCTAGTATAATACATAGGTGACAGAATTATCCTGGATGGGCACTTAATCTCACTTCATCAAAGTTCTTCTGCTTTATCTAAAATAATTAAAGTTTTACATAGTTAAGGTTTTGTATTGAAGTCTTCCTTCCTCCCAGCAGAGCAAACCAGCTATTAGCCTATAGTGTCTCTTTCCCTTAGTGAATATTAAATCATTAGAAATTGTTCCACTTGATATAAAATACTTAAATAACTCTCAGATCAAAAAAGGAGAGAAAAAGAATCAATATCCCAATGCTGAATGCTCTCCTGGAAGGCAGTGAGTTTAGTTTCAAATCCTGCTCTGCTGGGAAACCTATAGCAGAACCAGGAGCAGAACCTGGGTTTCTGAGGGCACAAACTAGTAGCCACAACAAAGTTCAATTCACTTTATTTTACAGTCACCTTGTAGATAGGCTCATATCAGTGTGGGTTCCTCCCAGCAATCCAGGATCTCTGTGAAGACATTCAGCCCTGTAAAAAAAATTAATGAAATTTTTCTGAATCTTCTGGACTAACTTGTCTGTCCCATAACTTATTATTGATAAGTCACAAGAGGTACAAAAAGATAAATTAGTGGAGAACATGGCATTTGGGCAGGAAAAGTGTTTTCTTATCATAGTGGTTATACTCTGCTTTATTTACAGTATGGACAGCAGGCATTGAGTGTGCTATTTATTTAATTTAGCTGCACAGCAGAGATCTTTTTAAATCAAGTGGTTTTATAGTCAGGCTGACATTATCGTGAGCAAGAACTGATTGTCTTGGTTAGTTTAAGATTCTTGCTTCAAAGTCAACCATGAATTTAACACTTATCAACAAAATTAATGAGCAGACACTGGTGGCCTCTGAGGGACCAAGTAGCACTACGGCAGTTCTTTCAGAGAAGAATCCTCATAAAACAATATATAATGCCTTCCTAACTGAAGTAAGAGTAGGATCTGAAACCTTGAAAACAGAAATAGTTTCAGGTTTGAGGTTTAAAACCTTAAAAACAGAAATAGTTTCAGCTTTGAGGTTAAAAATCTTACAATCCTTCATATTGATGTCTGGGCCCATACAGACAAGACTGCCTGAATGGAAATACTCTTCTCTGAATGAGAAGTTTCAGGGTTGATCCAAAATGAAGAATACAAACTGGACTCAGTCTGGTGCAAAACCAGCCGGGGGAATAACTCCATCCTTTCATGAACAGACATATTTCCTTTCAACTCCTTCATCAGCTGGGACCAAAAAAGAAATGAAGCACGATTGCATTCCCCAAGTATGATATGAACTAAGTCCACTTACACTTTTTAACAAGCAGAGGCAACATACAGTGCCTGGTAGTGCACACATCTGCTCTGCTTTCCAATGCCAAGAGAATGCTTTTTATTTAGTTACCCAGTGCAAAGTTCCAGACAAGTATTAAGGACACAGATACGGTATTGTGTACTCTTGATCTCAGCAAATATCTTGATATAAAACATGGACTAATACTATTCCCACCACTGTATTAATATTTTACTGGGAAGTTGGGACACTGTGGCCATGCAGCTATGGCAAATGGCTATCTCTAGAAGGGGGTGTAATGTCTGTGGTTTTGTGATCAGAATTCATCCCTGATTTGCCTGATAGGCAAAGGTCTGTCCTTATCAATATGATGACCACAATAATGCAACACAGGTTTTTTTTTTTTAAAAGAAAATAATTTTTCTTCCCCTCCTTCTCTCCAAGACTGTAAACGCATTGAACAGAAGATTTATGGACCTACTCTTTGGCTTTGGCTTGTGGTTGAGATTTTCCACAAATGTGGATATTCTGCAAGGAGTTTAACAGGGAGACAAACATTCTGGTGAATCTTGAAATCAGAGTGTAAGAATTTATTGCCCTACCCCATGTTGGAGGTTTCTACTATTGCAACAGATCCAGCAGAAGGGAATTTACACCTGTGCTTTGGCTGTTCAGTTTGCAGTCTGGTGTCTTAACACAAACTCACACATTCATCAGTAGGTTAAACTGAGATGCCAGGCTGAAAACTGGAGCAGCTGAAATGCAAACACATGCTCTCTTCCTGAAAACCCACTTTCTTCCTAGTCTCAGCCCTGCCAAAGCATTTCATCAGTCCTTTCCAATTCCCACAATTTCTCACTGGCTTCCTGGTGGAGTTGAATGCAGTGCTTGATAACTGTACCCCAATTTTACAGAGAGACATTATTTTTTTTTTCAAAGACTTCAAAAATGTCCCTTCTTCCTTGATATCTCAGAGTTACATTCTAACTGCTTAAGGTGGGGCTTACATAAGGAGTGACCTTATCACTCTCTACAATTACCTGAAAGGAGGTTGT
>RSEF01000007.1:28051427-28077090 GCA_003993805.1 Himantopus leucocephalus | reverse complement strand
TTTTTTTTAGATGTAGTTCCAAGAGAACCAGACCTCTTTGTGGGGCAGGGGTCGAATCTGCAAAACTTCTGCATCTCAGTCAGGGCTGTTTCTGATGCCTGCTAACAATGCAGAACTGAAAGACAACAACCAATTTCTAGGCTGCCTGGATCAAGTTTTCAATATAATCGAGACAGAAGTGTCCCAACAAGGCTGTTAACTGAATATGCTGAACATTACTGACCTGGAAAGAACCCAGTTTGATTTTCAGGTGGAACTGTCAAGCCCAATTTCCAAGTTCCTGCACAGTACATTGTCCTCTTAGGAATACTCTTGTGGAATACTAGAGAGGAAAAGAAGGAGAGAACTGCAAAGAAAGAAGGGGTTGTATTATCTTTCACAATATTCTCATCTGCTGAAGGCTCCACAACTCCTTTAAAGCTACTGTAGAATAATCTGATGGACGATACCAGGCTTTTCCCATCTATCTCTAGAGCACTCAAATCCCACTATAAATTTGGTATGTTGCAAACTTTTAGCAAACTCTCTCTGAAGTATACAATGAAATGTATAATGACAATGAAATGGACAGTAGCCAGCAAGTACAAAAGCAATCTGTCACTGTAAGTCATTTCTACACAATCCTAAAAAGTTGCACACAGAAGGTGTACTATCAGTCAAAAGCAGACGAGCTTGAATGTAAAGCAGCCATAAGCTTCTTTGTACCATGGGTCTTTAATTAGACCTAACAAATGAATATGAATGTGGAGGAGGAGAATTGGCAGGAGACCGCTGCTGATGATGCTCATCACAATGAACAGTGGTGTTTTGACTATATAGCACAAATAAAAGGGAATGTGTTTCCTTTGTTTCTATAACAGGATGCAACACGCTTTACACAGTCAAAAAACCCCCCAATGTCTGGGACTTCCAAGGCTCAATTTCCAGAGGGCACAAGGTACAAATGAAAAAGTTCATGGGAGACAACGATCCTACACTTAGTGCCAAGTCTGTTTTCTTTACAATTGGAAAATGCTGTTTCAAAAAACAATACAGAAGAGCCCACACACAAAAATGAGGAGATACATGAAAACATAGGAGACTGTGAAGGATTAATATTAATTTGGTTCCAGTTTTACATTCATGCTGATATTTTTTCCTGAAGATCTCATTCTCTGAAGGAAGGCTGACTTGAACTCAGTAAGAGACCTTTTCTACATCAGGAGGAAGAACAGATAGTGTTTCAAAAGATGTGACATGGTCACTTTATGATTATTTACTCAAGGGACAAGGCAGATGACAGTTTGAGCTCTTGGTGCAACAGTCCCCAGGGAACTTGGGACCCCTGGCTAGCTGGAACTGGGATGTGACTCAGAGTAGGGAAGCAGCATCCCTATTGTGTATGGCATCAACAACATCTTGAGTTTCTGCTCTGCCACCATGTAAGACTCACTGCAAGAAACCACGTCACAGACAGAATGTGGGTTGTGCAGGGGGATGATCCTGTTGGACCACAACCTCTCTCACCGCTGGGGGAGAACTAAGTTTTGAGACCAGCTGGCTATAATTTATCAGCAAGAGGTAGTAACTAAAAACTGAGGTTTGATGACTTTGCGAGAAACTCGTGAGTTTGTTGTACCAGAAATGAGACAACAGTACAATTTTCCTTTTGAACTCTTTATTACTGAAAGTCTTTTGATTTAAAAAGCTTGTATTCTTTGGTAGAACTTCAAATCCAGTTGGGGAGTTTTGTTTTAAAATAAGGTCCTACGTCAGCCAGAATATATAGGCTTAATATAAAATAATTACAGCATGAATTTCTCCAACTTTCACTGTACACTGTGAATTTTAATGGCTGTGACAGTCTTTTGGCCTTAGGAATGTATTGGTCAAGCTATTAACTCTGATGTCTTCTATAGCTAGTCTGCTTTGATACAGATGAGCAAGGTGTTTTAGCAGCAAGATCCTTTATTGCCAGAATTTCAAACATGCAAACAAGTTCTTAATTAAGAAGTCTTTGAAATAAAATATTTTCCTAATAGTTTTGAAGATGCTGTATTTCAAAGTTGTAGGAAAAACATTTTTTAAAAGATGGAATTCTCACTCCCTAAAAGGTGAATACAAATTAGGATTTAACCTGCTTTTTTTTTGGGGGGGGGTGGTGGTGGTGGTGTGTGTAGGGGTAGGGGGAATATGATTTCTTGTCTTCTGACTTCACAAATGTATTTGGAAGGTGCTGTGGAAATGAATGAAATTCATGGCTTGTTGTGGGTAGAAAATTTATTTATCTTTTCCAAGAACAAGATCTGCTCTGTTCATCTCACTTCAACCTGGCTGACTGAAGTTACAGCTCTGACTCAGAACACTTACTTCAAGACTTTTGGATCCTGATTTAGGCATGGACCAAAGCACAAATCTGACTTCAATGATTCTTAGAACAAACCAGGGCCTTGGGAAGCACGAAGAGTATGTGAAGATGAAAAAAAATCCCCACAGTAAAAGTGAGTATTGCTTTTGTGCATCTTCAAAGTGATTCAGCCCCAGATAGAGGAAGGGTTGAGTTGTTACTCTTTTTACTTACATGAACTCAGTCCTCCTGCTGGCCATCTCACAGAGCTTCATGCCTGCTGTGAGATGTTAAAAGGAGAGGGAAGGGGGGGACCAAGCATTTCAAAAATACAGAAGTTACGGACTGCTGTGGAAGCTGGTTTGCAGCTCCAAGTGCAAGAGCCACGGGCTTAACGAAATTCAGCAGTGGTCAGGAAGGAGCCAGTGAGCTCTCTGTGAAGGCCTGTGATTGACAGAGTTTCTCTTTCATGAGAGGGATGTCACGGAAAGACAAAGAGAGCACATGAGACAGAGAAATGGAGGCAGTAGCACAGAACTGGAGAGCCCTGAAGGCAGCGCAGGTCAGTGTGGGCAGCTCTCTCCTGAGTTATATGACTGGAGATAGGAACACCGATGTTAGGAAAAGTCCCTCGAGGAAATATTTGTGGAGGGAGAATGCAAGAATGAAGCTATTTTTTCCACCCTATGTATATAAAATGGATAGAGAAATCTGTTAGGGAAGTGCTGACAAAATTGTAGGCCTCAAGGAAAAACTAAATTTAAACATTTTTGATATGATACTGGAAGGGAAAATCGTGATCTCAGATACACTTGGTCACGCAACTCTTTTTTGTTCTCTCGATTAATCCAAACTATTTGCTGCCTCTGGGTACTGCACCATAGGTTGCAGTCCTGTGGGTCCATGTTGAAGACACTTGTCTGTCTCCATTGAGTCTCTGAGATGCTGGAGGTGCACTTAGCTCTTCAAGTGAGCTTTGTGTGCCTTCACATGCCTCTGTCCTCTCGTCTGTTAAAGGGCTTGCTGAAAAGAGCTGGTAGGAAAAGAATGCTACTCTTCTGTGCTCATCTTTGACAGAAATGAAGAAAACTATGATTAAAACCCATCTAAAGTGTTTCACCTGGTTCACCACATTTTAATGATAAAATCTATAGAAATCTTCTTCACAAAACTTAAAAGCTGGATGGAAATTGCTTTAGACAGCTGATAGGGTTTGTAAAAAGACAACCACACAGGACCAAATGCCAAGTTAGACGGAAACCTCTCACTGCTGTGAGTGGGCTCTTTGGAACAGAGATGGGTCAAATCATTAAAATTAGATTCAGATCTCATATGAGACCCTGCCCTCTTCAGGTGTTCTTAAAGATCAAACTCAAATCGGGTTGCAGTATCATCCTCTCCTGCACCCGGAGGCAGAGCAGAGAAGCAGGATTGCACCATGGTGTCACAGCACATTAGACAAAATGATGCCACCCCCCGAGATGAGAGAGGAAAGTCATCTGGTGGCAGGCAGTGACACAGCAGCGCTGCCCAGCGGCCACACCAAAGCGGGGCAAAGGATGCTGCCCCCTCTTCTTCACAGCAAAAGGCAAGGCAAGTTGGGATGTAGGTTTTATTTGTCAGGTCTGAGGGGAGAAAAGTTTTGGTGATTATGAGGGAATTATGAAACTCCACAGCCATTGTATCTTTTGCAGAAATAAAGAAAAAGGAAGAAAAAAGGAAATGCTTCTGATTTACAGTCACTCCTGCTCTTTTGCTACCCAGCAATGAAGCTCAGTGAGAAAATAAGATCTTTCTGTAACTATTTTCTGCCTCAAAATGAGAAGGTAGCTCAGAGTGCCTCAAATATTGTTGCTGCCGTGCAACAGCAAGTAGAATTTCAGTGTACTCATTTATAACCGATGGGAGGAAGCAAAGAGATAAGAACAAGCTCCAATATTTTATTACCCTTTCCAATCTGATTAATCCAATTTAGTCTGAGGAATGCAAAGAAAGAAAATAGCAATTCTTTGTGCTCCATTCTCATTTTTCATTACGAGTGCCTAATGAATGTTAATGTATTAATTTTCAGACACCTTTCTGAAGCAAAGTATTTTTGCACCTGACCTGCCCACGCTGAGAAAGGGAGGGGTAAAATGACTAAATACTACAGGTCTTTTACATTAATCATTTATATACATCTATTATTCATTTTGCAGACAGCTAAAAAGATTCAGCAATTAAGTCTTTGTCAGAAATCATGGAAATTGAAATCATAGAAAGTAAAAGAGAGTACTGTATCCTAGTCCTTTAAAACACAAGAAGAAACCTCATCTAACTGTGCATTATACTTTCCTCAGTCCAGTTTCAGAAAGTAAAAGTAGAGGGTTTTTTCCTTTTAAATTTGAAGATTTCTAATTAGTACTATGTTCTACGTTATAGGGACTCTAATGAATTAATGTGGGTTAGAAATATTATTATTTTAAAATAAGCCTACACTGGAAAATTGCTAGATTTAGTGTAGCAAATCTGTGGCATAAAATGTTAATTTGTTCTCATGCTTTTTGGGTACTGCTAATGTACACATATGCATATATATATAAAAATATATATACTTGCAGTGTTGGAATGTGGGATGACATCTGACTGAATGAATCTCCTCCCTTTTTTATTTTGCTCATCCCTTGGTTAAGACAGGAATGCATAAAATACCATACACCCTGGCGTGAATTAATAATAGAACTAGTTTACAGACATGACAGTTAAAGAATTTTAAACTAATAAAAATAATTAATAACTTCAAAAACCCACAGTAAATATATCCCATTAATTAACAGAATACGCCAAGACTTCTTATATAACTACAAAGCTCTGGAGATATAAAGTAATTTCATGCTAACTCTTCTTGCACTGCTTATTGCTTTAAAGTAACTGTATCACTGAAAGTATTTAAGAGAGCAATTGCTCTTGGGGATGTAAAAATCCTTAGATGTTTGCATCTAAATAAACTGGCAGTCCCATTAAAATAATGATAAAGGCACATTATCAAACAAGTGGTAATTAGAGTAGTGATTCTTTCTGCATGAACAAAACCCCCAAAAAGTATTAATTAGTGATTAATATCACCTGAGATTAAGCTGAGCCGATATTAAATTTAAGCGCTCAAGTTCATGTTATATAGTGTATATTTTGTCAATTAAACAACTTAGACTGGTGCAAGAATTTATGGATGGACACTGTAATGATTTTGCACCAGAAACGTAGGTTTATATATTTTAAACCACTGGGCTACATTTTATTGCTTTTCTCAATAGAGAATTAGAATAAAGCGGTTTCCACCTCCAGAAAGATTATTAGGCCTCATTTTGCTCCTGTTTAGGCCCAGGCACAGAAAAACAGAGCATGTTCAGGAGGGCTCAGTAAAGCTCGGGAGCTTTGCAGTGTTTGCTTTCTGCACCAACACAGGCTGGTGGTGCACAGTACTCTGGCTGTCTCTCAAATGGCTGGAAGCTGTTCCTAAAATCACAATCATCCTGTTCGTTTCCTACTACTTGGTAAAATATTTTGCTTCATATTTTCAGGCTTTTCTTGGCAAAAACACTAGATGTAGAAGTGCTCCCTTTTTGGAAAATAAATAAATAAATAATAATTTGCATGAGTCACACCATTCCGGGTTCTCCAAACTCATAAAACAATTGCTGAAGACTGGGGGTGTCATGAGGGAATGATCTAAGCTGGCAGTGGCATATCATGCTGGCAGTCACGTTTTCGTGGTGCTGGTTATTCTTGTTAGCAGTAGATGAACTATGAATATTTTTCCAGCTTGAACGTTCCAGTATTTTGATCAGGGAAACAAATCCACAAAGCATCCGCAGTGATTTCTGCTGATCCCCAGCGCTCCCTTCGTCCAGCCTGCATGGTCTGACTGACCATCTTCCCTCACAGCTTCTGGGCATCCTTCTTTTGGTCTTGGCTGGAGCCAGGGGAAGGAGGAACACGAAAACAAACAACAGCCAGGCCAGAAACACCCAACTGGTGCACGCTGGCACCTCTGCTTGCTGGAGTCAGCTCTGGATTAAGGACTGCAGAGAAAGCAACTATTTGGCTCCATGTCTTGGTTTATTTCATCTACCTTTTTTTTCAACTCTACCATTACCACGACAATGGCCCCTGGCTGCCTTATCTCTGGGCACTGATCCAGAGACCATATTTGCTGTTCAAGGCACAAACTGCCCATAAAGCTCAAGGGCAGCAGCAACCTCAAGACCACGATATCATCTGACCGAAGGAGGAAGGTGGAAATCCACACGGTGCCTGCATGGATTATTTCCTTGTACTGAAATGATATTGCAAAATAAAACTGAAGCTTGGTGCATTTAGTTTTGTCTGACAATCCTTGAGGTCTATTCAGTCAAAGGAGCTCTGAGGCAGTTCAGCTGATATCCTAATCTCTCCTGTTTAGGCAGCAGTTGCTGCTCATGGGCAGTACCGCAAAAACACAATTGTAAAGGCTATCCTGGCTCTGTGCTAAAATAGGAATGAGACCAGCTAAACTGTAAAGCAGGCCCTAACGGTGCGATTTTGTAACTAATAAAAAGGGGTCTTTGCATAAAAGTCATCAACGGCTCCTAATTCATAGAGAGGACATGACCACATGAATGTATTTCTGCCAGAAACTACCACTCAGATGTTACAAGTTGGCCCACCGTGGCCAACACATTGTGGAAAGGCTGCGTCACCTTGCATGGTGATCTCCTCGAAGTAAAAGTGCTGCTGGCTGTGAACACACCGCTCTCCCTCCTGTTGGCACTTCTGAGCTCCTAATGTGGACACAGGATTCTTCAAGAGGGCATGGGGCCATGCAGACAGATGGGCAGGAGGATCAACACGCCAGAGAAAGGGGATGTGTTTCAGGGGTTGAGTAACTGCACCCGAATACTCATCCAGGGTTGTCAGTGCAGCAGCTTGGGCTGGATGCCCACGTGCGAGATCGAAGGGATACCCTGTTGCCTCACCACTGCAGCACAGGGCGTGATGAATTAGGCGCTTAGCATTTATATGGTGTTTATATGGCCAAAGCGCTGTCCCAACATTACCTAATTAAACAGTACAACACCCTTTCAGAGAGAAGTACGGCCTTCCCTTCACTGATGGGAAAACAGATGGGAAAAATTGCGTGTTTTGGCCATCAGCAGCAGAATTAGGATTCTGCCAGGATCTGCCAGCTCCCTGCCTGGTGCTTATTTAAGCTCATCTACGCAGAAAGCAGTGTGTGCTAGTCTGTAGTTGCTGAAGGGGAAATTTTGTTTCTAGGGACTTGTTTCTTTGCAAGTTGGTTTCCATTGCCTGTAAGAAACATTTATTGACCTCAATGAAAGACAAAAATTTTCCCTGAATTCTCTGACCGTACCCCAATCCGTGCCTTCTGTGGTGCACAGGTTTGCGTTTGATCACCACATAACAGAGGCACTGATTTTCATCCATGCGCAGTTTACAGAAAAGGCTAAGATGATTCTCTACACATTTCCCTCTCTGCCATTGCAGTGCTGGGCAACTCAGTAGACTTTTATATTATTTGGTTACAGTATCTACAGACAGACATGGAAGCTGTTTTTAATGGAAACATTTCTCCTTCTGGAGCCAGAAGTGCAGTCTCTCTGTTGGGTCCTCTTTCACTGAGACAGCTGGCCAAGCTGACACAATCACATCATGCTGCAAAACCAGGAGCTGCAGGGAGGGGAGCTTCTGCTGCCACAAAGTTGTTCACTTGCCGATGTCACTTGAGCCATGCTGACAGCACCACAGCTGAGGACCTGGCACATGCTAGGATGGAGCTACGCGCAGCCAGGCTGGGAGGGAGAACGCAGGGAGTCCCGTGCTCAGTGTGAGATAGCCCGGGCTCCTCCAACGTCCCGTTCAACAACCATCCTCTCTGCTGGCCCCGGGGACACCTGAAGCCTTCACAGCATGGAAGTATTACTCTATATGTATTACTCCATATGTATTACTCTACCTCCTTGGGAACGTCTTGTAACTCAGCAGTCCTTAAGAAGAATGCTTTTGAGGGGTATTTCTGTCCCTCTTGTATTTCAGTCTATCAGCACAAGAAGGCAGTTGTGGGAGAGAAAGGTCACAAACTTTTTAGAAACTTCTCCTTCCACCCACTGACTCCTTCCTGTGGAGTAAATGGGCACAGACTGGTCCTTAATGTGGGAGATAATGATCAATATTTAACTAGGAGGATTGATGAAGATTATATTTATTATGTAAGTCTGTAAAGGCACTTCAGTCCCTGTGTTTAACTTATCGCTCTTAATACAGCAGGAATAAAAAAGCCTCCTCACACTCTGTTCTTTTCTATAACAAGCAAACTATAATGTTCTTTGCTCTCATGCTGCTTCATTTTCAAACACAGCACATGTAAACAAATTTAGCAATAAATTATGCATAAGTGTAATAGCAACAAATATTTCAGGGAGCTAACTGGCAAGTTTATTCTGTGAATATGAATGATAAATAATTGCTTTATTTGCTTAAACTAGCTTGAATGCATATTTAAAACGCTTGGCATTCCACACCTTTTCAAGTCAATGACAAAATTCTCTGCACTATCAGTGGGGCTCAGATTTTATCCATGGATAGAATAAATTAGCCATCATTTTCATTTTTATCCCCTGAATGAATTAATCGTAATTGATCTTCCTTAATATTTTTCCCTAATTCACCTTCCGTGTGATACACATCTTAAGTTGATGAGAAATCGTTCAGGTTTTTCTGCCATAAGGTCTAGCAGGAGTGCTGCATCCAGAGTTGGATTTTTAATTTCTCAGCATTATGTAATGTGAGTCCCTGAACTATAAAATAATCTTTTTTTTTTTTTCTGAGAAACTTCTTAAGGTTTAATTCCCCACAGTGTAACCGCTAGAACACTTCAATAAAAACGATCTTTATTTCCTATGAGAAACCATTTGTCCCTTCTCTTTCTCTCATCTGCAACAGATGTCTGCGGATGGACTGTAGAGACATCACGAAGTGCTGCTGCAGAATGGGTCTGTAATAAGAATTTGTTTACTGTCTTCCATCCGGAGAATTGCGTCTCGCTCACCTGGAAGAGGTAGGCTGCTGCCCGTGGCCCCACATACACCCTGGGCTGGAGAACAGCCAGGGGTCCGTCTTTGGCTGCTAGTGTGGTCTATGAGCAATTTAACTCCACGTTGCACTAAAGGTCAGCAGCCACATTATCAGAGCTGAGCAGACTCAGCCTGGGGCCCAGGTTTTATTTCACCTTTCCAACACACACGGGCTGCACAATGCCATCAAGAAAAGCATTGCCCATTCAAAACCTTTTTCTTCCCCAAGCAGAACTTTCCTTTCAATGAAGTGCTAATGCAGGTACACAGCACCTGACACACTGCTACTGGTGAGTGACAACAATACAAATCCCCTGCTTATGAGCTGATTACCTAATCAGGTGGTTTAAAGGGCCCATCTCAGCTCACTGAATAATCATAATTTTTTGGAAGTGAGGGAATCGGCATCAATCTCTCTCCCAGAAAATGAAGGACTGAATGTATGGCTGAGAAAAATAAAAAAGAAAAAAGAAAGATGATTGTGCTTCTTCAGTATGTGCTACTGGGAAGGACTCCTTCTGTTCAAGCCTACAATAATGTTCTTAGTGGACGCTTGAAACAGTTAATAGTGAAATGTATAGGAACTGAAACTGCAACTGAAACTCATGGTGCACTAAAAATAAGCAGGGCTTGATGACTCTCTGATACCACAGGAGGAAAAGTCCTGTGTTTTAACATGAATGAAGCTGACAAAAATGTGCTTGTCCATTTGAGGCATGGAGGTACTTTAGGGATTAGTGTAAGGTTTGAAAAGAAGTGGTCTCAGCAACAGACTGAACAAGTGTCAGATGTGCATACAGGAGGGGCATTTTCTAAAAGCCACATGATAGGAGATAAAAGAGACCTTCCAAAAATTTTCATGAGACAAATCTCATAAACAGTCAAATATGAAAATTTCCCCAGTGTTATTTGGTGAAACAAAAACTTTCAGATCAAATGTATCTTTGTCTTCATCCTGATGAAGCCTAGATAATGATGCAGCACAGCAATTCTTCCACAACTGATGTGGCAGTGTATGAATCTGCCTGGATGCAGGTCTCGCCTCTTTCCATTTTATGTCCTTCACAGCTGCGAAAAAATAGCACAATCTTTTTCTAGCACCTCGCAGCTTCTGGAAGCTTGGTTTTATCCCAACACTGACTAGAGCAGCCTTTCACAACAGGAAAAAAATGAACCTCTTGTACAAAGAACGGAGATTTGCTGGTGTGTGTTGTATCACACTCCCCAGACCAAAAATAAGGGGATGGGTTAATAGCAAAATAACGCAGATTATCCAGGCCAAAGCAAACTACAAAGTAACTCTATGCAAAACACTTGATATCTCTAGATTTACATACTTGTTTTTGCTGCTTGCTTCTGGGAGTTGATGACTGCACCCAGCCTAAATCAAATATTTATTGTGTTCTTGCTCTGCAAATGATTCACCACTGATAAAAATTATCAAAGCTTAGTAAAATTAATTAGCAGTTTGTTATTGCAGCTCTGTATCAAGAGAAGAGCTATGTATTGATAGAACTGCACTGTATTTTCTAGAACTGCACCTATAATTTAGAATTGGGAAAAAAGGGAATTTACTCAAGGTAAAAGCAAATTTTTACAAAGCAGTTTTTACACCTTCAGGCTTTCAAATTGCCATGATCCTTCCTGTCCCTTAAAGAACCCTAACCAGATAGACATTAAGATTAGAAGGGAATATCACAATTGTCTTTTTCTGTCAGAGGCGCAATAGCACCTGATGGGCTTTAACGCCCACAGCATTTGAACCACAGAATGTGCTTTAAAGAGTCTGGATCCTGATTTGGAGACTCACAAGAGTGGAAACTGTCTTATACCTGCAGCAGCCCCATGATTATTGAAATTGAAGCTAGCACACAGAAAGAGTGCAAAATTCATAGATCATT
Source organism: Himantopus leucocephalus (assembly GCA_003993805.1). Taxonomy (NCBI): domain Eukaryota; kingdom Metazoa; phylum Chordata; class Aves; order Charadriiformes; family Recurvirostridae; genus Himantopus; species Himantopus leucocephalus. Next base: position 28,065,754 of record RSEF01000007.1, on the reverse strand, counting down.
TCCTTTTTATGATATCAGAAGTCAAAGGCATATCGAACATCTGAAATAATCTGCAGTGATTTCAGAAAAACAGGAAGACCAGTAGGTATCTGCACATTCTTGTGCAGGATCTAATTCTGACAACTCGTTATTAAGATTTACCCCAAGGTAAAGGTTGTAAGCTCACCAAATGAAACAAAATGTAGTTATCTGACTTGAAAGGACTTTGAAATTTGGGATAATAACATCTCAGGTCTTTAATACAATACGGAACTTTTACAGATACCCAGGACTGACTTATTACATCTTTGCATGTATATCATTGCCCTAAAAATTTATTTCTAGTTCATCAGAAGAGAATTTTGACCTGCAGCTCAGCACACTTTTAAGGCAATATAAATGTTAAATAGGAATCAGACAGACAAGACAGAACATCTATCCACGCAATCTCGCTATTTCCCTGAAGATTTTAATGGGCACAAGAGGTCACTCATTTACCCCCAGAACAGATTGCAATAGCAAATGGCGCAGTTGCAGGCATACTGCTTCTTTAGGGACTTGCTTGTGAAGAACACTTTACATGAGAGCATACCAATTTGGGTTTCTCTTGTTGCACGCTAGAGGAAAAACTTTCTAAGAAAGTGCTTCACAGCTGTTTTGGCAGAAAAGGGAGGGAAAAAAGTATTTGAATAAAACCCAGATATTCCATGAATAAAAAAACCTCCTGTTAGACATGCGAGTCTCCAGTTCAAGTTCCTGAGCTTGATCAGCCAGAACCTCTCTCTACCACATTCTGCTTGGGGAGAGGAAAGTGAAAGGCTGGGATCACGTTTTCATTCTCCATTCTCCTGCCTAACCAAAGAAACATTCCTAATGCGGAAACATTTTTTAGATTGGTAGGTTTCCATGAAAATGATGCTTTTGAACAGGTACTGTATCACAACAAAAGCATTTGCTAGAACATTACCAGTGAACACCACTGATTAGCTGGCAAAACACCAAGTTTGCCTTTTAAGAGAGGAGCATACTGATTAACACGTAATTTTAGTGTTAAAAAACCAGATTTTTTTCCAAGAGAGCTGCATGCTGTATTTCAGTTCCTACCATGCTGAAGTTGTAAACTGGGTATTCAAGTGACAGCATTCTAGTCGNCATTCTAGTCACTATCATATACTTTCACTTCTTTCTAAAGGATAAGAGTAAAGCTGAGGCTTTCAGATAATGTTTCAATTTAACTGAGACAAGGGAGCTGTGGCAATGGCTGGCAAAGGAAGGAGATCACTTGCTTCAGGGATTGCTGTTAGCCAGGATATCCGAGTGTCTTACTCTTCAGAGGAATAGGAAGAATTCCTCTTATAACAGTTTCATGCCCACTAACTTAATGATATTCCTTTGTTTTTCATCAGCTCCAAGCTATGCGGTGACCATTAGCCCAAGTGAAGGAGCATAAAGGGGTGAATGTAAACTTACAGAAGCTTTTAAGGTGAGAGATGTTCCACGGCTGTGAGCACTTGAAAATCCCATAGAGGATCTTTAAAAGAACCTTAACCATGCCTCTTATTTTTTAAATGAGGAGAGAAAACAATTCTTTCTGAGATGACTATAGAAAAAAAATCAAGGCAAGCAGAGTTAGTTCTGTGAAGGCCCAGGAAATAGCTTCCCTGCATAACCTAAGAGAGAAATAGTTTTGAAAAATCAAACTGTCAGAGAGCTCCACCTGTATCTAGGGCATTTGTTTGTGGCTGAGGAACAATGCAGCCTGGCATTTTCTGCCATGACAAAAAAAAATAAAATCAGCATAGAGACAGCAAAAACCTTTAGCTTTTAATCTAAACCCCAGAACTGCATGATCAGCACAGACCCTCCCTCCACACAAAACCCTACTCCTCCTTGTTCCTTTTCTCTTTTTGTAGACCCTGCTCTGAATCCTAGCCTAGAAAGCCAGTACTGATGGAAAGTGAAGGAGCCCTCACAAGTCTCCCCAGCTGCTTCTGCCCTCCCACACCACCAGTCTTCCAGCCCACCTCACAGCTCCCATGGCCTCTCTCAGCCTCTGTATTTAACCCTGTACTCATTGCTCCAGCTGCGGTCCTCTGGGGCAGTGGCTTTGTGCCAGCAGCTGGTTTCACCCCTGAGGGCAGGAATGACCTGCTTCTGGCTACACGTGAGCTGATACAATCCCACATCACTCTGCTGCAGCAGGAAGATATTATTGTCTCATTTTATAGCTGAAGAACAGCTTCAGGGACTTAAATCTGGGTGCCCCAAAGTATGCAGGCATTTTGTGAGGCACTTTGTGCTTTTAAGGATTCAAATTTAGTGATTTGTGAAATATTGTAAGCTGTTATGTGACAAAAGAGAAGATATGTCTCTTGTCACTGGCCAGCAGGCTTTTTTAAATCGCTTAAGTCCTTCCTTCCAGGCTTGTGATCTTAGGTTGACTCTAAGACTGAGGAATACAGAGGTGCACACATCCATTGAATTGGCAAGAATCGCATTTCCTTCTATAAATGAAGAGAGGTGGGTTTTAAATAAGAGTGGGCTTCCAAGTTACAAGCCTTAGGAACTTACCTGCTTCTGGAGGAACCAGGGTTATGCAAAGTCAGAATGAATCTGAGAGTCCCAATCCCAAACATTTTTTTCCAACTTAAACAGTGTTGCCAGAGAAACACCTTACAGAGAGGCGAGGGAGGCAGGGAACTGTGCACTTCATCCATGGAGAGAAACTAAACAACCATTTGAAGGTCACTGCTTATTAGGCCAATTGACTGAACATTAAATCAGCAGGGTGTTAATATCCAAGGATTTTGGCTCCAGTCCTACAAAGTCCTTATGCCAACTGCAGGTAGGTTTTCTGTGCCTGGAACTTGCTTTTTCCTTCCTGTTATTTCTTTGCAAGGGAGCTAAGAGTGTGAAGGACTTTGCTGAGATCACACTTTCTTTCTGGAATCTGTTTTTTTTTTTTTTCTTTTTCATATAGAAGTTCATATTGAAGACACTTCCAGGGTGCTTCCTTCAAAAAGATTGTCAGCTCCTCCACAAGTGATACCCCATCTTGGAGATCAGCTCTATTAACAGGCTTGGCAGACAAAATGTCTTCAGTCTGGAGTCACTTGTCCCCGGATTCCACCCCTCGATCAAAAAAACACCACAACCAGAAAACAAAACAATTTGATGTATCAACTGGAAGCAATACTCATTGCCTGGCTCAGGGCTGGCTCTCCCTCCAGGTGGGAGAGCAAAAAGGTCCATTGTGTGCTTTGTGTGCTATTTGCCAGGCGGGGCTCGGGAAAGGGGAGCTCCAATCATTCAGCCCTGACGCTTATTGCTCTGTGTCCAAACAGCTGAGAGCGACGGAAATGCCAACGCTTGTGTAAGGTGACATGTGAGAGAAGCATGACCAGACCTGAGATACCTGGCTGTCAATTTGGTGTGTCTGGAAGCACTTGCTGAGCTTATCCAGTTCCAGTTAGAGAGTAGGAGACAGAACTGTGTGAAACTTGCTAGCTTATTTTCTTGTTCCTCGCTGTTTTTTTTTCCTTTTCTCTGGCCACTAATGTGTTCTAGTTTGTCAGCAACCTCTACACGTGGCCAGACATGGCACAAAGCCAGGAGGCTGCAGCCTGGAGACTATGAACTATCAAAATCAAGAAGGTGAGATGAGACCTGTGCTGAACTCCTTCAACAGGACAATATCATCAAGCACAATTCTAATTTCTGTTGCATTTTTATAACCTCAGCTGCCAAAAATACATTTCTTTCTCTTTCATTTCCTCCATTACAAAAGCTACCTGGATAAGCTTACTCCAATTGTTGCCCTACCGAGGAATTTTCTGATCCTGCAAGAGTCGCTCTTAAAAGAAGACTGGCCTTCAGCCTCATCCATCTTGGTTCTCTTCTGTAGCTGTCAGAAATTGTAGCTGTTGTCATAGCTCTGTTACTATTAGTACTTTCCTTGTGGTATCAGTTGAAAGAAACCCTCACTCCCTCACAGATCTGCTGCCTTGGACTCTGATCACACACTGAATGACAGCTGCTGTCCTAAAGCACTTATGATCTACATAGATGAAACATGCTAGGGGTAGAAGATAAACTCTAATTTGACAGAGGAACCATACAACAAAGTCAGCATTTAAAGATATACAGTGCTTTACTAAATCATCCAAAGAGTTTAGGTCACAGGAAACAAAACTGAGCAGGTAGATTCTTCAAAGGCCCCTCTGATGATGGATATAAATGTATGTGCCTTAGGTGGAGCCCATGGAATCACAGTTGACTGTCTTAAAAGCTAAATCAAAATTGTCTAAGGATTAGACAGAGAACTACCAACAGAAATTAATTGTTGTCTTGGTTTCAGCTGGGATAGAGTTAATTTCTTGGTAGTGGTTGCTGTGTTTTCAGGTTTGGTGTGAAAGGAATGTCAATAATGTACATTGTTTTAGTTGTTGCTAGGTGATATTTATACTATTCAAGGACTTTTTTCAGCTTCCCATAGAAGCTGAGAAAGAGCATAGACAGAACAACGGAATGGCCAGTGGAATATTCTGTGCCATAGGCATCATGCTTGGTATATTAATGGGGGTTCGCTGGGGAGTGGGAATCCATGATATCTGCTAGGGACGAGCTGGGCAACCAATTCTCTGGGTGGTGAGAGTGGTTTGTGTTGTATTACTTTATCTTGTATGTTCTTTTACCATTATTATTGTTGTTATTTTCCTTTTTCTATTATTGTTCTATTAAACTGTCTTTATCTCAACCCATGATGTTTTTTCCCTTTCTTTTCCCTTCTTTTTCTCCTTCTTTCCCCTACCCTTCTGGTGGGGAATGGGGAGAACTGTGAGAGCGGCTGCATGGTCCTAGCTGCTTGCTGGAGTTAAGCCACAACAATCAAGTTTCCCAAGACTTCGCCTGGTGCTTCCTTTGTCTTGACAGTAAATAACAGCAGCAACAACAAGTTTGCTTCATCTCTGATCTCATTTTGGTATTTTCAGCAAAGGAAAGACGAAGTAGCAGTCTCATCTCATGAGAAGTACAGTATTTTTCCATGAGAAATTTTGGAAAGTTTCTTCCATGTCATCTTAGTATTTAATAACACTTTGGAACTCAGGCTTTCATGTTGGCTCAAATTCAGACTTGAGCTGTAGTTCAGGCATAATATAGTTTCCAACTGTTGTAATTTCAACTCCTGTAAAAAAAAAATAATCTTTTTTTTTAATATATTTTTTTATATATATAAGGTTATTTTTAGGCATCCTCTTGCCTCTAAAATTGCTGTTAGTGACAACTATTCCAGAACATAACTGGCCAGGTGTCTGCAAACATTTTACTGCCTGTCAGACTAACTTGGTTTCACCATCTCAGGAGAATGGCTTGAATTCCAATGAAGAGTAATAGGGACACGATGAAAATGCTTGTAGAATAGAGGATAAGGCTTCTACAGGTAAACAAGCTAGCTTTTGTCTTTGGTAGACCTAATTAACTAGAGTAAAAAAAAAAAATCAGAACAAATAAGTAAATAAATAAATAAACTAACCCTCCAAAACCCAGCAGCAGATTGCTATATTAGCATGAATATTTCATGTCTGATCTGAGGAAGCCCACACAGAATTTTATTTTGTTCTGCAGTTGGCTGGTTGTCTTAAGCAGAAAGTAAAAACCACCCAGAATTTCTACAAGGTCTTAGCTACACGTCTCTGTTCCTGGTATTTCACACAGGCACTGGTGTCACTTGCACATTTAGACCAGCTGTGTGCAATGTGGAGTGGAAAAAACAACTGGAGGGAAAAAAAAAAGCGCCATTTCCAGTTGGACAAAAAGCCTAAAAAAAGACTAAGCAAAGCTCAGCCCTGTCAAGCTTTATCACTAGTAAGAGGACCTGACAGTGTTTGGCTGAAACTTGTCCATTTCAGGCAAGGAGAGTCCATTGTTTCAACAGTTCTGAAAGGAAGAAAATGGCATAGGCAATCCTCAAAGGGCTGCACCACAGCTCCTCTGCCCGTTATATGTCAACATACATTAGGTTTCTTCTGCTGCTGGGAAACCGCTGTCAGTCTGATGGCTCAGTGTACTGATATTTAAGACATTAATAGTGCTTCCGGGGGACCTGGAAGGCTGAAACGCTTTGTTGCATGTGATGATTTAGGGGACGGAGTGGAGGTTAATGATCAGAGGGGTTTGGATGAGATGGTTTGGTGGTGGCACCTTGGTTGTCAGGGTCCTTTCACCCTCTTAACCCTTGTTGTTCAATTAAAGCTAAGTGGAGTTAATTCACCTTTGGCTATGCTGTTGTTACTGGACCACAGTATCATGCAAAAGCGACACTGGTAGGGAAATAGAAGTGCAGATGCAGGTGAAAGGCTGCGATCATTGTCACTGTGGCATTTGCTTTCCAACTTCCTCTTAGACTGAACGGCAACCTCAATAGCCATGAGCTGAGCATGTATTACCCTCCTGAAGCCACAGCCCTCCCAGCCAGGAAATTGGTCCTGCCTTTCAACAGGCACATTTGCCTGTTTGGACAAGAACAATAATAGATGTTTTAGAAGACTGGNTTTTTCCCCCAGAATATCTAGCCTGCTCTGCTCTTTCATGCAGCCTCCAGGAGCACATATTACCTCCTCTTATCCACCCAGTGACTGCAATGAACTTCAATATGCTGTTATTAAACAGGATTGCAGAAGTCCTTTGAGGCTCCAGTGTGGATGAAGCTTTAGTTTTTTGTTAGGTTTACTACAAATGTGCAAAGTCCATGTTTTTCAAGAGGAGCTAATGATTCCATGTTCACTTTTAACACTCTTTAACACCGATATAAAGCACCTGCAGGTCACAGAGAGTTTAGTCATCACTTTTTCATCATCAAGCTGTTTTTTTCTCAGCACCTCCAATAAAATGAATGACTAACAAAACGTCACACACACACTTACATTAATAAACGACAGAGACAACACTCATAAAGAAAAAAAAGATATATATCCTTTGCATTTTGGAGGCAGAAATCCTGCCAATTTTAGTTGAGGACTTGTATGCTTAGGATTTGAAAAGTAAAATGATGAACGTGAATTACATAGACCTTATGCTCAGCACACTCTACACACGCTATCAGACTTGACCTTACAATGGAGAGGGGAGGTTATTAGTAACACAGGTAAGAGGCAGGTATCCAGCTCCCCTTTTTCAGTGATATTTTGGCACCTAGCTGTGCTTTCTGTTTTGAAAGATGTTCTATCAAGTGACCTAATTTTGTTAGAGAGAGAATCTTTGGTGTTTAAGATCTGTTATTAACTTGATCACAGCTTCTTGCAAACAACTGGGATACAGTAAAACAAGGAAAAGAAGATTTAGAGCAGGAGTAAAGAACAAAATGAGGACAAATAGGTAACTATCAGTCAGGCATTTTATATGGAGAAAAGGAGAACACACGGAGAGGTTCTTTGACAAAACATTCACAAAACAAAATAATGATATAAAATTGTAAAAAATTACAGTAACAAAAAGGCATACCAGGAAAGAAAAAGCTCAACAAATCTGATGACTGCCCTGAAGAATAATGGAGACAAATCTCATTACAGATTTCATGTGATGTTATCTGCTATATCACATATAGTGCGAGCAGGAACACAAAATAACTTTCACCAACTGTACTTGTATATTGTTATGTTTGACAAAATATAGTATTAGGGAGCTACAGCCTGAGTTGATGAAATAACTGGGTGGCTATGTTCACTTGCTCAGGCTGTGTTAATTTAAAAAGTTAATAGCAACGGTACAAATCATAAAATTGTAGAATAATTTAGTTTGGAAAGGACTTCTTGTAGGTCAGCTAGTTCCAACCCCCACTTCCCCAGTGCAAAGCAGAACTAACTTCAAATGAAAGGATGAAAAAAAAAGAACATAATTCTGTTTTATTCTAGAGGATGCCTAGATGTGTTTTTCCTGTGAATTTTTCTATGACCTCTATTTGTAGCTCATTTTCTACCATTTGCTGAGGTCTCCTTGCTGCAAGCCCTTGTACTTCAGACGTAAATCAGGTAGACTGTACCTGAGCGTTAATATTTAACACAGACTTACGGGAAAGGCAGTGACTAAAAGGGACAGCTGCATTTTTCCAGAGTGAATGTTGTGAAATGGCACCAAGGACTGTTTTTTCCTTCTCTTAGTCTTAACTGGCAATTCGCTCAGCAAGTTTTTTGTGTAATATCTGTAAAAGAGAAGGATAGACCTTGAAGCAAGAAGCAAACTGGAATTATATTTAAAGTGTCAGGAGAATGGCATTTTACGAGGAGCAAAGGGCTTTTTATTGTCAAAGGAAGTATTTTGTGTGTCTTGCCTGATTGTGGCTTTGATAGACAGGCAGCTAGAGGCCATTTGATGGCAAAGTTTATGTCACAAACTCTCCAAAGGGCTTGATTCTGCTCAACAGGTATGGAGCGCCTGGTCCTTGGAGATGCTTCAAGCATACTCTTGAGATCCAGCTTTGCACATTCATAGTGCCTTGGCAGAAGCTGTGAATTCAGACATTTGTAATTCTTACATGTACTTGTTGAAACCCAGGGCCTTTTCAGGAATGATTCCTGGATGTCCTCTCTTCCAGCCTGGTCTGGGTGTTGCAAGAGCAGATGTAGGCAGATGGCTGAGTCAGGACACACCTGTATTTCAGGTATGTACACGTCAAGAAATACCTGAGGTTCCCTATTTCTTTCCTAAGGTGTGTTACCTAGCTGGCCTTAAATCTCTCCCTGACAGTGTTCCTGCAAACCAGTCGGGCTACCTGGTGACTTTGACACTGCAATGGCCTCTTAGGCATCAAGCAGATCAGAGTGTCTCACTGATTCTGCCACTACTTCATTTTCACTTGATCGCTTTAAGCTTTAAGCCCCTTTTACAGATAGAGTTTTCCATGCAGAGAAATGAGGCAAAGCATAGGTTAAGTTACTGACTCAAAGTCACACACGGAAAGTGTAAATGAGCAAAATATTGAATCTTCATCTGCAGATTTCTATTCCAGCACTTTACAATCAGATCATCTTTTAAATTGACTTTCAAACGGGAAGAGGAAAGGGCTGAGGAGTTTCAAACATTTTCTTATTATCAATCATTCACATATTTCCAAGCCTGAGAAAATAACATGTAGAAGACAATTCAGATTGGCAGGTATATTTTCAGAAATGGATACATGATGTCTAAACTCTGACTTGCATGACAAATACACCCTTGCTACAAGAACCTGATGCAGACTTTTACCCTCCAGAGTCAGATTTTGATCTCAGGCCATTCCCGAGGAGGTGTGGCATTGTCTCACTGTCTGTCAGGTTCAGGTTTGCTGTACACCTGCACTTTTCCAGGCTGAGAAAAGCAAGCCATTGGTAAATGTGTAAGTTCAAAAGTTAACAAACAGAGAAATGAAGCACAACACATAGTAAATGATGTTGACCATTAATTCTGAGATATGCTTGATTTGCTACAAACATGATGAGCTTATTCTTATGAGTGATTTGGAGGAGGGATTTGAAAGTTAGATTTTCACTGTAAAAGATAATAAATGGGAACAAAGTATGAATAGTAAGGATCAGAGCAAATACATTCAGAAGGATTTGGATAGTTCATTAGGCTAGGCCTGAGAATAACAAATATATTTCAATGAAGACAATTATAATGGAATCCAGAAACTTCACAGATGACCCAAAAGATATCTTACAAAGTTGGCGGGGAAAAAAGAAAGTCTCTATTCAACCCTCATTGCAAATTATCCCTGTATTTGTTATTTCATCCATGAATCAAATGGATAGTGTGACATCTACAGAGCTCCTTTCCTTGGAGCCTTTACACGATGGTCAGTCTTTTCAGAAGTACGCAGCACCGCAAGCAAGATTATATTTTAGATAACAGTTTGCTCTCAGTCAGCTGTGTGAAAAGCAAACATTGGGCTATACTCAACGTCAGCTCAGAGAAGGTATTGATTTTTTTTGCGTGCATAACTTGCTTCAGTCCTCTGTTGAACCAGGGCCAAAGGTATCAATACATCTTGCCTAGGGGTACACTGGTGGAGGTGGCTTGTTTTGAGTTCCAGGGTGTTTTTAGCCATAAACCCGATGTCTTCCCTACTTGTAGAGAGAGATATGTGATAATTTCCTTTCTTAAAAACTGATCACCTCTTTTCAAACTATGGGAATGTTCTTGCAGTAGTCTTCTCCTGAGAGAAAAGTCTCACTACACTTTAAGAAAATATCTTGTATCCAGTGAGAATTGCCTGTGTAATTACTATAAGTCAACAAAACTGGATTCAAGCCTATAGTTCCAGCAAACATTGGTGCTAAAGCCAGTGCTCAAAGAGGCAGGCAAACACCCACTGACTACAGCAACACTGAATAACATCAGGATGAGAGCAGCAGCAAATTATAGCCTTGTCTGAAAAAAAGAGACACACAAACTGAAGAACTGTTATGAAAATGATGAAGATGGTGCTGTTTTTCAATAAAAATAATTGTCATAATATTACATAATTTTGACTTGGAGTCCAAATACTGCTCTTTTAAATTGGCATAAATCAAATTCATTGTATGTGCACTTGGCTGCCACCTGGCATGGTTCCATCCTCCTTTCTTATTTACAGATCCTCCTTGAATAAGGAGCTGCTTTTGACAGACTATAAAGGACAAGGTGCTTCTTGGGTCACCCCTATTGACATGTAGCCTTTCTGAAATAGCTGACACATGCCACGGTATAATAACCAAAGCTGTATTTTCCAGAAGAACGCTGCATTGTAATGCCAGCTGGCATTTTACAATCTACTTCTGGATAGAGAACCAGTTTTTCACTGAGCTTCCTCCTGATTTATGCACTTCTGACCATTTAACTTTCAAAGTTCCTTGTCAGTGAATCTTCTTCCTCACATTATGGCTTCCGTAACTGGTAAATCCATTGGTTTCACGAAAACCTCATGGTGTACAGGAGTAATCGGAGTCTGGCCTCCAGCTAGGTTTAGATGTGGCAGAAACACATGGGATCACATCTACAACCAGAATGAATTGTCTGGTTTTGAGAAATGCCCAGACATTTAGTGAAGGCTAAGTGCTACTACCCTTCTGGCTCCTTTGCTGCCCTCAGTGAAAATTTCTGTATGCATGTCTTACACACATGCATACAGCATCTCTCCATTTACCATTGACAACGTGATACATCTCTTTCACAGTGAACTTTAATTACCCACTTAGCATTTTCTGCTTTCTTTATTTTTTTCCTGCATGTTTTCACCAAGATGTTACAACCAGTGAAATATATGATCACCCTCTATTATTTATTCTTTAAAAAAATAATCCATTTTTATCTAGACTGTTCTCAGTCTATTTGCACTGCTGGTGTGGATTCTCTGGAAGGCCACAGCTGTGTTTCAGGAGCAGAACAGCAGATATTATGTTGTCTTCTTCCAAGGTGATTCATGAGGAAGGACTGCTGTGAGGCTGCTATAATTAGGTGGGGGCATCATAGACATAGCACTGGAAAAAGAATCATTCTTTATCTATGGCATGGTAAATAAATGAAAACTGAATCTTGCTTTAAAAGGAATTTAAATGTAGACTCCATCTCCCCGTTCTTTTGTGGGTACCCTACAAGTGTGAATATGAAAAGAATATCTGGCTTTAGGGATCAGTTTGCCTTTGAAATTAAGAAGCTTCTCCTCCCGCCCCCTCCCTTCTTTTAAACCAGACCTGGCCCCATGTGATAAGATAACATCAAACACTGAAGCAAACCTCTGCCCTCTACTATGGTGTTTACTCACAAGCAATTCATGGTCACCAGATCAATATCTTCTTTTTCTGTATATATGTCAGCAAGTTGTTTGACCGACAGGTCATCTTGAAAAAAGGAAAAAAAAAAAGAGGAAAGGACTTAAAGTAAAGGAATTTATGTGCAAAAATAGGTCAATGTACATAAAGGGCCCTACAGCACTATCATGGCTGAACGGTATCACACACTATTATTGTGAATTTTTGGTGAGAAAATTGGTGGTAGAGGTCAGAACTTTACAAATGTGTTACTGAAGCACAGAGTTAAACAAAGAAGGTTAAAGAAACAGGTGTCTAATTTCAGTTTAGGCACTCTAAGGTATTCTTACCTGGCCTCCAGCAGCCACACCATAGTAACGTGGGTCTCCTTTAAGTCCTGCGTGATTTTTGAACTGCCCCGGGTAGATATGCCACATCTACTAGGGCACCTCAAATGGCACTAGATACCTGTTTTAGGCACCTGAATTCCTCTTTTGGTGTTTTACCAAAAGTCACATGAGAAAACTGTGACAGAGACTTGACATTTCATATTTTGAATCCAGGTGAAAAACCAGTGAAAAATATTTCTGAACAGGCAGACTTTGTACTGAAACATGCTATTTATGAGTACCTGATTTGTCAGCTGATAGTGTTCTTTAAATGGATTTTGTTACTCATCACACATATATATATATATATAGATGTGTATATATATATACACACACACATGTAAGTACATGTATATATATATGCACACATATTTTTAAAGCAAGCTGAATAAAGACAGCAAGCTGCCATCCGTCAGTCAAGAAGCTTTCCATCCACCACACAGATCTCTGCTGTCACTTATACAAATTAAGTGACTGATAACAGAAGTAGGTTGTTAACTTCTGCCATCAGCTAACATTAGAGAGGGAAGGGAGGCTTTGTTTTAGTACCTTGCAGGTAAACTATTGATAGCTTTTAGCAGCTGAGATGGTGTTGAATGTCTCCTTAGAAACATGTTTTGAAATGTTGTTCTGCTGTGATTAAGTGGCTTTTTCATAGGAAACTTGTGCATGTGGTTGTCCATTCTTTCGCTATTTCTGCAGCCAGAAAGTCTGTTTTCCTCTTTCACAAGGTCATTTTCCTTTCTACTTGTGTTCAGAAGTGTTTGCTTCTTTCTCTGTAGGGAGATCTAGCTTATGCTTTACTGCCTACCACTTTTCTGAGCCTGATGCCAGGAATTTTTTTTCCTTCTCGCCTCTCCCCGAACCTGAATGCCAAATGCTTACAGGCTTTCCACAAGGGGAATGGGGAAAATGAGACCTCCCAGAAACCATGACTCAAGTAATATCTGTCTCCAGCCCCATTACCATCTAATGGTGAAACAATCTCTATTCTAAGTTTAATTGTAATTGTTTTTGTGAGTGTCTGACTGAGAGGCAAATGCAAGCCATTATATCAACGAAATATAAAAGCAATTGTCACCAGTGTAATCAACAGTTCAGATACTGGTTGTTCTGTTTTGTTCTTCTGCCACATTCCTGATGATTCTGCAAAGATCCCGGAGTTCCCAGGGCTCTGTTTCAGCCTGCCCAGCAACAGGGCATGCAAGCTCTTTTATTTCCTTTGTTCTACTTCCTTTTTATAAATGAACATGTTTGCATGACAGACAGAAAAAAATCACAGATATATGATCCATTTGTGAAGGAAGAAACTACAGCTCCAAGACCAAGTGCTCTCAAGTACAGCATCCATCAGGTTCTGCCATCGTCTTCCATGAGAACCAAAGGCTGCCAGACACATTAATTCTGTGACCACTGCCAGTTAAAACTTCCCAGTTTGTAGTTCTGGAGGATAAAGCCATTCTTCCTGCTTATCTTGCTGCATTGGTCTGAGTCTACTGATGCCAGACTTTGTTTCTACAGCTTGCTCCTGGTTTAGGTACTTGACTACATTCATCATGACTTTGCATAGTCTAAATTCCCTAAAAGAAAAATATTCAAGTCAAATTGGCATCTGTTCATAGAATTTAAACCAAAAAGAGAAAATGTGGTCATTTGGGTGATTCTATCATCAACTTTTATCTTTGATTTGGGGGCATCCGTATTGAGCTCAAGAACATGTGATTGAAGCATAATTAGTAAGTACCAAAGGTAAAACAAACAAACAAACCAGCAAGGCACACAGACTTGATGTTTGGATGTTAGGAGGTAAATGCCTTGGTCCTTATAAAAGTTAATTGGTCTTACTGTTAAAAAATGCACGTCTTTCCCACGTGAATTTCTCTCTTTTCCACTTCCAGCTATGAGTTTCTCATGTTTTCCTCTGTTAACATAAAAGCATTTTAGATATCCAGTATTTTCTGACAGTGAAAGCACAGTTTTATCAAGTTAACTTCTTTCCCTTGCTTAAATAACTAGATTGACGTTTTAAACTTCTTTTTCCTGTGAAGGTTTTTCCATCCCTGAACTAATTTTTGTGGTTCTTTTTTCCCTGTTTGAAAGAGAGGAAGACTTTTAAATGCTATCATGAAATATTTGATATTTTTCAAAATGTCGCAAATTATTTTGAGGGTATAATGCATTTTCAGGGAAAAAAAAA
>RSEF01000007.1:28034029-28051327 GCA_003993805.1 Himantopus leucocephalus | reverse complement strand
TATATTGTCATGGTTATACTTTGAATTTGACATAGATGTTATTAAAAATAATATCATTTGAATAAATGTTCTTAAATCTATTTGCAAGAGTAAGTGCATTTAGAAATCCCAAATTACCCAGAAGAGTCACTATCTTTCAGGTCAAAAAGACGGAATAAGTGGCACAGGGTACCACCAGCCCTCTGTCTCCCTGCCCTTTGCAGTGGATGCTGTACTGACGCAAAGGCCTCAGCTGCTGAGAATTAATTTGTGCAGCTCAAAGCCTGTCTAGGACACTGTAAATGATGCTAAACTGGGAGCTTGAACTGGTGGGATAACAGCACCAGTGTGAATGCTGAACTTCGCTGCTGAAATAAGCGAAAAAGCCCTGAGTATCAGTCAGCCTATGGCTTTGAAAGGACTCTCTCTTAAAAAAAACAAACAACAAACCACCCAAAAAAAGAGGCAATTAGTACAATTTGATCTCTCTGATGCAATTAAAATCCATGAAATATACTGGGAGAAAGGCCACCTGGAAAGCTTGAAGTTGAACTTCTCAGGAAAATGCAAATAGGAACAGTGAACCTGAACTACCCAAATACAGCTCAGACTATTTATAAATCCATTTATTCCAAAGCAATTATTTTATAGTGCCAGTACTCCTTTGAGATTAGAGCAGAAATGCTTCCAAATTATATCTCCAGAAGATATTGCTGCAACTGTAACACAAAGCTGAGGTGAGAATTTTGTTTCAGGTGCCAACTTCAATCATGATTAACTGCTAAGCTTCATCTACTGCAAATGTACTACGAGGTCATTAAAGTCAGTTCAGAAATGTCTCCATCCACTCAGCCATGCCAAATGCCAGCTGTTTATGAGACAAGAGAAGTGGATCAAAATGATTTTGGTAGTGTGTTCAACCTGTGATAGGAGTGCAGTTTCAGAGCTCTTTATCATATTAAAGCCCGGCTTGGATTGACAGTGTAGAAAATCACCCATGACTTTGAGAAGTTGCAGAATAATGTTTCACTTCAACAAACATGAGGTGTTTATCTAGCCACACATTACCTAAGTGTTTGGAGTGGATTTAACCCTTCATAAGCCCCTGGATGCCTATCCATATTAAAATCCAAATCTTATCCAGGCCCAGGAAAAATGGAAGAGAGTAATTCAGTGTGGAGATGGACAAATCAGTCTGCCCAGGCTCTCCCCTTAAAAAAAGAGGATGAAACCCACCGGACAAAGAGAAGGCAAAAGCAGTTTTTCCTTCCTAGTGTAGCACTGTATATTGAAAAGCGGTAAGGTATGTTGAAGGTCATCTGATGACAGCTTGACAGTACTATCCTGTTCATCTTCCTGCCACCTCTCCTGCTCTACCTATTCAGGTTGAAAGAGGAGAGGGATTACCAAAAAGAAGGTAATAAAATTAAAACATAGGAAGACACCTGCTCACCTTCAACGCCAGCCTTAGTAGATATCGCTGGCTTGTAAAACTGAATGTTCTCACAGACTTTCCCCCAGTATACTGTACCTGACAGAGATCATTTTCCTGAACCGTCATCTTTAAAGTTTTGTAAGCCACTAAAGGTTTGTCAGGTTAGACATTAATAGACAAGAAAACTGTTGCGGTGTTACATCCAGGTTCTCTATTTTCCTCCAGTAAAATGATGTGTTTGTGATGAAAATGACAGCCCCTCAATTTTCTGTTCGACACAATGATATGTTGCAAAGAATCCCTCAGAATAACACATGCTGAAGTACCCAAAGTAGTCAGAAAAGGTGAAACTTGTTTTTCTTTTTATTAGTGCAGGAAATAGGCCTTACTGTTTTGCTCTATTTAATAGTAGTATCCTTCCAACTGACAGAGCCTCTCAGCACTACAGGAGAGAAGGTCATAAAATTATCTTAGAGAACCAGATGGGATACCTTCAAAAGATATTTTCAATTCATATATTTATCAGGATCTTTCACTACATAAAACAGCTCTCTGCTTGTCTTCTTTTTTTTTTTTTTGGATACTTTAACCTGTGCAGGCACAATACATTCAAAGGGTAAAGCAATAGCACATGTTCTTTTCATTCCCGTGACATGGATGTTTGTACTATAGATCAGCTGTTTTGAGGAGAATAAAGAAAAAAATGCCAGTACCTCACATGCTTCTGCAGTAGAATACATCCTGCCGTATCTCAGCTGCACAATAAAAAAAGACAAATTTAGTCATTCTCAGGAAACTCGAGTACACAATGATGCATTTGCTTTTGGCAATAGAAAAAAGTGAGAACTTCACTACTTTGCTGACCATTTTGCTGCAAAGTATGAGTCTACAGAAACAAGCTGATTCTGCTCTTTCCTCTAACATAGGCATAGAAAATTTCTTGCTAGACCTTCCACTTTTTTGTTTGTAAGGAAGAGGTTATTGCAGGGGTTTTGACAATTAGTGATAACGATTGGGAGGGTTATATCCACAACTGGTGTAAATTAGCCTGACTCCCAAAGTCAATGAATGCTGAAATGTATGGGGTGAGGCTCTCAGTGTAGGTTCCATCTCCTATCCCCTTCTGAGTCAGATTTTACTTGCAAAAGGCTGCAACTAATTTCTTTGGGAAAACTATTAGATTTTGTTTCTCCACCTGTAAAATGTACATAAACTTGTTTACCTGCATCACAGGGGCATTGTAAGGTTGAATTAGTTAAGTCATGTACACTTCTTTGAGTTCCTTGAAAGAAAAATGCTGTAGGTATGCAAAACAGCAAGGATCCAGGGTAGTAAGATCTCCTAAATTCTGCTTACTCTGTTATAGCAATTCTGGATAAACTAGACCAGAGAGCAATATACTGGCAATAGCTTCTCATAATCCTGCGTGAACTATTATTGGTCAGGGTATAATACATGATATCCTGCACTTCACAGAGGCACTGGGTCGAGTACTATCATATTTATAGATATTGCTGTATCTATAGAGATAGGCAGTTAGGTTTAGAAGTCCTTGATTAGTTCCCCAGTGTCAGCCCTGGCTGTAGCCCTGAAATAAACAAGTTTCTCCAGGTGATATTATAGCACAGTAATGAGGTTTAGATAATAGCTATAGAAGTTATGTTTGCCTTTGTTTCATTCTTCTGATTAACACATACGGATTACTACAGCTAAGATGATTTGGGCCTTTTTTCTCTCTTACCATTTCTTAAATTCTTTCACTGTGGGATGAGGGACTTGTCTACAAAAACCCTGGTTGAAGATCATTATCACTCTTACTGCCTTTTTTTTTTTTTTTTTTTCTCCCCAAAAGAAAATGAACCAGGATGTGTCTTTAAAGCTCCAGATAAACTAATGTTGCTACAAGAACATGAGAAGAGACAATATGGTTGTCTTGGATAATTGCAACCTTTGATGTCGATATTGTCTCTGTTGGAGCACACCATCATCTAGAATAAATTGACTAGACTTGTCCACCTGATGACAGTTTGCTTTTATGCACTGTAATGCAAGTTTCTTTCCCTCTTGTGTTACCTTCTTCTACTAGTGTATCACTTCCATTTGTGGTCTGGAACTGTGTTTTTTCTCCCACCACGGGATTTGTCACAGCTGGAGACTTGACTCATTACCTGTGCTCAGGGCGTAGGGTTGGGTTGCATGGGTGGAGAGAGCAGCCATGATAGATAAATGTTTGTAGGTGTGACAGGTGAAAAATGATACCCCAACACAGAATTTGAGAGTCTACTGCATAACATAAATCATATGTCCTTCTCAGACTCGTGCATGATACTTCTAGTGGTTTGGAAGAAATTTATTATTAGGGTAGGGCTCAGAGGTAAAAACAAGGCATTGTACTAATTGTGTTTTCTTCTTGTTTTGGAAGCTGTTAGGCCTCCACTAAATGGGTAGTCATTGCACAGTTGAGCAGTGAGAAGTAGAAGCAGATGAGTGATAGACACAGAGCTTTGAGCAGAAGTACCAGATTCAACTGCTTTCTCTTCTGGAGGGAGAAACCAAAACGTTACCCTGTTGCTCCTCCTCTTGTTATCTAAAGCAATCAAACAAAACCAAAATTAAACAATATGGTGTGATGGATGCTTATTAAATTTATTTTCTCTAGAAAAATGAGTTATGAGCTGAAACAGGTTTGAAAAGAAGAGAAAAAAAAAAGGATCAGAAGGGTGAGTTTAGTAGCCTGAATTTTGTTATGCAGTGAAGTTGCCTTTGTAATCATTTTCCCTTGAATACTCCAAGCATTGCAAAGAGTTCAACATCCTTGTATTTCAAAATAAAGTGAAGACCTGATAAATACTGTATAAATAATAGGATTGGCTTCAAAGATAAATAGGCTGTTAGCTTTCCACTGTTGAAGAAAAAGCACATTTTAGCAGCATATGAAGAACGGGTGATGTAAGTTTTGAGATTTGCTCTCTTGCAGCTATTTATCTTCCTGCCATACAGCACTTAACAGTAGAAACCAAAGAAAAGGCTATGAAATTTGGTATGGGAATGAGACAACCGAAATCTCACACATGTTTTCAAAAACTAACAATCTATAATTTCAAAACACTTTTTAAAAGGCGCTTCAGAACTCATTATGGAATCCTAGGGCTTTTAGCATTATTTCAACTTTGTATCTTGTTTTACCAGTTAAAACAATTCTCCATCCAGAATACAGTTCAAAATGCATTGTTAGCTCTTGAACTTACACTTTATCATTCAGTAAGCCATTGTAGTAAAAGTGTGGGAACCAAAATAAGCAATAATATACATTACAAAGAATTGCATACATTAAGGTCAATTGTCATAGTATTTAATCTCCTTTTTATATCTGAAAATATGTATTTTTCTCTAAATGATCATCCAACATGCAGAAGGAAATTAGATCAAGTGGAGGAAATTAGATCAGAGCTTGCAACAGAGAATAAGAATAACATTCTTAGAAGAAAGAATTGGGTAGCTGGACTTACTTCCAAGGGATGTGGTGAAGACACCATTGCTACATGCATTCAAGGACTAGTTAGATGAGACATTAATGGAGATTCTAAATTGAATTGTCTGTAATAGCTGTGGCTTTGTCTGCAGGAGGCTTGTTTGACTTCACTGACAACAGACAAAAATATTTTGGTGACAGGTAGAGACTGACAAAGGTGTTGGGAATTTGTTGTTTTCTTGGTATCACAAATTTTAACATCAGGCAATTTGAAATAACTGTACTAGGAATAAACTTATGTTTGACTCAAGCAGGTGGAATACTCCTTAGGATAGCAATGAAAAAAGAACTTTAAGCACAAATAGGTCAAAGTCTACTTAACTGACTTTCAGTTTAGAGGAAGGTTTATGTTCTCTATAGCAAAACCCAGAAGAAATCAATTCTGAAAACAAGCCACTGTGCACAGAAAGAAGCATTCTTTTACATCTTGTAGAAGGATGTTGGCATAAAGGCAAAATGAACATGTCTTCATTTTAACTTTATCCATTTGCACCTATCTGAATGTAGAAACAAAATGCAAATAAATGTCCAGAGATAGCTATGAAATAATATACTTTTGCATGAGGATAACAAAGGAAGATAATTTGCTGGGTACCACTTTGCTTCCTCATCTGCAGCTTAAGAACATGGGAAAACAGAAGTAATTAGAAACAGAGGTGGTTCTGACCTAGAAATGCTTCCTTTCAAAATAAAGATTATTTTGCTCTCTGAGGATGGAAACAGCTTTGGTAAAGTTTCAGGGAAGTGTGATAGATATTGTCTTGTCTCATTTCACACTTCAGAGTTGATTTAACAGTAGCATATAGGAAAATACTGTCTCTGGCCAAGATAATGTACACTTCATGCAGAATCACAACACGGAGAATAACTGGCCATCTGAAAACACCTTTTCAGCTTATCTTACATATTGATTACTCAGTTAGCAGGGGAGGTAGATTTTAACAGGGATAACTTTTTCCATTTGTTATTTACTTGCAAAAAAATGCATCCTTGAATTAAACCTTTGACAGTTTGAAGCCTTTCCTTGGATAACACACTGATGGGAGTAACCCCTGTGTTTGATGTTGCAAACCGATACGGAGCCCACACCTCTTGAAAGCTTTATGCTTGTGTCAGTGGCTAGACCACAGGAGAAACTTGGGGATCCTGTCTACACCCTCGAGAAAGCCCAGTTCTCAGCTCGCACTCAGGCCCAGGCTGATCTATTATCCTTATAGCTACATGAAGGCCACACTCAAATTTGGCCAACCCTTTGACCACACTCAAGCAAGAAAGCTCATATACATTCTGGTGTGGATCATGTTGACTGCATGAATTGAGCATGGTTGGGTTACCCACCTAAAGGGATCTTGATCCTGGTTCTACAGTGCAGTTACCGTGAGCCCAAACTGTGGTTAAGCAAGTAGTCTATGCAGAAGGGCAATGGGTAAAGGCAATAAAAATACGTAACGCTTCCCTCAACTCAGCCCTTTGGCCCCTGGTAGAGGTATATTGCAAATTGAAGAGGATCACTGCTGAAGGCTCTGTTCATGCTCCATTCTCACAAAAGGGCAGGGGATTTCTGCAGTCTGGTAGGAAGATGAAAATCCTCTGACCAGGACAGATTGTCTGTCGTAGCTCTATCTGACAGGCAGGCGGTAATGGACACATCTCCCACCTCCCACCCAAAGTTTATCCTCTCTCCTTTTGCAGACTTAGTTACCCTTTTATTGAGTATCCTTTCCCAGGACTGAAACATCCCAACACCCCACCCCCCGATAATATCCATCCTCCAGAAGTTTGAGCTCATTGCCCCACTTCAATTTCATCATGTTGTCTGTTCCTTTAATCCAGCCCATCAGAGCTGCTTTCTTGGGAAGTTTCCCAGCAATACGTTCCCCTTTCTTTCACCACAGCCAGCAATAAGGGTTGTCCCTTTCTGCCCCTAAGAATCCAGAGGGATTGTTACCGGTGTCGCAGACAAGAGTAGAGAGGTAGAGATACCTCACTTCACTTCACTGAAGTCAACAGAAAGCCTGGGGCAGAGGCAAGAACAGATTCATGGTCCTTCAGTATTTCTAAGTAGAACAGGAACTATGTATATTACGTGAAGCAAGAGAGAAATGTTAACCAGCAGTACTAGAGAAGAATTATTGGTTAATAAAAATGGATATAGCTACATGCAGGCAAATTAGATGCATTTCAGTTAATCTGAATTCTTAGTAGCTCAGCCATTGAAGTCTAGTGCTAACATTTGTCAATAATAACTACAATAACAATAATTATTAATCAGAGTAGTTCTGATTAATTATATGCTCTGACTGTATTTAAAATGCTTTTTTTATTTTTTCCTCATTCTTCTGACAAAAGTAATTTATCTAACCCTTTCATTACTGCTGGTAATTCACATACACACACACAAGCACACATATTCATGCACGCACATATATATGTATGAAATAAAAAAAATTGTATTTAATTTTAAACTGAATATAATTTTTCTAAACATGCTACATAGCAAGGTGCTTTACAGTGGCTTTCAGTTAATGCATATTTCTGCACTTGGCTCTTAATTTCCTGCACTTTATCCACTGTACATGCCCACTCCCTGCCAAAATCATCATTTTGCATTTTAGTCTGAATGGTTTCAAGCTGGTTAGGTTTCATTCCCCTGCTTTCTGGGAAATAGCGGGGGAGAAAGCTACTTTTCTTTTAATGTTGAGAGAATAACTACAGTACTTGAAGCCTATAGTGAACTAAGTGGGAAAAGTCATCATTATCACACTGAGTCCCAATTTTAACATCTCGTGATTTGTCTGAAATTCAAGATATGCGGCAATCAGCCTTCTGTAGTTAAGCAGTTTCAGCAAGCTTTCCATAGAGCAAAATGCAAAAGAATTGTGACTCCTGGGCTGAACAGTTTCACAAAGAGTTCTTAGGGGTTTTGTCCAATTCCTCAGGAAGCTAAAATCTGAAATAACACAGTCGACACTGACAGCTGTGAACTACTTCAAAAGGCTTAAATTTAACATGACAAATCTTAAGGTCCTTACCTTAGCTCTTGCTCAGACAAACTCGTCCACACTCCTCAGTGGAAGGCTGCAGTGGAGTGAGAACTGACTTTGAGCAATGCTCGTCCTATGAAGCCTCACTGGACTGCTGCCTTCGGGCCATGGTTGGATGCTCAGTAATCCTGGACACAGGGCTGCAGAGCTGCGTTTTTCTGTCAAACAAGGCAGAGCAGGCACCCCGGTGGTCATCTCAGCTGGTGCCAGTGATGGGTATCCCAGACCATTGCTTCCTGTCCTCTGCCCATCTCCCATGGCCTTGTGGCTGCCAACACTATGGCACTGTAGAGATGTTTTCTGATGGCTCCCTGAGGGGCCCAGACTTCTGTTTCTGAGGTTAAATTCCAGCCAGGGGAAAGCCCTGGACAGTATTATGCCACTGGGGAGACCGCGCTTGCCCCTCACTTACCCCATGGTCTCTTTGTTGCTCTGCTCCATGGGCTCAGTCTGCAAGCTGCTCTGTCTATTGTCCCACTCCTCACCCTGGGTCACCAGGGCCCAAAGTCCTAAAATGTCACCCAACTCCTCCCCTTACTCTTCATCAGTGGGGGAAGCCTTTGTAATGCCCTCTAATGTCCATCCCTCCAAAAACACTAACAAACACTGCCTTGCTCTCTCCATTATGGTTCATCTTTACCATCTTGAGCAACTTGTCTCTAATTTGAGACTTGATTAATGTCCACGTTGGAGGAAGGGGACGATGGCCTGAACCCTGCTTTGCTATGTGTTTTCACATGTCCTGTGTGGCAGGAATAGAAAAAGACTTGTCTGATGTTTGTGCCTGCTTTTGCATTCTGAAACTTGCTGCCCTGTGGTTGGGTGTGAACAGCCTGGGGCAAAGGACAGGGGTTTGGGGTAGGAAAGAAGGAAACCAAAGTGTTGTGAAACACTCTTGCAGGAGGGCCTGCAAGAGCAAGCAGGTGCTGTCCATGTGGCCAGAGGCACTTTCAGAGATGTAGGGCAGGAGTTCAACATGCAGAGCGCTGAGCAGAGACCATGAAGCACAGCTGGACAATGTGGTCAAACCTCCCTGACCTCCCATGGAAGCAGGTGCCACCAAAGGACTTCACGAGAGGCAGCTCACACGGGTCTCCAAGGTGAGCTGGTGATGTACTGTGGGGACCACATCAAGTGCAAGACTGGTCCACTTTGCCTGTGCATGCCACTGGCCATTCAGAGCAGAGAAAATTAATGCTTATTTCAGAAATCACTGTCTCTCCTATTTCTCTGGCTGGAAGCAATCACCAAATTTGACTCTGCAGACAAATAGTTTCTGCCTCTCTCGAATCCATGTCATTTGGCTAGTTTATGAGAACATTTTTTGCCAACTCGAGCTGCACAACAATCAGAGCTACAAAGATTGATTGGCTTTTCAGACCAAATGACTGGATTAACAGTAGATAAACTGTAACACAAGCTGCTGTGTCTCTCTCTGTGCTGCTCATTCAATTTTCTGGAACACGCAACTTCAGCCCATCCATTTAGCAAGCTGGTGCTAAAAATCTCACTGCACTCAAGCAAAAGACATTTTTTTGTTTGTTTGTTTTGTGTGTGGACATTAGAAAGTAAGACTTCCAATTATAAGTCTGAGACAACCATTAAGGGTAACTTCCTAGTGAGGCAATTTTCCTTTGATGAAGGAGCACTCTGCCTAGATTGGCATCCTTTTTTTTCCTCGGGGTGACTGATGCACAACAGGCTGTTCCGGGATGTGTTAGACACAACAGCAGAGCAATTAAGATACCTGACTGTAAACCCAAAGTATGAACTCAGAGCTCACCCTGGCTGTGCACCACACACTACCCCCCAGTGTACCCAGCTGTAAAGAAGTGTCCAGGCATCTGAGCTGGGCAGTCACGGGTGGCAGGACATGCTGCCAGTCCTATTAGTCCCTTCTGTGCTGTTGGCTGCAGACACTGGCATGCCTTGGCCATGATGATAGAAGGGGTTTTGATGAACTTGATGTCAAATGTTTCTTTGCTGGTGTGGAAAGTATTAACTTTCAACACACTCTCCATTTGCCTGTTAACGTGATAGGGTTATTTTTTAATAAATATTTTCCTTTGGAGGCAAATTTGTATCAGCTATAAGGTTTTGATAGATTAAACACCTCTCTCTTGTTTTCCAAAATCAGTTAGGGCATTAGGAGTAATGGTTGCACTGGTTTATAACTGCAAGTTCTTGCAGGATGCAAAGCAGCATAGATCTGTGAAATCAGGGAGTTTAAAGCTCTTGACTTCAGTAGGTTTTTACTGTATAAAAGGAAAAGTGCATAATTTGACAATAAGAAAGTAAGTACAGGTGTCATTACCTTTTCTATGGTATTGGGACATTTATATTCATAGTAAAAAAATGGTAAAGGAAATGTGCACTGCCAACAGCCTATTATACCGGATATAAATTATGTTCAGTTAAAAAGCTTGTGGTTTTTTCAAAAAGAAAAAATAAAGAGAAATTGCATAAAACATAGTTTCTCTTTACAGCCCCAAAAGAGGGCATGGGATCCTTAAAAAAACAATTTGCTGAAGAATCATTAGGCCAAAGCAGCTCTTGGAATTCTGCCTCTGGCTCTCTAATGATCCATGAAACTTGAATTCAATAAAAAATGATTTAACTGTAAAGTAGTTGAACTGAGCCGACTTCTGCTTACTTGGGTATTTTTTAAGCCCTTTGTTGTGTAAATAATATTTGTTTCTCTCAGAGTTGAAGAATTTCCATTGAAATATTATCCAGATGCTCTGAGATAGTTTGCAGCTATATTGACCTTTGTGGGTTTTTTCTACTGATGGTATCACATACGCCCAAAACCCAATAGCAGTAACTTACGGGATATGCACAATGAGGCTGCTAGTCTTGGGAGACTTTTGAAAGCTCATACATTAGACTCTCACTTTCCAATCCATTAATTCTGCTGTTCTCTGCCTGTTGGGAGCTTTGTTGTGTCTTGTAAGAATAACAGATCGCTGCTGAAGCTTTTAAGATCTGTTACCAGGAGAAGCTGCTGTGCAGACAGTGTGTCTCCACTAGCCTGGCACTTTTGGCTGCCAAACTTTCTTTTCTTTTCCTTTTTTGCTTTTTTTTTGGCTTTTTTTTTTGTTTGTTTGTTTTTCAGTAAAGCATTATTTTCAAGAATGGGCATAGGAGATTTCTCCTTTTCTCTTGGACTTGAACTGCACCGAGCGATATTTTATACACTGACCTGCCAGAGGGTGGCACAACGCGTTGGAGTACTGCACCGGCCACTGGAGAGCTCAGTCTGATTAAACTTGCATGGCTGGGGTTGCCCTGCAGAACCCTCTAGGCAAATGTCTGGCAGCAGCCGACTTAGCATAACTTTGCACAAACTCCTTTACCCTTAGGAAAAGTCCTCCTGGAAGAGAACCAGTGTGAAATTTCCTGGGGCAGATTTACCTTAGGGCAAAGGATTATGTCTTGTGGCTGCTTTGCTTTTCCTCCCGGGGGGCAGTTGGGACCTTCCTATGCTGATGACTTATCCTGCTCGTGGCATCCAACGTGTACAAAACTACTGCTGTGGTTTCCTAAATTTGCACTCTGTGTAGACCTCTTCCCTAGAAAACCGCAGGATGCTCAGAGGCTGTGCAGTGCTGCGGCAACCATATCATGGTAACCAGGTCGAATTTACTGCAGATCTGAATCTCTGGACCTGCCTTGGCTTCCAGGGAAGCATTCCAGTTTATGGCAGAGGGGAATTGGATTTCATATGCTTGTACTGCCAGCCTGACTACATATTTTCTGAATATAAAGAGACCTGGTGTAACTTAACCAGACATTGTTACAGGATTTATCATTACAGAAAAGGTAATGTGTAGAAATTGGTGTGTCAGCTGGTGTAAGAAACCTATCTAATAGAGAACAAGTGTAAAATAGTTTATTAGACTACTGCACACAAAGGCGTTCTCAGTGTAGGCTAAGAAAACCCCCATGGCAAGTTATTGCAGAATACCTTGTGGGCTATAAATCCACGTCTATCTGCACACTAACTTCTCCATCCATCCACATGAGCCCACTGATTTTAGAGCAGAACTCCCCACTGATTTTAATAAACATAAAAATCAATCCCCCGATTTTCCCTCTTTGGAGACCATTCTCCAGATATGGCATTAACTGTACTTTATTCTTATTTATGGTTTAGCTTAGTGTGGTATAAACTACCTTCCATCCAGGGATCGCTTTACAATCTTCAGTTAATATAGTCTCAAAACACAGGTAAATAGTCACATACCAAAAAAACATGTCGGGTTTGTGATTACTCAAAACAGTCTTACAATGAGTCAATATGTTTCTGTTCTTTGCCTCCCTCCAAATGCTGACATTCATAAAACATTAAATATTCAGATTAAATATTCAAATATCCTCTTCTTTTTTTTTTTTTTTTNTTTTTTTTTTTTTTTTTTTTTTAAGTGAAAGGGGGCCAAGAGATGAACTGCAGGCTAAAAGCAGGTACATGGAGAGTTACAGAGGGCCAGCTAACATGCAATAACTTGTTCTTATATCTGACCCCAAGTCAGTGCAATTCGTTGTTTGTATCTGGTGAGCCAAGGAGATGGAAGAAGTATGCTCGTGGTAAATACATTTCCAAATTTCTCATATCTTTGCCATTTATCAGTTAAGGGAAGAAAAAAACACAAAACCAAACCAAACCACCCTGCTCCTACTGAAATGTATTTTTCTATTAAAACAAAGAGAATGGATGTAATAAAATATAACATTGCAAAATTCAAGAACATGGAGGTGACAGGGCAGGGCTTCTGATCTATGTCGATCTAAACTTATGCCTGCTGAAGACCTGGATGAAGTAAACTGCTGAGATGAACACTGATCTTAGCCTTGTTTTTCACCCAGTGTGTTTGTATTGGGAGGGAGTGGGGAGAGGGGAGGGGGGAGATTTCAACAACTCCCTGTTTCACCTGTGGAAATTCGGAATTTCTTCCAGCACCATCTTCAAGGGCTGTTCATATCAGGATGGTTATTCTGTAATGGTTTAGTTATCGACTACTCTGTCCTTTAAGGCTGTGCCTAGACTCCCACTGCCTTGGTGGCTTTACCAAGCAGATTTCACCTCTTTCTGTTCTGTGAAATAATGCGGGATGCTGAATCAGGAAAGTGCCTATGTCTACACACAGGTCTGGTAGTCTGGTCATGGCTGGATTTCCCATCCTGATTTGGGAACAGAGACGTGCTGCAGGGTCCTGCAATTTACATATAGCTGTGTCCTTATAGTTCTGTTTACCACCTTCACCTTGCAATTTATTTTGTATGCTACCCTACATCTTTGAAACACTAATAGGCTTCATTCACTGCTAACTTAGTTTGTAGCTGAGCAAAAGAACAAAAAATATAAAGGTATAATTCTTGGTTATCAGTGGTTTAATAGTACAGTTATATTAAGGCATTAAATATCGCCTACCCTCCACACTCTTTTAGATGATTTTCACTGTTTTAGATGAAAAAATGGTGGGATTATAAAATCTGTGGTGTTCATTATACTCCTAGTATTTTATTTACTATCTGGAACCGCTCCCTGCCCTCCATAATATCTTCGTTCACTGCCCATGAGGAAACAACTCATTTTGGGTGCTTTTCCTGTTTTCTTCACAGTATCCTAACGGTGTTGGTATCATTCTGCCTTTTCTTTACATGGTTCTCCAGGGACCAGGACAGGGGAAGGAAAGAAATTCAGGCAGAAGGAACCATAATAATTAAACTTGTGCTAAGGTTCCCTGTGATAGACTGGAGCTGTTTCAGAGATCATCAGAGCCTATTATTCATGTGCATTTCTCATGTGATTCATTTAGATCTGGAGGATAGCAGCTCATCAGATATGTCTTTATTGAAGGTTTACTCTTGACTGTAGCTTAGGCATCGATCCTCAGTAAACTTTCGCACTGCTCAAATCCTTTGTTTGAATTCACTTGCTTTAATTAAGAGTCTATAGGCTGGTGTTTAAATGCTGATTTCAGCTTGGCAGCTAACCTATACTAATATATAAAGCCTGAAGTATTTGATAGTTTTTGGGTTTTTTTGAACAGTCTCCCTGAAGGTATCCAGCTGTTTGACCAGTAGACTTATAGAATGGGTAGAAACCAAAGATCCAGGAGATTTTCTCCTTGACTTCTTAACACATAGACAAATAAGATGAGTAAATTTCTGTACCTTTACAGTTTGGTTGATCAGATCTCATTGGGCTGTATCTAAGATGTAACAACTATGAATGTGTTCCACAAGAGGGAAATAACTGTAAGCGGTGATGCTTCCTCTTCACCTACCCATTACAAAAAGAAGAGAGAATTTCCCTTGGAAATGGAGCTCACCTCTGAGGAAAACAAAAACAATCCTTTATACAGATGGGTGGACATTGAATCTTACTCTATGCAGCCTCTTGATCTCAAATTGATTGCCACATTTCCAGCTGTCTGCTTATATGCAATGTGTCTTGGGGCTCTAGCTTTGGTCCAAGTCATGGAACGCACTGCCAGATATAAAACTATTAATTTCATGTTCATGAGCACTCAGGATTGCTGGTACTATGATGGTAACAGTATTGAAGCTGATGGAAATTTTATCTGGTAGAATTGAATTGTTGATATTTCAGAGCCTGCGTACTCTTGTTTTAGTTTCTGCAGTGTGGTGATGGGTTATATTTTTAAGTTTGAATCCTCCACTTGTGAAAGGAATGAATGATACTTTGACAAGACTTTGTAATTTGACCAAGAATAGATCTAGCAGCACCTCAACACCACACTTCACCACCGGCATATCAATGTTTGTTGGATGGTGTGCTAGAGAGGTTCTTTGGTCTGCCACCCCGGTAGAGGTAGGGGATGGAGTGCCATGCAATAGCAAAGATGCAAGGGATATTGATGGGCTAGAAATCATGAAAGTGCCTGGGAATTGTCAGGTAGGAATTGGGGCTTCTCCCCCCCAAAAAGGTGATGGGATCAATAGTCCAACTGAAGTGCATCTACACCAATGCACTCAGCATGGGCAACAAACAGGAGGAGCCGGAAGCCATTGTGCAGGAGCAAAACTATGATATAATTGCCATCACAGAAGCATGGTGGGATGATACACACAAATGGAGTGCTGTACTAGATGGCTATAAACTCTTTAGAAGGGATAGCCTGGGAAGGAAAGGTGGTGGAGTAGCCCTGTATGTTAGAATGTTAAGGAGATGTCCAACAAGACAGGAAGGCCAACAAGACAGATATCATGGTGGGAGTCTGTTATAGACTGCCCAGTCAAGATCAAGAGGCAGACGAAATGTTGTATAAACAGCTGGGAGAAGTCTCACAATCACTACCACCTGTTCTCATGGGGGACTTCAACTTACTAGACATCTGCTGGAAATACAATACAGCAGAGAGCAAACAGTCTACAAGGTTCCTGGAGTGTGTGGAAGATAACTTCCTGACACAGCAGGTGACCAAGCCGACTAGGGAAGGTGCCCTACTAGACCTGTTGTTTGCAAACAGAGAAGGACTTGTAGGTGATGTGAAGATTGCAGGCTGTCTTGGGCATAGTGATCACAAAATGATAGAGTTTTCAGTTCTTGGAGAAGTAAGGAGGGGGGTCAGCAGAACTGCCACCTTGGACTTCTGGAGGGAAGACTTTAACCTGTTTAGGAGATTGGTTGACAGATTCCCTTGGGAGCCAGTCCTTAAGGGCAAAGGAGTCCAGGAAGATTGGATATTTATTCAAGAAGGAAATCTTTAAGGCGCAGGGGCTGGCTGTCCCCATGTGCCGCAAGATAAGCCAACAGGGAAGAACACCAGCCTGGCTAAACAGAGAGCTCTGGCTGGAACTCAGAAAGAAAATGAAACTTTATGGCCTATGGAAGAATGGGCAGGCCACTCAGGAAGACTACAAAGATTTCATGAGGCTATGCAGGGAGAAAATTAGAAGGACCGAAGCCCATCTAGAACATAATCTGGCTACTGCTGTAAGAGACAATAAAAAATGTTTCTATAAATACCTTAACAACAAAAGAAGGACTTAGGAGAATCTCCATCCTTTATTGGACATGGGGGGAAACATAGTCACCAAGGATGAGGGAAAGGCTGAGGTATTTATTGCCTTCTTTGCCTCAATTTTAATAGTAAGACCAGTTGTCTTACTATGTACCCAGGCCCCTGAGCAGGACGACATAGATGGGGAGCAGAATGAACCCCCCATAATCGAAGGGGAAATGGTGAGGGACCAACAGGTCTTCACAGCAGCTGCTCATCAAGACACTTTCCATCATTTATCAGCAGTCCTGGCTAACTGGGGAGGTCCCAGTTGACTGGAAGATAGCAATTGTGATGTCCATCCACAAGAATGGCTGGAAGGAGGATCCAGAGAACTACAGGCCTGATAGTCAGACCTTGGTGCTGGGAAAGGTTATGGAGCAGATCATCCTGCTGCCATCATGCAGCACGAACAGGACAACCAGGCAATCAGGTATGGTCAGCATGGGTTCATGAAAGGCAGTTCCTGCTTAACTAACCTGATATCCTTTTATGCAAGGTGACCCGCTCAGTGGATAAGGGAAAATCTGTGGATATTGTCTACCTAGATTTAGTTAAGCCTTTGACACTGTTTCCCACAGCATTCTCCTGGAGAAACTGGCTGCTCATGGCTTGGATGGGCGTATGCTTTTCTGGGTGAAAAACTGTCTGGCTGGCTGGGACCAGACAGTGGTGGTGAATGGAGTTAAATCCAGCTGGCAACCAGTCACAAGTGAAGTTCCCCAGGGCTCGATATTGGGTCTGTTTCTCTTTAGTATCTCTATTAATTATCTGGACAAGGGGAACAAGTGCACCCTCGATAAGTTTGCAGATGACACCATGTTGGGTGGGAGTGATGATCTGCTTGAGGCTAGGATGGCTCTACAGAGGGATCTGGACAGGCTGGATCGGTGGGCTGCGGTCAATGGTATGAGGTTCAACAGGGCCAAGTGCCGGGTCATGCACTTGGGTCACAAAAGCCCCATGCAGAGCTACAGGCTTGGGGAAGAGCGGCTGGAAAGCTGCCCAGCAGAAAAGGACCTGGGGGTATTGGTTGACAGCTTGCTGAATATGTGCCAGCAGTGTGACCAGGTGGCCGAGAAGGCCAAAAGCATCCTGGCTTGTATCAGAAATACTGTGGCCAGGAGGACTAGGGAACTGATAATCCCCCTGTACATGGCACTGGTGAGTCTGGACCTCAAATACTATGCTCATTTTTGGGCCCCTCACTACAGGAGGTGCTGGAGTGTTCAGAGAGGGCAATGAAGCTGGTGAGGGGTCTAAAGCACAAGTCTTATG
>RSEF01000007.1:28005234-28019161 GCA_003993805.1 Himantopus leucocephalus | reverse complement strand
TATTAGGGTGCATTATGTTCCTCACAAGAAAAGTTGTACTGGAGACTGCCTGGAATATCTAAAAGCAGGTTATACGGAATTTTCCAAGTTCCTCTAATGTGGAGAAACATCCTATTCTGGCATTTGGGTTGTGCGGGGTGACTACGCCTGTAGCNGTGACTATGCCTGTAGATGTGCTTCTAGACCCTAGGGCTAACATGTCATTTCCTGGCAGCAGAAACATAAGTGTTGCTTGCTTTCAGAAGTATCATGAGAAATTTCTTTAGGGCATTCCACATTATTTTTTTCATACCTCTTTTCCCAATGCTAAGCTCTAAGTTTTCCTGCAATTTCTGTTGAAGTCTCTGATGCTCTACCCTTCCAGTCAGTACTTCTCATCTTGCCAGCTCTTCCATGGTGTACTGTAAGGTTTCAAGCACTAAAGGTAAATGTACATTTTTTTCTTGGTTATCCTACTCTATACAATCCAAGCATGAGTTTAAATTACTTTGCCTATTGGAAGGATCCCACATAACAGGGGGGAGGGGGGGGAGNTTCTCATCTTGCCAGCTCTTCCATGGTGTACTGTAAGGTTTCAAGCACTAAGGGTAAATGTACATTTTTTCTTGGTTACCCTACTCTATACAATCCAAGCATGAGTTTAGATTACTTTACCTAATGGAAGGATCCCACATAACGGGGGGGGGTGGGGGGGAAGAGTGCAGCAGAGGGGAAATGACAACATTTTAATTTAGAGAAAAAGAAATCTTAGTTCCTTTAAATACTTTCACTATAATAAAATTCCAACACAACAAGAGGGAAGAGAATCTCAGGGTTTTCTAATGCTTTCCTTTTGGTAAGCCTACATGTNTGCTTTTCTTTTGGTAAGCCTAAATGCTCTAAAATGAAACATTACTATTACTAAAAATGCATTTTAGCAATAGTATCTCCAATGTGTGTGAATCTGAGCCACCATCCACATCTTACCTATACAGCTGTTTTTTAGCATGATGTGAATAGTCCCCCCTTATAGCTGAATGCATGCATAAGCGCTTTGATTGAAGCAGTGAGGGACAGATATTCCTCTCTCAGTGGACAACCAGGGAGAGAAATTTTACTTAGGCAAATAATTAAGAAGAAATTCTACAGTGAAGAGGACAAAATGGCTTCCCAGGACTCGGAAGCACTCCGTTCACACTGTCATTTTAAATTTGCTAACTTGCACAGAGGACGGCTGGTTGCTGTCAGTCAGAGGGGTAACATGCGTTAACAAGCTTAACAGTTACCGTTTGAACACTGCCTTGTGTGCTGACAGCACTGCACTTGAAGTGTACTTTATTTGTTCACCTAGGCAGAAGAAATCTCTAGGAACTTCTGGACCCAGCTTTGCTCTATTCAAAATCAATTGGAGTTTTGTCATTGACTTTAACAGGCATCGGATCAGCCCTTTAGTCTTGCATAAGTGGCAGATAGAAGAGAAATTGAGACTAAATGGGCTAAAGGTGTATNTTTAACTCAGTCTCATTATGGAGACAGGAACTCTTAAAATTACTGCATTTTTGTGTGTGATAAAGCTATGGTCTTATTACTCTGAAAAAAGGTAAACCTGTTTGCAAAGCTCATTGTATTTTCAAGCTGCAATTTAACATCAGAGTTTGTTCTACTAGCCCTTAGGACCATGACTTTCCTAGTGGAACTGAGGTAGAATTTAGACATCTAAATTTAAAATTGCTATCCTGAAAAGCCATGCTTACATAACAAAAACTGTTCTTCCATGCAAAACTTCAAAAGGACTATATGCAGCCCAAGATCTGTCTCATAGATACACGTGGCTGGCTACCCACGCCATCCAAGTGTGTCTCTGGTTCTGCCCATACTGCTCATGCACATCTTTTTGGTATGGTAGGTATTCTCAGACCATGCTCACACAGTTTGTGGTTTGGGTTCCATCACAAAACCCAGGGATGAAAGGTGGTTTCCTTTAGCCTTTGGCCATTTAAGGTGCGGGAATTGCCTNGTGGTTTCCTTTAGCCTTTGGCCATTTAAGGTGCAGGAATTGCCTGATCTTCCTGCTGAAATAATTTCCCTGGGGATAAATTACCATGCTGAGCCAGGAAAGGTGCTTCCCAAAGCATTTAATTGTTGGCCTGTCTTTCCTCCTTGATACCCAAGNTTCCATCACAAAACCCAGGGATGAAAGGTGGTTTCCTTTAGCCTTTGGCCATTTAAGGTGCGGGAATTGCCTGATCTTCCTGCTGAAATAATTTCCCTGGGGATAAATTACCATGTTGAGCCAGGAAAGGTGCTTCCCAAAGCATTTAATTGTTGGTCTGTCTTTCCTCCTTGATACCCAAACTGATAATTAAATGTTTATATTAATTGATACTAAGTTAAATTAAGTAAAATCTCCCCAGTCGAAATAACTTTCCTTGTGACAACAGGATGACTACTTACAGGAGCGAGTGAACTGGTCATTTCCCTGCTTACTGGGCAGTACTAATTCTTCAGCATATGAAGACATTGTCACAATATCACTTAATAAGCATAGATACATAAAAGCGTTGTACGCTACTTGAGGGCCAGATGCCCCAAAGGCAGGCACTGCAGAGCATACCGTTAAATGGCCACACGTCTTGATCTTGATATGTCTGAACTCTTGATCCTCAATTGTCCTTACTGCACATGTGGTAATTTGTTTTTGGGTCAGCTAGATCATTTTAAAACACAATCAATTAGTATACCATTGAGACTAAGAAGACTAGGCCTTCCTTCTCTTCTCTGACTTAGTAAACTGATTTGGCACGAAGTCTTAATGAAGAAGGGGAAGGTCTATGTTTTCTTTTTACTTCTTAGAAAAGCATGGAGGAAAACTTATTTTGCATTCCTCTGGAAGAAATGCCAATAATTGTTGTTCTGTTAAGCTTTATGCTCTTTATACAGTACCTGCTACAGTGGCATTCCCACAAGGAAAAAAAGCATTGCATTTACAGTGGAAAGTAAAATGGAGAGGGTAAGGAAATATTTGCATGTGTGTCCAGCTGCCCCAAAGCTTAACAGGATTATCCGTAACAATGATAACTGTGGAGCTCCCTCTCGTTTAAAAAATAAGAATAAAAAATAATTTTTTCACTTTATTGCAACTATTTCTTGCACAGGAACTGAAGTACCACAGTGATGAAATTTGGCTTTTTACCATTTCAGGGAGGGACGATAATTAGTCCAGCAAAAGAGAATTTCACAACAAAAAAAAGAAAGTCTGTCATCTGGGAAATAAGGGTCCCCTGTTAGCTAGGAGATAAACTAACAAAAATTATCCAGCTGCAACAGATCACTGGAAACATGCTTCGAAAAGTGTCTTAGCCTGATGTCCCTGGATATGCACACTGAGTCTGGCTCAAGTCTTAGAGGAAAGTGAGGAAGAGTACGCTGCAGCTGAAAAAATAACCATTGTAGTGGAGTACACTGCAAGAGGGTTGCTGGGATGTGCTGGCCATGAAGGAACATGACAGAGATTACTGTTGTTCAGGCACCATTGAATTCCTCTCAATGGGTCCTCACTGTGAGGAGTGAAAGACAAGGTGTCACTAAGTACTGCCAACAAGAAGTGTTGCAATGGCTTTAGATGCTTTATGTGACAGACTGAAAGGTGGATCAGCTGTTGCTAATCCAGCCAGTCCATTCCGGATGAAGGGCAGGAGAAGTTCTCAAGCCCTGGTGCTTTCAGCAGCAGGCAAAAGCCTGAGCTGCGACTTCTGTCCCTGTTGTGCTGACCTTGCTCTTGGAAGCTGTTCTTCACTATGTGCTGCAAACTGTGCTGGCCCGTTCCCTCACAGCAGCCTGTTTCCCAGCTTTTAATGCTGTCGCCTGCCTGAGTGTGTATCTCCAACTACGTCTCTGGGTGCAGCCCTCTGCATCACCTGTTCTGGGAGGCCTTACAACTACACTGCCTGCAAGGTGGCTTTTAGGCTGGACTTTATGTATTCCTTGGCTGGTACCTTAAAGCTGACACAGCACGTGGAAATGGACTTCCAATTCTCCACAAACACTACCGCT
The DNA here is from genome assembly GCA_003993805.1 of Himantopus leucocephalus. Taxonomy (NCBI): domain Eukaryota; kingdom Metazoa; phylum Chordata; class Aves; order Charadriiformes; family Recurvirostridae; genus Himantopus; species Himantopus leucocephalus. The sequence continues at coordinate 28,015,129 of RSEF01000007.1, read as the reverse complement.
TTTATCTCCAGTTAACAGAGTGCAAAAAGTTAAAAGGCACTATCCAGTCAGAAAAGATCTGAAGGCTCTACTTCTGGACATAGACTTGTTTACCTTGTAGGCATTATATTTTTGTCTGAAATAAAAGGTAATGGTCACTATCAAAAGCCGCGTACTGGACTAGTGGGATTACATTTCTCACAATATTGGCGTTTCCTAGTAGTGGCATAACCTTTGTTTAACAGAAGGAACTTGGATGCTGGAGCAGCAGCATATTAATAGGGCAGACTAATTAAGCTTATAAAAATCCAATTTTTTGCTAATAAAAAAATTAATTTGATTTTTTGTGTTAAGCATCTGGAACAGTTGTAATACTAGTGTAGAGATTTGGTCTGGAAAATTAGACTATGGATAACAAGACGACAGAGTTAGTTGCTGATGTGAGAGGAAAGGTAAATAGCAGGAAAAGTGTGGGTAGATAAGGAAAGGCTTAGAATATTTAAAGACTAATAGATGAAAAAGGCAGCTCAGTGTAGATAAATGATGAATAATGAGTTCACTGCGAAGTATTGCCAGCATTCCTAGGTGCTTCATACACTTGGAGAAATATAAAACAAGGGAACAGATCATGCTGTAAATTTGCATAACTGCGCTGAAGTCAGTGGAGCTTTGCTGATTTACAGCTCTGAAGGACTGGACCCTTAAAGAGCGAGTGTTGGTGATGAATGGTGAGAAACAAAGGAATAAAACGGTTTCTTTAGAAGCTCTGGATGGGCAGTGGGGGTTATGTTATTTGCTTTTTCATTAGTATCTAATTTCCTCTGTTTGTTAAAGCAATACAAACCATAATAGACATTGTGTACATAATTTTAAAAATTCACAAAACAAAACGTCAGAGACCAGCTAAAGCACTTCAGTCTACTAAAGGGAAAGTCTTTTCAAGTCTATGAAGAGCTGTTACACTCTAAACTGTAGAAGAGATTTACTTGAAAGTGTTATTAGTTACTGATAGCTGTGGTTTGAAGGCACTTGACATCTATGTGTAGTCCTGCCATGTTTATTTTGGCCATTAATGTTTTAATCAATAATTGGATTGTTTAATTTAAGCTGTAACTACTTTGGGGATTTACATTGTATGCTTTTTCCCTACTTTTAAATGTGGTAGAAATTAAAGCCTTGCACCTGAAAATAACAAATTGTTAATAAAGCTAGAATAGATAACATTGACATTCTGCTGGTAAAGACCAAAAATTTTGAAAGTTTCAGTAAATGATGAAGTTTCAACTTTTCTCTTACGAATACGATGTAGCCAAACAGTGCAGCACAGTATTTATCTCTCTGCTTCTTGGTAGCTTCATTAACGTCATTGCCACTGTTTGTTTTAGATTTATCTTAGCCTGTGTTTCTGAGCTAAGCAGACTTCTCCAAGGAAATTTGTGAAGCCCACAACATCAACTTAAATGAAGAAGCTAAAAATCTATAATGACTTTTCCCTGCACAGATCTCGGAGAAAGTTGTTCCAGCCCTGACATTCCTAATCTCCCTCCTGCTTTTGAGTCCATCAGTTATGCCCTAGCCTTGACAGTTCTTCGTTTGTGTTTCTGCTGATTTCATCATCTCCTGTTACCCTGGTTGCTTCTTCAGTGTCCCATTATTGTGTTCTTCCGTTTTGATCTTCTGGTCTTGAGGGCAGTTGCAAAAGGCTTTCAGCTTAGTCTACTGTCAAACTTCCTCAGTGTCCTGGTTTCATCTGGGAAAGAGTTAATTTTATTTCTAGTGATTGCTGTGAAAGGAATATCAATAATGCATATTGTTTTAGTTGTTGCTAAGGGATGTTTACACTTTTCAAGGACTCTATTCAGCTTTCCATAGAAGCTGAGAAGCAGCATAGCCAGAACAATGGAATGGCCAATAGAATAGTCTGTACCATAGATGTCATGCTTAGTATATAAATGGGGGTTGGCTGGGGAGGCAGAATCCATGATCACTGCTTGGGACGGTGCCAATTGACCAATTTACCCGGTGGTGAGAGTGACTTGTCTCTTATGTATTCTTTTATGATTATTATTATTGCTATTTTCCTTTTCTGATATTGTTCTATTAAACTGTCTCTAAATCTCAACCCACGAGGTCCCTTCCCATCCCGTCCCGTTCTGTCCCATTTCTTGTTTATTTTGTCCTTCTTGAGCAATAATGCTTACATATTTTGCTGTGTAATACACTCTTTTTTAAATGAACCTACGTCTTTCTTCAAAGAAATCATGATATATGAATCAAAGATGGTACAATGTCACAGTATTAGGTAGGTACTCAGCATCCAGGTCAAAACAATCTCATTTCTCACAACAAATGAGGGTCTTCAATGATGCTATTCACACAGAGTTGAAGTTACGGTTTCTCCATAGAGTGAAAAGAATTCCTATATCCACCACCCAGATTGTGTACTAACAGATTCCAAAGAGTGTATTTTCTCCTTGCTAATACTGAACAGCTTCCTAACATTGAAGCGTATACACTCTGCATACAGGAGAGCATGTATGAGAAGCTGCAGAACCTACTTCGGCTCGTCACGTGCAGGGGATTTCTGTGAAGGGGGCCTAGGTGGTCATGGTGGAAGCTTTCTCTTCCACCTATTGTGTATCAGCCCAGTCCTCAACATGATATAAAGGTTTTACCTCTCAAAGGGACTGTTGTTTGTGTATGGATGTACCATGGGTTGATAACATCACTGAGAAAGGCAAAGCCAGACAGAATCGCTTTTTGATTCCCAAATTTTAAGTTTTCCTGGCAAAACTGTTTTCTACATCAAGTTGAAGATCCATTGCTGTGTCCATCCCTGACATGTTTACTAGTCAGCTACATAAACATAAAGTAAATATTGAACAAAATATGAGCTTGTGATGAAGTAAAGAAATACTCAAGAAGGAAACATCTGTAACCTGAAACAAATTTTGCACTGCCCTTATAAATTGGAATTGACTTCACTGCAGTGAGTGTATTTGACTGAGACAGGACATACTAACTCAATCACTGTGTCATATAAATGCATTACTATGGATTCTGGATTGGAATTGTCTAATTAACTGCAACAATTTCAACCCAGCTCACACAAGTGAGATAATATCCAGTCTTTTGTCTGCTTTGTTCTCCATTTGAGATGAACTTGACCTCCCACTTTCTACAGTCCCATTGACATTTCTTTTTCCTTTCTAAACTCATTTTGCATAGTCCTTGGCTGTCACAAGGAAATATTAATGGCTGGTGCCCATCCCTCTGTCATAACATGAGGGATTGTCATGTGTGCGGATTGATTTCACCCATTGTTCTGTCCTGTTAAAAAAATATTTGTCAATAAAACAGAGGCAAGGAAAATCCTTTGGCACTGACATTATGAGCTGATTCATCTTTACCACCATGAAACTGGCTGGAAAGGATGTAAGGCAAAACAATCTGTTCTCATGATAAACCTGAGTTGTATTTAGGATAAATACTACCCTACTTATCTGCTGAAGGCACTGCACATTATGTTGAGAAATGGAAACTGAGTAAGACAAACTTATTATCCCGACTCCATTCATTTTCAGACTCATTTAAAAGTTGCTCTCTTATTTGAAAAAATTTATACCTAAAGTTGAATAGGAAGACTCGTACTTTTCTCACTCTTACTATTCTGTTATCTCCATCTCACCATTGTCACACTGAAAGTGTGAAATTCATTTTCTTATGTTCTTCTCAATAAGTTGCTGTTTGTCTAGTGTAAGCAATACTGTGTCTTGTGCTAATGTGTCAGACATTAAAAATACCATGAGATTGGTTTATGAGCAGTAAGGCTTTTGTAAAATTTTGAATCTTAAACATATTTTGTTTTGCCATCCTGATTTCACAGTTTTTTGTGTGTGCTCATTTCCAACTTTTAAAACACCTTTGCAGCTGTGAGTACAAGCCACGGTCAAATAAAATATATTAAAACAAAAAAAAAAAACCAAGCAAAAAAAAACCAAGACAGAAATTAAATATGTCATGTCAACCCCCCCTCCCCCCCCCCAACATTGCAGTGGAGGTAGTACCCACTCTTGGTTTTCCTCAAAGCTCTTCTCTGAGTTGGAAAATAAAGTATTTTCTGTGTTTAGAAAGACTGAAACAATGTCTTCCTTTAGTTACTCATTCCGCAGTATGCGGAATTTGGGTAGGAAGAGAAGAAATCAGAACTTGTTCATTAGAACAAGACACAAGTAATTCCAATGTTTCAAGCGTTAGAGCCACTGATTTCAGCAGATTGAGTGAGCAGATGAGACCTATTAACCTCAGCTTTTAGAAAACTGCGCAAATACATCTTTCCCAGTCTGGATGATTAAGCTGCCTTTAGTGGAGAAGGAAATGAAATGATAAAAAGAGATTCACCTCATCGTAAGGCAAGTGTTTAATACAAGTTGAAGGATTTGCTCTTTGGAGAAGTAAATTCTTGGAAGTCTACAAAACCGCTGACTTTTACCAGTTGGAGAGTGTAATAGCACTAATAATGAACAGAAAAGGCAAAAGTTGTCTGTATTTGAGCAAAAAGGAAGAGTTGTGTTGATATCACATAAGGATGATAAAGTATTTTGAAGTCTATTTGTAACTGAGGGGAATGTTAGACAACATCTAAATGAGCAAGTCTAGACAAATTACACATAAGAGCCCTTAAAGAACTGGTGGGAGAGAGCTGTACTCCTACTTTGTGCTTCTCTGAGTACTATTTAATGAACTGTTGAGTTTACCAGCAATTACCAGTAAGGCAAGTTATCAGTAGCAGCGACAGTACTCTTCAAGAGCTATGCGCTCTTAAAAAAGTTCATGAGAAAAGTTAAAAATGTAAGAAGAGCTTTTCTTTTACATCTGTTTGCATGAATGTCTATGATCTTTTCCTTACATTTCTCTTCAGTAAAATTACAGACTTGTGGATAAAGTGACTCAGGAGATTGATGTTCAGTCTAAATCTGTCTGTGCCTTAGTTCCTCATTTGTAAGAAGTAGATAATAAAACTTTCACTCTTCTTTCTGTGATCTTAGGATTTCAAAGCAAAGAGTTCCTGTGTTATGAAAGGGCCCAGGACAACAGCCTTTTAAGTTCTGGCATGGACTATCAGACCACTACAAAGTAAGAAAAATGAAGTATGTTTTAGAATTCATAAAAATTCAAAAAGATTCTTCATTTTTTGAAGGATTTTATCATATCTAATTACTATTTCATCTTCCACGTAGCCATCTCCTTCAGTGTCTCTAAATTCATTTAAGTTAGGAAGGCTTCTCTGTTAGTGTTACTATAGCAATGAAACACATGAAACTGTCACTTCACCAAATCCAGAACATTAACAGTGAAATGGGATCAGAACTGAGAATGGAAGGTTTCCAAAAAACATTGTTCAGAGCCCTGCCTTCCAATTCCTTCTGCAAAGAAGAGTGCAGTGCAGACCCTGAAAGATGTTTTGTTCTTCTCTCAGTTGAGAAAGACTTTCGAAATGCAGTGCATGTCGCTTAAGTATCGGAGTCGGGAAAAGGAATGGATTGGCCCAGACAATATTGAAACTAAGCACATAAAAAAATGCAGATTAAAAAAATCAGAAAGAGAATGTACTCAGCTGTAAGAACATTTAATTATAGCTCTTGCAGAAAGACTCTGAATTAAAATAATCACTTATGTACAACTATTTTCCAAAGCCTTTTGCTGGTCTGCCAGGTCCTATGGTGATTCCTATTTCTAATTTAAAAGTCAAACAAACAACATTTATCCAGTTATGGACACTTAAGTGATTAACCCCACAGCTGTACAACAGCCTTTGGATCTCAGGATGGAATTTCTTTGAAATAATCAGGCATTCTAGGTTGGATCCCTGGATGCATAAAACCCATTGTTCCCTCCCTCGAGTCTTTCCAACAGTCTGCTTTCCTCTACTCACAAACTCTCTTCTCCCTTTCTTTTGTCAAATACGCTTTTCTGTTTGAACTTAATTCAGTATCTGCCAAATAATAGATAATAAATTCATAGGGATTTTTATTAAAATAGTGCTTTCCATCTAGATGATTACCAAGACCTACATACTTTGAATTATAAATTATGAATCAGTTCCTCAGCCAGTGCCGAGCTTGCTTGAGATCAGTGGGGCTGTGTGATTATCCTCACTTGAGGTTCATTCTCTGTTTTATGGAAGAATTCTCTTTTCCATGATAGTGTGGATAGCAATTGCCAGAATACAATATGGCAACAATTTAGTAGTTTTTAACTGTAAATAAGACTTCTTGCTTACGTAGCTCATGGTAAAAAATGATTTGTTGCAGTCTAGATACAGCTTATCTTATCTTGAGGCAGGGCAGTGAACTGAGATGCTTCTGAGAGCATTTCTAGGCCTTTTTTCTACATTTTTATGTTTTAAAACTTGAAACTGTACTGACTTCTGTAATTCTGTGTTAATAACATTATGCATACACAAATTTGGCAAAGATTTTCAATATCTGGCAAAAAAAAAAGTCCAGAAAAAAATGCTCAAAAAATCTTCACGAGCACAAGTGGTCAAAAGCTGGTTTACATTTCAGCTATGTGATTAGGAGCACAGCAGTGCTGTGTCCCCCAGAGCGGGGGCATTGATTTAGTACTGAATTACAGTGATGCCACCTACTGTTACAAGCTGCCACTTGTTCCTTTACTGTTTCTCTAGGGCTGAGATGCATTTGCATTCAGTGGAAACTCAGTGTCGGACAGCAGTCTTAAAGCAGAAGGATCCAGGATCCCGACCTGCAGAAGAACCACTGAAATTGCCACATTTTACTTTACTCCCTTTATGGAACTATTTTAGCTTACTCAACTGACCATATTTCTTCTAGTATAGCTAGTGTGTTCCACTGCAAAGTCCTATTAATTTAGCAGCATGAGTCCTTTGTTTTAGTGAGATGTGCGGTCACATGTTATCACAGATGTTATCACATATTCTATGTTTCAGTGTCATCATACCGAAGTTTCAGCTCCAAAGTTAGTCAGGAAAGATGGACAGCATAATATGGCAAAAGACAGCAGATTACCAGCCTGGTGAGCCAACACTAGCAGGCACATGTGAACCTATCAAAATCCCAGTTTGAGGGATATGACAGGTAGTTTCAAGAATAATGACTGATGCCCAGCTCATATAGCAATGTTCCAAAACCCTAATGCCATCCTTGTTCAATCTCGTTTTATAGTAGCCATGCATGAATTGCATAGCTGCCTAACCTGAGCCTTGAGAATGAGAGATTTCCTGGGGGTTGTTCTAGTGAACCATTGATAAGTGTGCTTTCATGAAACCTGGACAGATGATGGGAATCGCCGTCACTTCTTCAATAGTATTCAAGAGGCTTGAAGGCCACACCCCATATTTTATGGGAAAGATTAATCACCAAACTGCAGAACAGTTTTTCCCAAAGTACATATTCTCCATTAAGAAACAACAACATAGATATCAAAAAGTAGTGACATGATTTGTCAGGATCCCAAAGCATGATTCTTGCAACATACGAATATGAATCAGAACTATGAAGGTTCCTGTCCAGAGGTCAGCATCTCCAAAGCCAAGGACGTTTGGAAGTACTCATGTCAGACATAGGAGCAAGATTTAAAGTAAGAATTTCTACACAATTTTTCATAGATTTCAGGGAGGTTTTAGAAAATCAGTATCTAAAGAAATTTTAATTTTAGTTGTGAAGCCTTACAGAAACAAGTGTTATTGGCATATGTTTAGAGTTTGGGATATAACGCTCAGAAGAATAACTTTGATAATATCTTGCATATCGCTGATCACTGGACAATTCTAACCAAATTTAAAAAAACTTCAGCTTGTCAGAGTTCCATCAAATTTTCACTGTAATAATAGATGTTCCTTTTAACCTGATAACACAATTTCAGTCATAACTTCAGATAAAGTCATAATTTGCAATCAATACATGGAAAATATGCAAGCAAATCAATTAAAAAATGTTGATGGTGGCTTGGAAGGTGAACTCTCCCACAATTTTTTTGATAGATAAACAGATAATTTATAGCCTATTTAGGGGCCCTTCAGGCTTGTCTCTTCTGCAGATAGATAGCATGAGAAATAGTGAGCAAAGCTTCTGGGGTATAAAGATGAGATGTAATAACTTTGTGTATAATATCTATAGTGAGCAGAATGGTGTAGTTCATATCTTCTTGAGATCAGCCCCAGTTATCCTCCAGGAGAATGAGAAAAAGACCTGAGGTATATTGATGGGGTTTTTTTAAATTACCTTCTTAGTCAAAAAAAATGTGTCTTTCACTCCCTTCAAGCCCATGTTTAGTGCTGAAGTTTCAGCTGAGGTAGATAAAGGAGTTGATGAGCAATGGAGAAACACCTCTCAGTTTGGTATGCAGTTGAGCACTGCTTGCTGGTAGATAATTTGGGCTTTGCAAACTGCTTAAAATAGAGAAAAAATCTGAATGGTCTTTTAAAGCTACAGAAGGAGCAGCAGCGTCGTGATTATTCTGAAGTGATCACCAAATCCATTGTGTTGTTATGGCTTATGAAACACTTGAGCTCTGTTAAAGTACCAGAAATTCATTTCTAGCAATTCCTGCACAATTTAAATCACAGACTGGGATGCAAACCATTTCAACTTGTCATTCTTTCCCTACTCATGCTAAGGTGCTTTATCGCAGAGAAGTGGAAAAAAATATTAACACATTGGACTCAGCATTTTTATGGACTCTAACAAATGTATAAAAGGGTATTCATAAAGGCTGCTAATTGTACACAAATTGCACTAACTAGTGGTTGTAAAAAATGTTGTTCACATTTTATATCAACTCACTGCAAAGCAGGGCTCATTAGTGCAAAAGCAATGTGCTTAATGTATAAAACTATTCTCAATCAGTTCTATGGAGGACACCTCAGAATGAGTTAGATTGCTTTGTGGCCTTTGAAATAAAGTGGGTAAATTCATGTCCTAGTTTACTCTGTGGTAACTTGTGATAACAGATATGGATCATGGATCACAGGTAATGTGTCTCATGGAAGAATGTTCATCCCATCATCCCTCTACAGTTCTTGGTTATTTTATTGCTTTCTTGTGAAGCAATGGCCAACAAATGTGGATCAGCAGAATTCTGAAGTGCACAAAAATGCATTTATTTATTATTTATGATTCCTTCTGGCCTGTTCCTGTAGTTCTCGCTTGAACAGAAAACGTGGAAACAGCTTTTTCTGACTAACAGCTACAGAGCTGAACCTTATGTTCATTTTATATTTAAACAAAACTATGTGTTAATCTCATTTGGATGTAAGAAACATGAAATGAGCCTATACAATCTATTATACTTGAAAGGACGGATTTGCTGGTGCATACTGGTTGTTCAACAGCATTTCAATAATGCCATTAAAACCATATTTAAAGCTATTCAATGTCATTGGAATGGCACAAAGTGGGTAGAGCACATTAGTCAATTTGTCATTAATACAGCAGAAAGACATTACAGATGTTTTTCTTTTTTTCCTGTAGAGCTCTTTAAGTGAATGTGATTTTAGTTCAGAAGAAATATTAGCAGAAAGGCCATACCTGGTATGATTTTTCAGAGCTTAATTCTTGAGTGTTTGGCCCACAAACATTATTTATGTGAACAATGGAGTCATCTAGCAATTAGAGAAAAAATTAAATAAGTCTATTCAATATGGCTGGAAATGAAAACAAAACAAATTATATGAGTTCTGATCTCTGAACCTTAGCAGAGGTTAAATTGTTCAAAACAGACTTTTCACAAGCTTGTCTTCTCCAAAACTGGTCTTTATTTTTACATCTGCATCAGCTGATCTAATGAAAAATCTCCAAACAAATGTTGTTTCATACAAAACTGGTTGCGTTGCTGTCCTGGTTTGAGCGACACAGGACTAATTTCTCTTCTA
>RSEF01000007.1:27990167-28004234 GCA_003993805.1 Himantopus leucocephalus | reverse complement strand
CCTGTCCATGGCAGGGGGGTTGGAACTAAATGATCTTCAAGGTTCCTTCCAACCTAAACCATTCTATCATTCTATGATTCTTACATAAAACAAAGCACAGTGAAGCATTGTGTAGAAAAACACTTGCAGAGAGGGCACGTGAATCTGGAGCTGTCCATGTCCCTAAACCTTCTGTTGTTCACAGTATAGGTAGACAGCTATCCCTATATAAGATGGAGAAACTGAGACAAAAAAAGGATATGTAAAATAGCACATTCCTAAAGCTACATTTAGCCGTAATCCAGAACAGAACTCCAGTTTCTCCTTTTACCACATTAAGGCTTTCTTCCCATCTTGTCAATATTATCAATGTTTACTTTTCTTCACACGTAGAAAATTTTAAATTTTTGCTCTACAGCATTCAGTCTTGTTCAATGGCTGGCAAAGCTTTATGTCCACCCTTCTTTTTCATAGAAGTAAATTGTTTCAGCCGTACAAGCTATTGACATTTATAAGAACAATCCTGTTCAGCAGGCTTTATCTGAGGATTTCAGAGCAACCAAACAACGAACTGAACCTGACTTTTATTCATTTTTTTTTAGTGGCTGTATCAAATGAAGGATAGGGAAATTCAGTAATTTGAGCTAAGCTACACAATCAATAAGGGAACCAGGAATATAATTCATTAATCTTGACTACAAGTTCACTGCTGTATTCTTTAAGAAACACACTCTCCCTCGATTTCATAGTCAGAAAGCCTGATTTAACTGTACTTTGGCTTATTCTCCTCCACTTTACCTTTTCTTGTATTTCTTTGCTGCTGCTTTATTCTCTTATAACTCTGATGCATTGTGTGCCTCAAGAAATCCACAGAGAGAGGTGCGCACTTGTCTGATGGTATATGACATTGCAGCCTCCAAAACTTCAGGCTGTTATAGAAAACATATATTTCTGCAAATGTAAACAAAGAGTTTTATGGCCATCATTTTGGTTTCCGACTTGTTCAGTGCTATCATCTTGGTTGACTGTGAGTATGTGCGTTTCTGTAACTATGAGTTATTTTCTCCAGATGGATGCAGATAAACTTCTTTAAAGTAACTTCTGTAACTGTCGACAGGTCTATGCTGCTGCAAACCACCCTTGCCTAGTGAAAGTCCTAGCAGCTAAGACCCTAAGTGAGAAATGCTTTGCATCCATGGATTTCCACTAGTGGGTGTTTAATCATCCTTCTCTTTCTCTTGGCTTTATGTTCTATGGTGATAAAAGCAACAAGGCATAGAAAGAAAGATATTTCAACTTTCAGTCAGACTAAGGAGCTTCACAGCTCCTTTCTTTATAGTAAGGGAAACCTCTGCATTTATTTGAACAGTCTCAGCTTGTGATTCTGTTTTCTTGGTTTTGTGTAAGTGAGCAATTCTAGTCAAGACTGCAGTGTCCGATGCTGATTAATACTCTTGTATACTGCTATCTACTCCAAGGCAGAATGGTGTAATAAAGCATTTGTATAAATCTGACTTGAGGCCAGTGGAATTATGTCAGTATATTGATGCATGTGAGAAGAAACTCAGACCCTTAGGCCTTTCAATTATAACTGAAAAGTGAAGGGAGTGTCAAGACATGATTCACTGGAGAACACATCGGAAAAATTTCAGTGGAAGAGGGCAGAGATTCAACTATCTCTGTATTGCATTGCAAATACTTTCTAAGCGCACAGATGCCTGACCTTTTTAGCAGATAAGGGCCATTCTGGGAAAAGTCTATGGTCAACCTAAATTATACATTTGAGTACGAGGGCATGGGGTTGGAGTATCCTGCAGTTTAGAGCATGCACAGGAATACCTTTTCTTTTTTCTGGTAGACCCTAGAACTGTCTTTACTACTCCTTAGAAAACTCCATGCCTTGGTCCTTAGTGGTGTTTAGAGAGTCTGATAGCTAGCTGACATTTTACAGAAAGATACTAGAAAGACTGCCATAGGCAGAGAGAGGCAAATGTGCCTTCTATTAAAAATTTAATACAACTCTTGCCTATTTATTCTAAATGCATTTTTTCCCACAAGAAAAAGAAACCTGAATGTTTTTGTTCTCTGCAGAAGCCTCCAATATGTTCATGAAATTTGTTAGCTGCTAATGTACTTGGAGTTGTTTTATGGTGGGTGTTGGGTGGGATGTGAACAGAGGATGTTCTATAGAACACAGTCCAGTAAAGTCCAAAACTTGGGAAACTGCTCAAAGATTAAAACTTTGATCTTTATTACGCCGATATATATTTGTTAGGTGACACATCCGAGCCGTTAGGTGACAGATCCCAGCCGTTCTCTCCTTCCTCAGAAATCTGACATTCCACATGTATCTCAGATAGATAGTCTGCAGTATGGCCTACAATGTCACTCAAGCAGTGTACAGCTAGCTGAGTAGCACCAAAATTTGTCCTCGATTCTCCCATCCCTAAAGAATGGCCTTGTCCATTCCAATCACCATTACATCAAGCATATAAAAAAATCATCTCTGTGTGTGTGGCATTTATTGTTTTCTTATCTTATAACAGAAGTAACTTGGATGCAGATTTTTTTTGAGTAAAGACTGCTTACACCATCAGCTAATAGTTTGGATATTTATATTAACACTAACGCAAAGGGGAAATACTGGTGAGAAAAAATGTAACTGAGGAAAAAAAATAGTGTTTAGATTGACAACAAAGGTATTTGATGAAAGTAGAAGTGAAGTGTGCACTGTATTGAGTGGCAACAATAATCGTGGAATAGGATGTCATGGAAATACCAATTGCAGCTGTACACAGTGACAGTCAATGGGGACCAGAAGAGATTTATTTAAAAAGTATCTCCTGGCAAAGACAAATGGGTCTGATTTGTTTATTTAAAACATTACTCTCTGGGATGGCCTTAGGAGATACGTATCTCATTTCCCAGTGGACCTTCAGTAGGATGTGGGAGGGGAACTGATGAACGTTTGTGTTACATAGAAATTCAGGTTATACCCTTTAGAAGGAAAATGTGTTGCTGCACAAATTTCAGAAGTTATATGTGGGTTCTTTTGGAAAACTTAAGTCAGTGTTACCAAACTATCTTGTTTGATAGGAAAAAGAACACCAACTTTACCATAGACTGCTTTGCTGGAGAAGCTGAGTTCCATCACACAGGGAACACCTGAGACAGTGGAGGTGAAGCACTGTCCCCATAGATAATTAATTCTGCAGCATCTCTTCTCAGACTATCAATAGCAGACTGTCCAATTAGATCCAGCTGCACAGACATTTCGATGGATGCCCTCAGGCAAGTAGATTAGCACCACACCATCATTTTGCTCAGGCAGCAGCCACGAGTGAAGTGTTTTTAGCTATGAGTGAACTGGTTTCCGTCATGTAGATCCTCTGAGGCTAAAATAATCCACAGAGATTTTAGTTGGCCTTGCCTCAGTTTTTCTAAAAAAAAGGTGGTTATTGAATTTCTGCATGGGGAAGGAGCAGCAAGCTATTTTTGCCACCAGAGTGACACCGAGTGCAGTACAGTTTAGGCTAGTTATTAAGAAATGGGGAAGATGGGGGTCGCGTCCCCATTCCCAGAACTCTTTCTGCATTTAGCACAAAACTGGTTAAAACACAGTGGTAGGGATCCCGGGATGGAAGCCCTGCTATCTACAGAAGCGTAATCTGTCTTACACTTGCTCCAGGTAATGGATGCTTCATTTTTACACCACTTTCAGTGCTACTTTTGAACTGGATACTGATGTGTTCAATTCTGTAGAATAGACACTTGAGGAGTTGGGCAGGTATAGAAATTTCAGGAACCTGGGGACATTTCAGGTTTAGATACAGGACAGGAATCATCTCAACAAACTGTTCCCATCTGGAAGACAACCATTAACTAAAGTAGTCATCTATCCTTTTGTAGCCAACAGAGAGAGTTTGACACCCCAGAACCCATGTTCATCCCTTGTCTAAGATAGTCGTAAGAAGAATTCCTCCCTGGGAGTGTCTGTTTGTGTAAATGATAGCAAAAGTCAAAATAATTAGCTCATAAAAGATACTTTTATATGGCTAGGGTTGGATGTGATGAATGTCATCCCTAAATTCTGTTGAAATCTGCCTCTGGGCACCTGAGTCCTTTCCAAAGGTGATCCGGAGTTCACAGACAACAAACTATTTTTTCCCGACGCACATGGAATAGCTACATTGCTTAAGCCTGTTTTGAGCTATTACAGACATTGGCAGCCATTTTTTGTTCTGCTCAATAGAAAGTTCACAGAGCATTCTCAGTTATTNTCAATAGAAAGTTCACAGAGCATTCTCAGTTATTCTGTTTTTAATCCTCTCTACTGCCCTTTAAATCTGGAAGTAAAAGCTAGCATTGAAGCCATATGCTTTTGTCTAAGTGAGGAGCACATCCCTAAAACATGGGAAATGAGTTCTGTTCCATCTGCNTCTGTTTTTAATCCTCTCTACTGCCCTTTAAATCTGGAAGTAAAGGCTAGCATTGAAGCCATATGCTTTTGTCTAAGGGAGGAGCAAACTCAGCACATCCCTAAAACATGGGAAATGAGTTCTGTTCCATCTGTATTCAGCATGGCTTTTAAGGGTTGATTACTGCTTCTGCATGTAAATGTTGTAAAAATAGTGGGAGGGAACAAGAGCAAGAGAGACAGATTAGGCAATGTAGAGAATGAAGCTCTGAATCCCGGGTGGAGTGTTCATTCTCCTGTATGTCCCACGTAAGACCTTTTTGTTCAGTGGTCTGAATCCACTGTCTCTCACAGTCTTATCAGAAACACAACTAAAATTTCAGAAACAAAATGTCCATCTCCTACTGACTCCCCATGTTTTTTGTTTTCCCTATGTGTTAAGCAAGAGTAAAGAAACCCCACCTTGGGTTATGTGTTTCACTGAAAACAGAGGTTGATAATTATAGATTGTAACCAATTGCACAAGTTAGTGATTGAATGATGGGCATGGCAGTTGAAAATAAGGTGCAGGTGTACAAGCTATGATAATTAAGCACTAAGATAAAATACTAAGGGGCTATAACAAATTACATCCTTGTGTACTAGATACAGGAAAGGATGTATAACATACACTGAGTTCATAAATTGAAACATTTGAGTCATACTGCATACAAGCTCATAATGAAAAGACTCCACTGAAAAATAAAATGAGGAAGAGACTAAGATAAAAGAATAGGGTTGGAGTGGCAGCGGAGAAATGGTGAATAGTGACTGGTTTTGTCACAATCACTCAAGTGTGTCTGTTCATCTGGATTTCTTGGGGAGACTTTCGAAAAACACCTAAAGTATTGCAGATAGCTGTCCCATCAAAATGCATTCTTTCTTGTATAGTGAAAGCTTTCTGAATTATTTTGGACTCTGTAAGTATGGCTTAGTAAATACTAGTCCAGTTTAAATCTGCATAGTTGTCCTGGAAATGGGAAACCAAATGGTGTTCTTTCTGTCTAAGCCCTAATTATTACAAAAAATTATTTTATAAAAGATATCATAATTAATCAACTGATAATTCTGCTGGGATGTGATAACTAGAAAATGATAAAGCAGCATTTTTTCTGTGGTCTTGAAAGTTGGAAAACATTTTGTAATTGTCAAAGCCAACAAAAGTTTCATCAAATTAACCCACAGAGCACATCCACTGAGCAATAAAGTGTTACAATTACCAAGTGTTGTGTCTAGTTTTACTGACTTTGGGTTTTTTTGGCTGTAACCACTCTGAGAAGCATCCCTAGACAGTTTCCAGTACAGTTTAACTTGACCTTTACTTAAAAACCTATTTCTGTTATGTGACAGAAAGTTGTGTTCCTTGGGGTGGACACTGAGTGAATGTCTCTTGGTCTGTTTTTAGCAAAAGGGTCTCAGAAACCATTAAGAAACTCGGACACGGAACAGAATGCTGGTCAAAGCAGAACTTTTCCCAGAGTTATTCACAGTTAACCATGGGAGATCAGCATATGTTTTTCTGGAGTAGCATGTGGATACATTCTTATTACCAATGAGGTTATGGCTAATGTGTGCATTATATAATAACAAGCTGATGTCAGAACCGTACCTCCCACTGTCAGGCTCTCCTGATACCCATCGTTTGTTTAATTTTTTTCTGCTGAAAAATTTTATTGTTTTTTTAAAAAAGAAAAAAAATAGGCTATTTTTAGCTATATCTTTGTGAAGAGAAAATTTAAGTTATTCCATTCAAGTTAATCCTTCCGGGTTGGAACTGTTCTCACTGTAGAAGATGTTGAAGTTTCAGTAGGACACACCTGCAAATGCTTAAAGCACTCCATGGTTCCAGTACTTGTCTAAGACTGTGCAGATAAATCCAGTGTATCAGTTATCTTACTAAAATAATGGGCATCCTTTCACCTGTTCTGAAACCCTTCTGATTTCACCTAGTTGTCTTTCGGTTTCTTGACCTGCTGCTACATGTTTCCAGACCAGAGCTTTGTGCATTTATTCAGTGGTTTCGTTTCACATTTGAACCAGTGCTGGCCACTTTCTTTCTCCACATTTCTTCTTACTGGATTACAGATCCAAGACATTGGTATACTTCACCAAAGACAGAATAGCTCTTCCTTCCCCTCCCCGCCCCACCAGTTTCCAGCTTTCTATTCTGTCCTTGGACTTGCCATCTTTATCCTGATGTATTTCTCTTTGCCTCTATTCTTCTTTGCTGCCTCCTGTCTGAATGAAGGAATGGACTTTGTTAACTGTGGAGATGGTCTTTTTGCAAGACAGGTTTTAAAACTATTTCTTTGATTGCAATAGACACGCCAAAATGATTCTAAAAAATGTCTCCTTATGTCAGCACCAACAGAGGCATAGGCTAGCATAGCATTTTCCTGTAAGGTTGACTATGGGCTGATGCTTTATTATCAAGATAACTTTATTGGTCCACTGAGCTTGAGATGTTTAGCACCCTGTAAGATTGGATACAAAAATCCGTTAGTAGGTAAAGACTGCTTTCTACAGAAGAGATAGGATTGGCTCTTTCAAAAAAAATATGGCACCCAGAGGAAAATAATTCTGTATTGAATTTGTGTTCTGAGTATGTGGCACTTGGGAATAATTCAAGCCCCCCTCAGATTAAGTAGTAATGAAAAATAGTTGGACTCCGAGTTCATATGGATCATTTCCCTTATAAACATGTCTTGCTGCTTCCTGTATTTCCACTCCTATACTGCTTTTTTTCCCTATGGATGTATTTTCTATATATTAGGTATTAGGTGAAAGCATTGTGAGTGTTTTTGTTCAGTTGATCCATAGAGAAGTGACACCACATTGAAACAGAAAAGCCTGAAACTAACATGTTATCTAAACAAATCATGAGCTAATGACTTTTCCAGTAGCTTGGCTATACTCTGCACACTTTTAGATAGAACAACTTACGCTGAAAAAGATATAGTGGCACTGAGAATTACAGCATTGGGTTTGTTGGTTAAATGACTGCCTGAGTATTTAGAACTTGGATTTGCTGTTCCTTTCTGGCTGATTGGCATTCTGATTTTTCATTTTGTGCTTATTTCAGCATGACCTGATGGGGATACAGAATTCGAAACAACCAGTCAAGCTACTCTGGTCAAAATTAGGCAAAAAGATCAGCGAAGATGATGATAGTTCCTCCCACCAAAAAGAGGAAAAAAAAAAGAAAGCCATGCAATTGCTGAAACTCTCTCTTCAAAATTAAAGCCTAACTATACATTTATATACACGTATAACATGTGCTGCATTCAGCCTTCTTTCTTTCCCCCTTTTTAATTTTTTCATAGCATTACTTTTTCTAACTGAAAGACTCCAACTGCCTAAAATAATTTCTTTGTAACCACCTACCTATTATATACTCTCTTGCTTAGCACTCTTGGATCCCCTCTTCTTGAAAGCCAGCAGATTAGCAGAATATCCTTGTCAGCTGTTCTGCTTATTGCAAGTACTACCCAGTCACAAAATAAGGGATTGTAACTAGTTTTACATTATCATAATAGTTCCCTTAGGGAAGAGGAGGAAAGAAGATATAAAAAAAGGTAGAGGAGCACTAATAAATCTTTACAGAATTTTGATTCATTTCTGACGTAGTGTTGGAAGAAGAGGTAGACAAAGGTGGGTGGGAAAAGCTGTAGAATACTTTTGCCATATTAAAAGTGAAGTGTAGGAATTGTTTTTGGTGTTGTGTTTTGTTTGGGTTTTTTTGTAGTTAAGTCAGTTCTAGGGCTTGGATTTACAGATATATTTTCTTTTTATTCATGTTTATTTTGGCAGGCTACGTAGGTGCTTTCTTTCCTGTAGAGCTGGCTCTAGAGGACTAGGGAAAAGCTTCAGCTTAGGTTTTCAGCCTTCAAACTGTGTGTGTATATTTAAGTTAAGGGAGCATGGAGACCCTACTTCTAGTTTGGTTGGGGTTTTGAAGTTCATTTACAGCAAATAGCTATTACTGAAATATAGTGGCTTGATGGGAGTCGATTAGTGGGATTTTTCTGCTGGAGTGTTTCTTTAGTGTTTGACTGCTTCCTGCTTATGGCTCCAGAAAGGAAAAGAGTCACAGGAGAATCTGTGCAGTTAGACTCAAATCCTTTCTTTAAATGTATGTGAGAGAGGAAGACAGTATTAGACAAACGCATAATTAGCACTATAAAATCGAAGTGCTCTCACTTGGAGGAAAACTGTCTCTGAAAGGAGAAGGAGAACTGACTGACTCTTTGATCTAAAGTTATTTTTTATTAGGTTGTGCCCCTCTAAATTATCCTTTACATTGTGGGAGAGCCTACCATATGCAGACTTATAATGATATTAATTTAAAGCTATGCAGACATCTTAAAGAGGTGGTGTTGTAGCTCTGTCATATGCATTTACTATAACTGCCCCTGTTACTTTCCCTGAGTAGGGTATTCATCCCTTTTCCACAATCAGCGGGATCCCATTGTGAAGAAGGAAGCACAAGTCATAGACCTTTTTTTGAATGCATTTTACGGGTTTCTTCAACATTTAGCTTATGCCTTTCTATTAGTTATCTGTCACACATTCTTTTTTCTGAGTGGGAAAATTTGATACTAAATGTGCCTTCACACACCCTGCGTCCAATCTGCCACACATGTTAATCTGGTTATTTCTTGCTTTGTGTTTCCACAGTTTGTGATACTGCAGTTACTTTCTGTTCAGACCTTTAGGTTGGAAGGGTTACAAACACCTTGCTCCTTAACTGCTTAGCGGCATATTTCAGTTTTATAGCTATGGTAGTCAGGTAGCATCTATAGGTTACTGGAAATACACAGGCTAGAAAAAGGGAAGATCTTAAAGAAGTTATGTAATAGAGAATAGAGGTTTCGGTGGGAGGGGGGAAGTCACGGAACAATTCATGGTTAATGATATGATTTTACTACGAATGAGAAGATTTTGTATGAGAGGTCTGTCAGATTAGTAGAAATGAAATCAAGGTTTTGACGAGAGTCACTTGAGGAAACAGCTTTTGGAGGGATATTTCACATTTTCAGTACTTGAATTAAAAAAAAGAGGATAGGAAGGGGTTCTTTTTTCTGCTAGAGTGTTTGCATTATTAGGAAAGTTCTAAAAATATTTAGGAGTTAAAGTGACTTTTTCTATTCTTGTGGAAAGAAAAACATAAGTAAAAGGCTAACGCACGTACTGTATTTCGCCCCTTCTGATGCGGAGGGACTGGAAGCATGATAGTATCTGTCAGTCTGTGCTATGTCCCAGCTCAAACTGTTTCAAGGTTATCAAAGCTCTCTTAAAAATAGTTATGCAGGGAAACAGTCAGATTTTGACTGTAAGACATTAGAAATGAAAGAAAGAAAAAGAGATTAATAATTTGCAATGTGCCTGAATCACATACAGCTCGTTTTCCCCTCTTCCCCTCATTACCCACTTTCCACACTAACAGATAGAGTTGCCAGACAACCTGAATTTCTCAGCTACTTTGCTTGTGAGCTAGGGTTGGCTGGGAATAGACGAAAAAGGAACAGACGTGGTGTAGCTGATTTCTAGTCAATCTTTTCACTGTGTAGGGGCCTAGAAGGTTCTAATGTTTTTCATTGCCAAACCTCTGGTCCTGTTCGTGAGCAACAGAAAAATGGAATCCTCTCTGGAACCCTCTCCTGCAAGAATTTTGTCTTTTCTTTAATAAGCTTGAATATTTCCTGGTCAAGAGATGACCAAGAACAAAGAAAACAAAGTTATTTGGAGCAGCAGCAAAAAGCTTTACAGATGTAATTACTATGCAACATAGTCTTTAAGGTTGTGTAGTGGCACCTTTTATGTTTCCACATATTCAGTCATAAAACTCTCAATCTTTTGAGTTGGGTTTGTCATGATTTCTTTTGCCATTTTTCTTGTGACCTCACAGCTTTGATATTTTATGTAGATATAACCTACAACACTTAACTCTTATTTAAACTTCAATGGAGTTTGACAAGTAGAGTTTACTATCCACAACTTTGATCCTTAAGTACAAAAGAAGTCATTATTTGGTTTGAGGAAGTAGCTGATGACAGTTCATTTTCAGGGTGCATCTTTCAGAGTTCAGACAATTTCATATTTTTCGTGGGCATGAAACCTGTATCTCGAAGAGCACTCTGACCCCAGATAACCGAAGTGGTCAACCCCCTTATTGATTACCCTGTCTCCAAGTGGAACATCTTCCAAAACTTCCTTAACGGGTGTCGGTGAAAATTATTAAGATAAAATTCTGTGTTCTTACCAAATATTTCTTACCTATTTTCTGAATGTCTTTTTGTTTTGATTAATGTCAGCATTTACAAAGATCATTTCCCTTTTAGTAAAGTGCAGCATATTGAAAGAATAACACTGTTTTGAGAGATTGACAAATGCTTCTTTAAGCCAATTTTCACCTTGGTTTTGTTCCATTTTTGGAAACATTTTTGTGCTTTGCAAGTATGTAAATAAAATGGGCATATTTGGGCATTTACACCTAAGCATGCACTCGGATGAAGAGATAAGCTTCATTCCTCAGTGCTTTGTGACATAAGGCAGCTTAAATTAACAAAGAATCAGCTAGTTTAAGGAACCTTCAGACTCCATGATAAACAGATGAGGTAATTGAGAACTGGCAATTATAACCAAAAGAAACCTGACCAAGAGTCCTACTATAGTAGTCTGGTTCTTCTGGATTGGGTCTTGGAATAAAAAAATTATTCTTCTGGCTACTTGTATAAAGGAGGGAGTAAACTGAGTAGTGAAAACACAATATGAAGACATGATTCAGGGAAATAGGAATAGTATTTTAAGGGTATCATTTAAGAAATAAGTTTAACTAATAACCCTGGTCATTGTAGTTTAGGCTAAAAAATTTGGAGGCTTATATGTATCTTTACCTGAAGCTGGATATAACTAAGATATTTCAGCTGCTGATAACTCAGATGGGATCAGCAGGTCTGGAGAACAGTGACAATGTTCCTCAACTGTACAATGTTTCTTCACTGAATCAGTGTAGAGAACTTATTGACTTTAGAATTATATATTCCGTGTTTAGTTTTTCCCTGAATTTAATCCAGCTGTTAGGTTCTACGTACAGTATACCAGGATGTGATTACAGAAATATTATCTGGAAAAAAATAAAATCAGCTTCTATATCAGAATTCAAAAACTTACTAGTTCACATTTATACTCCAAACAACATTGTTATCATTCTTGTTGCATTGTATCTGGTTCCTGAATGGATGGTATTATAAAAAACTTATGTCACCTCCTGTGTAATTTCTAAAAGCATCATTTCATAACTTACATCATAAAAATTATTGGAGATTTCAGTTTGGGGGGAAGATTTCAGGTTTTTAACAGAAAAAAAATGTTACTTATAACCATTTGATAAAATAAAATTTACTTTTCACATATGAAGTAAAGAAAATTTCTTATTTCTCTCAGACTTGTGTGTATATTGGTGACTGAAAGTCAGGCATTTTCACACCCTGTGTTTTTGTTTTCATGTTCATACATTTAGAAGTTGTAATAGTATTTTAGAATACAAAAAAAGGTTTGTAGAAGACTTGCTGAAGCCTCCCCAAGGCAAAAGCAACCACTTGTGACAGACATATGTCTAATCTGCTTTTACACGCCTCTGATGATGGAGGTCTCTTAACCTGTCTAAGGCAATTTATTCCAGTTTTGGCTGTTCTTCCAGTTACAGCCTATTTCCTAGTATTAATCTGTCAGATATTACAACTATGAAGATGACAATACTTTGAAGTAATGTTGTAAAGCTATCCATGCAGCTGGCACACTGTGGGCAATAGAGATACACATTTACTATACCACAAATAACGTGAACTAACACAGGCTGTGAAGGGAGTTATTTTCTGTATTTTAGTCAGTCTGGTGATTCATGCTGCAATTAACCAAGAATGACTGATGACTTGATCATACTTATGAAAAATCAGGCCATCGTCCTCTCAGTCAAGCTGAATTGTTTGGGAATTTGGTTCCTACCTCACCGTTCAAGAAGTCTTGAACTAAAGCTCATTCCTGTCATACCAGCTTCTGAATACAGTCATGATGGCCCGTGACTTCATTTGGTTTGTATAGTAGTCAAGTCTATATTCTGCATTATGCTTTCCAGTTACCATTTAACTTTAAATGAAGTGAGCATAAACCTATAAAGCACATGTGTGGAGTTCACTTAGAGACATGGATCTCAATTCCCTGAGAAATATCATGACTCTACAGATAGGAAACAGACAGGTACAGAATAGTGGGGAGGGAGCTTAAGTTTAATGTCCCCAGGTGTGATGCTTACCTGTTTTCCTTAATTTGAGACCTGCTTTTCCTTATCTTGCAATGAGCCTCGGAACACACTTCAGCAGAACAGCATTCTGGTTTTCATACAGAAAATGGCAAGATAGAGTATGTTGAATGCTTTTCCCCCACTTTGTTTCAGAGATGCTCTACCAGAGTTAGTACCTCAAAACTATCACAGGAATATAGAGTCTGCCCTTTCAAGCACTGAAAGTTGAGTTCCCTCTTGAGACGCCAATGAATCGAATGGGGCTGACTGCACATTTTCCCCACAGCTCAGGATTCTTCAAGTGATGATAACTTCTTGTAAAGGAAGGAATTTACATCAGACTGAATACATAAGCCTGGAACAACAAGAAAGGCCAAGGGCCTGGTCTGGAAGGTGTGTAAAATGATGTAATATGTTGTAGAGCTCTGTTTCTTTCTTGCAATATGAATATATTTTGATTTCTTCATCTCTATTGCACTTCAGTGCCTAGGCAGACAAGATATCCAGTTGTGCTTTTCCTGAACTTGGATTAATCAATGTTTCAAAGTAGTGGTTAGTGAAAACAAACAAGTAAAATAATAAGAAATATGATCATAGCATGGATACACACCCTTGCAAGCTTTCAAATCTCTGAAATCTAAGCATGTACTGTTACAGAAAAACACTTTACTATACATGTGTTATTATATCTCTTGGTGAAAACAGAAGGAATGCATTCATTCCTCTCCTACTCTACAAGATCATCTGAAAGCAACAGATTTCACTGCAGAACAGAATACATTAAAAAGCAAAAGTATGTATTTGATTATACAGATATTTAAAGTAATTACATAAGTATTATTATCTTTGCTAGAGGCTCAGTGTGTTTATTCAGAATTTTTCAGCATCTCTGATGCAACATTATCTTCCCTAATTAGAAAAAGAACATATTTACCTACCATGTTTCATGGGATTATAAATTAAGCTATATTAGTAATAAGATGCAACCTTATACAATCTAGACTGTGCCCATGTATGTCCCAGCCAAGCAGAGGAGCATGTCATGGTTTGGTCTGGACTGGCCACTGAAACAAGTGGCAGATGCTCTCCCCCACCTCTCACTCCACAGAGAGGAGGGAGAGAGAGAAAAAAGACTTAGGAGTTTTAAAAAAACCCCCTAAACTACTTTAATGAAATATTAATAAAATAATGAAAAGAAAATAATTAAATATATACAGTATATACAAAACCAGTATTGAGTTCCCAGGATGACGATCACGCCACTGGCATGCACAGGGAAAGTCCCAGACTGGACTCAACAATGGATGGGTATGGGATTCCAGATCTGGAT
>RSEF01000007.1:27949256-27990067 GCA_003993805.1 Himantopus leucocephalus | reverse complement strand
GCCCTGACCCACATGCAGGACCTTGCACTTGGCCTTGTTGAATGCCTGAGGTTTGCACAGGTCCACCTCTCAAGCCTGTCCAGGTCAGTCTGGATGGCATCCCTTCCCTTCAGCATGTCGACCACTTCACACAGCTGGTTGTCATTGGCAAACTTGCTGAGGGTGCACTAAGTCCCACTGTCCATGTCACCAACAAAGATGTTGAACAGACTGGTCCCAGTACCGACCCCTGAGGATCACCACTTGTCACTGATCACCACTTGGACATGGAGCTGTTGACAGCAACTCTTTGCATGCAACTGTCCATCCAGTTCCTTATCCATTGAGTGGTCCATCTGTCAAATGTATGTCTCTCCAATTTAGAGACCAGGATATCGTGCGAAACGGTTTCAAATGTCTTGCACAAGTCCAGGTAGAAGAGAATGTGTAGCATCGTTTTTGTGTAAAGCATGCTTACAAATATAGTTACTACAGCTAGATATGTGGCACTCCTGGACTTGTACTTACATACTTGGGCTACCTCAAAATTAAGTCTAATATTTTTACAGCATGATCTTGCAAAGTGGCAAGTTCCTTTGTTTTCCAGATCAGACCAGTCCTTACATTAACAACTGCACTATTTAATAGACACTTCTATGACATTTGATATATTGCCATTATCATTTACTTTCTTTTTCCCTCTATTTGGACTTTTAACTGGGTATCAGTCTGCACAAGTGTTCCCATAGAAGCCAATTTGGAAATGATCTTTCAAGTAGGAGCTCATGTCACAGTATCAAATGTTCTAGTCACTAACATATTGCATCTGCTAAATTCCCATCATCCCATAAGATTGTGATTCTGCTTTAAAAAAAGCACTGACATTTTTGCCTGTCAATATTTTCTCATTGCTCGTGACATAGTTCTTAAACCGCACAGAGAATCCTTTCTCTATATATATACACCATCATTATGCAGGAATGTAAATTAGATTTAACACATATAATTGCCATAATGATGTATTTGGGCTATTTTTTTTTTAACTTGGAACAAATCCTTTCCCCAGTTTTTCCTTTGCCCCAGCAAATACCCATACATCTTCAAGTATAAATCAAAGGTCTGATATATGCATCATTAGACTTTTCTTTGATCAAACTTTTTAATACGTTACTGGCTTTCACTTTACACCTATCTTTAAAGCATCCTAATCTATGTTACTAATGGGTATGTAGTCTTCCATTCTTTATGAAAGATATTCTAAAGGTTAAGTCAATTAAGGCTACCAAGTTTATAAGAAGCAAAGTTAGTCAGTGAATCATCATTTTTCATTTGCATATAGTGCTTATTCTACATCCTAATTTAACCAAGTAGGCAATAAGATGGCATTTACCTCATGAAAATTTAGACATTGCAGGTATATAGTTATGTCTGATCTCATCACCTTGGGCTGTGTTTCTGGCCAACTGAGAAACAGGACTGTTTCTGATCTATAGGATATGTCAATTTGGGCAGTAAAATTCTATGCACAGAGACAGAACCAAAAACTCTCAGTACTGTGTGCATAGGCAAAGAGTGAGTGCACAAGAGTGCTTCAAAGGGCTTTCTCTCAATTAAAAACAGGAAGAACTGATATGGAACAGTATTCCAAGAAATGTCTTTGATGCTTCCCACTTCTATTATTTGATGTACAGTGGAAAGAATAGGGTGATAAAGTGAAACTGCTTTCCAGAAGCGAAGTGCATACAATGATAAACTATTAAGTTTATGGGAACGTATTAATTTATTAAGTTTTTTGATGATGGATGTCTTTCAGTAGTAGCACTACTGCTATTGTTAATAATGATTACCAGCTACGATGATTTTTATATGGAGGGGAAATGCTGGTGATGTGGAATGAAAAAGTTTGCAAAAGATCTTTCCAATCCCTGAATGTTTTCCATTTGTTTTTACACCCTGGTGAAATGTGTTCAGCGAGGGATTGCACATTGTATGATGGGGTGTAGCACCTGCCCATCACATCTTTGCTGCAGTTCTGCCCTTCCTATAAGAAACACCAAACTGTTGCACTGCCTGGACAAAGGGAAGGCCTAAGAAAGAAACCTTAATGTTTATCTTATAATGATTCTTTTGTGAAAGAAATCAGTTCTTTCTGTAACAGAATATGTTCTTGCAAAACTGGAAGTCTGCGATGCTTAATTATGCCAACACTTCATTTATCTGATGGCAGCCATTAAAGACATTTATAAGGCAACACAGATCATCTGTCCCATCTCAGTTTTTTACTTTCGGCAGATTCCCCAATTTTCCCCCTCTATCGTAAACTTTGTTTCAAATGCAGTTGTTAAAGGTTTTAAAGACTCATCTATATTTGAAGCATTCTCATTTCACTGGGGTGTTTCTGAGTTTTCAGACCTTCTCAGATCAGGGGAGGGGAAATCATCTGCCTGTGTGAAAAGTTCTCTGGGAGTGAAAACTCCTGAGAGGATTTTTAAGCTGTTACATTCTCGCTACAGTTCCCTGAAGGTACACCTAATATTCAGATTTTTTTCAAATTCAATGCTAGTGTTTTCTTGATCATTCACTTCCCCTTTCCACAGGGCAGTACCAATCTGACAGGGAAAATCATGATCTGTGTTTATATAGTCTAATAGGAACTGTCAAAATAGTCACTAGCCAATCAGTCGTCTCTCTCTCATTTTCCAAAACATTTTATAACCCTTTGTGAACTTGTACAGGTTCCAAACAGATATGGTACAGACAGGTGATTTAGACTGTTGTGTATTAACAATGAAAACCTTCAAGGACTTCTTCTTTGCCTCATTATGAAACCAAAGTAAAAGTGCGTGGCAGGGAGAATACTAGACATGAATAGACATGATTTTTCTTCTGAGTCCGTAATATGTCATGAAACATAAGTCCTCTCGATCTTTACCTAATGTAACACTCTCAACAGCTCATACAGCTCTCTTGCCCAGAGGTGCTAAACAGTTTTAAAGTGTAATATAGTTCTGCTACACTGTTGACCTCTCTGTTCTCTCAGGGATTGTTTCAAAAGTTCTCTGCCATTCTGTCAGAGTTTCCGTTGCCTAGAAGAGTGTTACCTTTCCGTCCTGAATTTTCCAGATAGACACCTACTTGCATGAGGTTTGCGGCAAGAAGCAACATCTGCCATTCTCTGCACGGGCTGCACATGTGGTCTGAAAACAAGCTGTGTGTCCAGAGGATTTGAGATAAGCTCATTGTGTTAGCAGGTGACACAGGAATAGTGGGGTGGTCTGGTGCACATGCTGTCAGTGTAGTCAGGTTTTCCAGACGCCCAAAGCCTTGGATCAGGAGAATTTCTGAACACTGAATGAAGACAGTGTTTCCCACCACTTGTGTTTTTTGCCCTGTTAGGGAAAGGAATTCAGATATATTTTTCTTTGAACTGTGCTGAAGATTGTGATTGGCCAAGTCCTTTATTTCTCTTTGTAACAGATGTGACTCAAAAGCACTCTAAATATTGCTTATCTAGTCAAGGAAATCAGAGAAAGAAACCAACAAAGTGTTACCAGAAAATAATGATCAGTATGACTAAGACATCTCTATTCTGCTAGTAAAAATTGTCAGTTATGTAAAACTTCAGCAAGTCACTGTAATGAAGCAACACAGACCTAAATAAAGAATCAGTTTTATAACCAGTTCATGGAAAAACTTAGCAGAATTTTCCTGTGCACAAAGAAGAGGCCTTCACTTTGAAGCAGAATAACCTCTTGTTTATATTGAAAGAAGAAAACAGTCCCTTTTTGAAACCATTAGAGAGTCACTTGGATAAAAGGAATTGCTCTGGACTAAGGCGGTAAAATACTTTTGAACACAATATAAACTCTAAAACCAGCCCGTTGCCACATCTGTTTTTCCAAGCTCTAATTGCCTACGTTGCACACAGCCAGAAGTACTCTCTGCAATAGCAGACAAGCTCTGTCTTCAAGATTTCTGATCCAAAACCTGTTCAAATCCAAGTTTCCCCATTAGCTTTCAAAGGCACAAGAATATTGACAAAAGCAAAACAAGAAAGACAAAAGCGCGGCCTCTGTGAGGAATTAGACAGAGTGCAGATTGCCCCATAGTGTTTTGCCTCTGAACAGAACTTGTATTCTGTCTGAAATCATGGAGAAGAGGGTCATAGTGAGCTAAAGGAGCAGCAGTCCTCCTTTTATGTTCTACCTGTATTCCATAGTTCATCTGTGTCTGATGTATAATCTATGACTACTTTTAAGTCCAAGACTAAAAGTTCTCTCTTCACCTTAGTTTGCAGAGAACACGCCTACACTGAATAAGGATTCCTTGA
This sequence comes from Himantopus leucocephalus, assembly GCA_003993805.1. NCBI lineage: Eukaryota > Metazoa > Chordata > Aves > Charadriiformes > Recurvirostridae > Himantopus > Himantopus leucocephalus. The sequence continues at coordinate 27,985,758 of RSEF01000007.1, read as the reverse complement.
GGTAAATTATTTATGTTTAAATAATATCATGTAAACTTGATAGGATTGGGAACAGTCTACGCATCACTTAACTATTTGTTGTGCTGTTACAAGTAATGCCTGTTGTTAACTTTTTGACCCCCTGCCGCTGAGGAAACTGCTGTCTTGTTCTTTCAGGAGGAAGGAACTGGATCTTTATAGACCTTTGTAACTGAAACAAGACCAAGCATTAAGAGGCTGATTTCTTTGGTGTGCTGAGCAAGGAAGAACAATTTTGTGAACGGGCACAGGCATTGATATTTATTGATAGATATCTTTAGCACCAGATCTAAACTTCCTTCTGAAGTCAATGGAAACACTTTGACTTCTGTAACTTGAATTAAGTCTTTAGTTTAGCCTCATATAAAATGAACTGACTTCTTAATTTTGGAAAGACCTGCCAGAGCTAACGAAGGTTTGAAAGCTTCTGAGAATGAAATACTGGTGAAATCACTGTAAACCACAGCTTGATTATTCAGGACACAGAGTTTCATGCATATACAGGCAGAAACAACTCAAGATTTATGAACACAGTACTACTGACTACACAATCTGAGATCCCACCTGATATTATTTTCTCCTTACCCTGACTCTCAACAAGCAGCCTGGAACTCATGCACATTTTTGAGTTCTGCAGTGATGTTCATCATCACTACTGTTAGAGAATCCATTTCAATGACTTGAATAAGGTAATTTCAAATGTTTAATTTTCACACAGATCAGAGGAGAAGAGGACAGTTGTATATGTATCTGCAATAAATCATCATGCATAACGATAATTTGTCTTCCTCCTTTGTTATTTTCCATCTGTTTTTCCGAAGCACAGTAATGGAGCTAGGCAGTAAGCGAAATAAAACACCTTGTCTTACGTGTGAAAGCATGGTGAAATGAATTTGAGAGAACTATCAACTTACTATCAACAACAGAGCATCCTGAACTATCTCATTCAAGGACTGTTGAAAAGTTGGATAGAAACAGCCCAGAACGTTACAAACTAAAATGACCAACCTAAGACTGAATATTTTCCCTAAAAGAGGATGTTTATTCTTTATTAATTCATCCTGATGTGCCAGTTGCTGCTGCATAGTTAGGATATTAGATAATGGCATGAAGGTCAAAACTCCCATTTTCATTAATGCTTTGGTAAGGTTGTCAGCAACATCCTTAGTCCTGTCCACATGTAATTTACCTTTGGCCTTTCTTCATAATAGGTCTTTTTGCCAAACTGATGCCTTGCTTCTTTCAGTGTTTAGGATTCTTTTTAGGATAAAGTCCTTTGGAAAGGGCATGTTTCATGGATTTGTAGAATATCAGCCCATATGTCCAAACTCAAGAAATTAGCATCAGCCACCTAAGTAAGGCAATGTGGAATTTAGCATGCTATCTTCATAAATACTGACAGTTGGGCACCTCCGTGGTGCAACCTGATCCAAACTGCTTTTTGGAACCACCTGTTTCAATTGCTTGCGAGAAGCATCCATGAGCGCTAACCTGTGTACCTCAGACTCCTAAATTTACAGAGGAAATAACTATGGCACAGGGATTATCTCAATTGGTCAAAATTTTACATATGAGAGGGTTTGGTTTTGCTTTTCTGTCAATTAGCCCATGCCCTTTCTGTTCTTCCTTATGAAAACGTGAGGAAATACATTGCCTGTGGTTTATTCCTTGACTTTTCCCTCTTCTTCTGCATAGCTGTAGATGAGCAATGATAGTTTAATTGCAACTCCGTGCATAGAAATGGCATTTCTTTCAATGTTTTGAGACAGACAGTAATGGCTTTGAAGGAATGTTTCACTTCAGCTGTTGAAGAGATACAGGAAAGGAGATTGCAACTGAATGATATGGGAAATGATTCTACAGTAATCTGAAATGTTCTTGAATAAAAATCAATAATGAAATGCTAAAAATGCTACCTAGACCATGAACGGAAAAGAAAAAACAGAACAAACAAACAAAAAAAGAGGAAGCCTGGGAAAAATAAAATACATGTTAGAAAGTACATTTTAAATCAACTTTCTCAGGGAAAGAGTATCTTTTTTTTTTTCCCAATGAAATAAAGTTTATCAGGTGGCTGTGGGAAACAACAGCCATAATAAAGAGCCTGATAAAGACCTGAATAAATATCTGAAGCAACACTATTGTTTATTTTTGGATAGAAGGCAATGAACAATCCAGTTTTATGATTTATCCATCAAGACTTCTGTAACCAGAATTCTATAATTCTATCCTATTTTGCCCTCTTGTAAATGCATAATCCTTTAGCAATATTTAGAAATATTTCAATGCTGAAAGGCTTAGACAGGCATGGGATTGTTTAGCCACAGTTGTTCCTTTCAACCTGATCTTCAAACTAGAAGTAAGATGGAGATATTTGCAAGCACACAACTGGCCTGAGCGTTGCAGACTTTTTTTTCACTCTTGAAGTAATAGTTCAGACACCTTTGGGGTTTTTTAACAGGAAACATGCCAAAATTGTATCCTCCAGTTTTGGCACAAAGGTATTCAGCCAAACTGAAAAGGACCAAATATTATTGGTTAGTATCATTGGCTTTTACTTTGGGGGAATCACTGCTTGGGGTTTGAGCTATGAAGTGTAGGGGACAGAATTCTCCTCTCAGTGGTACCAATGCAATTGCACTGAGCTCCTTGAACCTGAAGGGAAAACAGAGTCTGATACGTTATAACCATTCTTACTCAAAAGCTGATCATTTTCACAGCAGGACTTGATTATTGTTCTGTATTCAGAAAGCAAATTGTATTCAAAAAGCTACATGAACTTTCCATATAATATTAAGAGTGGGTTTTTCTTTTCCTGAAACAGTGTGATGGAGGTCAAACTACGAAAGCAGAGAGAGAAAATAACTGAGGGGGTATTGGAACTTCTGGCATGGCCTAAGGATATTCTTATTAACTTCCCTACAACTTTACTTCAGCAGCTCACAAAGGAAGAGTGTCCTAGAGATAGAGCTTGTTGCAAACTGAGCATGAAATGTTACACACACGCTTTAATGTGATGTAAAATAGATTTATGTCATAGAGGAACCAGTGTAAAAGTTGGTATTTTTTAGAGAACTACAGAAATTGGAATTAACTATAGATATTTTTTGAGAAACTGATGTTCTAGGCTGGTTTCAAATTGAGCTATTAAGTAGTGAGGTTTCATTATGGAATTGTGGTTAAAGAAAGGTGTAGGCAGATTGGAAGGGGTCAGAAAATATGTCTCATTAAGGTTAAATGAAAGTGATCTTGCTTAACCTAAGGAAGAAGATGAAACATCATCAAAAGGGTTTCAGCATACATGAAGCTCTTATAATCAAAATCAATTGTTTGCGAACATTGGGGAATCAGTCAAGAAATCAACTTAAATTTTCAGTCATGAGGATTTTTATCCAATATTAAGGGGAAAACATGTCAATAAAGTATTGCACCAGGATATCTAAGGAAAGCCTGTTTTCTTCCAATTGCCTCCAGTGGTGAAGTGCTTGATCCTGCCTAAGCGTAGGAGCACAGACAAGATGGTCTCTGAAGGTCTCTCTAGGCCGGCTTTTCTATGATTCCACATTCACACAGAATTCAGCCTTTAGCATAACAAACAAGGGAAACTTAGTTTTCAGCTACTCCTCACCAGATTCTAATCCAGTTCGTCCAATCTTTGTGTAGGAAAGATGTTCTGGGATTAGAAGCCTGACTAAATATTTCTTTCACAACCTGTTTTTCAGGTCAAAAAGGACCTATTCAGCCAGAAACTCTCTAAACTGAGAAAGTGTCTCCTTGCCCCAGTGAATCATTTAATACTGATCTATATTTTAACCTTGCTATTGCTTCCATCCCTAGACCAGTGAAGTTGATGCAAAGTGTTTGCACCATTGAGAGAAAACCTTGCACTCCACACATTTAGCTCATTCTCAGACAAATACACAAACATCTAGAAATGTTGTGAATTAAGAGATGGAGAAGTAGATCTTAAACACCTATCTTGTCTTTAAGCTGCTGTCAATCCAGACCTGCTTGGCTTTTCACTGTTTCACGTAAGATTATTTCAGCTTGAAGAATCCAGACATGGCAACTCCTATAAGGGGCATTTAGGAAAATTGTCATAGCTAATAGCTTTTACTATTTTAATGTCTAATAATGTACCTCCCAAAATAGGCAGAAGATACATGGCACCTCCTTACAATGACCTTATAAACAAATGTTCAGTAACACATAATGAGAAAGTAATGAGACGGGACTGAACAGAAAAGAAAGGTAAGGTGAAATATTATTAAGATTATGTATGATTACCCAATAAAAGCTCCTACATGGGCTGATGGGCTGAAAAGGGTATTTTCAGGGGAGGAGCTAAATGCATATATTTCTGCATTCTACTTAGTGTAAATAACCAGCTGGCATTTTGCTGACTTTTAGTCATTCTTGTTATTTATAAGCTGCAGCTGAAACGATGCCTAAAACATTGTTGGTGTGTTTGTGTTTGTGGGTTTTTCTTCTTCTCTTAGTCCTTCAATATTGTAAATGATGCAATTAGTTTTTTACAGTTGGGGTTTCACTTTATATTTTATTCATAGTAAATGGACATCCATAAATACAGATGCACGCACACACAGAAGGAGAAAATCCTTTTACTGAGACATTAATGACTTCTGTTTACAAAAGATAATTTTGCTTAGAGCCTTGGTACCTTCTCAAATCTTAGCAGGTGGACCCTAATAGTTGACTGTAAAACCTGTTATTGTATAAAAATTCTATTACCATCAGTGTAGAAAAAGGTTTTAGAGAAACAAAACTGGTTAGGATGATAAGTGTATGGTTAGCTGTAATACGATTCCATTAAATCTTACTGCAATTGTTTCTATATTGATGCCATTCCATTAACTTGCATTGCGTGTGCACCTTTTGTGAAAGGAATGATGACAGTATATATAATCTTGAGAGGAGAAGCATGTGTTTTTCTGATGACGAACCACGAAAAGAAACAACCCTGGGCTTTATTGCCAAACACAGGAGAAGGATTCATTGTACTATGCTCCCCCACCCCCCCAACAACTAATGAGGCTGCTTAAAAGGCAGAAAATCTTTCCCGTTAATTGCAATGTTGATAATAATAAGTGCATCACAATAAGGATCCTTTCTCCTCCTACCAATCTAATTATGAAAAGTTCAAGAAATCATCTGAATGTGCAAAATTCACAACAGAAATTAGCGAAGCAACTCAGCGCTATAGAAATGCAATAACATGTTTCTCCTGGATAGGACAGTCATGTTTTGCTCACATGAAATACAGCCTCAACTTCCAGAGCTGGTGATATCACGTAAAATGTATTTTTTTCCCCATGCATTAATATCTAGGTTAACTACACTAAATTCTGCCAAACATGTTAATCGTGCTTGCATTTTTAGTCCTGGAATTCTCATTTATATCAATTTTATACTCCCAGTCAGTGCAGGCAAAACTTTGAAGGTCCAATTTTATACTTGGATGTCTCCTAGCTTAATTAGTATATAGACTAAAGCACATATAAAATAAATTAATTTAACAGTATGATTGCCACAGTTAACCTGGAGACAGATTCTCCAAGCAGTCTTATTACTACAAATGGTGAATGAGGACTAAAGGTGGCCTAATAGTGGCTAATTTAGTGCCAGTTCTGGGAAGATTGGAAGACTAAGAGAAAATTTCTTAGGTTGAGCCAGGATGAAGACAAAGTAAAATATTTTTTTCTGCCAAAAATAAAAATAAAAATAAAAAATAAAGGAAAAAAAAGACTTTTCCAAGAAGGCCAAGCAAATTTCTAACCCAAAATAAAAGATTTTGTCTTATGTTCAGAACATTGTCATTTTTTTAATTTAAAAAATTCTATGCAGGAAACTTTAGAAGTCACTATTTTAGTTCATTTAATGTTTTACAAATTGAAATTTTTCATTTATTTTGAAATGGAAAAGTTCTATGTTTCATAAATGAAAATATTGTTTTTCAGACAACTCCATCAAATGAATTTGAAAATCACTATTCAGTCAGTCCACACAAACCTGTATTTTGGTTAGTTAACAATTTAACTGAAAACTTCACTAGCTATACCTTGCATCTGGCAAACCAATCCAACAAAGGTAAGAACCAAAAAGATATTTTTCACAACACAGTGGCCCTATTATAAATCTTTGTTAAAGTATGTAACTTAGTGAAAAACATATTCAGAGTGCGATCTTGCTGAGACACACACTTGAGAAATAGTGGAAGGTATATATAGATGTGTTCCTTTGAAGTAACCAGACAGAATGTTAAATCTAACACTCAGAACTACTTCTCCTCAGTAAAGTTAAATATAGATGTTGACACTATATTTCAGTTTCATGTTTAGGGTGATCTTGTTTATTTTTCCTGAGAGAAGGAGGTACCACCCCAATTAAGTATTAAAAATTATAAGTGCATCTCCTACTAGACTCTCAAACTCAAGAAGAGAACAGGTCTTGTGATTTTTCAGAGCAAGCTCCCCTCAAATAATCTTTGTTTTCTACTTGGAGAGTTTGCTCAGGCAAAATTGGAGAACTTCACATGTTTGCCTGAGATTTGAAGATGACTGTAGGCCTAAGAATTCTGGACAAACTCTTCATGTGCAATTCAGCTGTCATGGTTTAACTCCAGCCAGCAACTAAGCACCACACAGCTGCTCGCTCACTCCCCCATGGCGGGATGGGGGAGAGAATCAGAAGAGTAAAAGTGAAAAAACTCATGGGTTGGGGTAAAAACAGTTTAATAGCTAAAGAAAAAGCCACGCACGCAAGCAAAACAAAATAAGGAATTCATTGACTACTTCTAATCGGCAGGCAGGTGTTCAGCCATCTCCCGGAATGCAGGGCTTCATCACGCGTAATACTTATATGGGAAGGCAAAATGCCATAACTCCAAACGCCCCCCGCTTCTTTCTTCTTCCCCAAGTTTTATATATCAAGCATGACATCGTATAGTATGGAATATACCTTGATCAGCTGTGGTCAGCTGTCTCAGCTGTGTCCCCTCTCAATGTCTTGTGCACCCCCAGCCTACTCGCTGGTTGGGTGGTGTGAGAGGCAGCAAAGGCCTTGACTCTGTGTAAGCACTGCTCAGCAATAAGGAAAACACCTGTGCATTATCAACATTGTTTTCAGCACGAATCCAAAACATAGCCTCATACTAGCTACTATGAAGAAAATTAACTCTATCCCAGCCAAAACCAACACATTCTCCACCCCTTATTCCATACCATTTACGTCATGCTCAGGTCCCACACTATCCAATACATCCTCATTAACCACCACTCCCCTTCCCACCCTTTGATACAGAATCATACATTACTTTAGGTTGGAAGGGACATTTAAAGGTTTTCTAGTCCAACTTCTCCTGCAATGAGTAGGGACATCTTCAACTAGATCAGAATGCTCAGAGCCCCATCCAACCTGACCTTGAATGTTTACAGGGATGGGGCATTTACCACTTCTCTGGACAACCTGTTCCATTGTTTCACAAAGTTTATTGTAAAAAATTTCTTCCTTATATCTACTCTGAATCTACCCTCTTTTAGTTTAAAACCTTTACCCTTTGTCCTATTGCAACAGGCCCTACTTCTGTCCCCATCTTTCTTACAAGCCCCCTTTAAGTACTGAAAGGCTGCAATAAGGTCTCCCCGGAGCCTTCTCTTCTCCAGGTTGAACAACCTCAACTCTCTCAGCCTTTCCTAATAGGAGAGGTGTTCCATCCCTCTGGTCATTTTTGTGACCCTCCTCTGGACCCGCTCCAACAGGTCCATATATTTCCTGTGCTGAGGACTCCGGAGCTGGATGCAGTACTCCAGGTGGGGTCTCACCAGAGTGCAGTAGAGGGGCAGAATCACCTCCCTGGACCTGCTGGTCATGCTTCTTTTGATGCAGCCCAGGATACAGTTGGCTTTCTGGGTTGTGACCGCACATTACCTACTCATGTCCAGCTTTCCATCCACCAGTACCCCCAAGTCCTTCTCCTCAGAGCTACTCTCAATCTCTTCATCCCCCAGCCTGTATTGATACCAGGGTTTGTCTCAACCCATGTGCAGGACCCTGCACTTGGCCTTGTTGAACCTCTTGAGGTTCACATGGACCCACTCCTCAAGCTTGTTCAGGTTCCTCTGGATGGCACCCTGTCCCTCAGGCGTGTCAGCCACACCACTCAGCTTGCTGTCATCCGCAAACCTGCTGAGGGTGCACTCGATCCCACTGTCTATGTCATTGATGAAGACATTGAACAGTACTGATCCCGATACAGACCCCAGAGGGACACCAGTCTTCACTGATCTCCATCTGGACACCGAGTCATTGATCACTACCCTCAGGATGTGACCATCCAGCCAATTCCTTGTCCACTGAACAGTCCACCCATCAAATCCATATCTCTCCAATTAAGAGAGAAAGATGTTGTGCGGGAACAGTGTCAAAGGCCTTACAGAACTCCAGATAGATGACATCCCTTGCTCTTCCCTTGTCCACTGACCTAGTCACCTCATCACAGAAGGCCACTAGGTTGGTCAGGCAGGACTTGCCCTTGGTGAAGCCATGCTGGCGGTGTCGAGAGACCTCTGTGTCCTCAGTGTGCGTTAGCATAGCTTCTAGGAGGATCTGTTCCATGATCTTCCCAGGCACAGAGGAGAGGCTGATAGGCTGGTACTCCTCAGGGTGCTCCTTTCTACCTTTATTAAAAATGGGTGCAATGTTTCCCTTTTTCCAGTCACCAGGGTCTTCACCTGACTGCCATGACTTCAAATATCATAGAGTGGCTTGGTAACTGCATCAACCAATTCCTTCAGGACTCTGGGGTGCATCTTGTCAGGTCCCATAGACTTCTCTATGTTCAGGTTCCTCATGTGGTTGCGAACCTGGTCTTCTCTTGCAGTGGGAAGAACTTGGCTCCCCCAGTCCCTGCCTTGCAGTCCATCCACTAGAGAGATGTGGGGAGAGAGGTGGCCAGTGAAGGCTGAGGCAATAAAGTTGTTGAGAACCTCAGCCTCCTCCTCATCTGTTGTTACCAGTTTGCCAGTCTTGCTCATCCAGGGGGAGTGTGATTTCTTTGACCTTCTTTTTCTTGTTGACATACTTGTAGAAACCCTTCTTACTATTCTTTGCGTCCCTTGCCAAGTTCATCTCCAGCCGCCCCTGTAATACAGATATCATTCCTTCAGTCTATGGACCACCTCTTTAAAATGTCCACAAATGTCCACAAATATCCACTGAGTTCATTTAGTCCATGACTTTGGGCTCCATCTGTTATGGTGGTCACTCAGGACAGGAAAGGTGGTACGTTGTGTGTAGTTACTGGGCACCAAAGCCCACTCAGATTGGGTCACTGCTGCACTTGCACTACTTCTTGTAAATCTTTTCTTCCATTGGTTTGTGTGGTTCCTGCTATAGTAATTCCTATAACGTGCAACTCAAATCATGGGTTATGTCAATTTAAAGGTATATCCATTACAGTCTCCACCTGGTCCCTTTGAGCAAGGTTGTAGGATTTAACATTTCAATGAAATCTTCCCCTTGCTCCTTGCCTGGTTAGCAATAAGGGGTTCCTGCTATAGTAATGCCTATAACATGCAACCCAAGTCTCGGGTTACTACAGTTTAAAGGTATTTCCATTACAATCTGCACCCCTGGTCCCTTTGGACCAGACCATTGGGTTTAACATTGCAATGAACTCCTCCCCTTGCCCCTGCTCCAGCTTGGACTTATCCACAGACTGCAGTCTCTTAGAAGTGTACCTGCTCCAAGTGGAGCTTTAACTATGAGCCACAGTCTCTTCAGGGGTATACCTGTTGTGGCATAGACTTATTCACAGCCACTTTGAGGTGCACCTGTTCCAGCACCTTATCCATGAGCCACAATACCTTCAGAGATTTTTCTGTATTTGAGGAGTAAGCACAACATTAGAGGGAGCAGAAAATATCCCCAAATGCAAAGTACTCTTTTTTCTTTCCTCTTTTCTCCCACCTTACTTTACTAGAAGCTAACACATTTAGCATCAAGCTAGTGTTACAGCAACATGAGTAAAAAGGGTCTGTGCTTTCACAGTAAAGTGGAGAAAAAAAAACCCTTATCTCAGTTTACAAATAATACTGCAGAGGTCATAAAAAGTTTGACAATAAAACAAAGTCACATACAAAGAACTAAGAAAGTCTAGATTTCACAATATTAGCCCTTCTGGAAACTGAGAGTGGGTCTTGTGTGACTTCATTAGGATGCCAGCTACAAATCATGGGCAACACTAGCTTCATTCAAACATAAATTTAGCTCCACATTTGAAATGAACCAGATCGAGGAAAAAATTCTTAAAATATTCACTCCCAGTGTAGAGATGGAGCCCAGCTTTGAGATAACCCAGGCTTGAAAAGGAAAAAGAAAATAATCACTTACTAGAGTGCTAAGATTAAGCTCTTCAGAGACAGACTTATTTAGCCTACATGCAGTGCCACGTTGATACGTCTCTATTACTTCAGGAGTCCAAATTAATATCTCTGCATGATGTTGTATCATCCAAGATATATCAGCTTATTTGGAGCTACCTCAGGGATCTCTGATCTGCTTTGCTGTTCTGCTTTGCATCACACAAATGCACCTCAGGAGCTGGTTGACAGAAGAATATTGTGCTGGAAAAATCAGATCTGACAGAGTCAAAAGCTAAGATGTTCTTTTATCTCATGGGGTCTCGGGCATGCTTGCTTGTATCCCCATATCCCCATGCTGCCCATTTTCCTGGACGAAGTTGTGAGGCTTCTTGTACTTTTAGATCCCAGTGACTTGTAGGTGGCCTTAGCCACTGCTTATTCCTGAAGGAATCTTGACATCTTGGTTTTGGGCTTGAGAGGTACAAGGCTTCTTTGACTCTTTGGAAACCCAGACCTGCTCCACATGGAGCTGATTAGCTCTGCAGACAAATAACTCTCCATGCCACCTGGGCTGCCATGCTTCCCAGATTATTTGCTTTCATAGCTGACTGTTGCTGAGCCTGCTGCAAAATTAGGGGTCTAGGCAGGACAGACAATAACTTCCCAAAATGATTTTTAATAGATTTTGCTCCTGCACATCACCGTTTTCAAATTTGTACTTTGTCCTTGATTTAGGTACCTTTTTAGTTTTGAGGTTTTGGGTTTTGTTTTGTTTTTTTNTTTTTTTTTTTTTTCCCCCCATAAGTTTGGCATTTTCATTTAAAGGAGCCAGTATAATCCCTCTTCTTTCTTCTCAATTTTCTGCACCACTTATTGTTTCTTACTGTTTCGAGTTGCCAGCTCAGACTTGTTTGGAGCCAAAGTATCCTCCTGGGCTGAATCAGACATAATAAATCAGTGGTTTTCTTCTGGACTTATGCTTCCATACCGTGAGGGCAAAAGAGGTATAACATGTTCCAGACAATTGTGTTTCTCTCTCAGCACTGAGAAAAACTGAGAGGTTTTCTCTCAGTACTGATTATAGAACTGTAAAGAACAATTACAAGTCAGGCCATATTCTTCCTTAAGTGTAAAACCCTTGGATGTCTTTCAGCATATTTTAATTTATCAGCTTCATGAAGGAACACAGAGTATGTAAATGTGCTCATTTTTATTAGAGGTACTGGTCTGAAATTGAGATTTTACCTTGCATAAATTCTGCATCTTTGCAAGTCTCTACTTACTTGTAAAGATGAGGAAACTTTCGATCCATCATCAAAACTTGTAAAAATGTTCTAATTAAAGCTATAAAAGAGAGAAAGGTGGAATGCAAAGGATTTAAAAAGTATTTCTGAAGTGATCAAACTACCTTGAGAGACAAGGTTATTGAAATGATTAAAAATATTGCACAACAATGATTTTGCTTTATTTTATTGCAGAATGGCTGTGTACATCTAATTGTCATAAATATTTACTTCCCTAAGACTTGTGGACTTGGACAGATGAGTTTACCATGTACTTCTGAAGATCTGATTTTTATATGTGTGTCTGATAGACTGCTCTATATAGTCTTGAGGTGGTATTAGTTATCTAGCGTGGTATTAGCTAGATTAGATAGAGGTGGAAGTAGAAGGACACCTCAAAACTAGTAAAAGCAAAAAAATTTCCCTGGGATACTAATCCCAGATCAAGCAGGGAGCCTGACTCAGCGAAGCTGATGCCACTGACACTTTGCATATGTTCAACCCTCTAAGAAAGAAACCTGAAAAGAGGCAGTGAAGTTGGAGGGTGGGGGGAAAAAAAAAAAAAAGAACAACTAATAACTGAAATATTCTGAAATTGGATTCTGGGTTAGGAAATCAGGGGAGCTTTTCAACAAAAGGATTGTGTTTTTCAAAAAGGTATATGCAACAATTTCATTAGTTTGTTGTATTAGAGAAGACTAAAACATGGTCATGTTTATAAAACCCAAAAAATTTCTTACAATTTTGAAATATCATATCAATAGTGTTTTTTAAGTTTACTTATGTAAACAATACAGAAACATTCACATTAAAACATGAATCATTGAATCCTGTGACAGAAACAATTTAAACACTTTTAGCACGAGACTATTTCCCCATGTTTATACCTACAGCATCCTTTTTACAAGTGTCACTGCTTAAGAAAGTAATTTAAATTCTGTATTCTATTGTTTTATCTCTGCGACTTTATGGAAATGTTGCTATAACACTGGAAACCATGACAACTGATTCCGGTTTCTGATTTCACTACAAGGTTATATCTTACCTAGGTTCGTGAACCTTTCATAGAAGACAGAGTTAATCAATAATTTCACAACTAAATCTTTCAAAAATGTGGTTTGATAGCACAATACTACATCATTTGATCACTCATTTTAAAGAAGTCACCATAATATTGTTACTTGAGTCATATGGCTTTGCTTTTTCAATTCTGACCAATAGTCCACTATCTTTTTGGAAAAAGGCCAAGCAGGAAAACCTCCAGATACAAGACACCCTCAAGAAATAAATCGTGTGGACTTCAGGCCTTCATACACACCAATAGCTAAACCCAGGCCAAGTTTGTCACATAAACTTGTGCTTTGAGGAGTCAGACTTTATTAATTCACTGGTTTTAATATGCATTTCCAACTTCTCCTAAGTCACCAGCACTTGGAAGTGAAGTGGAGAGGTCTGAAGTTCCTGTCATTCTTTAACGTGCATCTGTTTCACTTGTTGCTAAGTCGTCATGAAATGTCAATATTACCACACGCTGGGGAAGTGCACTAAACATCAAGCTGTTACCTGGCCCAGTATCACCTTTCCTTTTCATTGTGCTTTTGCGACTGGAATGCCCTAAAAATTCAGAGTTTAGGACTGTTAATCCTGACAATTTATGAGTTCCCTATAGCTAAGACCACATCCAAAACTGAGGCAGAATGTGAAGTATCCTATTAGCCGGGTTAAGCAATTCTCCTCTCATCATGTTGGTATTTGTAATTACGGTCTTTTACTTCTGAATTACATCCTTTTGATCTGAATGGGTAGAAGCCTAAAAAAGTGATCTGAAATAGGTGACTTCCACAAGTCCCTAGTCTGAGGCACAGGCAGAACCACTCTCGGAAGAGACAGTTTTTCCTAATTCACTGATAAACGCTGACTGGTATAATTTACTGTATCAGTTATTATGTTAGTGCTTTAACACCAAAACAGAAATTAAAGAATTGTTATTAAACTGAGAAGAACCAAATCAGAACAGAATAAACTTCAGAATGATTTTGACTGCACTCTGACAATCTGTTCTCTCCTGACTCCTTGGCAAATGCGAATTACTAGAAGCAAAATCTGAGAGCAGATGACCACTGACCTTGATCAGTCATGACCATTAAAGCACTTTTTTATTTTTGGCTGGGAAGAAGCTGCAGTTACCAAGAAGTTTCTGATGTTCCCAGACTGTCTAAGCCAAAGCTTTTCAGTCAGAATCATGGTGTTACTACTAACCTTCGGTTTTAGAAGGGAATGTTTGTTCTGAAAATAACATTGAGGATTGCAAGATTGATGCATACATAAATATTTGCATTCTGACATGTAATTTGAGAAAAGACCAAAAAGGTTTAGTCACAACAGAACCATTCTTTTTATCCCAGCACAGAATTTAAAACAACTTCATCTCTGTTGTTCAATGACTGATATATTTTATCAGCTCTCATCTCTGACTGTTTCTTCCATTCCTATTTTTCTTTCAACTTTGTTCTTACTCTCATTTCCACTATTCACAAACTTTGTTTTCAGCCCTGGAGATTGCTACTTCTTTTTTTTTTTTAAATCCCCTTCCAACTCACTTTCAACTAATAGCAGTTTTGCAGCTGTCATTTCCTTCAACAGGAGAAAGAAGTTGAACCTGAGCTTCACCTACATTCTAGCGTTCGGGAGTTACAGAGTTTAATCTCTGCCAAATACTGGCTGAGTGAACTTGGGAAGCAGATTAAGATCAACTCACTGAAAATAGTCCATTAATTTGGCTCACCAATTTGAGACATGTCACATTTAATTTTAAGATTTTAACAGTGTAAGTGCACCGATACCTCCAACTGAACCCAGTGGGGAGTGCATGTGTTCAGTAACTCCATCAGTTATTATTATTATACATTTCTATTGTTAGTTTCTTGTTGACATAATGAGCAACTGCTGCCTGTGAATCGATACAGGCTGTAAGCACAAGTCAGAAACCAACATGTTTCACTGTCAAACTATTATATGCAATCCAGCACAACCTAGTGCAAAGGTAACTTGTAAGTATTCCTGAGGAGTCTCAACTCCTGAAAGAAGTACAGACAACTGCCAGCTTCTGAAGCACACCAGTAAATTATCTCAGCAAATAGAAAGGAAAGTGGAATGACCTTGATTATATATAAAATATATATTTTTCGGTATCATAGACTTGGTTCATGTATCTGTGTCTTGTGGAAAAACGGGAAGGAAAGAAGTTTCTTGTCTGTATTTCACTTACTCTTGTTTAGGATAGAGCCATACACCTCATCCTTCGCCACCAAAATTCAAGTAAGATTGGGCTTGTTTGCTGTCTGTGATGTTGCTACAGCATCGAGGAAGCTCTCCTACAGGTGTCTACCACCTCATGCCCTAAAAAGGCAAATGTTATAGTGAAATTAATTGGCACCTTCACAGAAATACAAACTGTAGGGTGAAAACCTGGATCTACTGTAACCAGAGTTTTGGTCCTGACTTTAATAGGGACAGTGCTTTTCTCAGATTCTTTATAACCTTTATCTTTACAGGTCAGGGATTTGGCCTGTCCACCAGAACCCAAAAGTACAAGCAAGAAGCGGTGAGAAACAGTACAATACTGCCCCTCACGTACATCAGGGCAGGAAGGCAAGTACTGTGTTGCTCATCTTGAAAAGGTTTTTGAAATAACTTTCAAGTACACACCTGTTTCTGTTACATTACTTCATACACTTAATAATGGATTTTTGTGTTTAAAAGCAACATATTAGCCTTGCATTTAAAAATAGGCCCATGTTTTTAATTTTTTGTCCAGGCAGTGGTTCCAAAAATCCCATTCTATTTTCAGTCATCCCGAAATTCAGAGGTGCATTATTATAAATTATTGAAGGCAGTGATTTCAACCCTGCTCTGGAGTATCAGCAGGGACAGCATCTAATTACCAGGCCTGTTTGGGATTCATCTATTGCCCAACGTTTTACCTTAAACTTCTTCCCTCTCTAGCTTTACCTCATTGATCCTTGTCCTGCCATCTTCTAAGGCTTTACAATTCTATCCTTTATTTTTATGGTTACCTTGAAGGTGTTTATAGACTGTAGAAGGTATTTATAGACTTTGATCATGTCCCCCTGGAGACTGCTCTTCTCCTGGTCATATATTAGTTTAGCTCCCTGCATGTTAGCTCATATATCTCATTTTCTTATCTGTGCACCTTTTTTGTTGCTTCATTCTATGTGCTTCCATACTGTAAGAATGAGCATAATACAGAGTATCTAATGCAGGAGGTGTTCCTAATTCCAGGTGGTTTTTATTCCAGTGCTATGTAAAGCAAAACAATTACTGCATAAACCCTAAACATTGTTTTCTCTAGCACACTATTGGTTGAGAGTTTCATTTTGCAAAGCATAGTTTTAAACAGGCCCGGCTCAGCTCTGGAATCTATTTTAGTCAAACCACAAAAACATTTTGTGGGGCTGAAACCTCTGCTTTTTCCCTATATTTTCTGCGGCCAAGTAATTCTATTTCTGTGTCTTGCACTCACAGTATTCAGACTAGTTTTCATCTGGATTCTCACACTGCTGTATTTCAAAAGCAAGGAGGAATACTAAGGACGAGTTTCAATTTGAACCCACACCTTTTAAATGTATGTGTAGAGCACTGGCTTTTATGTTCACAAGCCTGCTGCTCTATATTATCAATAGTAATGGCAGCTTTGCATTTAATTTCAACAGAAATAAAGTCAGACTGAGACTGGGTGAAACAGGACTCCTGTGTTCTAGTGACAACTGAAATAGCACTTCTTTTACTGTCCTTATTTCTGTTAGATCTTTGCATGCCATGTCAGTATGCTTTTCAATAACACACAAATACTGTCGTTGCCTTTGTATAAAGGGGCTAACTAGGAATGCTTTCTTGACTACTTTCTTATATAGATTGTGTTTATACAGGCTGCTTTCATCCCTGGTTAACCTTTCATACAGTTTCCCAGCTCCACTTAGGATTACAGTCTGAAAATCTTGCACCTCTTGCATAGAATTTTATCCCTTGAATGGTCCTGCTAGTTTCATGAAGTAAAGCACCATTCAGCTAGTGTAAAAAAAGCTGAATTAATATTGCGTATTGTTTTCAATATTCTGATCAATTACAGCTGACATAAATCTTTTTATACATTTCAAATTCATTTTATTTTTGCTGCAGATACGAAAAGCTTTTTATTTTTTTTTGAGAACAAGTGCTCTGACAACTTATGTGTACAAAGTGTTTACATGGTGAAGAACACCATTTAGATTTCAATACTTTATGTAAATAATCCAATTATGCAATTAGACAAAGCCTAGTTAACTAGGGTCAAAACACATGCAATCAAATGGTGCACATATTAGGTGGAATTTTAGTGTGTCATCTCTCTCACAAGCATAATTACATTGCAAAATGAATCTACATGTAAATAAGTGGAGTTCTTCTATTTGAGGATAAACAAAAATCAGAGATGAGCCATCATAACTTTAATCATCGAAATTTATTGTTTATAGAGAGTAGGCTCATAAATAGGTTTGAAAAGAATCTATTTCCAGGCCAGAATCTAATGAGATACTCAGTTCTTCACTACCCTGCCTCCTCATGTGCCTTCTTTAGAATGACCCATTTAAGATATTTATGAATCTGCTTTGATATAATTTGAAAATCATCCCCCTTGTTTTTCTACCACTATATGTTTATACTAGTAAATTCTGATATTCACCAAGGAACCTAACTCCAATAAATTTATTTGGCACATATTTATGCAGAAATTGTTTTGTTTTCATTGGGACTCACAGGGACAAGTCAGAAACTTAAAGGGAAGAACCTGAGGAAAGGACTCTCCCCATGTGTTTTCAGCTTGTGCCACGGGAGACACAAGTCAGTTAAATTAGCTGTCAAACCCTTTAGATATTTTTTGTCTTGCAGCCTACAGTCAGGAGACATTTCACAAGGATTCAAAACCCTTCAAGGCTGGTGGTTGTAGCTTTGATTTGGTTTGTTGGTTTTGGGTTTTTTTTTTCCTTTTTATGGCTGCTTTTTGTCTTTTGATTATAAAGGAAAATTAAACTGAACAGTGCACTGGCCATAATTACAGTAGTAATCCACTTCATATCAATGTCTTGCTGGTTTATCCCTCACTAACAATGGAAAACACCCACAGCACCCACTCAGGCAACTTCTGGAAACGTTTCAAGTGCTTGCCTACAGCTGGATAGGAGGTTTTACAAGATTAAGTCTCCCACTGCTCTTTTGTACTCTACCTCTTCCGCAGAAGTACATAAATTCACTCCTGCCTATGTTTTTAATCAAATTTATGACCTTTAATTTCAGGTGGTTGATTTTTGTAAATCTTCTCATTTTTTTGCGGTAATACAAAAGCATTTAAAATAAATACTAGCTAGGAAATCAAACCTACTTTAGGTCATTAATATTATCTTCTGCTCAGCAGTGGGTCAGCAAGGTTTGTTTCAGAACTGGCGAGGCCTAAAAATCACTCCAAAATAAAAATGCCAAACGTAATTTGGAACAGACTGCCCAGGGAGCCTGTGCACTCCCCAGCCCTGGGGCTCGTTATAGATAGTTTTGAGAAATGTTATTCAGGACTGAAATGGGTGAGGCTAGTCCCATGTCAGGCCGGAGGTGTGAACTCTGCCTGCCCAACACTCTACGTAACTGGGAAACACCATGCCTGGTACAGCTCCAGGCTCTTGCTTGAATCAGTAATTTAAAGTTTAGACACCAGAAGCAGCCTTGATTCTGGGACCTTGTGGTGGCAGTGTGCTTGTGGAGGGGTGGAAGCAGAGCCCAAGTGGACCTGAGAGGTCTCTTGCCAGGTGGAGGATGATGGGGAAGAGCAGGGACTGCTCCTGCCCCATGACCCGACCTGGACCTGGACCTGGACCTGGACCTGGACCTGGACCCATCTCCCAGCACAGGATCTATGAGGTGCACCTCAGGGGCTGCCAAGGCTGGGACAACCCAGCGTGCGGGTGCTGCAGGGTGCCTGTGGCTTTGTGCCCCCAGGGAGCTTGTCAGGGACAGGCTGAGCTATTGCGTCTTTCACTCTGACTGAAATTGAGGACATGTTGGGACACTTGAAGCCACACCTCAGGGAGGTGTTGCTGCCACAGCTGTGGTGGTTCTGGGAGGTGGGAAATAGAGGGATACAGCTGATGGCTTGAGAAGGCACAGCTTGGAGCAGGGGCTTTGGGGCCTGTGCCGCTTGGAAACACCGCCCTGTGTAAGGGCAAGTTGTTTGGGAGCAGGTGTTGGGGGGGACAGGTTAAGCAATCACCTAATCTTGCTGTTCCCACAAAGGACACACTCCCATAGAAATATCCAAAATGTGGAATTTATAGTGCTGTAATATTCTCAGTGTTTTGCAGGGGCAATGCCTGAAGTTTGTAGTAAGAGTTCAGGTTATGTTGACATAAAACTTGGTAATTAACATGTAGAGGTAAGGGTTGGAGTTTGTAATGAATGTATGGTCAACCTGATGTAATCTTCTTTGTTTGCTGTCAGTGTCTTGGTATGCGTCATGTAGGGGCAGAAGATGAGTTTTGTAATAGACACGTTTGGTCTGTGAACAATGGTAAGACATTGTGAAAAATGAAGATATATTCTGAGTGTCCGTCAAGCATCTTCAGCAAATTGACATTCTACCCATCCAGGTATCCTGTGATTTGCTTCACCGCTACCAGGCCATTCAGCTAATGAATCTGTATGTAATAATCTGAGATGATTCTTACTTAACTTCCTCAACTGGAAGCTCTGGTACTTCTGAGATGCATGTTACTTTTTGCAAGTTTGTTTAAAGTGGATAAAAAAAACCCCACTAAGGATTAAAAATACAACACCTGGGAGATGAATAACCACATATTCATTTGGAATAAACTTTAAACCCAGCAGAGGTCAGCACCATAGCTTGGAGCAAGGCTAAGGAGGTCTGAAGACACTAATTATTGTAGTCGTGCAATTGAAATAATGGGAACCTGACAGTATGACTGATAAACAGCTAGAAAACTAATGAGCAGTATGCCTGTCTTCCATCAAAGGACTGCCAAATGTCTGTACAAGATATTACAGAAGACACTGGCATTATGTGCAGACCAAAACACTATTTAAAGATTTGTGGCATGAACTGAACACATGGTGTTACTAATGACTGGAGCTTGTGGGCCCACTGTGTATGGATGAAGTAATTAATCACTTTAAAATTACACAATGGGAGATTATAATTAATAAAAGAATACATGATATAGTGTATGATGGAGGAGAAACATAACTTGGATCCTTTGGATTCAGGATGCCAGACTGTAGAAATGCTTTTTGGTCACTTGTACTTTTTTTTTTGTCACTGCACAACATTGTACTTGTCTGTACAATTAATCCAGTTTTGAGTTGCCTCAAGTTTCTTTCTGATCCAGGGTGAAAGAAACAACTTTCTGGAGGAGATAGGAGTATAGAAAGAGTTTGGAGCACTGTTTGCTATATGCCAAAGTCAGGGTCCTTGGATAACCCCAGTTACCAGCAGTCACTGGAGTGCCCATAGTGGCTAGTGGCAGATGCAGAAGAGGTACCTTAATGTGAACAATTACAATTGTCATCAATTTGCATCCAGAACATTGATATAACTTCCTGAAGAAAGCCTTAATGTGCTTAATGACATCCCTGGAGGCATTAGACAAATTTTAGCAGAGAAAGTAAAAGAAACAGTGGTGTCCTTACTACTCCAGTGGTATGAAACCTGGCCCAAGTGAATTTCAGCTCCACAACTGAATTCAGATTCCTTTCAAAGAGTTGGAGCCATCATCAGGATATAAACCTGTGTATTATGTGGTCCATCAGCAGCCAGATGCTTCAGAAGAGTTTCAAAGACTTCCTGTTTTAGGCAGATGCTACATAATCTTCCTTCAAGCCTTCTCCTAAACCCTAATGGTAGGAAACGATTGAGGCATGAAAGAGTTGAGAATTACCTACTGTAGCTGTGTGATAATCCCTTTTACCCAAACACATTTTCACATAACTTCGGTGAGCCTGTGCTCTCTTCGTTTAGCTGTGATGCTGCCTCCCCTGTTCTGGAGAGCCACAGACCCTGAAGTGCATCTGGCCACATTTTTAAGAGGTATCTGTGCTACAAAAATATACAGCCTTGTGTTTCCTTTGGGGAAGAGATGATCTCTTGCTGTAGGGCAGAGTGAACATCCCTCCGCACGCTGGCAAATAATACTGGCCGTTCCCCCACAGAATCTGAGAGAATATTTGATGAATCAAAGCTTCAAAGAGTCAATCTAATCCGTGCCCAGTTGTCTGGCACCATGTGTGGGTGTACAGTGGGAAGCTGCATGAGGGAGTGTATGCTTTCAGTGCAGGGCCTCAGTATGTTGTTGAAATATAAATGGCAAAAAAAGACTAGGATTTTCCCAGATAAGTAGTGGGTTGGTATTGGAGTCTCTATTAACAGTAATGGGCTTTGATGATTTCAAGAGGCCTTGGATCAACTCCTGTGTATGCTGTCCTAAAGAGCCTTTTGAGTCATAATTTACAGTCATATTCCTGTGCAAAGCAACAGTTCGAGCTCTTGACTTTATTTGACACACACTTGTAAATGGTTATCAGAATGACCTGCTTTCAGCCTGATAAAAATCTTACATAGCATATTCTAGAGCTCTCAATACTTTCCTAAATGCATTAAAGGGTAAATATTTCTTTGGGGAGCTTTAATGCCATTAAAAGCATTCTGCCTTTCCACTTTCCAGGAATTTAATAACCTTCAAATGTATAGACTTCAGAAGATGTCAAAACATGAGCGAAGGGAAGAAGACTTTATATCTATTCAATTATAGACTTGGGATATCACAGGAAATGTGAGTTTGTCCCTTGGACTGAACAAGAAGGTTGATAGGATTAGTAAACCGAATGCCATTCATGTGAGTCATTTGTATACTGTATGCTTTTACAGAACATTACCCATGTAATAGCTGCACAGGGTTTATTAGTACGTAAGGCAGTAACGTGCACAGTATCATTATTTGTTGGTAGGTTTGTTTCATTATGCTTTCTCTTACAAACTAACCAAATCTGTTAAAGCACAAACTCAGCAAGCCTTGTTATTTTTTCAATTAAGTTTTTGTGTGTATGTTAATTTTAAAACCAGTAGTGCAAGAATTGTGTCTTGCTGTCACTGCATGCTGTATCTAGCAAAACTGAGTCCTCCAACCGGTAGAGATCTCAAGGTGTTGCAAGAACAATTAAAAAAAAAAAAAAAAAAANTTATAAGCAATCCAAGTCCACTCCCTCTGCTGGTGGATATATGTCTCCTACTGTGAGTTCACCAGCAAAATCAATCACCACGCTAAGGAGCAACAACAAAAAATCACTTTATAGAAGTGTCTTAGCAAATAAGAATATGGGCTGTAGAATTTTAAAAAGTTTAAAAGCAAATACCCTACCACCTGAATTATACAAAATTCTCATTTAGAAAAAAAAAAATCCAGTATGAAAAATAGAATGACCTCTTATGTAAGAAATAAGACATTTTCAGAACATATTCTGCTCTAGAAAACTGGAGCAGAAATGGTCAATGTGAAATTATAACAAGCTCTTGACCTTCCCTGGCCCTTTATGCATTTTCATGAAATGATGTAATTCATTATTTCCACTGATGTGTGCAAAGCGGTGGGCCAGCTTACTTTGTATTCATTTATTCAGTCCTGAGTAATCTGTGTTTAATAGAGTGCTGGAGCGTGTCAGAATGAACAATTAAACCTGATTGTTATAGAAGACAACTTGCCATTATTGCCAACATTAGTTGTATGTGCTTTATATTTTTAATAAAGAAGGGGTGTTGCAAGTTCATATATAAGCCCCATATTAAAATTGTACACTTTTTTTATTTAGAATGGAAATATCTCTCACACACTTGGGACCATAGTACTTTGCATTTAGCTCTCAATTGATTGATGAGGCAGGCTGTAATTTTTTGTCAAGTCTGTTCTGCAAGGATAAGCAGACTGGGAAGACTCTGAACAGAGCACTAGGAAAGGAGTGGGATGGAGAGATCAGCTATCCCATCAGCAAGGTGCAAAGTTTTGCAAGAATATATTCTATGGTGCAAAAACTGAGTGTTTTTGCTGACTTGTCAAAGGGAAATAAAAGGCAACCTGTTTCAGGGATAATACATTTGGTAAATCCCTCTGCCTGGTGGACAAATATAAAAATAGCCAGGAGCATTTTAAATGCGTGGGGCAGAATGCATCTATGGGCAATCCCAGGGAGTGAGGGAGCTATGGAAGAAACAGTCTAGTGAGAATTATGAAGGCATAAGATAGTGTGTATGAGTTTTGGTACCCTCTCCTAAAAGAAATCATAACTGTTGCAGTGTGGTCCACAAAGTCCTAGAGGACTAAAATCTCTCATTATAGCTCTTTAGCTCAGCCAGTGGGAGCCTGTACCTTTGGGGTAGGAATACCTGAGTTTTATGCACACTGAAAACTTAAAATCTCGGTAGCGTAATTACAACCTTGGTTTGTAGCGTTTGAATATATGCATGAATATTATACAACTATCGTGACAATTTGCCTTTTCTCATGAGGGAAGTGCAGAGATCTCCATGAATTCCATGAGCAGGAAGGGTCAGCAATTGAATTTGGATCAAGAAATGAGCGTGGTTAAGGGCCTGGGTGGTCCAGATTTTGGTGCGAGCTGGATGAGCATGCAGGTGGCTTTGGGTATATGTTACTGTCTGATATAATTCATGCTCCATGCTTTCTTCACCTTGATAGTTACAGCAAAGCTAAGTGTACATCATCATCGTCCCTCCTCAACAAGAGCAGCCGTGGTGCTCAGCAGGTGCCAAGTCAATGAAGAAGAACCTAGAAGACCTTCCATTGTGTTGCACCACTGGAAAGGGGAATAGCAATAAGAGAGGAACTACAGGTGTTTGGGGCCAGCCTCCCACAAAGGCACCCTCAGCATCTTTTGTCCTCTCTAGTAAACAGGGCAGTGCCTTTTGGAAAACCTGGACCGTGTCATCTTTTCTTTTTCTTAGTATAAGCTGCTGAAGTGAGTAACAATGGGTAGTGCCCTGTCACATGACTGAAGGTGAATGTGTGGAGGCAGACCATATCAGCTAAAGATCAGCCATTAGACGATATCTCAAGTAATCACCAATCATGCACTGTCATTGCTGTGCCTTGTAGATTAACAAGAACGGACAATGTTGTATTGCAAAGCAAGTTGGGGAGGTGGGAGAGTAAAAAACAGTAAGAAGAAAGCATTTGAATGTTGAAGGTACCAAATACAGAGCTATTTTCCAACAATTCCCTGCCCTGGGGTGTTCAAAAAGAAAGAGAAGGTACCTTGTGTCAAGAAGCAGGTGGCTGGAGGAAGTCCTAAGAGAGCCCTGTGAGCCTGTATCATCAACTGTGCCTGTATTTGCTCCTCGGTGCAATGAAGCCTTATGAAGTAGCAGCAGGAGTGGTGTCTGGTGTTTGTGTGCTTATGAATGTAGACAGCTATGAATTTTTAAGACTGCAGAATGAAATTCATTTTGCAATAATTAAGATTTTATCTGAGGTAACAAGGAACACCAACTCAATGTTTCAGTTCAGAGGGATGACACAGATAAAGCAAGCCTGCAAGTAACAAAACAGATAAACATGAGTAGGTCAAACCTGTTCTGTTAACGCTATGAGATACAAAGTTATGAGAAAGGAAGTGAAAAAGTGCAAAGTGCTTATCAGCACAGTGCATAACATCTCATGCATAGAAAACCGTAGTTCTCATTCCCTTCCATTGGCTCCAAGAAAGATACAAAAACCAGCACTGGACAAGAAGTTACAAGGTGCATCTTACGTGGTTGTGCAAACCAGGTCAAATATAGCAAAGGATTAGAAGCAGTGTGCTGTACGAGGTAATAGCCCTTCCACAATGACTCCACCTGCCATTTCTGGTTATTTATTTCATTGTAGGTTCTTGCAATGTCTTTCACATACCAGAATCCTTCAGGACACAATATCTTCTCTCAGTGGAAAATACTGCTTGTTGAATGATGTTAGTGTACCAATAAGTACAGATTATGTTTTACAACTGACCAGTCAAACTGCAAATGTTTCTTTCCTAAGCTAAAGATGGTTTCCCCCTCCACCCCAAAATGCACACTTGAATCCCTAGCAGCCCATCGACCGTAGCGACGGCAGAAGTTGTAAGCAGATTTCTTTCAAGGTAAATAGCGACTCATTCTCTCTTATACTGTCCAGCAGAGTCAAATTTGCAATCAGCAGATTACATACTGCCAGCTAAAAACACAAGACCTGTTAAGGATTATATAAAATGCTCATTGTTAATTGTTAATTGTGACATATTCAGAACTGCATGCTGTGTTTGAAATGACCCTTAAATGGCCATCCTACACCAGTGAGATGAGAAGACGTAGTGCACTGAGATGTGAAATAAAGCAGGGAGGGAGAATGACGGTAGCCCAAGATCTATTCACCTAGATTTGTTGCCAGTGTTGTCAGGGCAGCCTTTTTTCCTTATGCTCCAAATCTTTGATTCTATTTTTAATCTTTCTTTATGGTTTATTATTTAGTATTTTGCAAAATGAGCTAAGTTGCTTTTAAGGAAACTTGTAAAATAATTTTGAAACAAACTGTATGAGCCCAAAAGGTAAAAGTTACGTGGGTTGGAGACGAAAAGCTCTTTGTTCATTTCTTCATTTTTTCAAGAGGTAAATAATGCTACGTTTGAAACAAGTATTTCCCCACACACACTCCTCACATGTAGAAGTGCTTAGAATCTGGGTAAAAGGGACTTTAGACTGCAGCAATATGTAGATCACAAGATTTCAGAAGCACGGTGCGGTGAAAGGATGCTGAGGCTGAGTGGCTGATGGCACACACTGACTGTAACAGTGAGAGTTACTTTTGAGGAAAAAATTAAACCAGAAGGGGCTGGTGATGCACTCAGCTCTCGTTGCAGCACGTGGCTGCTGGGGCAGGTGTCACTGGCTGATCTGCTCTGCCTGGGACGGATGACCCACTGGCTGCCCCAGGGTGGACAAAAGCTCAGGGCAAGGGAGGGCAGAGGGCATCCACTGGGTTCTGGCTCCATAGACAGCAATAGGAGAGCTGCCCGTGGCAGCGCTGCCCCGAGACAGCCTCTGGGAAAGGCAGGCTGCGAGAGCACGGAGGGAAGGCGCTTAGCAATGCAAAGGCTGAGGAACAGTAAGGCTCCAAAAGTCACAGGATAATTGCAGTTTAACTCATGAATTAAAACCGATTTCAGCAAACAGACTGCCTGAGAAAAGTGAGTTCACAAAGGAAGAAAGTCCTTTCCTTTTGTCTTTTTCCACCCAGAATACTTTGATATGTTTCTTTCTGAATTGTGTCTTCAGACAATTTTCCCTTTTAAAAATAAATAAAATGGAGACCAAAAAAAAAATTAAATGCCTGGAATTGAATATTTATTCAGTGCCCATTTTTTTTTCCCCATTTGTTTACCTTGTTGGCTGACAAACAAAGAAATCCATTTTTCACGCAGCTCTAGTACAATATTAATCATCACGAGTACAAACAGCAGAGTCTAAGCCCATGTCTATTCATACGGTGTTATGCTGCTTCACGCTTCTGCATACTGAGTAGTACCTACTCCAGAAGTAAAGAAAATGAGGCTGTGTGTGACTGAACTTGTGAATAAGGCTGGCAGTTTCAGGTCAGTTAGCTACTCTTGGGATCTCAGATATTAACACTGATATTTTGACCTAAAGAGATAATAACAGAAGTTCTCTTTAAATACATAAACCTCACTCTTTTTTTTTTCTTTCTTTGTTCTCACAGGTTTTCAAACATGACTTCATGTGGCTGAGAGCTCACTGCAAGGTAAAGGAAGAGATACAGATTATAACAAGGCAAAACACATGGAAAATGCAAACCAGCTTTGATGTGCAGGCACAGAAAGGTTTTACAGTTCAGAGGGTTCCTGGAAGTATGCAAAGCAAGAAGAAAGGTATATTGCCCCTTCCCTGCTAGGCTTCATTCCGAGTTTCAGGAAGGCTTTTCACCACAGTGCTGAACAAGAGCATCTTCAGGGGAAAAAAAAACAGTAGGATTTGGCTTTTGAGCTGCAAGATCTGCTTTTCTACAAACACAGGCCACTCTATCCTTAAGCACTAAATTGTAAGCTAACAAAGTGAAAGTGTTCAAGTTTCCTTCAGTTGTGTTCGAATGTTCAAATTTTTTAACTTTAATTACTAGTTATCAGTAGTTTGTTGCTTTTTTTCCCAGAAATCCCAAAAAGTAGGTAAGGGTCAGTGAATAAAAATCTATATCCAAAGAAATTGCCCAACTTTATCACCCCATTTCTGCAGCCAACTCAAGATTTGAGATAACATTTGTTACTGAAAGCAGAATCTAAGATCCAGACTATAAAGACCAAAATCTTAGGCCCTGAATCGCTTTTCACCGGCATGAAAGCTCCTTGGAAGGTAGTTGTACAGCAGTGCAAGAATGGAAGCTATTCAGATGGGTGTTTGCTCAGGTCCTCTGGTGTTCATGCCATTAAAATACAGAACCATGAGAAGGGTAGAAGGGCTTCTTAAGGCATGTCACGTCCAATGCTTTGGTAAGATATGTGCTTGTGATCATGGGCAGTGATAGATAAATTCATGAATAAATGGATGTCTGTCAGAAAGGTGAATGAGAGTCACACATCCATCGAAAAAGCAAATGATGTGGCCACATAGAAAGTTGCCACCTGTTAGCTGTTCTGTCATAACTGCCAGTGTTTGCACTTCTTATGGGTAGCTAATCTGGAGAAAATTGGTCCACAATGAAAGAAGTTTAAGCTAAGTCCTGCCTATATGGTATGTTTGAATAAAACATGCTTGCAAAGCATAAAAGAAATTCTGTACCTTTCTGGGTGGGTGCATACTTTTTGTTGGCTTTAAACGGGCTTAGGTAAGTAGCAAATTTATGACAAACTTGCCAAAGAAAAACTCTTCAGCCTTTCATACAGAAATATCCACAGTGTTGTGATAATCTTCAGCTGAAATCAAGCAGAACAAAATTTAAAGGAAAGGTAAGGAATATGTATCATGGCTGAGACCCCATCTTTAAATCTGGAAAGAAACTGAAGTGATAATAGAACAGGTATTTTGCCAGATTAAAAAAATAAAAAGAGGGATTGACTGTACTGTAAAGGACAAAGAACAGTAATTTTAGAAGCTGACACAAAGCAATACCTACATACACTGGAATAAAAACTTATCTCAAAATCAAGTCTCTTTTAGACCTGGGCAGCAACAATAATGCCTCTATTATAAAAGGGCAGAGTAAAGGTGTTAATTAGTTACTGTGATGTCTCAGAGCTGCATTAGTGTAGCTGTTTATAGTTAGGGATATGTCCATCAGTATTTAGTATGTGGAGACTGTTGCTAAGAATAGATTAGTACTAACAGCAGTGATTGTTCCAGAAAACTTTCTGCTACCTAAATGTGAAACATTTCTGCTTATGTCATTTCTTTCTCTTCTAATAATCCAGAAGATCTGAGGCTCTGCCTTGGGCAATGGGATATACATAAGGTCTACCAGCTGATAAGCAATCTCAAGAGGCATCGTGCCTAAGGCTGAGGTTCGATGATACCGCAAACTCATTTTTCGAACTCCTAACATAACTTCAAAAATGTCACAGCTATGTGAACCGATATCAGCCACAATGCTTGCTCCAGTTTGTTTAAAAATACTCAGATGGGTGAACCTGTTGCATCAGACTTCACATTGCATCAGATTCTGCCTGCCTGCAGCACTCTAATTGGCAGAGCAGGAGCATAATCCCAAAGGCAGGTATTCTGGCTAAGGATCCAGTTTCACATTACAGAGACCTCATAGCACCACGAGGCTGCTGCTAACAGAATAGTTCTGCTCCTCCATCTCCTGTCAGCACCTCATTCCCACTGCCAGGTATGACATCAGTGTAGGACCACTATTTCCAGCAGGAAGAAGGGAGGGGAGCAATGCACAGGACTGGGAGGCAGAGCAGCAGAGCATACTCTAGCAACAGCCTGCAGTAGCATCAGTGAAACTGTAATGTGGAACCACACCTTCAACTCAGCAGAAGGGCAATAGCACATGTATGCTTCAATCAAATTAAAAGTGCTGTGCTGGTGGATCCAGGACATTCAATACTGACGACTGCAGAACCATGGCAAAGGCACCTCGGTGAGTCAGAATTCTTCCAGTGCACCCTGCTTGCTCCTGGCAGGGAGTCTTCGTCAGTGCCTTGTCTAGCAAGTAATTACTACCGCGACTCTGCACTTTCTTCATTTTACTGGTGACAGTGACTACTGCTGTCCTTCTGGATGAACTGCCGCTGAAGAAAAAGTGAGCACCACTGTATAAGTCAGAATCTGCTTAAACCACCCACTTAAGCTGCTTCAGAAACCCTTTATTAAAAATGTAAATTTTTTAGCTCACAGGTCTATGTGTTAAAGCACAGCCCAGAAGCAGGGTTTTTTTGTTTCACAATTACAATAACTCCTCTTTAGCACCAAATTGCTCACGCCTCTTCAATTCCTCCTTTTGGAGGAATTTATTAGTTTCTGAAGTCATGTCATTTATTCACAAATATCATCCCTGTCTATTGAATGCAGCTGTCAAGAGACAAAAATAAATAAATAGACCAGACTTCCTCCAGGTTCCCCCCCCGCCCCTTTATATTCCCCCACCTTTCTTGACATTTATAAAATGTTATAAAACTTTCTGCCAGCAAAAGTATAAAATACATTTACAGTATAGTTGTTTTGTTGATTACGAAAACATTGTTGCAGTAGCAATAAAGCAATATGCTTGTAAATCTCCTCTGTATACTTGGTGTTCATTAAATTTAGTGGAATGACAGTTACCACTCTGCAAAATACAGTATTATCAAGAGAAGATGCAACACATACTGTTTCCAAGCCTGTTTCTTATGGCAAGTCAGTCAGTTGTCATGCTAAATCTTAAGCAGAGATTGATGAGGATTGTTGGGAATATCATATATGTTGGAGAAGTGCTGGATCATACAGTCTTTTCTTTTTCAACAAGGGCACTTGTTAGACAGTATCTGTTATAGTCCCTGCGGCAGTGATTATTTTGGCCAATATGCAAGGTCCTTTACACATATTCTGAAGATCCAAGCGTCCTGCCTAAGGTTAACCAGCTGCCAAGTGATCTTAGTGTCTGTTACTGTTGATATGACACCAGCAGTTTACCTGTATCCTTCACACTGGACAAAATTCACTGATGCTCACTAGTAGCAAAAGTCTTTTTTTGCAAGGAAGATTTCCAAGCAGCAGATTCCAGTGAACCGTTAACTAGGTGTTTGATACTCGTAGTGAGTGCTTGGTTGCTTCAGACCTGCTGTATGTGGCTCCTCTAGAAGATGGACTGTTCTAAATTACAAAGAAGAGAAATAATATGAAATGAACTGTGATAAACAGAGCGAGAAAGGAATAAAGAATGTTTCTACTTCTCTGCAGACATATGCACAAATAATGAAAATTAGTATTAACAACAGGTTGCTCATATGGGAATTGCCTATTTGACTCCTATCAAGGACACTAAGGAGTTTTAATTGTAGAGCCAAGAGTTTACCACTCTAAGATTTTGAATCTAAGGGCAGAAGTTGACTTCAAGGAACTGGAGTTTAATTAATTTCATTCTTGCAAAGGAAGTAGAGGTTAACAGGGAAAGATGCTGTTCTAGACCTTGGTCTGAAAACCCTGTCGGTAAGATTTGGGTTGTACAAGGGGAATAAGATTTTGGCTTTGTGTTACTTGGCCACCAGGTCAAAAGCCAGCTCCAAAGGCTAAGACAGAAGGCTGTGCAAAGCATATGACTATTTTGAGCACAGAGATGAGGTAGTTCTGGCTACACTGTTTATGGGTTCATATAGCCTCCTTTGCAGACCAGGTAGTGTATGCTTGCAGCTGCCTGCAAAAGGCAGTGTCAAATGCTTATTATAGCCAGTGAGTACTAGGACCCACTGGTGTACATGGGAATTCTGGAGCATTTTCTTCATCACACGATATTACTCCATGGACAACACCTCTAGGAAGAATCTGAGCTTCTGTCAAGTATCAGCGTAGGCAGGAGGTTTGTAAAACCTCTAAAAATCAGCAAGGATCTTCATCTGTGAAGTGATCATCTGTGAAGAACTACAGAAAGAACCGGAAGATTAAATTGTTAATGTTGCAATCATCTGAGCATGTTCTCTACCTTCAGTTTCTTGTATTTTCTTGGTTCCACAGGGACCTGTAGTATTTGTTTCTGATTTTTCTATTAACACATCAGTTTTATTTTTAATTTGGTTTCAGAGTGACTGTTAAAATCAAGCAAATACTAGCAATAAAAATTAATTAAAAGAACAAAAATGCATCGCTTAAAAACTGGAACAATACATACTAAGGTTTCAAATAAGTGTTCAAAAGTAGGTACAATTTTAAAACAATTACATTTTAAAACCCTACAAGAAAATCCTTTTTCCCCTCCCCCAAATTAATAGTCTGCAAAGTTGTCTCCTTAGTGAAATTTCAAAGTCACCAAATGCCTGGCTATTTAAGGGAACATGCTTTCAATCTGTGTCTGAGGAAGAGTGCGCTGGGAGAGTATCATTCAGATAAATAGGACGAGCCAAATCCTGAGATTAGTAAAGTGGCATTGTTAATTGTCAAGATGATGCTGAATAGACAGAGGCAGTTAATTGTTGTGTTTGTGCTCCATTGAATCATTGTCTCTTTGTGTTGTTTTTAATTTGCTTTCTACTGTAACTCATGAAACTTACATTACTGCCATTAAGGTGAATTTTTTGAAGTTGCATCTGCTCATTGGTTTGCTGATTCCCTCTCTTGAAATTAGATTGATGTAGTGTTATATATTCATTCCAATCTAATGACTTTTCCAGAGCCCCAGAGTAAAGAAAATGGGTTTCATTAATTTCCCTAATAGCATCACTGAAAGACATGTAATGTGCGAAGTTAAAACTTCTTTTGTTTTTAATCTCTTAATGATCTCTTTTCCCTTTGTTCAGACTATCCTTAGTTTTACAAAAATAGAGAGGAATGAAAATGTCTCTTGGTGGATTTGTCAGGGAAGCGAGACTTCAACCATTTTGGTGGAAATGTTTCATGGCATCTTTATGTTCTCTACTGATGTTTATTCTGCTATTCAGTCCATTTATTGCTCCATAAATTGCAATGTGTATGGTTTCTTTTATTTTTTTCCCATCCCAAGGAAAATTAAGACCAAGTTGCATCCTATTTGGCATCCTGAATTTGTGACTTGTCTCTGGATAAAGTTCTAGAAGCACCATTACAATAACAGGAATTTATTTTCATTGTAGTGAAAGCGAGTTCTTCATATGTTTCATTTCTCCTGACCTAACTTCACAGTTGTTGAACCCAATTATTTTGGGTTTCAAAGTTTTTCTAAATGTTCTGTTTGCTGAAAAGGAGTTCTCATTATTACAGTTATGCTCTGGCTTGGACAGGATGAAAAGGATGAAATACCTTCAGAATAGGCTGTCCGAACCTAAGGTGTGAACCAACACCAGAAATTAGGTGTTTTGATGGCTTAGTTGCAGGATGAGGAATGAAAAATCTTTGTTTTGAGGTGGCCCTAATCTTAATTCATCAGAGGAGTTCATTCAGTTGAAAGGTGAGGTTAACATTAATTATAGGCTTCATCAGTTTCAGGGCCAATAGTGTATTGTACAATAGTCTTTTTTGTACAAACTTAGACTTGCATTTTGGACAATGAATGAAAACTAGGTGATAAATCACTGCCCAGCGTTGTAAATATTTCCCGTGCTTATTTGCGTCACTGTTGGGGTTTCATTCCAGTGAAAGAGGAACCTTCCATCATCTCTCATGATGTAATTTTAACATTTTCTTGGGTTCCATTCTATGTATATCTCAGGGTTTAGCTACATCATGCCACAGAGTGAGACGCAGTGATCTCCAGACTGCCTCAAATCAGCATATTTGGAACTACTGAATGACTGCCCTTACTTAAATACTAGGCTTGCAGACTCTGATATGGCCTTATACTGACATAGTTTGAATATGAATTAATATTTATTGACTGAGGAGCATTAGAGTGCCACAAAGAGCCAAGTCAGGATACAAGGCAAATGCCAGGTGTTGGGGATGTTGCCAGCACTGCAAAGACTGTTAATCTTGAGATCTGCGTACAGAGGACCACTGTTTCCTCTGTGGTATAATCCCCAAGGACAACAGACATGAAAATGCCCCTCATTTCTTTTTTTACACCTGGACTGAAGACAGTAAATCTAGATGAGTCAGGAGATGCAATGGGCATTTCATGTAGACAGTTCTAGTCCCAGTACTTCATTAGTAACTCTATGTCTGACCATCATCAGACTACGCAGAAGTTAAGAATGGAGTCCAAGCTCTGTCATTAAGCACTACTGTTGTGAAACAGTCACCCATCTGAGAAGTATATTCTCTAGACAGCAAAAAGGCACGAGAGGATGGACCATCAGTGCATTACACATCATATTTTCTGATGGCGAGAGGGAAAACTGAGTGGTTATTCACCTCTCATGAGATATTCCCGACTCTTGATTTTGGCTATTTTATTGTTTCCAAAACTATCAGAAAAGTTTCTCTCTCACCAACTGAGCGTGTTTCGGTGTATTTGTCTAACATCTAATTTCTCAGCAGAGGATTTTCTGATGAAGTTCTACTAATTTGCAAGTTCCAGATTTTAGCGCAACTTTTTTTATGCCATTTAGCCAATCCTTTTCAGTGAAAATTTACTGGTTTGGGAGAGTGGTAAGCACCATTGACCCACTTTTCCTATTATTTACTAGTTAAATTATGTACTAAAGATGCTTCGTTGATGTGCTCTCCGGTCAAATCTTGCATGTTCCAAATTTGACAGAAGAGTCAGCTCATTAGTGCACTGTCTGTGCTTGTGTAGGAAGAATATCATCCTATTTTAGCATGATGTCTCTGACATTTTCTTTCAAATGGTGTAATACAGCAAGGAAAACTAATCTTGAACTTGCTCTGCTCACCATGTATAATGGAAAACTGTAATTATACCATCCTGAATCCACATCTAGTATGCATTTTGTTAGAAGTCCCACAGGTGTACATTACACACTAATGAATATTTCAGTTATGACCTAACGGAAATGAAGTTTGGGAAGGTTTCTCAACAGAAAGACAAGCTGAAACTCAATTCTGAATAGTTTGGTTCATACTTATGAATTATCATGGAAACTTGACAGCAGCAGGTAAATCTCACTGTATGAGGTAATGCATTCCTTCATTCCATGCATTCCTTCAGCTTACCTGGTTATATCACGTTGTGATTTGTGACGATCCAGGCAATGTTTCTCTTCATTTAATGGTATGAAGTTCTCCATGTATTTCTCTGTAACAGCTTTGACAGATTTCCTTATTGCCATATATGACTTAAAGTGTTCAAACATTTTATAGTTATTGATTCCTATATCCATAGGAATAAATGTCATGACAGTCACTTTTAGAAGGTCCCAAAAGTAAGAGACATCCACAATTACAAAGATATATTCAATGACACATGAAGAAACTGGCCTTTGAGAAACAGTCTGGGGCCAGGGACAAAATGTCCCTGCTTAGCAGTAGTACAACACATCTAACACCTGCACAAATCTGAGTCAGTTCCCTCACTGTTTTGCTATGAAAATGATTTCCTCTTGGTCTACAGAAGCAGTAAGTGAAGTTCTGTCTTACTCTAAAGCAGTGAGTCTGTACTGGCCGTGTTATCAAGTTATAGCAAGAGAAGGAACTTGAACAAGACCTCCTGCTTCATGAAGAGAATTAACTGCCTTATGAAGGTGAGAAGTATACTGCATTTTTAGCTAGTGTATTTTTGTGCTGCCAAAATTAGATCCATGCCCAATATTTTTCATGGGAAATTCAGATAAATACTGTCTTTTAAATGTCTGTCNGAAGGTGAGAAGTATACTGCATTTTTAGCTAGTGTATTTTTACACAAATGTGCTGCCAAAATTAGATTTCATGGGAAATTCAGATAAATACTGTCTTTTAAATGTCTGTCCGTATACATGTGTCTGTATACTTTTTGATCTATTTAACCATCAAGCTAGAAAGCAGATGCACAGATTTCACTTCTCTTAATTGCTCTATGCCCTTATAGATCACATCTTCTGCATCTTGCCATTGTCTGAGTTGTAAGGGCACTTCAAAGTGGCATAATTACCAAAAGATATTCTACCACAGTCCAAACCCTCTTAAGAAAAATTTAAAAAGATAGCAAAAGTAAACACAACACTTTTTTCTTCTGGATTTTTTTTTAACCAAAGACATACTTGAAAGTGTGTAACAGTATTTGCTTACAGTACTGTATCATCTCAGACAGTGGTCCCTCTAAAGCTGAAGGAACAAAATTCTAAAGTTTTAATCTTTTCTGTGCTTTAGATTTATTTACAGCATATGTAAGTTAATGTACATAGAAGACATTAGCATACACCATATCCCTATGCTTTGGCTACTGCAATAAACAGTCACTAGGGTGTTTGTGATGTGTTTCATTTCTAGCAACACAAGAAGGCTCAGAACTGCAGTTTTCAGTCATTGGTTTGAGTGTGGATTTGGAGCATTCTCGAGGGATGAGTTATGTGTGCTTGGATATCTAGTTTGTGTCAAACTTCATGATAAAATGGAAGAGGTCTTTTCATTCTGTATTTGAATACTTCTCTCACCCACCAAGATTTTGGATCTACCTCCATTAGAACTAGAGTAATGAAGATTACTGAGAGGAACAGGGTAGTATTGTCTTCATCCAAGCCATTTTTTTATGATCACATTTAAAGTCTTTCTGAAAGCATAACACAAAAGGTAAGGATGTGGGTGTAGCTGTACTTATGTCCTCTTTTTGAACTTTCCGAACGATCTGATCTCAAAAGGTGCCTGCATTTTTTTTCCGTGCTTGTCTGAGGGTGGAATCTTGTGAGGTGGAATTTGGCACCAGAGTAGAGCTGTTCTTCACTTTATCTGACTTCTGTGTTTTATTTCTTTTTTTTTCAGAATTAAACCAGGTGTCAGCAATAGCTGTCTTAAAACAAAAGCATTTTAAGAATTGGAATAAAGCATTAGAGTGGCTTATTTAAAATTGCAAGAAACCATCAATCATATTCAGTTTCACAGCTTTATTGAAAGCTAAATTTGATAACTTTCCTCTTAAGTTGCAGGGTGTGGTGAGTTGACCCTGGCTGGATGCCAGGTGCCCACCAAAGCCACTCTGTCACTCCCCTTCTTAGCGGGACAGAGGAGAGAAAATGTAATGAAAGGCTCATGGGTTGAGATAGGGACATGGAGATATCATTCACTAATTACTGTCATGGGCAAAACAGAGTCAACTTGGGGAGATTAGTTTAGTTTATTACCAATCTTAAAACAACTTCCCCCCACCCCTCCCTTCTTTCCTGGCATAACTTTCCTCATGATTTCTCTACCACCTCTCCCCAAGCTGCGCAGGAGGATGGGGAATGGGGGTTGCAGTCAGTTCATCACGCATTGTCTCTGCAGCTCCTTCCTCCTCAGAGGGAGGACTCTGCACTCTCTTCCTCTACTCCAGCATAGGGTCCCTCTCATGGGAGCGAGTTCTCCTTCAGTTTCTCCAGCATGGCTCTGTCCTACAGGCTACAGTTCTTCACAAACTAGTGTTAGTCCCTTTCACAGGGTCCAGCCCTTCAGGAAGACACTGTTCCAGCATGGTTCCCCTACAG
>RSEF01000007.1:27906862-27949156 GCA_003993805.1 Himantopus leucocephalus | reverse complement strand
CAGCCCTTCAGGAAGACACTGTTCCAGCATGGTTCCCCTACAGGGTCAAAAGTCCAGCCAGCAAACCTGATCCAGTATGGGCTCCTCTCTCCATGGGTCCACAGGTTCTGCCAGGAGCTTGCTCCAGCATAGGCTTCCCACATCCTCCTTCGGGCATCCACCTGCTCGGTACTCCACGGGCTGCAGGTGGATATCTGCTCCACTGTTAACCTCCATGTGTTTTTCACTCTATCGGGCCACAGTTGGACTGGCTTCAATATAGGCCACCATTATCAAAGCATAAGTACTTTACTTGGGGGTTTCATTTTTTGCTGCCAGCTAAGGGCAGCACATTTACAATCAGTCGTATCTGTACAACACTACTGCACCCATCTCTGCAGAAACAGAGCAAGGAAAAATTGCTATGGACATCAGCTCACTGCTAATCTTTGTCACTGATCACATCGGCTGATAGTGCTACAAAAATACTGATATGGGCTGCAGGTTTAATATCTCAAGAAAGGATTCCCTGCAGAGATGTGTCAGCTTTATCAACCCTAATTTAGATAGTAGCTGAACCATCTGAACTTGATTTGTGTAGACACAGAAGAATAAAAATCAGTTAGCAGGCAGTTTACTCACATCCCATTTCTCAGCTGCATTGGCTGAATCAAGTGACTGCAACCTTATAAGCAAGAAGAGACTTAATTTCTTTTATGAACCCAGATTCATATGCACTGTATTTTAATCTCAACCCCACAGTACTTAGGCTCACAAGGAGATTACTAAAACGAATAAAATTCATTGGATTATAAAAGGAGATAGAAAAGTTAAATGATCTGAAATACATTTTATATGAGACTTTCATTTTTCAATAAACCTTCAGAAAACAAGTCTGTCTGTTAGAGGAAGGAATATATTACTGCAGTGCAGGAGGTTTCAATAACTTCAGCCATTCACAAAGGATTATTGAGACATTTATGACTGAGGGAAAATGTTCCCCATCAAAATAAACTGAGATATGCTTTCCAATATGTTAGTCCAAGCAACTGTTTGGGGGTTCAGAAAAGTTGCTTGGGAAGTGCTGTGATTTAGCAGGGTCTCAATGGCTCTCAGTGAAGTGCAGTAATGTGAAATGTTTGGAGTTGGACCTGATATAAATAATTGTGTACATCACCTCTGCTTCCTGTGCTGCATTTCTGTTCCTCTGCTTCATAAACCCCATCATATCTTTGGCCTTTGGCACTCCCGTCCTTTACAGACCTTCTTTGGCATAAAAGGCAGGACTCAATGTTAACCTCTTAATCCTACAGGAATCGGTTTTTGAACATTGGTTTGTTTCAGCTAGGAGTGGGATATATGCATTTCAGTCCGTGTGCTCTGGATTTTCTGTTGATCTTTTTCATTGTCCTGTGACTGTCTAATGTAAAATAACTGTTGCTTTTCAGAGCAGAACCAAAGGCCAGTGAGCTCTTTTCCAGTAATAAATTTTTCTAACATAGGCACCCTGAGCACAAGCTAGAAGCCTTTCCCTTCTTTTTTTCCCCAAGACTTGAGGGTTTTTTAGCTGGACTGTACTACGAATCCAACGTAGATGGCAACACCCCAAGAGTGTTTGGTTCAAGGTCTTAAATTACTGCAGGAGAGGCAGAAGTTGAGCCAGGTCCCCTTGGCTAGCTCCCAACAGCCCATGTCATAGCACCTGGGCTTTCAGGGACTCCAGGAAGCTCTGTGGATCGAATGTCTGGGGCCAAGAAGAGTTGGGCACCCAAACGACCTACTCTCTATGTCGGCCCAAATGGTATTCCTAGTAAAAGAAACCTGAGATAAGGATAGAAATACACCCAAGACAAGTGCCTTAACTGAAAGCCCATCTGTCTTTGGCCATATTTATTCCCTTTGGAAATGGTTTTGAAGCAAAAGAAATGTTCAGCAGACTCTGTTTTCCCGTTTTCCAAATGTTTTGTACATGTTCAGGTCCATTCACTACTGTATCCCACTCTTCAGACAATGAAATTTAGATACCTCAACATATATAGGTGAAAAATTAATTAGGATCTTCTTCTCTATTCATAAGTTTCAGCCTCTCAAAGTTCCTATTTTTACCTGAAATAATTATTCTTATCTGTGCAAGAAAAGTTGCACCAGTTTAAGATGATGTACTTAAACAAGTTTATCTCTTATTTTAATTGTTTGGCTTAGTTTACAAAGGGCCACAAGCTAAATCAGTTTAAGGGAGATTTAAATTTGTTCAAATGCACTTAATGAGAAAGTTTGCACTGCTTTAACACGATTGATCCAGGTTTGAGTTGCTTAAATTTACACAACACTTGTATATAGACAAGGTCTTGAGCTCTGCAAAGCCATGACGTTAGAGAGGTGAATGGCATTCACTCTGATTTTTTGAGGACTCAATCAATATAAAGGATACGCTTACAGATCTTGTTTGTTTTGCCAAGAATTTTGCCTGAGTAAAAGGAAAAAAGAGAGAAAGTCTTAAAATTTAGTATTTGAAAAGCAGCCAGTCTGTATGTTTAGCTAACAGTTAACAAAGCTTAAATGAGACCAACCCACTCTGTTGAATGACAGTGCAAAGCATCTCAATGGATTTGGGGAGCACTAAGGTCTGCTGTTGAGACAATATATACATTCCACTGTGAAACAGACATTGCAAATTAAAAATCTGAGCCTACTTCTGTAGAGATTAATGGGAATTTTGTCACTGACTTCAAAGGGAGCAGGGTCAGAAATTCAATTTCTTGCTATGTTGACTCTACCTTCATTAGAAGCAGAGGGTGAAGGAGGGGAGCAGAGGGACAACTTCTTATTTGGATCTTACCAACTTTGCTTTTCCCTAAATAGTCTCCCTTTAATTTTTCAAACTGCATTTACTTCTGTAACATACCTCAAAACGAGAAGCACATGTAGGATGTATGACACAGATAGTCACCTTTCTAGGTAGAGATTGAATTAACCTTCCATCTCGTATAAATTTTTCTTCCTCTGGTTCTTTTTAAAGAGCTATTTATAATCAATGACAGCTAAAAAGGAAATGTAGAACAGACATCAAATTCCCAGTCGGTTCACTTAAACATCACATGTTCACTTGTTACAGAGAACTGATGGACACCCTGTCTCTGTCCTTACCCAACTACTGTTAGAGTGTGGGGCACTGACACAAAAAGAAGCTTTGAGAAGTGAAAATATGTTTTTCTTATAAATATGACCTTACATCAGGACTAAATAGGAAGAGAAAGAAAAAAGTAAAGGGAAGAAAAAAAAAAGATCAGATCAATGTTCTGGCTGGATTAGGAACAGCAGTTCGTAATTAATTTAGTTTCTTGTTCCAGTCACTTGTAGTGAGAATATAGGCATCTAGTTTGTAGACTTCAGGGCCACCTCAGGTCACCAGTGTGGTTTTAACTTTCGTATCATAGCCAAGAAAATGTCTATAAGCATATGTCATAAGCTTGCAGAATGACACTTGACAATTTATTCTTATGTGGTACTGTTTTGGAGAGTATGTATTTTCCTGGCTTAGCCACTACAATTTGTCTCAGCTATTATCTTTTATTAAAAGATTGTAACAGTGAATCAAATCCATATGCCTCCTCTGGCACTTTTCTGTTTAAAGCACTTGCCCATTCTGTTCCTGAACAATCAAAAACCCTCCTTGGCCAAATGTATACTCAACAGCTTATCCTTTTGTTATCTCAGTGGGGTAACATTTATCCCACAGAGGAGGCACCACAGTCCTACCATCTTACAAGACCTGGTCAAAAAGTCACAGTTACAAAGAAGAAAAGGCAACTATATCAGAAAAATGAGATCCTGTATTTTTACTCGCTCTAGTTTTCAGAGCAGAGATTCCTACTCATCAGACTGTTTTTTCTATCTCTTCCTCCTTGTGGATTTTATAATGCTGGAACTCTCTGGAGAACGGACAATATATCACCCTTATGCTTGGCATAATCTAACACAAAATTTAGACTGTCCATAGGAAATGTCAGCTTAGTGTTTTTAATGAGGGAATGAGATATTAAATAGTGACAGAGCACCAGTTTTAGGAAAGAAAAATTACATGCAAACAGTTACAAAACCCATTAATTTTCAACAGGTTCAGAAATAGCCTGTAAAGTTTGACGCATGCAATTGCTTACTCAATAACATCTCATGTTTCATGATCCACTGGAAAGCACAGCCACCTGGTTTTGAAGCTTTTTATGGAAGAAAGGATCGATGTTTTGGATGAAAATTCCCCCTTCTGGGACTGAAAACTGTGGCATGTGATTAAAAATAATTCACCTAAGAGTTTCATAAAGAAAGGAAAAGTGTGCAAGGGAATGTACCTGCCTTAGGCACAGACCTTGTCTGCTTTCGCCTAAACACAGATCTTTAATGACAACTGTTCTACTTCATCACACACACGCCCTTTTTCACAGTGAAGGAACTTCCATCATTCCCTTGGGCTAATACAGACCCCAGGCGTTTGCACCCTGCGCTGCACTGATGAGGTCTAGCGACACACCGTGCAGCAGTGCCTAAACTCTAGTAAAATCTGTGCAGAGAACTTGTCTCAACAAAATATATTTCTGCTGAAATACGCTTTCAAAGCCAAAAAGTTTTATGGAGAGAGCAGTTCTGATGGAGCTTTTGAGGGGAGGAAAGCTAAAATTGCCTGAATTTAAAATCTGCCCACTTCCAACTGAAAATGGAGTTTTCAACCTGATACCCTTTGGGGAATACACTGAAGAGTGGACAGAAAGCAGCAAAACCCAATTTAGAAGCATCAAAGTTGTCATGAAACAAAACCTTTTTCCTCTAGCTATTCCAGTCCTTTCTGTAGCATTGATTTCATCCTGGCCTTACTTTTTCTGTGCCTATTTACATGGGCCTGGGGTTAACAATTCTGACCTCTAATGTATTTGAAAGATCATGAATAGACCAGCTACAACCCTGACAGGTTCTTCTTAATTCCATTTTTCCTTTTTCAGGGTGATATATGTAGACTAACACTCTTAATGTTTTTGAATTTACAATAAAAAAAAAAATTCTTCATTACCTTTTTAGGGACTTTTCCTAAGTGGACTGCAGAAACAGAGGACCCTGCATACCACAAGATGAAAACAAGTATTGTAGATTAATAACTTTGGGGGAAATTTCTCTTTTTTTCCCCTAAAATTACTTTGTGAATGAGGTCTTTTCAGATTATCTTTGAGATAAAAAGCAGGGAAGGAATCAAAATAACAAAGGCAACACAGAGCGTTTGGAGAGCATGGCAGACCAAAGTTTTTTTTAAAAAAGAAATTATCAAAAAAAGCTCCAAAAAGAATATTTTTGATCTGTCCCCAAAAAAGTTTGTTTACCTTTGGTATCCTGTGTTTGCAACCGCAATTAAGAGTAGCCAGTGTCCTAAAGAACAGAAATTCATTGCTGGGAATAGGAAAGTCTGTGGCCAAACGGGTGAGTGAATGCATCTATGACATCTATACAGACCACTGGCCTCTAAACCCCTGCTCAGTCTTAGTGTGCAAATCTTCACAAATGGTGAAAAAAATCTCTGATTTTGGTGGTTTGCCTCCTCTCTGTTAAAGCTTGAGTCATTTTTGTTCATCACTGAATAGATTATTTCTTCTCTTAAAGGGCTTTTCTAGTTTAGATGATGTTGTCCTATGAAAAATCAGTTTTGCATCCTTGAGTCCATAAACTCTTGGACCTGTCTGTAATGTCTTTGCTTCTCACTTTAAGAGACCACAGCTGAGTGCCCTATAGCATGACATGGGTAATATTCTTGTCAGTCAACATGCTGTCAATCAAATCCTTGTTTCATTACTTTGGCTTTGTCCTTTTGGCAGGAGACATTCATCTTCCTTACAATCAAATTTTGTGGTGCCAAAGGTTATGCTTTCTTTTTTCAGTCTTCTTGGTCCTCCTTATGCAAAGCCCCTCTCAAGTGAGGCCCACGCAGTAACTGGCACATATCTCTCAAACTTAGAATGGTACTTTTTGGTAAACGCAAGCTGAATGTTCTCATCAGCTTCACTGCTCACTGATGCTTAAAATGAGAGAATTGCATAGGATGATTGCTCTCCTCTATTGCTTTTCAATTTTATTCTGTTTCACATTTCACACTTGCAGATTGTGTCCTTACTCTTCTTCCCTGAAAGGGAAAATCCCCTCATTTCTCTCAATATTGGAAACCTTTCTTCAGCATTTGAATAGACCAATACACAGAGAGGTTGATTCTTTAGGTCTTGGAAGCACCATGTTATTTAGTTCAATCAGGTGCATCCTGAAGGCAGTATGAAATATGTTACTCATTTCTACATTGGAGACATTAGTAATATCTACAGATCAGTGAGTTTTTCAGAAATAGACAAATGCCCATCTCATCTCCTCTGGTTAGTTTAGACATTTTGTTTCCTCTTCCTTAAAAAAAGTAAGTGATATTTAACTTTTATCCTTACATCATACAGAATGATGAACAAGTTTCTGGTACCTGAGTCACTTCAGTTCACATCTAGAGCTACTGCTGTTGCTGCACCACCACCAGCTATGAAAACAGGTGTTCAGCACTCCACAGTGCTATTGCCTGCCCAAATAGCCCAGCAGAAAAGGCACATGTTGAGGACATCTGCTGATTTTCTGCCCTCTTATTCCTCATCATGATATGGTACTGAGGTCTATTATGAAGGATATCTGGTCAGTAGAAAAAGAGTGGAAACAACCAATTTCATACAGAACCATAGAATCATCTGGGTTGGAAGAGACCTTTAAGATCATTGAGTCCAACCATCAACCTAACACTGCCAAATCCACCACAAAACCATGTCCCTCAGCACCACGTCTACTCGTCTTTTAAGTACCTCTAGGGATGGTGATTTAACTACTTCCCTGGGCAGCCTGTTCCAATGTTTGATAACCCTTTCTGTGAAGGGTTATCAAATATACTAATAGTACCATATATAGTATGTAATATATCAGTAATACCAATGTATCAGTACTGTTATTATAATAGTTCCAAGTCAGGACCAGCTTAGATTGAGACCAGAGATGCAAACACATAAAAAACCATAAAAGCCCATTATACATCCTAGAAGCCACCAGTCCTTTGGCATGTTTGAGCAGTAACAATCTGTGGATTTTAAAAGACTCATGGGCTGTTTCTATACTGCCACTGAAAGATACTCCTCTTCATGTCTCCTTCTACCCTACCCGTTGTTCTGTCTAGAAGGTTTCTTGCTTTCCTGAAGACTGTCAGGGAAGGCTCAGTGTATACCATAACCTACCAGGTGTATTTGGGAGTAAGGTTGCTGCACACACAGAAAAATCTGTTTCCTATATCACTGTCTATATTTGCATATTTGCTATATGTTACATTTCTCAGAGTGGACCTGAGGTAGGCTTTTGAATCTCCAGGCTCTGGATCATAAACAGACTCTATGATACAACAAAGGTTTTCCATTTACTGCACAAAATGGAAACTCATTAACCAAGGGACAGGCTAATCACTGTCAATAATAAATAACTGTGGCAAAGAAAAATGGTGTCCATATCATACAAATAATGCAAATACAAAGATAATAGGATCATCAAAGATGTTACAGATGGGAAAACTGCTTTTCTTCATCTACTATGTGGCGGATTTCTTCTCTGTAGTATATATTACTCATTATTATATCAATTTCTACCCTTGTAGATTCAAGTCCCCTTGGGAGTAGGGGGATATAGAAAAATATGCTGAGTCTTCAGCCTAAAGATTCCTATACTGTGGTCC
The DNA here is from genome assembly GCA_003993805.1 of Himantopus leucocephalus. NCBI lineage: Eukaryota > Metazoa > Chordata > Aves > Charadriiformes > Recurvirostridae > Himantopus > Himantopus leucocephalus. The sequence goes on along the minus strand of RSEF01000007.1, from coordinate 27,941,400 downwards.
AGTCAAATGGACTGGAAAGGACTATGATTATTGCGCTAGTGGCCTTAGGCTATTCACTTCTTTCTTTTGAAGGTTTGCCTACCCAAAAAGTGAGTAGAAAGAACCTTACTTAACTAAGTAACTGATGAACATCACTGAATAGGAACAGTTTATCACAATTAAATGAAAACATTACATCAGAGAGACGCCCCAGCCAGGTGGCATCCCACAGAATTCTTGTCTGTCCTTAGCAGAAATGGAGAGGTACCATAAAATGATGTCATCTTCACAGCAGAGGAAAAAAATAAAACGAAGGCTGGAGCTTTAAAATTTCCAAAAGACCATTACAATTAAAGTACATGCATTCAGTACTGGGCAATTTCCATCTGATCACAAAGAAATAATCAAAGTGCTCTTAACTTTTAATCTTCTTTCCCTCCCTCTTTTCTTGTTGGTTTAATCCCCAAGGGTTATAGCATTTTGGAACCATGAGCACTTGCATATTCTGAAATAAAACTTCTATTGCACAGTGTAAATAATTGAAGACTAGAGATCTAGGGTTCATTTCCTATTGACTGTCTGTGAACACATCAGCATAAGCAGTCATGATTGGCTCTTTTTCATTTTCTCATTCTAATTGCAATCCCTTTTCACATGCAATTGCTTAGTAAAAAGCATACAGCACTTTGACATAGCCATGCCTGGGAAAACAGTTTAATAAAAATTTTTTAAGTTTTTGTCTTCCTTCTCCTTATCATTTTGAATTCAAGCAGATTTTAAAACAATATTGCTTCAAAATAGAATATCAAAATATTTTGGTTTGAATATGTTAAGATGAAATTTTATTTTGAAACAAACATATTTAAATGTATTTTGACTCAGACTTTTAGCCACACTTCAGCATGAATTCACAATAACCTCAGACAACTGAAACTTCATTTTTCTGCAAGGAACATCTCTAGACACAAGTACAAATGTCCTGCTATGGCTTTGCCAGCAGTTCTTTTTTTCAGTCTTGGCTGCAATGAAATAGTGCATGAGGGTAAAGAAAAGAAACTGAGCCAGATTTGTGGTCCTCTAAAAAGCTTCATTTTGAAAGTGTTGTGTGGCATAATCCAAATTTGTTTATTCAGTCTGGTGCTGTGACAGTCTATAGCTGTGATTTCTGTTTCAGCTATCCCTTCTTGTATCTTGTTCATTCTTGCAGTGTCTTTCATATATTTTTTTTCTTCTATGCCCAAACAATCCCCTCCTTTTCAGTGAAAAAAATACTTGTATTTCTCCTTCCCACATCAGTGTCTTAATGTGAAATATCAAATAAGAGACTGAAACATCATGACCTAGATTAAATTATCGTTAGATTTGGATAATATTAGACAAGCCGCTTTATCAAGATACAGGGTGAAAATAATGGCACCATTTTAGTAAGGCAAAGCCCATATTTCATGGCTACAGTTTGTCTCTGATTCCCATAGAATTTCATTTTTGTTCTAAAGTCTTTGAGATCTTTCTCTGTATGTGTTTGCACACTCCTCTAAGCAAGTGTCTCTGTATAAAAATACTTTTGCTTCTCACAGAGTCATGTCAAAAAGAAACATTGATGTCTTATCATCATGTCAGACTCCCGGTGTTTATGGAGAATCTTCTACTGTGCAACAGCCTTCATGGTTCTTATGTGGCAAGCAAAGAAGTTAATTCATGTTGGTTGCTATGTCCTAAGGGCAGAAGGAAATGGAGGCGTTTTAGCAGTACATCCCATCAGGTTGGCAGAGAGCAGTGGGAAGATTCCAAAATTAACCTTTAAAGAAGAAGTGGGAGACATCATAGGTCTTCTCTAGTATATTTAATTTCAGCGCTGTCCAGGAAGATTTGATGCTTCTCCCATTGCATTCTTGTCATTGATAATACCAGAATATCCTACATGTTTTACTCCCACCTGACACTTTACACATTGTTTTCCCTGTCTGACCCTAGGGATATGCATGCTTCTGCTTTTCATCTCTGAAGTTCAATCAGATTTCTTTGTTGTATTCAGATGTCAGTGTGGATAAAAATCCATTCCTTGCAAAATGCATTATTTGACTGACAGAAGAAAATCACCTCTTATTTTGTTAAAGCTCCTAATAACACCAATATTACTATTGAATTTTATCCATGTTTTACATATATGCTGGGAAAGAAGACAAAATTTCACTCCTTGAAAGAAGATGCTTCTAGAAGCCTTTATCCCAAGTGTTCTACCCCCAAAACTTTTCCCTCCAGGCAACTGTGAGATAAGGGACTCTATTGCACAAAAACACTGTACTGAATTGTAGGAAATTGTTAGACATAATTATCCAAACTGTGTCCTAGCACTAGTATTCAAATAACAAGTCATAAGTTATTCTTTCTAAAGCATGTTATGTGTTTCTCAGTTACCCGCTGAAATTGTATTTACAATGCCACCGGCATAAACATTTACCATGAAACAAAGATGAATGCGTAGGCTGTTTTATAGACTTATTTGTGAATTGTTGAATCTATATTAAGGTCCACCAATAAGCTTTGGGTTTTACAGGCAATGAATACATGATCAGAAAAAATGAGCATGTGCCTCTGCCCTGAACATATTATAGCATTTTTAAAAAAAAACTCAGGTAGAGAAGAATTCATTTCTCTTCACAGGGCTTGAGTGAATTCCAAACAGAATTAATAGTAAGTTTTCTATTAACTTAAATGGAGCTGGAAAGGATCAGTTCATGGGCTTTGCACTTATAATGGCAATGACATTACACTTGCTTTGAACAAAATAAGGAAAAGAATTGAATCCTGAAGTCTCAATAAGGTAAGAAGAGTTGTGGATTACACTCAGACTTGAATTACACTGGCATTGCATTGCTGCTATGGCTTGGTACACTGAAAACNTAATTGAATCCTGAAGTCTCAATAAGGTAAGAAGAGTTGTGGTTTACACTCAGACTTGAATTAAGTTTAGTACACTGGCATTGCATTGCTGCTATGGCTTGGTACACTGAAAACATGTTAACATGTTTCAGAGAAGCTGTAATGGAGTCCTGAGACTGCCAGACAGATCAGGTGGATCCAGTTGGGCTTTGTCCTTACAATAAGCCCTCCAAAGAAGACCAAAAATGTATATGAACAGGTGGTCCTGCTACCACAGTGGGAAGGAGAGGTATGGAGACAGACTGCTGCCAGAGGAAGCAGTTGCCCCCTGATACATCACAATGACATCTAGCATTTACAAGGCCTATTTTGTTTCCGGTCTTTTTCTTGGTCACAGTGAGAGAGGACGGGCAAAATATTGGAAATATCTTGCATTGCTATGCCTCCTGGGAGAAGGATTTTACCTATTCTGCAGGCTACTGCTGGAGCAGATGTTCATAAAGTTAATGAGGAGATAGACAATTTTGTGATATTTCAGAAAAAAAAGAATGAAAATATTTCCCACCTGCAATTTTAGAAGAGCAATTTGCCGCATTTTACTGTAAGAAATGCCAAAGAAAAGCCCATTGTTTGGACTATGGTGTAGTTTAGAGGTCTCTGAGGAAAATAGCCCTAGTGGTTGGGGCATTAAACTGAGTGTTTATAGTCCTAGGCTGAGCTTCTGCTGCTGCCCCATATTTCTTCTTTCTGTCACATTAGGCAGTTAATCTCTTACTGCTTGGGTTCTTCTTCTGTAGAGAGGGAATTACTACAGTTCTTTGTTTCACAAACCACTGTTAGGGTGAATTCAGGAGAGAGCTTAGGTGTCCAGATCTGGTTGTGATTTAGCCCCCAGTGCAGAAGTGGAAAACTGAGGGAGTATTATCAGTAATGCATCCACTTTAATGTATGCTTGTGACAGTTTCTATAAAAAACTGTCTTTCATCCTCTATTCTCTGTCCAGGTATCCATCTTTAAAATCAGTATTCCTCTATCCTTTCCTGATTTCTCATCTGACATTGCTCAGTATTGACTTTTAACTTCTCATCAGACTCCAGAGGCAGCAACAATGCAATCCATTCTGCATGAGGGAAAGAAACCAGGCATTTAGATATTGGCTTTAATCAGCATGGCAAAATAGCATTACAGAAGAGTTTTCATTCTGGGCAGTAATATTTTTGGCCGATTACTGCAACAAGCTGTGTGCCTACTGTCTATAGGCCGAGATCTGGGATCTAAACCGGGGTCTTCTATGCACAAGCCAACCTCTGAGCAGCATTTTCAGACAAGGAAAGGTTTGAATGAGAGCTTGGGACTTGTGCAATCCTGCACAGATGTAGCCTGGGACACTTCACTGCCATAAGTAGGATTTTGCAGGTTTAGAGTCAATCTTCTAAAAGAGGCATGACAAGCTAGTTTCAATTTTCTCCTCAAGTTGCTCCAAAACTTCTCTGAATCATTATGTTAATGATGTCAGAGCAAGATTTTTTTTCACTGTTTTACGTCCATGGAAAGTTTTATGTGTCTGTCATATTTCATTACTTTTTATTTAATTTGTAAGAATTTATCTTAAGGATTTCAGTGTTAAGCCTCAGGCCCGTAGTTAGTATATATACTGAACCATACATAGTGGGTTAATATCTTAAAGTTGAAAGTTACAGCCTACCTTGCCTTACATTTACACAAATTACTGCAGACCGTATCCCCGCACTGGCTGCCCCCAGCACCATGCTTCCTTCACTCCTCACTGGAGCCAAAGAAATCGAAGGTGCTCAGCACTGCAGTCCAGGCCAGTCTGGTGCTCTATATTATTTCTAAAATACACACTAACTACATTTTGAGCTACCTCTTGCCAATATCTTGCTTTATATAAAGCATATGGTGATAGCCAGTGGTATATGTGAGAAAGATAGCCAGAGCTGCTACATGGACCTACCTACTTCGTGATTTCACAACTGATGAAACTTTACTTTTTCTCAGCTTTATGCTATATTTTCATGCCACCATCAGTAGGTTATCTGCCATAGGTGGCACTTTTTTACACTCCTAAGAATCTTTACAACATATCGTCCATAAGATTAGGAAGTTATTGAAGTAAATACAGACGGTTGTGTATGTTTTGTGTATGTTTTCTCTATGACAGCTTCGCAAATGAATGCTTTTGCTGGACAATTCAGACTGTTTCTAACCAGGGCACTCCATGTTTCATAACACTGGGGAGAAACCTTGTTTGACAGGCTTGCTCGATTGAGGATAAAGGTAATCCAGGAGGAGATATGTATATTATTTTGGAAAGTCTAAAAAATACACTTAAAAAAAAAGAAAAGCAGCTTCTAAGGAGGGCTAGCAAACCATCAAAGTGTGACTCTAGGCATTCACTCTTGACTGCTGTTGAAGACAGATCCTCAGGCAAGAACGTCCCTTAGTCTGAAACACTTTGTCCATTTTCACCTGTGTTCCATCTTTTCTGTAGTAGATGAGATCTGATTTATCCTTTTGGAAATAGTGTCTATAGCTACACACTGCTGTCCGGTCACTGCATTGTAAAGACTCAGCAAGACATGGTACTTTATACATGCATTTATTTAACCACGTTATATATCAAAAAATCCCTGAATTTATGGTAGTTTGGTAATCAAGCCATTTGAATTAATTTGATCAAAAGTGCAATAAAGTAGGTTTATATGCAATTAACTTTTCAGCAATCCTGGCTCCTACTGTGTATATTGAGCATGAGGAAGTCTGTCCTCATACTCTAGTTGAGTTACTCCACGAGCAATTTAAAGATTTATTTTAATCACATATTTTACTTCTTACACACCTGCTTGTGCATGGCTAAAATCACACTTATAGTTATCCCAGTGTCTTTCAATTTTTATCAATAATAATAAAACTGTATATCCCCACAGAAAAGGTGTCCCTTTGCTCTCATTTCTCCATATTATTTTCAAGCCTTTTGCGATACTAATTCTCCCAGGAGTGAACACTACAAAGATCTAGCATCAGCTTTGATGTAATATATCATAAACTCAGCCTGTATTTCTTGCAGGAAGCCTCAGAGACTGACAGAACAACAACTGTTTTTCTTAAATTTCCATGGATACAATACCCTGAGGTGTGCAATAGGCCCATCTGATATTTAGGGCTGGTTGCTTAACCTTTGGATCTAGGCATCATGCTGGTACAAAATGGAAAGGCATTAATTACCAAAATTAGAAAAAATAATGGGAATTTATTAATGAATCATCTTTCCCCTTAAGCTGTACTATAGCAAGAAATAATCACAATAATAATGAACAGTGCTATTATTGGACCGCATTATGAACACCAGTGATTTTGTACCAAGCTTTTACTGTCAGGGGAATGGTTCATTAACCACAAAGAACACTTCACATTAGGGATTCAGTTTATCTGGCCAATTTAGACATTGTTTAAGTAATTTTTAATTAAAATCGGGATTCTGCATTTTGGAATGGTGTACTGGTTCAAAGGAATTATAAGCACAATTACTACAATCAAGTTGTTAGTAAATGCTTTTTGGTCCAAAAAAAGGTTGGACATTGGTCAATCTGTTAAGCAGCCATTCTGGCCTTCCCTGCAGTTTCAGTTCCAATTAGTAGGGGGGTGGATGAAAAGAGGAGGAGAAGCACAAAACCTTTTCATAACATAGAAAGTTTTTTATTTGGCAAGGGGTAAATAAAGGAAATTCCCTGGAAAGTGTGTTATAGACAGGGAAGGAAGATTTTTGCTTGTAACTTTAATATCAAAAACTGATTTCTTTTGATCAAGCCAGCTGCATGTCACATTATTTGCTGCGGTAAATATCCTTTTGGGGCTGAAATTGAAGCTGGGAAAAAAATTTTGTTTTTATTGTTCACAATATTTCTTCCCATTACAGGATAATATAAAATTAATGAAAATTGCCTTTAGTCTGGAGAAGATCCCTAGCCTCCCAAGAACCAGGTAAGAAAGGTGCCAGTGCTGTATCTTCAGGAGGATTTGGATTTAACCCCCAGTCAGTGTAAATATCATATTATTTCATGGACTTCTATATCTGAACACCTGCTGAGGATCTCTCACAACTGAAGTGTGGGATTCACACCATTTTAGACCTCATTTAAAATGAGAAGCAAACATAATCCATGACTGTAGGTACTATTTCCTGTAAATAAACTAAACTGTACAGTAAGATCTGCCATCAGTATGAAATACTAATTCAAGTTCATTAAGATTAGACATAAGTGAATTTGCTGTGAGTGTTTACACTGCTTTCACTCACCTGGCAGCCAAACTGGGCTCAAAGTGCCAGCATCACTTTCAAGACGGATGCAGTCAGAGAACCTCACTGAGCTGCAACTGATGTCTTGTGGTGAGGGCACTGGAAGGATACAGGCTGTGTCTGCATGAACCAGGGATTCTGCTGCAAGCAATGCCTGTCAAACAATGTCCTTAGAAACCACAAAAAGTCTGATTAAAAATACTTTATAGGTAGAAAGACTCAGACATTCAGGCTATAACAAACTGTGTGGGTGGAGGGTAGAATGATGGCCACTGTAATATTAAAAAATTAGACATCAGAAAGGCACTTTAATGTACCTAAATCTGTCATCCTTCTAAGCGGTGCTGGAGCACGTGCTTCAGGAATTGGGTGCTTAAAATTAAGCATATGCTTCAGTTTTCAGTCCTGAAGAGGAATAGGTTTTTAAACACAGCTTTTAGAGAGGGGCATTCATGTTTTGGCAAACTTGCCTTTCTAATTAGCCAGAAAAAACTGTTGAGTTCATCAGCTGCAAAGCTGATTCACACCAAAGGTATCTAATTCATTTTCTTCCTCTTGAGATTAATTGTGATAAATCTCTTCCAAATGTGCTAAATAATGAAATGAAATGAAACATATTCTTCATGCCTAAATGGATGGTTTCTCACATCCTAATGGAATATTGTTGAAGAATTACAATAGACAGAAATGGTTCAAATACACTTGTTAAGAAGTAATAACAAACAGCTAAAGAAAAACCACAGGGACTCCACTAGGCCAGTTTCTTTTTGATTTCCTCATTTTAATTCACCTATTTTCTTCACACTATTCCCTTTACTTTCTTCGCTGAAGAAGTAATTGAGATGTCTTTTGAAAATTCTAATGACTTCTGAAGTCATATTTTTGTTGTCATTTATTTCACGTGTATGTTCCTCCACAGGAAACAGTTGTGTCTTCTAAATGGGAGAGAAGACTTTTTAGAGATCTCTGATGGCAAAAGAAGGGGTGGGGATGGGGGATGGGTGTATAGGGGAGATGTGAAGGAGAGGAAATTCTGATGGTTCTCCTGTTTGCTGAATGTATTTAAAATGTCTTTCCTTTCAGCGAAAGTGAGAGGTGTAGCCTGTGACGCTGTTCCCCTCAACCTCACTGCACTCAATGACTGATGACGTGGATAATGGAACAGGGAAGGAGGAGGGGCTCATCCCCCCGAGCACGTTACCATCTAGCTTTAGTTTTGATGTCACGAAAAGCTCATACACACACAAGTTAAACAAGATTTCCACTTCCTTGGAGACATTTAGTGAAGTAAATACACCTAAATATGCCCTCTCTGAGATGTTCCGTAGACCTGGTCAGCTTTCCCATTTACTCTGACATTAGAGTTTCTCCAGGCTATTTTGTCTTCTTCATCAAGGACCCTAAAGTTACGTTTAACGGCAGGACTTCAAACAACATGTCTCAGCTCCTGATTATAAAAGCACTTCTATCATTTCTTTCCTACAAATATTTTTCTCTGAGTTTTTCTGGAGTGTCACTCTTAACATGTCCTTCTACTCACTGTCCATCAAATGCTCATTATTTGCATTACTCTGTTAGTGGTCTTGGAGCTAAGACTCAGGCCTCCACTCGTCTCTACAAAAAGCTGCCTCTAATTCCCATTTAGTCTGCATGACAGGCAGCAGACCTTGTCTCTGCTATCAAAGAGAGCTCTTCTGTCTAAAAAGCAACATATGACTAGCTCCAAAACCTGGGAGATAAAAACTGGCATCTAAAAATAAGGTGTCCATGTTTAACAGCAGGGGTACTAACAGAACAAGTTGCATAACGAAGTAGTAAACAGTTAAAGATAGTTATATGATGCAGACTGTTATACCCAAAGCAGACCCGAAATTTAAAAATCATGGTCAGGAACACAGAACAGAAGAAACAGTAGCATGAGGTGGTGAAAGACAATCCGGTCTTCCACTTAATCATGAAGAAAAGGTGGTAAAAAAGGAGACAAGGGGTCAAAACAGAATCAGATGTTTTAATTTCTTCAAAGTCTTTTGTGGCAATTTTCAAACTGGTATCATGAATGCCAATCAGATGTGGGCACCTAATTCAATTTATCTTCTTTGAAAGTTTCCAGAATGCAAATCTATCCAAATTAAGAGCCAGAAATAGAGATGGTGGGGGCTGGAAGAAGAAACACAAAAGCTTCAGAAGATTGATATTTCTTTTCAGTCATCTTCTGTATGATGAATTAAATTTCTGTTACTAACTAGGCACTTCTGCAGACATTTAATGACATGCAGGGGAGAGGCAGTAGGTGTGGGCAAGAGAGGTGAGTCATACCTTGCTCAAGAGGAAACCTGCTGTGATGTTCATAAGGCAGTGAATTAAGTTCAGAAACGCGAAAGTTTCTTTTTCTCTTGTTCCTACCCCTTTCCTTTTCTCTGGTCTGACAGACACCCAAATTCATCGCAGCTTCTTAAAGCTCATTTGTACCATTGATAATTAGGCCTGAATACAAGTCTAATCCTGAAAGATGATAAATCTTTCCTCATTTTTACATAAATGCAGTAAAAATTTATTGTCTTATGTATAATTGCCTCGTGCAGAGGCAAGAACTCTCTGCAGTGAACTGGGAACTTGGCCACCTCTCCTAGCAATGCTCCAAACTAGCTGCGGCATACGTTGTAACAGTCTCCAGGTTTAAAGATGTGAGGGCAGTCATCTGGCTGTTTCTCTACTAGAACATCCTTTTCTGATGATCTGAATAAAAACCAGACTGTTTGGGGTGTAAATCAGGGATGCATGTAAAACTGCGATGCTCTGTCACTGTAAGACTGGAAGTTGTCTGAAGACATTGCCATCTGGTGTGTAGAAAATAAGAGATTTTGATGTTCAAGGAAAAAAGCTCTCGCAAACTTATGGAAGAGGTATGATTTGTTTCCCTTGTTTCATTATAATGATTTTTAAGCAGATTCAAATGTCATTTGTAGGGTTCAAACTGAAGTTACTTGAGCAAGGGAGGAGAGATGATTGGCTACAGGAATGAAAGTCCTCTCTCTTTTGAGACCCTACTGGGATACCCTTGTGAATATAAACCGTCACTCAAATTAAAAATAAAAGCTGCAGTCTGGGATGTTTTATGGTGGCACCACCAGGCCTTAAGTTTCACTTTCTCCCATATTTATTTATTTTCTCTGTGAGCCAGTTGTCCATGCAGAACATGACAGTTAATTATGCCTCTCTGTTTCCCTCTGACAAACAAAGCACAAGTAATGCCAGCAGGGATTAAACTGTTTGCTTTTGGTTTACAAGGAATTAAAGCATGCGTGCAGTAAATTTTCCCGTAAAGGTCTTTCCTAAAGCTGTAGACTGGGGAAATAATATTAGCAGCTAACACTGTGGACACAGAGCTCAGTTCAACAACCTTTAAATAAACGTCCAATATGTTTTCCCCTCCAGATGGACTTTACTCAAGGTGTGTCTACGTGGGCTTCAGCCGGCTGATGGGAGCACGCGTTGCCTGTGCGCCCTGCCAGCCAAACGCATCTGCATCCACAGCCAGTCTGAGAGCTCCAGGTGGTTTCATTAGCCAGGTTGAGTGCTGCACTAGCCACAGCTTACACTGTTTCCAGGTCAGAACCTATTTACACCTGCCCAGCTCCGAGTGCATGCAGGACAGCATGCGCATCACGGTGGGACTGCGAATTCAGTTCTGAATTCAGGATGTTTTGGTGATGGGCTTGCTCCCTCTAACTTCACCATTTTCTTTTCTTGGCTGGTTTACGTCCTATCCAAATACTTTTTTCTAGTTGTTTGTAACAAGGCCTGTTATGTTCAGAAGGACCAGGTGTCTGTGAGAAGGCTGACGAGTAACTAACCGGGCAGATTATAAACCTGTCTGCAAATCTGTCAGATGCCGTCGACCAGAGGAAGTGCCATAGATTGATCTGATGGTATCAAACAGTATCTTACCTAAGCTCTTATTAAATCAGGATGATAGGAAGTTAGTATCCTACGATGGCCGTTTTGAAGCAAATCTGTTCCAATCTGTTTGTGCAAGGCTCAGGCTGTCTGAGACTTGGGAGAGCACTGCTGATTCAGATCTCTTGACAGTTTTAGGAAGAGAACCCCAGGTCTAACCAGGCCTGGGTGCTGGCAGCCTCTCCATCCAAGCAAAGCAGATTCAGTTCCAGCACAAGGCTGCTCTGAACACGCTACTGTGGCCTTTTCTGCAAGCAAAGTGGAAGCCCATCTGCCCTCCGTGGGGTCCCTGGCAGGAACAACCTGGGGGAAAGGGAGAGCGGAGGTGCCAGGGGGAACACAGCCAAAGCCACAAGCTTGACAGCTTGAAAATGATCAGTGACAGCTTCAAGTGACAGGGACCAGGAAGAGGGATGAAAGGTGATCGAGAAAGTGGGATATGTGGTGAGTTATCTAAATAAAGTACTTGAGCTGTAAATGGGGTAGTTCTGTCCAAAAACTTACACTCCACCTCTGTAGGGTAAAGCACAAAAGAGCCACGTGAAGGTAGCAGCATAGAGGGAGATTACCAATGTTTTAGATTTTCTTTGGAAAACTGAGAACCAGTGCCAAAAAGTATTATATGCATTTTATTGAAGAAAAATCTAGAAAGGATACACAAATACAGGTTCTAGCTCAAGAAATCCATAATCCATAAATATCTGGAGCCTGGGAAAACACACCAGGCAAAATACCATTGTATGTTTGTCCTTTTCTAGCACATTGGCTATGTAATTATGCACACTGGAGAATTCCTTTCATGCATATTTTGAAAATAAAGAGTAGTCTTCAGCTTCAGACTATTGTCAGTAACTGTTATCAAAAGCTTGAAATCATTAAGAAGAAAAAAAAGGAAAAAGAAATTCCAGAGCACACTTATTTAAGGTGCAGGGAGACTGGAAAAACCAGCAACAGATTGAAAGTAAAAGGCACTGCAGGTGTAATATTTAATGGAGTGTTAATTGTGCAGTGGCTAAAAATAAATAGGCAGCATAGAGGTTGTTTTGGGGTGAGTGGTTGATTGCAAGTGCTAAGCTCTACAATTAGCACTAAAAATGATGAGCTCACTTTTTGGTGCTACAGTTTGTATTTGGCGTTAGATGGACTTCTCTGTGCAAACTCTTATCAGACACTTACTGAGGAGGATAAGAAGGTACAGGCTGTGGTTTCTGGTAGTCTACCTGCTATTTACTCTAGTGTTTAGGAATATGAACCACCCTCTAATCTTAAAACCTCACATCTTATATTCAACGCGAACTGAACTTCTGTGTAATGACAAACTGAATTATTTCAAGCAGAAGGGTAAGAACACTTTAATTGATTAATTAATTTAATAGCACTTTAATTGTTAACGTTCATCCCTACCCTAATGATGATAAATAGGCAGGAAAGTCTTTTTAGTGTAAGAGAAGAGCTTTGACAGTGTATGTTAACATACACACTATGAGACTCACACCTGAGGATCACCATACGGTACATTTTGTTTCAAATTGTGATTCAGGTTTAGAGCTGAACAAACTCCACCAAACCTTTCACAACAAACTACCCCTTCAGCTTTTTGCTTGCAAAACTTTCCTTATCTACTGCAACGTTCATGAATCCCAATTATTCAATGAATGTTTTTTGCAAGTGCTGCAAACCCATGGATTGTTCAGAACTTCAGTTTTGTGACTATTATCCTGAAAGTCTTCGGTTGTTATTCTTTATTTATAGTTTGTGGTTAGCTGCCTAAAATTATAAGATGATGGTAGTGTTGCCTGACCACCTATAAACCGCACCAAGATTTGACAAGGTGACTTTTTTGATATTTCCATTGCATGCACACCTGTGGTTGGATTTGCGTAGATGTTCTTAACTCTTTGCCTATTACACTGCGGTGAACAAAATTTCATTGCCATGAGTATTTTGACAGAGCAAATAAAAAGGCACAAAAACTACAGTTACAGCAACCATATAAGTAAATGCATTAGCTAAAGAAATAAGTACCATTGAAGCAAATCCTGTAGCTGTATTTGGAGCAATGTCTCTGTATCTACTGTTTTAGTCAGTTTTCTACCATGATTTTGTCTCTTGCAGAATTTAGCATTAATTTTGGAATCAAGCTAGAGATGAAAACAGCTAAAGGCACAAGCAGCTTTTGTTTCTTGGACTGGTCTGTTCATTTGCAAATATATATATACACAATTAATATGCAGACATGACACACATAAACGTACATGAACAGCCTACTACAAAGTTTTTTTCTAGATCCATCACCCTTCGTTCTTGTTTAGATACAGGCACGTTTGCTTTACGTTTGCCTGTACCATTGTATCAAGTCTTTCTGTTATAGAGATAAATAATACATACATATATGTATATCTACATATAGATTCCTTTATAAAAGATGATACCTGGGTAAGAATTTTGGCCGGTATGGTAGCCCTGCGATATCTGTACATTAATAATATTTAATATTGTTATTAATTAACAATTAATATTGTTATTAAGGGGCTGACGCTTGAGAAAAACACTAGTCATTTTTGAAGTTATGTATTTAAGTAACATCACTGTTTGGTTGGGGTAAGGGAGTCAAAAGACTAAGTCTTAAATTTTTGTTGTTTATTATTTTTGTTCTTGCTGTTGCTATTTAAAGATACTCAAGTGCAATGCAACCACTGGTTGTATTTCTGCAGGTAGACATTTGTATATATTTGTTTTCCCATCCAGGAAGAAATGCAGGATTACCTGTCTTAGCTCCATAACAAACATACAGTAGGTATGTGCTGCGTCCTGTTGCTGCTGTGAGAATATATTTCTTCTTGCCTGATCTCCTGTTTTATCACATGCTAAAGCATCAGGATGTTAATGCTGAATATCACTTGTGGAACATCATCCTGTAAGCACAAATGAGTCAGTACTTTCAACTGTTTGCACTTGAACATGCCTGTCCCTTCCCCACAAATTAAGTGAAGCTGATAAAATAGAGTGGAATGGCCATCTATCGGAAACACAACCCACTGAAAAGGTCAGAAACCTAACAGCAGATTTCTATAATTCACAGGAGGCACAAGACATTAAAAGTTACTGCCTCATTCGTGTAACAAAGGTTGTGTCAAGAAAATAAAATAGTACAATATTTATCTATTCTCGTGAGAGTGTTCATCAAAAGATGAGGAAACAGCTTTGAAGAAGATCATTCGTTTAACACTAGGAAGACTTTTTAGCTGTACAATCCACCACAGAAGTGGTAGGTTGCTGCATTTTTGAAACAGAGCAACAAAACACATCTAAAACCCTAAAGGATTAAAAGGAACGCAGCATTTCTTTATTAGCAGTCACAGAGCTCTAGGGTCCTGCTGTGTAAAGCACTGGAGAAACCCAGAATCAGCAAACCATCTCTGCTTTGGGGGGCTGTCCCAGGTTAGGCTGAGCCCCAGCAGGTAAGAAATGATGTGTCCATTTAGGCCGGGCATCTCACAAGCATGACTTGGCTCCTGAACAGAGTGCCCACCTCAGCCATGCTGGGACCACAGTGGGGTCCACCCTATCGCAGCCCCCACACGTCTTGGTTTGCTCTGGAAGGACGTCAAGGGACACGGCAGAATCATACATCTGTCCTCGCCTGGATGACCAGAGTGTCAGTCCCTTCCTTCGAGCCCTGCCAAGAAGCTGCAGTTCAGCATGACAGACGGTGTTTTCAGCACAGCTGCTGCTGCCGGTTTTCATTAGAGGTCCCGATGGAGTATTAAGCCAACCTCTGATAAAGGTAACGAGGCCTCTTAATGAAGGGGCAATTTGGGAAGGCCAGGTACCTTAGTTTCCTGGTGATAACGACACCTCAGAAAGGAAAGAAACTTCTTGCCTTTAAATTCGCTGACCTGCATTCATTTGCATTTGCCTTGTGAACCCCTTCCTGAAAGCCGCCTGCTGCTGCTGTCTCTGACCTTTCCAGCACTTTTCAGGTACTTTCCATAAGACAAATTACAAATCTCACTGAAGGGATGACTGGGCATTTTTTCAGGTTCAAAGCCCAGAACATGTTCCGCTTGCCTGCCCGTGGGAGCACACTGCTCGTGTTATGGCCGTGCAACACTTCTAGAAATCATATGGGTGACTCCCTCGCTATCTGTGTGTGGCCCAAGGGATAATAGCATTTTTTTTTTTTTAAAGAAAACTGACAACTATCAAACTTTCTTGCTATATAAAAGTATATGGGAAACTATGCGTAAGTAACTGTCCCATTACCCATATACCAGTCACATGGAATAATGACTGTTACAGTATTGAGCACACATTGCTTATTTGCTTAAATCCTTCTTTTAACTTCAACTCTGAAAGCTTCCATAGGATGTCAGAGTCTTATAAGCCTTACTCTGACTTGCTTTTACACTAAAGAAATTGGCTGTGACTCTATCAGACAGACCTGGACTTGTAAATGGGCCAAGAATTGCTTAGAACTGGGAGACTGATTTGATTCCTTAGTGATTTGATTCCTTCAGCAATGCCCTTCACTGCTTCCTTCAGGATGTACAAAGAGGATCCAGACACTTCACAACTTCAGAGTCAACGTTTTCCCTAACAGCCTTCCAATTTGTTTATTGAATTAATTCTAATGGCAGTGAGGTTTGTATCATCAAATTAAATTTATTATCCCTTCTCTGTGGAATCCTCTGTGTGTGTTAAAATGCATTCACATAGTCTTTGTGCAGTCAGTTGTCGTATTTCAGCTGCTTTTTTGCAGATATATATGACTTTATATCAATTTTTTTTCAATGTACAATAACCTTTTAATTGGTAATGCGTAGTGCATAAAGAAAAAGTTATTTGATTTGTGAAAAAGAAAATCTATCATGGCTTTTTTAATTGCCTCTTTGTTATTTATATCTTGAAATATTATCCATTAATCATTTCTGAGCTGTTAATAGCAAATTTGTATCCATTAAAACACTGATCTGAAAAACCAAGAAGACAACATTTGAAAAAAATGCTTATTATGTTGGATAAGGTCCAAAAATAACGCAATAGTATGGTGTATATACATATAAAAAATAAGTATTCTTTTGACCAATTTAAATATATATTTGTATATAATAATATAATATATATGTTATATAAAAAAGATAAAGGTATTATTTTAACCAATTTATATTTTCAATATAAATATGTTAACCAATTTTATATAAATTGGTTAAAATAATACTTTATATGTATTTTTATATATCACATATATATTACATTATATTAAATATATACGAAATGGTAAAAAGAATACCCATTCTCTCTTTATAGCTGCTGTTTGTATTGAACACTATATATGTATGTGTTGCTAAAATGCTAAGGTTAAAGAATTTTGTTTCAGCTTTCATGTTATAAGACAGTCATAAAAATATCTTGAAAAACTTGAACTGGAACATGATTTTCAACAAAATTTGTTGATAATGTAAAGAAATACTGGGTTTGGTTTTTTTCCCCAAACCCAAATGTTTCCATTATTATTTACAGGTTATTTTAACACTTCTGAGGGTTTTTCCCCCCCATTTCTGCATGAAAAGATCGCTGATTTTGGTGTTCCCCGGGGAAGGGAATTTTTTTTCCCGAAGAGTTCCAATACTATGGAATAACAATTTAAAGTTTAGCTGAGCAGTTCCTAGTTTAACAGCTTTGTCCAAAGGTTTTGTATCTTATTATTTCCACAGATCAATAATCCACACACTACAATACACAAGGCTTCCCTTTAGGATTTTAAACCTGCCCACATCTCTTAATCACAAAGTTCTTCCCGGATTAAATATTTCTCTGCATCTGGCATAGTAGTCAACTGTGATGAGAAAGGAAGTTTCTCAAAGCGGATAATGAAAGATTAATATTACAAGTGGGAGTCAAAACTGCAGTTGTAGAATGTGCTCTTTGGCAGCCTATAAGATACAAAAACTAACAAGTAGCAACAAAATTGTGTCTTCTTGCTCATGGGAAGTATCTAACCTGCTGCCGAGGTATACTCACTGATCGTTTTCCTTCATTTTATAATCTCTACGTGATTTCAGTATCATCTGTCCATTGCATAAGAGAGATTTATGTTTCATTTCTATTAATATTTCCAAAGGGAAGGTAATCAGATATAAAACGCAAACTACTGGTGGTCTATAAGATACCACAGGTTGGCCACATAATGATTGAATATTTAAAAGCTAAACACTTGCATGTTTCCATATACATAAATGAGGAAACAAAGTAGGCAGGATGAAATGCAAAATTTGGTGGTAGTTGGTACATAAGGTGGTCTGTGGGATTTATTTTACTCCCCTTTTATTTTGTTCTGCTAAGATTAGAAGACTCTTTCATTAAAAAAAAAAAAAAAGAAATACTGATCTAAAAGATAACAGATGACGAAAAAAAAGCTGACAGATACAAAGATTTCAGCCATGTACACATTTCAAAGACTTCCCTTTAAAAATATATAAAAAGACATCAAACAAAACTACACAGATAATTCAAAAAGCCTGAAACCTAACATCATTTGAAATTTCACACTGGAAGGCCATTTCCATCTACGACTTAAACCTACACTGCTAAAATCGGTGCAATCCTTGCCCTCGAATGAAAGCAAGGAGGTATGCCCTATGTTAAACATATTTTGGAATATAACCTCAATTACAGATTGTATGTATCTGTCACAGCACAAATAACATTTTTTTTCTTATTCTAAGAACTAAAATTAGAAACGCTATATCACAGGAATGAGAGACAATAAAAGTTTAGTTGTAGCAATTAATAATACCTTTTACCAAGCTTTTCATCCTCAAAGTAAGTTAGTAATTAATCCTTAAAAAGCAAAGCTACTTGAAGGACATGTTGTAAATAAATTATCTGAAAGTGCATTTTCATCTTTTTTCAAGAATTTCTTGCTGATATGTCTAATTTAGGGAAAGGGAATATGATTCACAAGCATAGCTCAAATTGTGTTCACCCTTAAAGAGGTCTGACTCATAACATGGGATTATTTTTCCTTCCAGAAGACCAATAGGAATCTCCACTGACTTAGGTGATCCTTGGAAAACATCCTTAATTGTTGGTCTAATTTCCAAGTGTATGAACAGAAATTAGTATTTAACTAGTCCAGTCACATTTGAAAGCTGTCATTATTTACACTCGAAAGGGGAGACATAAAGGCTGAAATATTGATGACTTACTGAAATTTCAAAGGAACGTGGTGTTTGGTCCTGCATCTCTGACTGCCATGATTGTCAGCTTAGCTGACATAAAAGGGGTTTTGTCATTATGAAATAAATTTGTTTCACCATATTGATATTCTTACTCTGACGTTCCCTTCTCTGTGAAATTATGACAGTTATGTTAAACTGGGAAGCGTCTGGTCGTGAACCTCCGCAACTGCAGATCTGTTGCCTAATTGGTCATGACCACATTACATCTTTTCCAATATGATTTTCTTTGTCTACATGAGGTTCTAACAGCTGCTTAAAGGATATTAATGTGTTAGCAAACATGATTTAATTCCTTTTAGTTCCTGTAGTCTGGAGAAGAAGAGCAGTAGGATCAATAAACACAGTTGTCTTTTTAACGTTGTCACTTACCCGATACAATTTGGTAATGATCCATCGGTCAGATTTTATACCAGGAACTAAAGATGCATAAATACCTTCAGGAGAAATATTTCCAACTTAATGTTTATTCATCCAAAAGAGAGCTTTAATGAAGAATACTGTGGAGGAGATGACAAAAGCTTAAGAAAAAAAAAAGCTTGCTTAGTTCACACCCAAAGTATATTTTAAGACTAAGAACATACCTGCATATACATTTTAAAATAATTTCCCATGTATTCTGCTATATTTCACTTTTTCTTTTCATTTCCTATTCTTTGTTCACCCACCAAACCTAGCCAAATCTAGTGATATGCACACCATCCACAGAAGGGGATTCCTTAGCCCTTGTGCTCCCACACTGTAGAAGTGATGTGGTAGAGAGGTCCCCAGCTCTGCTCCATCCCCTACCTTCACTCTTAGAGGTGGAAAGTGAGCAGACAGTGACTGCTGTCCCAAAGCATGAGCTGGAAGATCTCATGCCCACATTTGGGAATGGTAATGTGCTGCAGCAGATACAGAACTGGGGTGTGTTCAGTGTCCCTGTCTCATCTCCAGGTTGTTCCTTTGCAAAGAATAAAGATTATTTATGATAATAAATAATTATTGTCTCCAGACTGGAGACAACTCCATCATAAATATTCTCTATTCTAGGAAGTTCGCACTTTTGGTTCCTGTAAGTAGCTCCTTCCTTTATTTTGATACCTTTTTGTCCCTCTGCCTCCCAAACCCAGCTACGCAGCTGCAGCAAGGCTGAAAAAGGCTGTATAGCTGTCGTTCTTTAAAACTGCAAAGAGTAAGGAGGATGGGAACCCCCTCTGCAGATACTGGGTTGTTGCATTTTATTAGATCTGGTTCCTTAAGGGAAGCCATATTAAAAAAGCATAGGCTGGATTTTACTCTGCACCGTAATAATGTTCCTAGTACAAAAGGTCAGTTGTGGATTGGTTTCTTTTCTTTTATATCAAGAAACAGCTATGCTTGATTTCAGCTTCTCAGAAAAGAACTAACTTGGACAAAAATGTGCATCTATCATCGAAAACTGCAAGCATGACCAGAGGTTCATGGACTTGGACATGTCTGTACTGTAAAGAGATCACAGTTCTCTCTCCCAAGAACTGACTTCACAGTCACCAAAAAAGAGCAGGGGTAATCTGGGTACTTCAATGTAGCTTGGTGGTTCCTCACACCGTTTTTAAAACCAAAAGGAAAAATTGTCAGATGACTGCTCTCCAGGCTAACAAATATGTACTGAGACAACTAGTATAGGGCCAAACCTTTCTTGCCTCGCCTTTCCCCAAGTTTACCCCTCTCTGAACCCATGAATCCAAGGCTAGAATTGGGTTAAATGTGGTTGTAGGAGGGACTGTACAATCCCAGTTGATGCCTATTGTAAGGTCTTTGGGAGGGTGACCACTCTCCTGTCCTGTGTTTGTGTGGTTTGGTAGGCTCATAGGAGCCACTGCTGTACAAACTGGGGGAGGGAAGGACTTTGGGATCACTGTGTTAACTGTCACATACCTTGTCATTTCTGAGGAGGACTGCAAGGAAAGTGACGACAACTGCCCAAGCTTCCAGAAAAGGGTTAAGTCAATGATGGGTACTGATTTCCACTAGTTGACGATACAACCATACTTACTTCTGCTCTAAAGAACAGGACCTTGTAACTATTGGCCATGGACAACATTTCCATGTCAAAATTCGATGTTACTTCAAAAAACAGTGTTAAAAAACATTTTCATAATTAAAAGAAAAATAGGGCTAGAAACATTCTTGAAACATTCACAAACCTTTTTGCCTGAGTGTGGTCTCTGCTGGCCAGTTGTATGACAATATCTGGCTACAAACCACCCTCTGACTACTAATTCAGCCATAAATTAGACCCATAGCGTATACTGTCAAGGTGTCCCTGCCCTCTGAAAGAGTCAACAAGAGCAAATCCAGTGTCATCTCCCCTTTGCAAGGCTTAGAAGATTGCCCCATTGGATCCTGGTAAATGAGTTTTAGCTACAAGGCTTCATTATTGTTTGAAAATAAATTGCAAGGCTTTCTGAAGAAAAAGTCATAGATATGTAATTATAATGCAAGTTAATCCTCTCCTTATCATATATAATAAAGTGCTTTTGTGAAACACTGTATACATGTTCTGAAGACTATTGTGTTTACTGGATGAAAAAACAAATCTCCTAGAGAAAAAGCCGTATCTTTGACTTAAGATACATAATCAATAACCTTGCAAGGCATTCAGACTACATATTCACTAAGGAGCTGCTTTAATCAAACACGTCCATGTCTCTTTTAGGATAAATCCCTGTTGTCAGCCACACTAAAACAGTATTTTCAGCTCTTGTTTTCATAACGTTAGTCCTACATGACAGTTCTGTGTCATCTGACAACCCTAATCCATCTCAAGGTTAGAATCTATTTTGTATTTCAAATCTCCCAAATCTCTGACCACTTAGTTTAAGTAGGATTAACATAAGCACCAGAAACCACAGAGAAGCAACAAAAGCCAAGATTACGCTTTGATCTGCTCAAGTAGACATTTGCTGAACTCCAGCAATACAACGAGCAGCAGAGCAGAGCAGAACAGGAAAGCACAAGCCTCAGAGCAAAGCTGTGCAATGGATGTGCATTGGTAGAAAATTACCAGACACATTGTGTGCTTCATTAAAATGTTTTACTCGGAAAGTTAGGAGAAAAATACCAAAACTGTTCTTATCAATGAAGCAGAAGCAGATTTTGCTTCAACACAATTTTTAGTCCACTGAACAGACTAAAACCACTCGGGAAAGTGTTCCTCGTGATACTGGAATTTAAATCAAAGGTTTTTTTGGCCCTATACATGCACTATTATGCATTTGAATGAGAAGTATTTGTTTACTTATAAGTGGAGAGATTACCTTTAACAATTAACTCAGCTGACAAAGTTGTGTAAGCCTGGTCTGCTGCACGCCACAACCAGAGGGCCTGATCCTGCATTTCTGATGCAGGATTGTCTTAAGATAAATTAATAAAATGATTAAATGGAAATGGATTCATTTTCTGTTTCCTGGACTTAGAATTTATTTTGTAGGACAGCGTTTGTGGTTCTGTGCTCATGCGGGTGGGTACAGTACAAAAGGAGCTTTGTCCACTGATAACCCAAGAAAGTAGATTAAATGTCTTTTTACCATTTTTCATGAGAGAAATTAAAAAAAATAAACCCAAATATCTTAAATACTGAAATGAGATTTAAAATACGTTTTCAAATTATTTCTTCCTGTCCAGTTGTAGCCTTGTATAATCAGTCACATTTTAATAATCTTTTACCCCTCGCATATTTTTTCCTTAACAGTCTGATTTTCAAACAGAAGCCTTCCACTGAAGAAAGAATGCTGATATTAATCTCACATTTTAAAGCACAGTGTGAGTGTTGTACATATTCTGAATATGAGCTTTTGCAAAGCATCTTACAGAACACGGTCTTGTTGCCTGATGCTAGAACAACGAGCATTTTTTTTTAGTTTTGAAATACTGTGGTTTTGCATTCATTATTCTTTTGTATGTTTTTTACACCTTCAGAATAATGGTGTCATATTTCTTATTCCCTGAACTAACTAGTATTCTTCACATTTTTATTTTGTTTTGGAGGGGTTTTTTTTGCTGCTGCATTAATGTTGAGTGTTCTGGCGTCTGAGTCTAAAGTAACACTAATGAGAGAAAATATAAGTTTTTAAAATAAATGCGTATCCATAAAAAAAAAGAAAAGGAGAAAGACTCCTCTCCTCTCCTCTCCTCTCCTCTCCTCTCCTCTCCTCTCCTCTCCTCTCCTCTCCTCTCCACCAGCTTTAAATTGCTCCTGGTCAGTTTTGGGATGGGTAGTGGAGTAGGACACTGGCAGAAATGATGGGGTGTTACATTCAGATGGGTACAGGGACAAAAGTAAAAGGTATAGTAGAGGAATTGCAAACACTGAAGTGTTTTTTTTTTTTTAAGTTGGCATCAAAAGGGACTCATCGATGCTGTCTTTCACAGGCAGGTGTCATTCAGCATCGCTGAGCTTAAGTGGCTGAACTTGAGCCAGCTCCATGCATAGCACTGTGTTCAGCTCGCAAAAGTTCCTTTCAAGAGGCAAGCCATCCCATTCTCTGACCCACAGAACAGTGTCAAGTCCTGCAGAGGACCTTGAAGATACAGCAGGAAAGGAGCTCCTTGGAATTATGCAGCAAGCCCATTGGATTGCAGTGATTCATGACTGAACTGCTGGCTTCTGTCCTAAGGCAATATAGGTAGGCAGAAGATGCTTTCCCATCTGTGCTGTTAATGAACAGTGGGAGTGTTCAATGTATCTCTGAAGGGACGTTAAATTCTTGGCAGTCCCTCACACCTGAGCAGGGAGTGGGTCCCAAGGCAGCTGAATCCTTCTGGCAGCCAGTTCCCATCTGTCCCAGTTCAAATATGACAGATCACCTGCAGCCAGGTCACCTGACAAGGGCTGGTTTGGGGACATGAGGGGGCAGCCAAGGTTGCACCATTCTTAAGTGCCTCCTGAAACAGCCTGGGTACCAGTACAGCCAACAGTACTTGAAGGAGCTACACCCTCCTCCCTTGTGTTAGTCTATTGAACACACAGCCAACTGCACGTCATGGGACATCAATCCTGATATTTTCTAGTATTCACGGTATTAGCAGTCTTCCCAGTCTGGGGCTGCAGAGAGCCACACTGAAGGTTGCCCTAGAAACCAGTGCCGCTCCTGCCATGGAATTGGATCTGTCTTCTCCACCCCGGGACTCAGTACCCTCCCACTATTAACCGGTCTGGTGAAATTATCATCCTAACCTCAATAAAGCAGTTCATTATTTTCAATGTTGTAATTCCATGGGAATGCTTATAAAGAGGACAAGGTAGGAAACTGTGAGGGATGATGGGATTCTGCAATACAATAAAAAGGGATTATTTTTCTTAATAAAAAGGGCTTTTCCAAGTCTTGCAAGCCCAAAGCACTCAGCTCTCCTTTCAGTACAGAAAATCCCCTTTTTTTTTTTTTTTTGAAGCTCATACACGGTAAAATGCTCAGCTGAGTCTCCCCGTGTCTTTTCCTCTCCAAAAAATCTGGTAATGTTTCCCACGATATGATGTTATAGGAAAATCGCCTTTACTCTACAGCTCTTAGCTGACTTTGAGGGGTGAAAGCTAGATCAACTCAGATCTGGTTTAATTTAGACACTTGTGTGCATTGCAGAAAGCAACTCCTTTTCCTAATGTAACGTCAAAAAAACCCTATCACTATTTTTGTATAATTTATAGGTCTTTTCAGGAAAAAAAAGTCGGAATAGTGGAGTTTGGGTCCATCAAATATTCTCTTTCACTCAAACAGCTGTTTTTAAATCGACCTGTTTCACAGTCAGGACAAATCTGAGCATTTTAAAGGGGAAGCAGCCTCTGCTGACGTGTTGTTTTGCTTCGTGCATGCTAGGAACTCAAACGTGGGGTTAGCACACTAGAAAAAAATGGATCCTAGCCACCACGTTACTGACTTTCTCTGGCTTTTCTACTGGAGAATTTATCTTTGTGTAACTAATTTAATACTTCATGGGAGAAAAAGAGAAAGATGGTAGTCTTATGATTTTCCATGTAATTGCGATTTGGGGACAGGGGGCGCAGGAAGGCAGGGAGGTTGCTACTCATTAAATTTTAATTAATAAAATTCAGACAATATATGTCCAACTTCTTTTCTCATTTACTTTGGTGTACAGCTAGACTAATAAGATGAAATAACTTGTGCCAGCGTGGCACTTCATGTCATGGTGAGAAGGATGCATCCCATTGAATATTGTCCAGACGAACAGAGATAATTCTCCAAAAATAGCCAGGAGGAAAATATCTTCTGTGCCCATTTCTACTCATCAGTGTATGTTGTTCATGCATTAATCTGTGTGGTTTTCTGTTCAATCTGGCAAATCAGTATGTCCAAATCAGTATGTCCCAGTAAAACTTGTTTCTGCAGCTAATCTACTGATTTAATAAGACAAAATGCATGCTATAAATTCTTCTCTTTTCTTCTACACTCAGGGAGAAGAAAATGCAATCAGTAACATTTAATCTGAATGAAAACCACTTACCTATTGATGCTGCATGAAATAGAGGCTTGGAGAGAGACAAGGAAAAGAGTTCACATCACCTACCTTAGACTGCTACTATAAGACTAGAAGACCTCTTAGCTAGTCAAAGATTCCTCGTAAGGGCAAAACAAACAGGAACCTAGCTCAGGTTCTGTGAATCATCATATGAAAAAAACCCAAAGTTCCCCTGACCCTCCAAGAGCCTCATTTCCTTGCTAAGACATAGACCTTCTAGTCTAAAAGTTAGGCAGCGTGAATATCCCTGCATATATGTCAGCTTTGTATATCCAGCTTTCAAATTACAATCAATTTTCCTTTCCTTTGTTCTATTTTTACTGCTCTGCTGAAATTACAGAAGCACCAACCTGGAGTGCATCCAATAACCATTACTTCTCATGGATAATAAAAACTGACCCACAGCCAACAGGAAAATGGAGCGATAGAAACTTGACAAAGGAATCTTTTCTGTATGGGCTTTGATAATCCTGTTTTCCACTCCCTTTCAGGACAGTGAGAATGGGACTACAAAAATATCCACTGCTTGGATCAATCACCTCTGTCATGGTACCTCACGTCTATGATCCCTCTTTCCATTTCATATCACAAAAATCTTCCCATATTCACTTTCAAAGTCTATCCTTGATGTTCCTTTATTCTTTTTCCACATGAATAATCTATGAAGCTATTGATGCCCTGCACTTACACACTTCCATTAATGCTGAGCTTGACATCCAACATATATTTTCTTCCTTTCATGGGAGAAGTTCCTCAGGTCAATCTAGTATCTTTGCTTGGGGCATATACACTCTTTATAAACCTTTAAATCCCCTCCAAATCTGTACATATTCTGCATTTGAAGCCCACTTAACATTAACTAAGGATTATTTTGCTGTGACTTATCATAATAGTTTCACCATCACATTTCAACTATTGCCTTCCTGTTGACACTCTGTATGTATGTAAGCGGCACATAGCAATTTTTTTCTTACATGTAATATGTTTTTTAAAACGTCCTGGATAACAAGTTGGGCACATTTGGTACATGTTTTTCTTTA
This sequence comes from Himantopus leucocephalus, assembly GCA_003993805.1. Lineage (NCBI taxonomy): Eukaryota > Metazoa > Chordata > Aves > Charadriiformes > Recurvirostridae > Himantopus > Himantopus leucocephalus. Next base: position 27,915,484 of record RSEF01000007.1, on the reverse strand, counting down.
ATCTAGTTTGAAGGAAGCTATGGAAATTTAAGAAAATTGAGAAACAAGACCTTTTTTAGCTTGGCCAGTCAACAGCTTTCTACTTAAAGTGATGCACAGGAGAATCTGCGTCTGTGTTCCCCAAAGATTGTCCAAGAAGATAACCCACTTAGACTGGATGCAATACAAAAGTAGTCTGAAGTCAGCAGCAAGTCTCTCCTTGACTCCTCTAAAAGCAAACTTTCATCCAGAGAGAGAGAGAGAACAGGTATTAGAATGCTTCGCATTTCTTCATTCTGAACTAGCTAGGCTGGAGGTACAAAGAGACAGACAAAATCCATTAAGTGTGTTGAGGAAGATTCATGGTGTCTAGCTTCTTTCTACCCATTATTATGCTGGCAGTTTCAAAAAGGTGTCAATTTTCTGTGCCAAAATATGTGACTAAAACCACAAATTCTCTTTGGGATTCATGAGAAGAGAAACTACTTATTTGTGATTCATGATGAAAATATACCTCATATATGAGTATAAAAGTAGCCAGTTTTGTGTTGCATAGAAAATAACCTTATAAATATCTCTTACATTGAATTGCTTATAGTCCTCTTGCTTTATATGCAGGATAAGCCCTGGGTTTGAAGTGTGTTTATTATTTAAAGGCTTGTTTTGATATATCAAGGTCTCTCCCATTCCTCCTGATCATCCTTTCCTTTGAAGGTTCACTACCTGATTGAAATGAGAATTTCCATCCACTGCATCAAACAAGCAATGATCTCTCCTGAAAGGTTCTGTATTTAATGGCATCGTGTGTGACGAGAGAAGAGAAGGGAGGGGAAAATTTTTTTCCCAATCTCCCTGGTCATCTCGTTCAATGTAATAATGTTGAATCTCCCATATCACAAATGGCAGAACTAACCTAACCTTGGTGTTTCTCTAATAAATAGAATTCAAGCCCAGGTAATAAATGGGCTGTATATTTAAGACAGAATGAGAAGCCCAGAGGGGAAGGCAATGCACCCAGTAAGGTCAAATACCTTTATCTCATCCATAACTATAGTTACCCACTATACAACTTTGAACCATAGGAGGAGACAAGAAAATACAAATGTTAAAACACATTTTGTATGTTGGAATATTTACAGATGAGTACCTTTTCAGTATTAGCTTCTGTACTTAGATGCTTTCCTGGAGGTGCTTCATTCTGATTTCTGTTGTTAGTACCATTAATTTGTTCATGTTAGCAAGCCATATGCAATAGGACTTCCCGAAAACCTAATTAAAAAAAAAAAAATTTTCTTGTTTTCCTGGGAGTTCTCAAATTCTAAAAGCAAACTTTGTAATAACTTTTATTTACACGGTAAATCACTGGGCAGCCATTGAACTCAATGGAGTTTGGTTTGTTTGCAGCAAGTAAGGATCTGNTTTCTTGTTTTCCTGGGAGTTCTCAAATTCTAAAAGCAAACCTTGTAATAACTTTTATTTACACGGTAAATCACTGGGCAGCCACTGAACTCAATGGAGTTTGGTTTGTTTGCAGCAAGTAAGGATCTGTCTCTCCGCTTCTTGAATTTAGTGTCCTTACCTTCAAGTAGCTTAGTGTTACTATAGGTTTGACAAATATACTGGGGAGACAAATCACAGTCACTATCTTGGCTACTCTGGAACAATGGAGTTTTCTAGAATTCAGATAAACCTCCTTGAGAAGAAGAGAAATGCTATTGGAACCGATCTTATACTTTTTAATTATCTTACATTACAGCTACAAAGCAAGTCCAAAATTCACCACATTCTTTCTAAAAAGAAGGTGCTTTTTTGATCTTGTCTTCTGTCACATAAAAGCATAGCAAGATATGGGTACACATACCTTCTTTTTATATATACACTCAGCACTGATGAGGCCTCAGCTGGACAGCTGTGCCTATTTTTCATCCCCCCCAGTTCATGACAGAAATGGAGAAACTGCAGATCCAGGCGACAGCAACTACAGCAGTGGGGTATAGACCATATGATCTACAGAGAGACACTGGTGGTGCTGGGCTTGATCTGTCTGGCAAAGAGAAGGCTGAGAGGTATCTGCCTGAAATGTGTTACTGTTTGAAGGGTGATGACAAGGACGATGGAGCCAGGTGGTGCTAAGTAACACCAGGCAGTGTAATAACGGGCAGTGATCAAACTGTGGCTGGCAAGCTTCAGGGTGGACATTAGGACAAAACACTTACCGGGGAACACCAATGCACCTCTGAAACAGGGTGTCTGTAGAGGCTGATATATTCATCTTTGGAGGTTTTTCAAAACTCTGAGTGGACAAAACAATGATTCAGTGATGGCAGTAGTACCACTTCAAGGAAGGTAGGCCACGGGACCTACTAACAGGCAACTGAACAGGCTTCTGCTCCTGCGGAGATGTTAAAAGAACAGAAAAAAAAAAACCCAGGAAAATATTAGTCATACTCAATATATTTGCTCGTGTGGAGATGTTAAAAGAACAGAAAAAAACCCAGGAAGATATTAGTCATACTCAACATATTTCAAGAACACTTTCCAATATGGTGGTGATGAGGACAGGACAGAAAAGAAAATTACAGTCTTTTTGTGAGTGTCAAACCTGGATGCTAGAGTACTTGCACATAAAATAGTGGCTGCAAACGACACAGCATGAACTTGATATAGCTTGATCATGGACAAATGTTAGCATCTGTGCCTGAAAATCCTGTTTGCTTGCTAGATCTGTGAGTCAAATTGTATGAAAACCTGATTTGAAGTCCCTTCTGGTTACCTTCTAGTTCTACCTTCTGGTTAAACAATAAGGGAATACACATTTAGGCAAAATTGGTACAGGCTCAGGCAAAGGCCACAATAGCGACACTTCAAAATGGTAGTGTTTTAGATTATTCTGTGTGTGAAGGTCCCACTGATTTATCTTCATTGATGAGGAGTGAGGTTGATCGTCACAACAGAATCATAGAATCATAGAATGATAGAATGGCTCAGGTTGGAAGGGACCTTAAAGATCGTCTAGTTCCCAACCCCCGCCATGGTCAGGGACACCTCCCACTAGACCAGGTTGCTCAAAGCCCTATCCAGCCTGGCCTTGAACACCTCCAGGGATGGGACATCTACAACTTCTCTGGGTGACGTGTTCCAGTGCCTCACCACTCTCAGAGTGAAAAATTTCTTCCTGATATCTAATCTAAATCTATCCTCTTCCAGTTTGAAGCCATTACCTGTTGTCCTATCACTACGTGCCTTCCCTTCTCCAGGCTGAACAACCCCAACTCTCGCAGTCTGTCTTCACAGGAGAGGTGCTCCAGACCTCTGATCATCTTTGTGGCCCTCCTCTGGACTCAATCCAAGGAGAATCACCTCCCTTGACGTGCTGGCCATACTTCTTTTGATGCAGCCCAGGATGCATTGTCTTTCTGGGCTGCAAGCGCCCATTGCCAATTCATGTTGGCAATCCATTCTCCACAGAGTCTACATATCTGAAAATGGCAGTTTTCTGAATTCACTGTATTGCATTCTTCTGACTTCCATCACACAGTGTTGTTATGGTTTTGTTGATAGGTTTTGATGACATCAGGATATATGTTCTGACCCAGAAGATTTTGTGCTTTACAACTGAAAATTTAGCTTGCACATAACCTTGTATCATCTGGTTCATTGGTCTACCTCTCAGATATTCAGCACATTTTGTTTGTCAATAGAAAGGAGATTTGGCAGCCTGACATCTGACATACACACCAAATGCCTGACCCAAGATTGCTGAGTCTGTAGAAGTACTGCTTTTGATGCAGAATATTTGCAAAGACTTTGATCTAAAAAATCAATCATTTTTATGATATCGGATGACATTTCCTTTATTGTTATCCCTAAATCCATCATGAAGCATTGCTATATAAACAACATTAAAAAACGTTAATCGGTGAGCACAGCCCTGACTAGTATACCCAGCAATGAAAAGTTTTGACATCCTGAATTCGCAAGACATCTCTCCCACTGAAATATGCTGAAATGAGTGAACAATGCTCTCAAGCTTTTCCGCTCGGTCAAGTTTTTGCTGTTAATATCAAGGAACTTGGCTAGGTTCCTTTAAACTCCCTCTTCTGATGTTTTTGCCACCAGCTTCATAGTGATTCCACATCAGAAAAATCATTAAAACTCATGCATTGTGATTTCCAGTTTCAGCTTTAAATCTTTTTATAATTCTTTCCTAAGACCTGATGCTTTGGTATTGTGTCAGCACCTTTTGGCTTCAGGTAAAGCCAGGTCCTGACTTACTTCAAGAATACATGTTGTAAGAGGCCACTTCTGTTCCAGACATTGGAATTACACAAGACAAGCAAATCAGAGGACGGATAATGTAGGGAGCATGAAAGGATCTTATCATTGTCAGAATGGGTCATAAAGCTAGCCATTTCCTTATTCATTAAACTACACTTCATCCACTGTGTAAAAACAACTATCCAAGAAATGTAAGAGAAATGAATTAGAAAGTTGTACAAAAGAGTAAAAGGACAAGCCTCAGGGAAGCAAGGGAAAAATGATACCAGCCAGGTCAACGATATCTTTAAGGGCAACCATTAAAAGAAAGTAGATCGTTAACTGTTGTTTCAGATTCTGTGGTGTTCTTAAAACAATGTACTTTACTTCTTTCCTCTAACCTGGTATATTACTTCTTTGTTTGTTTAATGACACCAGACATGTACTTAAGAAAATTGCACACCAAGAATCTGATTTATTGCCTAGGATTCTATTTGCATGAAAAAAAAAACCACCAAAGCAGTATTTGACAGGTACATATCAATTCAACTCCTAAGGGGTGCATTTTGAGTCAATTGTGTGAGGAATTAGGCATGCAGTTACTTACAACATTTATTTAAATCTGTGAGCATTTAGTACTTCTCAGGAAATAAAATTACAAGCAGGCGGACTGGTTTCAAGTACATTGCAAGTACAACTTTGCCATCCTGACCCACCCAAAGCCCAGCCATTTCAGTCTACAATATCCCAAATGATTTCAATTAAACTTCATTTTTATCTTGGTTCTGCCATTTCCAAGCCACTGACAAAAATGATTTCAGGTTGCCTGGGGCTAGTCCAACCAGCATGAGTTCATTATTAGAAGAATGATACCTGGCTGTTCCTCTGCATGTCATCTTCAAAGTACGTTCAGAAGACCATCTAGGAAAAAGTTTGTGGAAGAAAATCTTACTTGTTACAAAGGCAAAGATGCAAAACTCAGAGGATTTAACATTCTACCGAGGACAATACATCTTCTGTGCTAGCATAATGGATACAAATGCATTTCATTCAGAAATCAGTTACCAGGACAAGCTAATTGACTTAAAACTGCTGTAGTGCCTGCACACTAGTTGGCAGAAAAAGGAAAAAATACTGATAAAAAGAGGAATAATTATTTCATACTTACAGTTACAGCTGATTGGGAATTTGCCAGCAAAACAAATTTGTAATAAAATATAAATTTGTCATTGCCATCTGCTCCTCAAAGTCCTAAAACTTTATGAACATTGATGCACAAAGTCTTAAAATACCCATGTTATACAGATAGCTGTTTATTATCCTGTTTTATAGAGGCACAGCTTTGTGTTGGCCACTTGCATAAACCCGAATTTAATGCTATGGAAGCACCTTTGGGTCAGACTTTTAGGTGGGCAATTCCTGCATACTATCTGTGTCACTCGAGCTTCTAAATTGCTGTTCAGGAGCCCAGGAAACAGCGTCTTTGTAGGTCAGGATTTTAAAATAATCTTTGAACTTTGATTGGCAGACATACATGCTGATATAAGTGATATACCCGGAGAAGAAAAAGAAGTGGAAAGTCCTAAGGATGTCAGCTGAGGAATCTGACCTAATGTATTTCAATATGTAAGGAAACTAGCTCTTTCTTCATTAGAGAAGGGGCTGAGCTATGAATGAAGCATGTATTCATACAGAGAATACCAGTGTGGAAGATTACAGAATAATGCACCATGGATAATTTACAAGAAAAAATGCATACAAATAGATAGAGCATCAAATTAAGGCGGGAGATCTAGGCTTTAATACCAGACCCAGCCCTCCAACCTTGAGCAACACTTCGGTTCAGTTACTAAAACTGTTTGTGCCATTTCTTCCTCTCTCTTCTTTTGTCTGCCTTTTCCATCTAGACACTAAGCTTGTTAAAGCACAGACTGTATCTTTTGTGCTCACACAATGCACGGAACAATAACAGCCCCATGCTCAGCTGGAACTTTTAGACAGTACCATAATAGAACTAATTAATGATAATGAGATCTATGGAGTACTGTACAGCTGTTTTTTGAAGGTATCCACGCTGGGTCAGAGCTGGGAGATTTCTCATGCACACAGTGAATCACATACCACTCTGCCAGCTTAAACTGCTACCACACACGCTGAGCAAGAACAGCTTGCACAGCTGGTGGGTAGGGAGTATGACTTCTCCAGCATCAAAGCACATTGGGAAAATCCTACCAGCAACGATGACCAGACAAATATACTCCTCACAGGTGGAATACACTGATGACAGAAGGCTTCTTTTTCTGCTTTTTTTTCTTTTTTAACAGTATTTGGCCGTACAATAATAAGACCAAATCATATTAGCAATAATTCTTGTGATAATATTAGCAATAATTCTTCTGATAATATTAGCATATTAATGACATTTTCTGCTTTTTCATTTTGGTATAGATTAGGAGGTCCATGATTTTGTCGTCTGATTTCTTCAAAGGGGGAAAAAAGTGAACCCATTTTCGGGGGAAGGGTATTATTTTGTCTGAATTAGCTAATGACTCTCAACATCCAGTTCTACCATGCCTATTCATACGTGGCTTCCAGTGCAGTTATGGCTCATTTTCTGCAAAGGTCCAGGGGTCCAAAAGCAGGTTAAGGGGACTGAATGGCTCAAATCTTGGCCTTTCTTATTTGTCACAAGTTTGGTTGTTCTTCCAGTTTGTCACACATTAACCAGGGTAAGGCAGGGAATAATGATGGATAACGGTTCAGGTGCCATAGTGAAGAGGAAGCTGCATAGAGGGAAAGGAATTAACATAGCCTGAGTGGGGACACATTAGTCTTTCACATGGTCGCTGTCTCAAAAAAGGTGGACAGAGTTTTCCGGTTTTGGTCGGATGAATCGCAGCAATGTTGACTGTGGAATCAGAGACAAAAGATTCCATGTTGTCATTGTTCTGCTGTTTGAGGTTTTTTTGTTTGTTTGTGGGTTTTTTTTAACAAGAAACAATCTTCAGCAAACCTGATACACAAACATTGCCAACCTCACTGCCATGATTGTGACAGTTTCCTGTGCATGTGCTAACTCACTGCCAAAATAGCAAATGCAGCACACGCTAAGCCTGGCATATTTTTGCATTAAGTAAAGAAGTCATAGATGAACTTGGTTCCCACTTGGGCTGACTTTTTTTAATGAGGAATTCATGCAGAGAAAGATGACTAGTTGGGCACATTTTCCTTGACCCAGTTTCACCCATGGGCTTATATGCTTTATTTACTTTTAAATTAATGGTAATGGATGAAACTGCAGTGTTTGGTTGTGTTCATATCAGTGGAAAAGATGTCACCAATTTTTTTTACTATCAAGAGGTTTTTTCTCTTTCCATGGGCAGCTATTGTCTGTGTTCCATTTAGAATAAGAATATCACACACTTTTCTCTTAGCTCTTTTATCTTCCTCCTTTTTAAAGTATGAAGACTGGGTTTGGAAGAGGTAGAAGATTTTCTTTTCTTTCTGAAAGGAGATACGGTCCTTCTGCTTGTCACTTCCTCTTGACCAGCCTTCAGTGTTCCCACAACAGAGATATGGTGGTAAAACTCTTCTGTTCTTCTATGAGAAGCCTTCTGGTCTCCATCACATTACCTATTTGAGTTACAGTCACCACTGAATTCTTCTGAATTGGTATTATAAGATTTTTTTATGTTGAGAGAGGAAATGGTTGCTTCTCTGATAAGTCTCTGGTAAGAAATTATCCTTTACTTTTTCTAACTTGGATAGTTTTTAAAGACAACCACCTTCTCAGAAGTGATGCTCAGTAATAGAAAATTGTGAAAGGTACTTTTTAAAATTATCTTGTCAAGAAACTCCTGTCTTGCCAAAAAGGAATATGGTGCCACTGGTATTACAGTCATTCTGATGACAAACAGGCTCAAAATATTAAAAAGTATAAAATCATTCTTTGAAAGTCTTACCATGTTCTTGCTTTCTACACTAGCCTGCAGATATGTTGTACTGTTCAGCTTTGAGTCTTAAGTTTGCTTTTATTGTGGTGGAAAACAGTATGTCTTTCCGTACTGTTTTCATCAAACTAGAAGCTAAAGTAGATAAAAAGCTCTATTCACACCTATGAAGAAGGTAACCGCTATCAGTAGTTCTTTAGAGACTCCAGAGTTAGTGGAGTTTTCAACTCATGGCTATTTGCAATCTCATTTATCAGTTTGGCAATAGAGGAAAATAATAAAATACCTGAGTCTTGTTATGGAAAAATAAAAAAAAAATGAGCAATGGAAAACCCTGCTTTTGTGACAGAATTTTGTGAATATTTGATTGTGCAATTGTTATAGTTTGAGAGACTCATAACAATTTATTGTCATTTCGACAATCATTCTATCACCC
>RSEF01000007.1:27869052-27906762 GCA_003993805.1 Himantopus leucocephalus | reverse complement strand
TCATGCAGCAGCTTAAAGGCAAAGGTTAGAAAGCAGGTCTGCTGGTTCCCTGCCCAGCAGTGGAAATAAGGTCCATTCTTTGCCTTGTTAGTCAGTCTATGAACAATTACTGCAGCTGGCAAAACGTAAGTTGGAGGAAAGAGTGCCTGTGCAATAATAATGGAGAGGAAAAAAGTTCACTAAGATAAATTCTGCACTGAATCAATGCTGGCACTGTTCATCTGTGAAGATGAACACAGAAGGATTTGAGAACCACCCGCTGTATACCATCCAGAGGAATCAGTACTCTAAAAGCAAGGGTGAATCAATATCAGCACGCATCCTTATGAGAGAACACAGGTTCATATTTTTGTTGTCAGGCAAATTCCTTGGATGGGTAAACCTGTGGAATTGGAAGCGTTACTGAGAAAAATGTGAGCTGTGAAAGACAAGATAGAATCATAAATTAAACAAGAGATTCTAGAAATAAATGTGCCCTCAAAACTGGCACTATGATTAATTCAGCCTTATAAGTACATAACACAAAGCCTGTCTTTATTAGATCACCGATCACATCATAAACCAGCAGGAATTTTAGTTGTGATATAAAAAAAAAAAGAGGGTATGCAATGAATTTTAAAGGCCAGTGTGCTGTACAGGACTGATCTGTAGCAGAGGCGTTGGCACCATTCCCCGATCAACAATTGAAGTCGGCAGAATGAGCATTTGATGCCTCTCAGCAGTTGTGTATGGCAACAGGTTGAGCAGCAAGGAAGAAGAGGCTTTTAAACAACGCTCAAGACAGGCCACACTGGGCTTTACTTCTGACTACAGCCCAGCGGGCATCTCTCTGCTCAGTGCCATCCCCCATGGCACTGCTTCCACATCAAAGCCCTTAGCCTCTCTGGTCCTCTCGGGTTTTGCTGACGGTGCTTTGGAAGATCCTTACCACAGCGGAGCCCTGAAGTCACCTGTGCCTTCTAGGAAACTTATAAGACTATGAAGTTAGAGGTTGCTCAGCTGTTTTGTTGTTGAACAGATTAACTGCAAAGGCAACATGTTTTCCCTTTCTTTCTGAGACACTACAGTGGAAAGGAAAAGTGAAAGAAGCACAAAAATGTTACCGGGTTGGGGTTTTTTTGTTTCCTCAATTTCTGTGGACGCTCTTTTTCTGCCTTGAAATTTATAAAATAACTGGCATAATCAAATACCATAGATACTCAGCTATCGAGCACGCACCAGCAGTTACACACATTAAAACACAGAAGCACAGAACACATTTCACAGTAAAATCTCAAGAGTTGTCTGGGGTTTCTAATCTCTCTTCTCATCATGTGGTACTGGCCAAAACTCAATGAATGCAAACTGAGATCCCTATCTAAACTGCTCGAGTCAGCAACATTTGCTAGAAATCAATGTAAATTTTCTGGTCAGCCCTGCTCTCTGATGTACTAGCAATGCTTTAAAAGTCTTTAGGGATGGTTTGTGGGTTTGACTATTTGTGTGGGTTGTTGGTTTTTTTTCCTAAGCTATTGAATGAAGAAAAAATAAGGGAGTGGGCGGAAGGGAAGACATAATGATACTTTCCAACAGGCCTCATTGACTTAAAAACTTAGTCTGCAATTTCCATTAATCTGAGCATTCCTGTAGCAGTGCCCCTCAAACAAGACTTTGGTGACAAACAATTCCATAGTTTTTGTGCTGTCCAGCATTAACACAGCTGTGTATCTATGGATTTGCTTTGTCCACTAGTAACTGGTTATTTCTTATGGGCAGGGAGATTGAGGTTTCTGCCAGCTTGTTTGGTTTCTCTCTGAAGCTATTTTTAATTTTTCTTACCTGCAATCCCCTATGGAATTCAAATACACTGTCTCCAGCCCCTCACCCTCCAGTAGAGTGATCTCCTCTTCCAGTTCCCTGTCCCAAGCTTCTCTGTTGAGATTTTCAACAGGATGGATCTATAGATGTTAATTATGTGAGTGGAGCTTGCAGTATGGAAAGTCTCAACTCCGAACTGTCCTTATGTCGCCTGCTAACGTATGGCTGGCTAACATATTGCCGATTCTAAAGTGGCTGATGAAACAGCTGCTATAACAGTAATCACCATTCATTTTTTAAAGTGTCTGTTAGCTCAAGAGTTTATGTACTGGCATTGTCATATTAAAGCGGAACACATTTTTTCTGGCTTTGATTAATAATTAACTTCTAGGTTTTCTTTTATGAGCTCCGTGTGGCTTACCACTGGCAATACTGTACCTGCAGTTTTCAGATGCATACAAATGGCTGATTGCAGTGCGCTGGCTGTGATACCCGTCTGTTAGAATGAACTGCACTCATGGCTTCAGATCTCCAAAAGGGCTCTCAGTCATTATATTCTTCCTGACTACTAGTCTAATTTTTTCCCAGTTAACTGATGGGAAGGAGGAGCTGCATGCCTCTCAGAGAAGCGGTGCATGCCGTTTGCTCTGAGCAGGGAGCGGAGGGATTCCAGAAAGCTGCCTCATTTTCACTGGCATTTCTGCTAAACGAAGCAGTCTCTCTCTCATCCTGAAGGCTTATGCCACTCCGACCTTGGCCTTGAGCCAGAGCGACCGCTGTGGCCGTTAGATAATGTACACAAGAACAGCAAAATGTTGTGAAAACAAAGGTTTCCCAAACTCATTTTCTCCTAGGGAAATGGACTCCCTGATCTCCAGGCACCTGCCATCGTAGTAACTTGGCAAGGACATGTTACAATTGAGAACAAAGCTTAACTTACGTACAGCAGCTCTCAACTTAAGGAAAAAAAAAATCCAATTCTATAGGACCTTGGCACCACAAAATACTTTCTCATTCAACAGCATCTTTTTTCTCCTTCAACACCACCTCACAACCACCTAAAATTTGTTTCCACTGTTAATAGCAGTTGAGTGTGATGACTTCTGAAAATATTCAGCTACAGGCCTCTCTGAAAAGGCAACCCTCTGCATGTCTTTTCATGAGAGAATCTCAGCTAGCTTTTCAGCATGAATGTTAATTAATTAAGCCTCTCAGTATCACTACATAGAAACAAGATACAGTGATCATTCTCCCCTCCCTGGCAATGTTCCTGTCTCTGGGCAGAAAACAACCATTGTTTAACAGTGCTCAACACAACACCCTTCCTCCTCCAGTGAGGTTGGGATGAGATGGGGTCAGAGAAAATATAACTAGGATTTTCAAAAATGCTGGTTCTCAACACCTCTGCTCATATGAAAAGGGCTCACAGCCATAGGTGTTTGCCATGTGGTTTTTGCAGTTGTGTTCCACAAAGCCTGGCACTTACAGAGCCTCCATAGTTCCCATATCTGTCTTTATGAGCACAATACTCTCTTGAGGTCTGTAAAGGTGCTTTTCACAGCTTGCTCTGGACAAATATTGCTATATGCCTTAAAAAACATTTTCTGATGCTGGGGTAAGTAGGAATAGTGTTCCCTGTGTGCTCTGCAGTGCAGGTCTGTCAGGGTCCCAGGTGCACCTGCCTCTTTCTAAGAGTTCAATAGACAGAGGTAAGGATTAGTTCCTCCGCTGGTAAAAGCTGTTGTGAAGTAGGCTAGAAGCGAGGACCTGCCCTGTTTCCCTTGGGAGCTGCTTGTAAGCCAAGGCTTTATGGTGGTCCCTCATCTGCGCTACAGCGCGACTGTGTAGCAGCTATGTCTGCACCCAGCCTCTGAGACATTGGCTGGACTTCTCAGGCTGCACGTGGACCTGTCTTCTCACCCAAGACTTCCTGGGTGATCTCTGGACTCTGTGCGATCCCAATTAGTGTCTCCAGGCCCAAACCTGACTGGCTGCTAAGCATCCTGGCTAGTTGTCAGTGAAGTCTTACCTCTTGCTGGCCTCGTTAACCCACTCAGCTCTCAGCTCCCCTTTCTTTGCAGCCCTTTCTGCCCCTTGACAAGATCTGCCACCATACTGACCCAAGGAGGTATCGCAGCATAGTACAACTCCTTCCTTGCAAAGGTACCCAGCCTACCTTCTGTAGGTTATATATCTAGTGCACACAACTGGAGACAGGACTGGTGAGCCACCAAGTTGTTCATCCATCCCAAAGTACAGATTCAGCTGTGTCTTGGCAAAGGTGAAAGCCATGAGGCAAAGTTTAGGGTCATATTATTCTACAAACTTAACCATATTTTCTAATAGAGGTTTTCTGACAAAAACAACATTACAGCCACAAACTATTCAGCAGTGGTGTAGTCCAAAAAGATTTGGCAAGCACTGACTTTTTGAACTGCACCCATTTCTGGATCCTGAAGTGGAGAGGCATACATGTTTCTTGGTGATCCTCTGCCTTTCCTCCACTTGGGTAGGCCTTTTCATCTAGAAGCACAGGCTTACATCAAACAGATGAAAATAGTGCCTATCGTTTCCTGATTAGCTGTTTAGTGGCATAGAGTACATTAAAACTGAAACATACTTTCTGTGAAAGGAGCCAGCAATCATCTACAGACTTAAGTTGAGCATTCATAGCATTAGGTTGGCTCCCTTCTGGACTGAATTTCAGCTTACAATCTTAAAAATTTAAAAGAAGTAATTTTGTGGATGGTACCATGATATTGATGCTTCAGTCAAGTGGCACTGATGCTTCAATTTGCTGACGGATATACTGAACTCAGAGGCTAGAAATATGTCACTCCTCTGGAGGTCTAGCCAAAACCTATCAGAATCCTGAGTAACAGTGAGCATTTTAAGGTATCCATGAATTAAACATTCAGTAGGCATTAATGGATCAATGTCATCTTAATCACCAATTTATCAGTAATTAGAAATTAAAATATGCAAAATAAATGGCATATAACAGAAGCGTAATTGGTCATTCTGTGTAAAAAATGATGTTAGAAATGTAGATAAAATACTCTTTTTTCAGTAGTTTTCCCATGACTAATCAGATATTCCAAATTTCATTACCACTTTGCAATATGTATTCACATTATCCATGACATGGGCATCTTTAATATCGATAACGCATAATTGTATTTGCCATAGAATGATGGAACAAGATCACTTGGCATATAATGCCTGAACACGATTCCACTTCTGATGTCTTCACTTTGCAGAACACTTATCATTATTAATAATATATGGCATTAGATTTTTGAGCTTGCCTAGCAAATGTCACAGGCAATTCTCTGCTCAGTAAAGAATTCTTTGAGCACCAAACACCATCTGTGTGTAGAGACAAGAAACTGACCTAAGGGGACTTATGTGGTTAAAATAAACCCCTTCCACCATGTCACACTGTAATTGTGTAAAAAGTTGATCACACCCACGTTAGTGGGAAATTTTACTTTGTGAAGGCACAAACATCTCTTAACCTCTGTCTACCCCCACAGTAAACAGCAAACTTGTTGCAAGCCTTCTTACTCCTGCATGTAACCACCACATCTACCCATTCTCTAGAGGTGGTATCATCTTCAACACAGGCCTTACCTCTTCCCTCCTAGTTGCCAATACCTGTTTGAGATTCAAATAATTCACCTCTTTCTCATATGGAACCTGTAAATTCTTCTTTACTTTATTTAATTCACCTGGAAAGTTCTTTCTTTCCAAGTCTTGTGCATCAGGGAAGATAAACTTTTGTAACATTTCTCTGAAACATCTTAAAATTCCATCACTGCTTTCCAAATTTCTCTGGAATTGTTCCACTCAAGCAGCAAAAGTAAAAGCATCTGTTCTACTTTGTCGCTTCTTCCAAACAGCAAATAAACTGCAAGCAGATTTCCTCTCCACAAACACCATATTTCCAAGGTAGCATAAGGAGTGTTTTTAAGAACATAAACTCATTCTGCGGCAAAAACCTCACATCAATCTGTTGCTTAGGGCACATATGTAGATCTTATTAACTCACGTCTTGCTCAGTTCTCAAGCTGGGATCTGATTGAAAACGTCTCTAGGTTTCCCAAAGACTCTTACAACCCTACCAATAGTTATTTGACAGAGTAACACATCTAGTGACGTGCTTGACTTTCCTTAATGATGACCTGCAGAGGCATCTTTACAAATATGCAATGTGGTAAAATGCGGTAGTTTACATCACTATGTATTTCTCTTGATTTCTTCTCATTCATCCTATGTCTTTCTCACAGTGGCCATAGCAGACACAAGTACGCATCCATACTCTGCAAAGACAACAACTTCAGCAACAAATAATGCAATTCACATGTTTTTCTCCCACATCTAATATAATTCTGACTACGCAGAAAAGTCTCAACCCCATAACCACATCCGTTTGAGCTTAATTATTCTTAGGCATGTAAACAGTCCTATTGTAATCAGTCAGATTATTCATGTGTTTTTAATTAACTACATAAGTGATTACAAGATATGGGTCTTTGCATATAAAACCTTCCCTCCACCTGTAAAAGTAGTGGAAATAATATAGTTGTTGAGCACCACAACTACTAAATTTGTCTCAACTGTTTAAACAGTAGCCTATTAGGTCAGGAAATAAGTACATATCCAGAAAAACCTATGCCAGTGAACCAACGGGACCTTGGTCTACACAGAGTATAGTGTAATAGAAAAATCTGTCCCTCAAAAGGTTTTTTTTAAACATCATATCTTCACAATACTGTGTTTTACAATATTTTTAGTTTCATAAACAAGACATTTTTTGCTGTTGTTGGGTTTTTTGTTGGGGCTTTAAAACAGTTTTTCATCAATTATTTCTGTTGCTAACAGTCAATCTGTGGTGTTGTGGATGATCCAGCAGTGGCATCCTAGTGAAGATCCACCTTCTTTGTGCTTCAGTGGATTAAGTAAAATATGAAAAGTATAATACAATAGTATAAATCAGAAGTAATACTATGTGTAGCATCCCAGATCAAAAGAAATACTATGGAGTTAAAGGAGGTCCAGAGAAAGTTGGTTAGAATTATCATGAAAATTCACCCACAAAGAAGAATGGAAAACACTGAGCTTGTTCATCTTAAGGAAAGTAATACTTAAGGAAAGTAATAAGGCAGGGTACAAAAAAGCATGTGAGCTTATAAACGAAGCACTGGGAACTTCTGTCCTTAAGTATAACACAAAAGGGTCAATCATTTAAATTCAAAGGGAGCAAACACCAAAGGGAAAAATATTTTACTAAAGGAAGACAGTTGGTTGTCTTAGAAGAAAAGTTCTGCACCCTTCCTCACTGAATAGTTAAACAGTGAAACTCACTGCCACGGGTTTTCACTGGTACCGAGTATAGCTCTGAGGAAGACATGAGCATTTACTCTGATAAAAATATCCAGAGCTAACAAAAAAAAATTAAAAAGCCTCACCTCATGTTTCAGGGTTAAATCAATTCCAAGGCAATACCGATTGGGATGGCTGCAAACTATTCCATATCTGCCAAGCATAAGATTTCTCATACTGTTCTTTGTAACACACAGGGCTGCCCACTATCAGCCAAGGGACAGATTCAAAGTTCCCAGCTATCTTTATGTTGCAGTTATTCTTATCACACATTTACCTTGAATCACTGCCATCACAGAAAACATTTGATGAAATAAAACCTTTTCATTTTGTTGCTCAGAGAAAATAGCAGTTAAAGGAAGAAAAATCTCAGGTGAATATACCATCTTCATGTGCTCTTTATTATTGGTTCTTCTACATCAGCTTTTAGAGGGTTTCCAGGAAGACTTCATTTTCTGGAAAGAAAAGAGCATTTTACACACAAAAAGAAAAAAAAATATGAGGAAGCCACTTATTAAATTCCAAGCATCATTTTACCCTTCTGATTCTTGCAATGCAACTATCCTGCACTGAAGTGCCACGCTTAAAAGTTCTCACTAAGATTTCACTTACTACCATCACCTGGGGTGAATCATACTTCAGTACTCTCATAAATTGCAATCACCTTCCAACTAACTTTCAGCATTCTTCCTGCAAGCACGACCAAAGCAGTTCAGAAGTTTTGCATTAGTTTGTTTATCTCCAGTGATTACTTCACTCAGTTTTCATCTCAAGCTATTTCGGTAGGCCTTCTGTAACTCTTTCCCAGTGATGCAGTATACTTATGGGCATATCAGGATAATAATATCTTTATTGTTTGTTGTTCATGTGAGAAAGAAAGAAGTGAAATGATTGAAAAAGGAGCAATTAACAGAAATATTTATTTAGAACTTAACATATTTTTTTATTTTAAGAAAAAAAAACAAGAAGGAAAAAACCCTCAGTGATGAAATAATGTATCCCCTTAATTATTTAGGAAAGCAATATGCAACAGCAAGAGATGATGTCATACAGGTTGAGTTACATGTATTCAGAACATCCACACACTACTCTAAAGCTTCCTGCATAAAAGTTAAAATGTGATGAGAACTAAGGTACTGACTTATAAATTTAAACTAGCAACTGTAACATAAAAGCATACATCATCAGTATATCAGGGCTTGCTTCTGCTGATAAAAATACAAAAAGGTGGAGGATGAGCAAAACTGTTACAACAGCTTTGCAAGGGAAGGCTTCAGCGATGGCTCCGTGTACACTAGTCTGGACTAACATTTGGTCCGTGACCAGTCTATCTGAATGTCATGTTCAGAGAGGAATAGAGACTGCGTATTCACCAGAGGGGCCTTGTATGCCTGTATGCAGCTGGAAGAGCCAATTATAAAAGTGGAGTAGTTTCTACTATTTAATAGCAGGTGACCTCCTATACTGAGGATCTCGCCCAGCCTGAAATTGGGGTCAGCTAAACTAGAAGAGAGGAGGATAACACTCTGCCCCTACCAGTTTTAATTCATGCAAACCTAGAGAAATGCAGCCAAAGACATGATGAATCTAAAAAAGAAAAATAAAAAGCCCGAAAATCTTAAGCCCGCAATCTCTGAGAGGAATAAAATAGATCTTACTCTAAGAGCAAGGGGAAATAAAATTAATCCAAACCTTCTAGAGCCTGAAATAGTTGGAGTTGAATATAGTTCGATATATAAGCAATAGTTCAAATAATGGAATGGCTAGGGTTTGCTGCTGATTGCTTAACACATCCTTATTACCTGAAGCATGACCTCACACATTTTAGTGAAATGACACTCTAATTAATGTTCTGCAATTGTCTTAATTGAAGCAGGGTATGCTCTTTGTATAGGTTGCTTTGCTTATGCAAACAGCCTTTTTTTTTATCAAGACATTAACTTTTGCTGGCCTATCTCAGGTTCCTATTTATATACAACTACTGTAAACTATGAAAATGTCAGAGAAAATACAGTCCAGAGAGGTATAAACTGAGGCATTCTGGAGCCCTTTTTATCCCAAATAAAAACAAAAAATGTAGCCCTGAAATTTGCTGTGGGTTCTCCAGTTAATCAGCATTTGATGCTAATTTGGTGTCTTCCGCTTAGATCAAGCTCCAGTATGCTCAAGAAAGACTGAGACAGGCTTATTGGAAAACTTTCGCCACTCCTTTGCAGTAACCAGAAGAGTGACAGCAGTAATAATTAATATCTCTGTGCTTCACAAACAGTGAAATCAGATGCACAGTTTATCAAGAGTCTGTGTATGTAATTTTTCCATTAACAATTCTGCAGACAGAGCATTGATAATTGTGTCTGTGGTGAATCCCGATGAGGCATATTTGCCTGACACTGTTAAAGAAGGGGGAAAATGAATATATGCATTTTAAATTTTTATGATTACATTTTTACTGAAGTGTGGGGGCCTGAAGTTTCATGACTGTTCTAATGCAATTGGTTCCACTTAGGAGAGATGACATGTTGAAATGTGATGTGCTGAATGTTTCCCAGGTAATTGGAATTCAGTCAACAACAACAGTGGGCATTGTCACAGGTTTTAAATAAAAAGGTTTATCTTCCTCTCTTATATTATGGGATATGATGCATCATATTATACAACATCATGATCCTAGATGACAGCCTCTCAAATAGAAATTAAAAAAGTTTACTTCAGTCTGCATACTCCTCCTGAATTGGGATCACGCAGGCACATTAGAGTCTATGCATGTGCAGTCAACATTTCCCAATTCCCTTGCTTGCATTAATGGCCACATTCATTCCTGATACAACTCTGATGATTTGTACAGCATTTCAGTCCCCTCAGGGGTGAATTTGAGCCACTGTTGGTGCTGTTATCCTCGCTATTTGTGCATCCTTCCCCAGAGCTGTTGGAGGGAGAAGGCGAAAAGAAAGAAGACGGGGCACTGTGGAAAAACAGCATAACTTAAGAGTGCTGCAAAAACAGCTCAGGGGGTTGTCATGGGAAACACAGCCCGGCACTCACTGATTCTTCCACTAAATGAATTTCTTTTATATTAGAACAGGGAAACAACTAGGGGTGAGTTAGCTGACTGGCAAGAAAGAAGAAAAACTCTGATGCTATTGAAACCTTAAATCACATCTCAAATAAAATTTAAATCAAACTAAAACAGATACTGAAAACTGAAGGTAAATTTTTGCGTTCTCCACTGTTTAGCTCTTATACAGCTTTCTTCCAGAAAATTCAGGTCTGAGTTTTCTCACCTGTTGTTTTTAGGCAGGGAACAGCTCTCTCTGAATATTTCTTTGCACCCCAATAGTGAGGAGCCCACGACAGGGTCCCATAGTTCTGAGAACAGGGTAAACTACATACTGCTCATATTCTGCAAGAGGTATTTCCCTGAATATTTTTCCTTAGCTGGACTATTCAAGGGGTAAGGTATAATTTAAGGTTAAGCTATCAGAAAGAGGCTTTAAGCCCACCACTGTTCCTCACCTCACACGCATGTTTCTTTTGAACAGAGGGAAACAAGACTTCCTGGGTATGGCATGGAAACAAGAATTGAGACATACTTTTCAATCAAATGCTTTAGACGTAAAACTAAACTTCTTCTGTAAGATTTTTCTGTCTAATAAGGATACTGACCAGGCTATAAACTTTGTCCTGCAAATGCAGCAAAACACAAGTAAGGCTCCACATCTCTGCATGGTGGGGCTTTGTCTATGTTAATTTCCACACTTCAGTGTAGACAATGAATTATCCATAAAGTCTAACTTAGAGTCTCGTAGCCACCCTCTGACCTTTAGGTAAAAACAAAAAGTTGCTACCAGCTGAAAGTGATTTGATGGCTTGAGTAGCAAGGCTGGATTTGGGGACAAATATCTGTCTAAACCCTGGCACTAGGAATAGAAGCTTCTGCAGCAACTCGCAGACTGAAAGGATCATGATAATCCGATCATCCTTTAGGACTCTCTTTCACATATCTCTCAAGCACGAGTTGCCTCTGCAGCTATACAAGGAGACATCTTTTCTGTGAGAGAATACAACGCACAGTGCAAGTTGCTTGGTTTGTGTTAAATACCAGAGCTGAAGTGAAGCCAGTACAGGTACCTACTTCACCTTGGCTGAACATCTCGGTCCTGGGCATCTGGTGTTTGTTGTAGGAAATAATTTCCTTAGTAAACCATATTTTTTAAACATATTATGCTCCTTTTTTCATTATTTCTCTGTATTTGAAAGTGAAATAAGCAGAGAGAGATTTCTAGCTGAAGCCAATATCTTATGGCCACAATCTGTAACCTGCTAAGGCACTGAGTAAGAAGACAAGGGGAGTGAAAAGCTTCTGCCTGTGTATGTTTGTAACACTTCCTAGCAGGCAGATGCAAAACAGCACCGATTCTCACCCACCCACATCTCATCTCTCTCTACCCCAAGCTTATTTTTAATACTTCAGACGTTATTAGTGTGATATCTCAGCTTTCTCTCTCCACCTTCGCTCCTCTCTATCATGATGAAAAGATTTGAAAAGACAGACATGGCAGGGATTGGGGCAGGATGCTGAGGCAAACAAGGAATTTTTTTCCCTTTTCATTGATCATATGTCATTAATCTTTGATGTTATGAGATTAATCTGTGCATGAAACAGAAAACCCACTGACTGATATTTCCCTGGAACAGATGCTCTAAATGCAAAGTACCAAAGAGAAGCACTGTGGAAAACAAAGGCAATCTGGTGCCCTTCCTGAAGGATTAAGATAAAATTCATAGTGTTCCTGAATGGTTGGTCCAACCACTCCACATACAATGAATCAAGTCCTCTATGTTAGGACCGTAGTCTCAACGTAGTCAGTCACAAGAATGATCAGTAGAGCTTTAGTTGCTATTTTGTTGGAGCAGAGTTTAAACCTCAGTCTCTTATATGTGAATATTGCCATAGAATTTAGTGACACAATGGCCTGAGCTTCTAGGGTCGTAGTATTTTGCCTGATAATCCTGATGCTCAGTGTCTATGGTTTGACCACTGAAATGGTCCCGGGAAATTTGATCTTTAGCTCTCTCACAGCCCCAGTGTATGATTCCTGTCAAACCAAGCAAGGTCCCTGTGCTTTAATTTCCCTGCATGCCAGTATGATATAATAATTCTTTCTCAATTTGTGTATTTAGACTGGAAGATAGTTTTTCATTTGTTTGGGGTTTTTTTGTTTTGCTTTTCTAGGAAGGGATATAGCTTGTTATGTGTCTAAAGAGCATCTCAGTCCTGGCTGGAATTCCTTGATGTCATTCTACTCAAAATAATAGTGAGAAAACAAGTATAAAGCTTTCTTTTTTCAAAGCAGGTGTTCCCTGGGGTGCAGTATGTATCAAAGTTTCAACTTGGTTATCTAGTGGGTTATCTACTGTTATCTAGCGGCTATCTGCTGTCTAGCCTAAGCTAAGCAGTATCAGGCCAGCCAGAAGACCATCCATCTCCAGAGGCAGCTCTCCGCACACCTACGTTGCATTGCAAGCAGCATCAACCCAGCCTGAGCTCACACTGCTTTTGAAACTCCTCTGTCCTTTATGTAAGCAACATTGAAGCCATTGCTGGAAGAATTCACTCCTGTCTGTCCAATATTAATCATGTTGCCACAGGGTAGGTGGGACATGTTAGACATTCAGCCCAACCAAAGGGCTTGATAGCCCATTCCCACAAGATGGAGCGTGATCTTGAGTCTGACGTAAGACTCAGGGCGGAGCAAAACATGTCCCTGAATATTGTCGACTGGGCTGCTCCAGAGCTGGTATGGAGAGGTGTTCAAGCATCAGTGTAGGCAGAGCTGATGTGAGATCAAGTCTGAGAACTCTGCAGGGGCTAGAAAACCCAAAATCACCAAGGTCATCCTCTATAGTTTGCACAGCCATTGAGTTTATGCTGATAGTGAATACATACCCCTCTGGAGACTAGTACAAATATTTATTACTCGTACTGCAGCAGCACCTTAAAAATGGTCAGAAAGGCTTTTACTCCATGGAAGCTGTAATATCTGACTCTAGATATCAGTTCAACTGTATTTAAAAGCATAACAGCCCAAAATGGACTTTCTTAAAAAGAACAGGCCACTGTGGGGGTAAAGCAATCCAGGAAAGAACTGCTCAGTGTTATTTATATGAGTCTTTTTCCCCACTCCTTCCAGAGGATTACAGTGCCAATTTGTAAAACACTGTAAACCACTATGAAACTAAAGTGCCTTAACAAGACAAAATTAGTTAAGGAAAAATGTAGCTTTCAAGTGCAGGAGCAGGTAAACTACTTTCAAATCAAAAGTTCAATTTAATCTGAAAGGAAAACAAATTCATCAATGTCTATTCAATTTGCACTAAAGCCTAGAGGGACACTCAACTCAGTTTCAGCTGTGTCTGTATACATATATGCTCTTTAAGTCTTAGGGTCTCTTTTTTCTCAAAGCAAGCTTTGCACTTGGCTCTCTAATTTAATTTTTCTTCCACACAACTGTGCATGTCTAAATAATTGTTGAAGTTTTCTAGTAGACCTTTAGTTGCTCAGTTTTGTTTTGGATTTTCTTGTATTTGTTTATTTTTTGTCTTAAAATCCAGATTATTTTTCACTTCGCTTAGCACTTGACATTTTAGTAACAGTGATGATCCCACACTGAGATTGTTCAAATGGAGCATGGCCAACTTCACCATAGCAGGCCCTTCTTTGCGTGGGAAACTGTAGAAACATATTCCCATGACCTTAATGTTGGACATTTCTGCCACCATAAAAGCTGAAAAATGCCTTGGGATAATAGCCTAACTGAGACAAATCACAGGAAAAGAAAAATATGGGAAACCAACATTAGGCTTTGCTGTTATTATTCAATGTGCTTCTCTAATAGCAATGGTCTGCTATATAAAATAAAAAGCCAAAGCAATGTATAATTGGCATGCTCATGGAAAATTTGACTCCATCTTGAGACTGTGAAAGACATTGTTTTCCCAGTGGGGTTATTTTCCTTCCACCACTAGCTCTTTTGAAATATGCAGATTGTGACTTTCCCTTGGCTGTAAACTGGGATTTATTTTATCTTATTTTATTTGTTTATATTGCGAGATTTCTACATGGACAGAATCTCCTGTCAAGCTACGTGAATGCAATAGTTCCCATTCTCCATTTAATATCAGCTCTTTACACTTTAGTTACTTACTATATGCTAGTGTCCCTGGAAGTCCCTATGTAAAATAAACATAGAGACACAGTGTCCTGAAGAAGAGAAGAATCAAGAACTGATCCTACCTTTCCTCTTAGAGAAGTACCTTAATCAAAACATTCCTGTGGTGTTACAAAAAAAAATGCAGATGTTCTTCTTCTGTCCTTTTATCTTTATATCCTTTTATTTATTCCTGTAAAATTAAATAACCAGCCAAATGCTGGGAGCTTTTTTTAAAAAGGAGAAAAACTGGAAAAGGAAAAAGAAAAAACAAACTACACCAGTGAGAGTGTGAAAACCTTAGAACTTTTCTTCATGGTGAAGTTGATCCAGAGCCATGAGTTCTTGATGTTCACGTTCTTTCAAAAGTCTACAGGAAACTAATATTGGTAAGAAACCCCACAGGCCTTTTCTCTCCTTTCTTCTGCAGTGTGAATTTACACTTGTTTTGTTGGATCTCTAACAGTTTCACTCAGCTAATCCATTACTGCACAAGAGGCTTTAGAAACTAGTAAAACTTGTGATGTCTCTTATTCTTCACAACCATTTACTCATAATTCTTGCAATGCTTTTCTTTCGGTCTCAAAATAAAAGTAAAACGCTAGGAAATGTTTTGTAGCCTGGCATGTGTGGTGGTGTGCTCTATAAATCTTCTATGGGCCTTATGAACTCAGATTTCTGCTGAATAGATGCTTACAGTTATGGCACACAGGACCATGTATCCCAGTTTGCCCCTTCCTTTCCCCTATTCATGTGGTTCAGAAATCCCATTAAAAACTAACCATGATCACAAAACAACAGTGGTCTGAAAACCATTGACAATCCTCATCCTAATCTATTGAATTCGGCAGTCATCATACTACGCTGTGGAGAAGAGCACATGGGAACCAACTGACAATACAGCAGGCTGAACAGAGGTAATATTCATGCCGTACCCTGGAAGACTCTGCAGTTATTGCAAAATTGTCCAAATATCACAAAGCACTCAGCCAGAGGCTTGATTTTTAGTTGGCTTGTTTAAACTTTTTTTTGACTGTATCTCTAATGGTATACAACAACTGCAGGGCAGGGTTACATTAAAAGATGTAATTCTATCAAACACTCAGTTGAAGTGTCACAGGGCAAATAAAATTCCAAGTGCCTGAAAGAGGATAATTTTTCACATGCCTAATTTTTCGAAGTAAAAGCAAGTGGGAATAGAAATGATTTTACCTTTTCCACACAGATCAACACATTTAAGTACTTCTTTATGCAGGGAAAAGAAAGAGCAACATTCCTAGTGCTTCAAAAATCACTGGAAAGTCACCTTTAAGCAATTTGTGTTCTTAAGACAGATGCTTGATGAATTTCCTGTCATTTTCTGCTTCACGGCAAATTTTTAGTCAGTGAATGAGTTTCAGCTTCTTGTATAGAGTCTAGTGACTATACTTAGCGTGGGTGTGTATACTTTGTAAGTCAGCTATAGAGCTGTAAAGCTCCAAGTCAAGCTTGAGAAATATTTGCAGTACAGTGGGGATTTGATTACATGTTGAAAAATTCTATTCTGTGTGTCTTTTCATGGTATTTTATCTCCTGTATGCCCAAAGACATTCTCAGCAAGTGGAAAAATAAGCGGAAGCTAATTTTGCCCTTTTGATTTCTTGTTTGCTCATGGCTAGCCACAGCAAAAGACCATATTCCTCTTCCATGGACTTCATTACAATTCTGCAGCAGCTCTCCCATGGTCAATAATTCCACAATGGTCTTATGCAAGCGTAAAGAGGGAAAAATTCAGCTCAAAGACTTAACGTTTCTTGTCCACACATCTGTAGGTTAGGTGCACTCTCAGCTCACATTTGAACAGCTAAGAGGCTTGACAATTAACATGCAAACACTGTGGGTGAATGAATTTGTGTCTTTTGCCTTCTTGACCCCTTGACTGAATCAACCTAAATGAGAGCTTGTATTTAATCATAGAGAAGTTCCCTGAGGAGATAGTGTAACCTCTGATACTCTTCATGCCAGCACACTAATTAGATATCCCCTCACAGAGGAACAAATAGAATGCTTCATTCATAGTGTTAGGCTTTCACAGACCTTCCCCATGGGGCAAAAATTCTTTAGAAGAACTCCTGTCCTTCATGAGTCAAATTGCAGCATAACAACTTGCAGAATTGTTTTACATGGATTGGTCTTGTCATGTATTATCCAACCTGCCATAGTAGAGCCTCTCACAAGGCTTCGAAACAGTACATGGCACTGCCCGCAGAATCTCAACATAACAATNGCCCGCAGAATCTTAACATAACAATCCTGACATAAGGGGAAAGGTAGAAGAAAAAAAGGGAATAAATAAGATCGTTTCACAATTTTTCTGGGACTCCTGAGATTGCGTTTTCAATAAGTTTTGATGGAAATATGCAGGAAGATGGNTCCTGACATAAGGGGAAAGGTAGAAGAAAAAAAGGGAATAAATAGGATTGTTTCACAATTTTTCTGGGACTCCTGAGATTGCGCTTTCAATAAGTTTTGATGGAAATATGCAGGAAGATGGCCAAAAGATGTAAAAAATCTTTTGTGATTTAAAGGAACTTTTCATGGTGAAATATTTTAAAACTATGCCAAATTTCATTCTAAAATCATATGACTAGAAAAAGAAAATCCTTAGGGTAAACCTAAAAGTGTTGAGTGCCCCAAAGCAGTGTAATATCTTATTGAATAATAGCTTGAAGAAACATAATTCCAGATTGTCCCAAAATGCAAACTGATTTTGTTTCTACTAAAAATAAAATAATAAACATTTCTTTATATCTCTGTTCCATACCATGGTGACTCTAGGCCGGATTACACTGATTCAGTGCTGCTGATTTAGGAGAGGATTGATCAAGCACCTGCTGGAACAGAGTGCAGTTCTTTGCCCTCTTCAGAGCTTAGGCTGCTATGAATATATTGAATAATACCTAAATGGTTCTCTGAACTCTTATATTTACTTACAATACAGTTTTAAGAGCTTGATTCTCATTTCTGAAGCAATCAGTTGGTCACACATAGCTCTGTGAACAGTAGAATTTTGATTCATGGGAGACAGGGGATCTGACAATGACTCAGAGCTGACCAACAGAGTCTGAAGTCTGGTACCACGTTATCCTCCTTGAGACAGTCTTTACAAAGCAAATGATTCTTTCAGTACCAAAAAAAAAAAAAGGAGGAAGTCACGAAAATTTCATTAAACTGAGTTAGAATGTTACTGTTGGCACTGTGTTTCCATGGAAGATACATACATAGTACAGGGCCTTATAGCTTAAATGAAACCTTAAAAATGTGTGTGCTGCCTCCATTGGTTGGACACAGATGAAGCAAGGCATCCAAGTTCCCTGGTGCTTTTCTGTTAAAACATGCAAATGCTATCAGTATGTCTGTTGTGGGCATTTCCCAGTGGGTTAATTAATGCTGTATGGATCCTGAAATAAAACAAGCAGCTGAGTGGCGCTTATATAGTTGGCAGTGAAAATCAGGCTGGTTGAAAACTTTTTATTATATCTTTTTGCCTTTTTTTTTTAACAGAAAATGTTTCCTCCAGTTTTTGGTGTGTGTGGTTTTGCTTTGTTTTGTTTTGGTTTTTTTCTTATAAGAAGTAAGATTTAGATATGCTGCCAAGGTGCCTCATGGGAATTGCAGATCTGACACTTCATGCTTCTAACCTCCTCTGTGNGTAGAAGACTCAGCTTCTGTAAAATATGTATGAATATTGTCTCCAGCAGACCTAATTTTATATCCAGATTGCTTACTTTCTGAAGCACCTGCCTTTGTTTTACTCCTCATAGTCCATGCTATCAACCATGCACCGCTTTATAGTCAAGAGTTTTCTATTTGTACTTAATGTGGTTAAACATTTATGCATATTGTGTCATCTGGTTGACAGAGAAGACAAGAGAATTTCAAGTCTGCTTAAAGTTAAATTTCACTTATTGCCCTACCAGAAGGGACTGAATTTTACAAAAAAATTAAAATAGCCGCCTGCCCACATTGCTCTTTCTCTCACACATACAACAAAAAAGTTGTAAGAGGTAATTGGTAGTATTATCTCTTGTGTTTTTTACTACACTAATTTCAAGACATAATCAATTTAAGATAACATTTATGCTAGATAACATAGTTAAATAGGAAATCCATAACAAGTTAAGGATTTTCTTTAGATTAATACCATGTTTGTTGCAATGTACAGAAAACATGGCCAAAATGCACAAAGAAAACAGGAATGTTAGAACATCTGCAGCTTCTTGACTGATTCAGTAATTTGTCTTGAATCTCTTTGCAGTTTGCATTGTCTTTAATCGGAGACAGAATTATGTTCATATCTCTCTGAGACTGTGCAGTCTCTGACTCAAACTGAACTTGTCTGCATTAACTCAGATTGTCTTTTCCTGACATTCTGCTGGCTGAATATTAGATAATTGGCTCAGTCTTATGCAAATCCTCTGAAATTTGCAGAAAGCCTGTATAAGACTTAAGATTATTCTAAGAATGAAGGCATGCTTCTTCCAACCTCCTCAATCAATACCATTTTCATCAATACTGAAAATACAGAGAACACATGGAACGGTGGGGGGAAGGGGGACAACACACACACAACAGATGTTCATTATTAGCCATTTTTACTCAGATTTATACATAGGTCTTAAATATGGGTCAACACCTGTCTTGCAGAAAACTCAAGAAAACAGTCAGTGAAAATTTCAAGAGTAGATCATCCCCACTTGTTTTTGCTGTCATCCTTTTAAAGGTTGAAGGGAGTGAATGAGTTCTTTTGAGAAGGAGGGGGAAGGTATAGGGATTTGGGGGTTATTTGGTTTTTACACTGTTTGTTCAGTCAGTATTTATAAATGTCATTTCCGTCTATTGGCATTTTCTTCCCTCAGGCTGATGCAAATGAATTGCAATTGTTTTAGGTGCCATTCAGTTTAATGAGAGACTTTAGGAAAAGAAAAAAATCCCACACACAATTACACATAGGCATTTCTTTTTTGGATACAAAATTAAATACCTCCTTCTCTTGGTGCACAGGGATATTCATCATGAAAATAATCCAGCTGACCGTTTGCTATCAGCTACAACCAGACGGCTCCATTGGTGTGAGTGGCCCAAGAGTAACCTCTGCTGCCATTGGACAGAGCTACCCAAAGAATTACTTTTGCAACTGAGCATGGTGGAGAATGAAGGATGGGTCCAGCTAATAAAAGGGAAATTACCTAGTGAAGAAAAACATACACAAAGAAAGCCCTGACTATTGTCTAAACACCTTTTTTCCTCTTGCCTCCTGTAAAAGATTTATACTTCCAGCCCTGATTTCTGAATAACTGTACAGACAAGACCAGCCCTATGCACAGTCTGTCCTCCTTCAGCATCCCATTAGTATAAGAAACCAACCCATCCAAATTCTCTACTAAATAAGCACCAGCAAAATCAGCCCAGTAGTTTTCCTCCACCCCACTAGCAAAGCTTTCCCACTGAGCCAGCATTGGGGCTACACCTGGTCATTGTCTTGAAATTTCCCTAAACTTTTGGCCAGAGATCCCTAAAGACCCCATGTACCAAGCAAACCAGGACTTTCCACTGTTATCCTTCAGTCCTTGTGCCCCTACCTACATATAAATCTCCATTTGTTAAACCTGTCCCTCACCCACAGAGGCAATAGCGTTCTTGTAAAGCTGGGAAGCCTGGAAACCACTGCCTGGGGTGATTGTACAACTGGTGGCTCATTCACCTGGTTCAAAGTAATACATTGCAGAACTGAGGGGAAGAGATCTACTAGAAGGTAAAACTTCCAAAATATCTATCATGGACAATGGACTTCTAGCATTCTTTTTCTCCACATGTTCTCTTCTATTATACTGCCCTACTTGTTAATGTAGACCTTGGTGACTATACCAACACCATATGGTTAAGTCACTGGAAAAGATGAACCCAAGAATTCCATTACCCAGGTTCTTTGATTAAGCCATACAGCATTCAGTAGAGATCCTGCTATTAATGCATGATGCTATAATCTGTGGACAGGACATAATCGTATTCAAATTTATACAGAACACCGTATTGCCTTTGAGTAAGAAAAGTTAATTTATACTCCACCAACCTTTTGGTAATGCATGTGTGTGCATCCTGTTGCTCCAGGCTCCAGGTAAATGATACAGTCTAGACTTCAGGTAGTTCATTAGATCAATATTCTATCTCATTACATGGATGGAATTCGCAGTGTCCTCCAAAGCCCAATTTCATTTCTTTCACCTCTCAAATTAAACACTACCTTAAAGGTTTAGTTGATGGATGACTCCGTTTTATCCGATGATGGTCTTCAAGGCACATGTGGCAGTATATCTTATCCTATTAGTAAAGATCATTAGCTACAGCATAATTGCCTCTCCATGACATATAATAGTTTCATCTATTATTATCGTTCCTGTCCTGTAATTCAATTTCATGATTATGGTTTAACAAATCAAGGGGCACGGCAAACAATATATTTTAGCCATCATTTAAAGTAAAGTCAAGTTGCTGACAAGATACATAGGGTGGTGCTACAAGACATTTTACCATTTGACTCTTTTTGGTTTACAGAAAATTTTGATTTCTCCATTCTCTCCCATTTCTTAACATAGAAAAATACTGAATCAGAAAAAAATGGCTAGATTATGCCTTCACTGCATTCAGTGGCCTCTTGTTTCTTTAGGAGAACATCTGTAACTTGTGAGGGGTTTTCCAAGCATTGAGGATAACCATTGTTTCTGGGAGATCAGGATTATGAAACAATGACAATATGTAAGAGTTGCCTAGTTAAGATTTGCCTAGTGGACATTTATTCCACAAGACTTTTCTCAACACTCGCTAGCTAACTCAAAGTTCACAGGAGAAAACTCAAAATCCTCCTCAAAAATGTGCCATAAGGAGAGAGGAGACCAAACTAAGGGTAGTGCTCTTGCCTTTGGGAGTGTATGTCTCAAGAAATACGTATATATATTGAAAAACAGCTTTCTGAGCTGATTTTAAAATGTTTGTATGAAATACTCACTGTGCACTTACACATGCACACGTAGCCAATGAGACTGAGATCCATTCACCTCCATAACTTATCAGAGATTTCACCTGCAACAGTGTTTTCCTGTAATTCTGAGGACAAAATTTGGACCATTTCTCCCAGGCCATCAACTTTTCTCATTCCTTAACAAGCAGACCATTAAACCATTTCCCTCTCACTCAGTTTCATTGAATAATTATTCTTGGTTCCAAAAGCTGTAATGGATGCTTTATCTCCTCTCCAGTAACCATTCACCAGAAAATATGACACATAATTAAGAACTCTGGGGGTAAAAGAGAGAGAAGAATTATTCCCTTTATGTAGATGATTTTAAATGAATTTTATATGAATCTGAATTAATATGATTTAATACTAATTACCAGAGAGATATTAATTCTAATATACCTAAGTAAACCCCAGTAGAAACAGTGACCAGGGATTACTGGTTGTCTGTACTACTACCCAAAACTGAGTTATGTTTTTATCTGGGAATTAAGTGGCTACAAATGTAACCAACCAGGTGGGAATCTTCATGAAAGCAGAAGAAAGCTCTCTTAAGTTATTGAGGAATAATTACAGAACTTTGTTGAGTTCCTACCTGAGTCTTGTATTAACAGGTGTTGCCACTCCCCTCCTGGCTGCATTCAACTTTTCCTTTTATATCCATGCTTTAGGAAGGTCCAGCTGAAAGGAAAAGTCATTTTGTGAGAATGGTTCTGAGATGTATGATTGAATTTGGAAAGCTATTTATTAAGGGCTTTTCAGTGAGGTAATTAGGAATGCTAGGTTTACTAAGAAATTTTTACATTTCAATACCATACATGCTGATTTGCAAGCATATGTGACAACAAAATCATGAGTTTTACCAAAACTGTCATAAAACTTGGGTATGGTTCCTACACTTAGGTACTTTCCTGCCACCTTATTTCCTTAGCCTGCTGAGGAGTCTGGTCTCAGTGATGGAGAGCATTCCATCATGTAAACAGTATGGAGGTTGTAAACATAAAATTTCCCATGTCCTGATTTCTGGGCAAAGCATTGTGTAAGCGACTGCAGAACTTCAGGTTCCAGAACTGTGGAACTAGTTGCTTTGTAAATGGGGGAAACCCAGGGCCTTCACAATTTTTAATTCTAAAATAAGCTTCCAGATATATTGTCTCAGAGTCCTGCTCCAAGAGGGAGTTTAGGGCAGTCCCCTCAACAGATGACTATAGGGAGGACTCTATTTGTGGCCAGAAATCTATTGTCTTTCACAGATACCTGACAATTATGAGGGCTTTTTCTCTTAATGGAATTAAACAAAATCTTGAAATATCAATTACCTCCACAAAGCAGAAGTGCCATTTCTGTCTGAGACTGCACTGGCTTAATCTCCCTTAGGGCTCTCAGTAGGATTCCTATATTTCTATCCAAGAATCCCAGACAGTACTAAATATTTTCTGTTATGTAATTATTCTGTGCATGTGCAATAAGTTTTTTCCTTTGGGGTTACGTTAGACTTCCTGCACTTGAGTAACTCCAGATGCTACAGTAAAACTGGTTATGCTCATTCTAATAAATGGTTACAGAAAATAGATCCTCAAGGCCAAGCAATTTCAGATGCCAGTTCCCCACATTCAAGGATGGATAACTTCAACCTTGTTAAAAATGGACTATTGCAATCGTTTCACTGAAGTTGCACTGTGAGATGGGGTGAATTGAAGAAACTGAAACATTCTTATTTAAGAAGAGAGAATGGCATAATTTTTTACAAAATAAAATCAATTGTGTGATGCAGCTTCACATTAACAACCAGTCAATTATTACAGTGTCGGATAATAAAAAGAACTTTATTATTTCTATTCAGTAAGTTTAAGTTAGTCTTAGCAATATTGCGGAAAGACAGTCTCATGGATAGTTTTCCATACTCAAATATTGAGATATAAAAGTAATGATATATCTTGTGCAAGTTGACTATGGACAGACTGTTGCCTGGCATAGGATATCAGAGTTTTCATTTGTAGAAGCTGGAAAATACCAAGACACTCTCTAGTTCAGACATTAGTTGAAATAGAAACACCTGTTTCTTTTTCTGCCTTCAGGGCAGGAGCAGGAGGAACCAATCCAGCAATAATCACTTACAAATGGGCTGGCCAAGTTTAACAGAGGTCATTGGGTGGTGGAGCTTGTGTGATGAGTATATATTGCTGTTTGCAGTTTCTGTAGGTGAGGGTATTTTTTTTAATCTATTTTATTTAGGGATTTGGTGCAAGTTTGTAGCCTAGGTAAGGGGATTTTTCTGGAGGCAGAGTCCTGGCAATCCTGTATGGCTCTAATGATTTATGAAAGTACGTAGGCTGGGAAGTCATTGGAGCTTCTGTATAAGTGCTTGTTGGCAGGGATAAGGCTTTTTATTTTAGTCCTCTCTGACTTCTTAT
Source organism: Himantopus leucocephalus (assembly GCA_003993805.1). NCBI lineage: Eukaryota > Metazoa > Chordata > Aves > Charadriiformes > Recurvirostridae > Himantopus > Himantopus leucocephalus. Next base: position 27,882,904 of record RSEF01000007.1, on the reverse strand, counting down.
TTCAGAAGCAGTATTAGCCAGTGCTGGTTCTGAAGAAGGAAAAGATCTTATAGAGATACTTTCTCTCTCATGAAAGATCACAGAAGATGTGGGAGGTCTTATGACCTCTGCTGGAAGTACATCCTCACTACTGTTCTTGTTTCTCTGTTCTCACTTCTTCCTGTCTTCATCTCCTAGGGTCCTTGAGCAGATACTAGATATGAAGGAAAAAAGGCAGTGTTCTCTTGCTGTTACCTTAAAGAGTGTTATTAATTACCACCACCTCAAAGGCCAAATGCTCTTACAAGCACAGGAAAATGAAATGTTGGAGTTCAGTGTGGGAGAGGATGTGGAAGTGCAGGAGCAGTGGAACAGCAACTCTGGGCCAACTTGAAATGTCGGTAAGTTCTGTGGGTTCTGAAGCACTGACCTTAGTGTCTTGTATCAGGGGAATTATTCCTTAGAAGAGGAGACTGAACGTGTGTATCAAATTGTTTCTACATGAGTAACCCTCTCTGATTTGTATCTTAGAGGCACTGGGTTTGAGGCACAAACTGTTCCTTCATGCAGAAAAACCAAGGGATAACTGATTGGTATTGCTTAGAGGAGTTTTTACTCCCACTAGAACTAAATAAGAAAACATTTTGCCCACAACCCTCTATATAGGAACTAACCAAAGCAAATGCATGTCTACTGAGAGTAGCATAGATTTGTTGCTCTTATTGTAGACAGTTTAATGTTTTAGCAGTTTCCAGCAGTCTGAAAAGTCTCCCCACACTGCATGGCTACAAGCTACCTTTGAAGGATCTGTCTGCTGTAGCACTGTATTTTGTGGGCATGCCTCAAGCTCAAAGATCCCATCTGAGTGAGCTTATGCTGTGGCTGAGAGTCAAGCTTTGTGTGGCGGCTTTTGATTGAGAAATATTTCACCTAATTCATCTGTGTTAAGGATGGCAAAAAATCAAATCCTCCCACACACCCTTTATAAATCATTCTGGCTAACACACTAGTAAATGTGTTATCAAAAATGCAACACCTATTACTGTGAATTTCAAACAGCCGACACTGAAAGTCAGATCTGAACCTGTGGGGAAGGTATAAATTGATTAGACTTTTTGAGATGCTATAAATTACAGGAAAGCAAGAGGAGCATCTTTAAAGGGTTGACAACAAAGAAAAGAAAGATGATTGAACACAAAAATGCTGGGCCAAATCACAAATAGCTTGTTCCTAGGAGAAAAGGATAATGAAAACTTTGCTAGCTTTGAATAAGGGAGGAAGGAAGAGAAAAAGACTTTAGTGGATTAGAAATATAGGCAAAGAAGGAAGATAAAACCCTTGACAATAAAAAGCCCTTAATGCAGCATACTAGAAAAATAATGAGACAAAATGAGTCATTATCATTAGTGAAAATTTAGCTGGTATAGAATGACAATTAATACCACTATGCAACTTTATTAAGGTGCTCTCTGCAGCACCTCACCATCCCCATCTTCCATAAAAATTGAAATATACATTTAATTTAAAACCTCTGAATGGAGAGTTAAAAAAAATCCATCTGGCTATGAGATCCATGGATATGTTTGCAATAGATTCTATTTTAATGTCTTGATATTGTCCCCTTTTATCATGTCTGCAAGCCTGCAGAACCAAGGAATGGCAATGCATTATGCAATAAAAATATAAGAGAATTTGCTAGGTGTGAAAAGGTTCCAGATGGAGTGACGAAGTGAGAGAGTTATCAAGGTGTTTTTTGTAAGTAACATGATGACCCACCTTGGCTGGAAGCCCCAACTCTCAGACTCAGAGAGCATAGCTAGCTGGGAAATGATATAAAAGAGGAGGTATGCAGAGAAGGAACTCTGGGAATATAGTAGAGGAGTGTTTGATCAGCACTGACTGTATAAGCTAGACTCAATGATAACTTTGTACGTATCCCTCTCCAGCAAACCTTGGTTTGCATAGTACACCATTTTGAGGATACTGGTATCACTTTTCTTCTGTTCTGCTACTTTATAAAGAGATAACTTCTAGCCTTTCAGAGGTATTACTGTTTGGCTGTCTTCCTTTATTTCGTTCTTGGGAGTAATTGAACACTGGGCTAGCCTTGAGGGAACATCTAAATAAAAAGATGCAGGGAGACAAGTTGCTCTGTCTGTGCTCCAAGCTGATCAGAGATCACCCAGAATTGGTGGTTTCTGTGTGCAACAAGCCACGTTTGCAATAAGCCTCAACTCGTAATGTCAGATGAACTTTTTATGAGCACTTTCTCTACACTTTTTTTAAAGAATACAGTTGAATAAATCAAACCAAGTTTGAAAGAATCTTTGCACATCTACATTCTTCACAGACTTCATACTTGTATCATCTCTGTATTAACATTCCACATAAAATCAAGTTAAAGGTTTCCAAGTGTATTGCAAGAGAAGAACAATTGCCTTTTGCATTAACATGGAGTAAAAAAAAAATGCATCACAACAACATTCCTCATCAGTCAAGACTACACATCTCCTTTTTTCCTTTGGATAATGCATCTAACAAATGGGAAGTCAGGAATGTCTCTATTGGCTCAGACCTGTTAGTATGTTAGTATGAAGACAATGATCAGTAATGAATTCTTCAAGAGCAGATGAATGTCACCCTGCAGTAAGCTGACATGGGATGGTTATACTATGATTATATTTTGTCTTAACCTTTATATTTGTCCTTAAAGCATGAAAGTTTGCAGCTGTTCTAGAATTGATGCCATCCTTAACTATAAATTTAATATAATATAATTAAGTATAATATAATAAGGAACTTAAAAAAGTGTGCTTTTCTTTATCTTTCCCATTTATTCCTTTGAGATTCTTGATTTATATACATTTTTGTTCTTTCCTGCATCTTTTCAATTTAAGACTCATCCTTATTCCTAAGAGACATAGTTAATTAACAAAAAATGAAAAAAAAAGACCATTTGTTTGTGCTTGCTTTCCACATTAGAGGGCAGAGTTCTACCTCATCTCTCTATTCATGTTTTATTTATTAAAATATTTTTGATAAAATTAATTGGGAATTCATTAAAAAGGCTATGTTAACATCTTGGGGGAAGAAAGGCCTTTGTTTAATATACAAATGTGCTGATACAATGTGTCTGAATCAACACAACCATTACTTTGAGGGAAATTAACTCTGTGGGCCCCTTCAAGCTTAATTTTGTGCTACTATAAACATGATCCAGCCATTGAAAAGAGGCAAAAATATCTAAGAACCATGATACAAAATAACTTTTTTCATGTCATCTTCTACATTTATTTAATTTTTGAAGTATGGGGTTTTTTTGTAAAATTGACACTGAAACAAAAGTTTACGATCACTTTCCATTACAAGTTTAAATAAAGTGTTTGAAGTTGTATTACAAGAAATGCCATGTGAGTAAATACAGTCTAATAGTATGAAGCATCCACTTCAGAATGGAAGATAAAAGATAAAATCAGCATCTTTACTGTAGCCTAACTACTTAATTAAAGGTCATTTCCATCTGCTTGTTGCTTTAACAATCTCTGTATATCTCNCTTCAGAATGGAAGATAAAAGATAAAATCAGCATCTTTACTGTAACCTAACTACTTAATTAAAGGTCATTTCCATCTGCTTGTTGTTGCTTTAACAATCTCTGTATATCTCTCTTGGTTTTTGAAGGATCTCAGAGTCCTTGTGTGTATGCTGGTTGCTTATTTTTCAGCGGAGTGACGTATCAAACTTAAGTGAGATAAATAAGTAAGAGTGGGAATTTATAGGGTGCAATCCAAAGTAGAAAATGAGTCCTGCACCAATATATGGCCTTGGTAATTAACTAGCAGTCATGATGAAGCAATGTGTTGCTCAGCATTAAATGTTTCCTTTTTATTAAAATCTGAAATCACTATCCAAAATTTCCTTTAATTGCCTTTTAAATGTCTAAAGCTTAAAATAAAAATGAAATGCTTTATGTTTTTTTCCCCCCAGATTCCCTGTTTCATAAAGGATTGTTCTTAACTAGACTGTTCTGTCAGCAAAACTGGTCTTGTGCATCACATGACCCCTGCCCTATGTCTGGAGCCAGGCGGGAGCCTGCTTGGGCTCCTTAAAGCTCACCCAGTAAAGCATGAATCCCCTAAGACAGGCTGAACCAGATACTGAGTACCTAATCTGAATTCCAACCCTCCTTAGGCATCTTCATCTTGGGAGAGTTTCATCTTTAAGCCTGGACAGAAGAGTAAGTAGCATAATAGACAAATCGATTGGGAAGATATCTCCAGAAGGCACATTCTCTGTATCTGATCTCGAAGCCAGGAAAACTACATCTAAATTATTCCTGACAGATGTTCATTTACCTCCTCAAAAGGGCCCAGGCAATCATGGGCAGTCTAAACTTCTACTTGCTTCTCCTCAAAAGGGTCCTCCTGCAACTTAGCCTGGATGTTTCCTGCTCCAACTGAAGCTATGTTAGTGTTCAGTGCAGGTTCTTCATCCCATTTTCAATCTTGTTGAGAGACAGCAAATGTAAATAAACAGGTGTCACCTCATACTGGCCCTTCTTCATAATATTAACTCCAGTTGCTTGTTTCAGTGCTTGAGGAGAAAGAGCAACAGGGGAGCTAGTGCAAACAGCAGGAGCCCATCTTTATGTAGCATGAGTCTATAGTGGAAACTTTATTAAGATAAGGAAGGCTTTAGGCTGAGACAAAAGTGATCTGCTCTTGCATACGCTGATGATTCTTTCAAGCACTCTCCCTGGAACCTGCAACTTGTGTGCTTTAAGGTAGCATTGCTATTACAGTGTCAGACTAGCACAAGGAATGGGAAGTTGATGGATCAGCAGGTGACAGCTTAACTAAACGATAAGCATTGTCCTTTGTTATTTGTAATGTGGTAGAGCTGAAGGACCCCTCCAGAATGCTTTCCAGGAGAATGTCTTCAAGCATTTTATAAATGGTAGCTAATCATGCATCACATGCCGGCAGGTTTTATTTCGTTCCCCTAGAAAAGCCCAGAACATGCAGTTGTCTTTCTTCTTGTCAGGCAGGCAGTCCATACGAGAGATACTGACAGAGTACAAGGCAAGTGAAGGTTCATCTTGCACCCTTCCTTCTTGAAATAAAGAAGGAAGGTATTTTTCTCCAGTGTACAACAGACAAGTACCAGTGTGGCGGTAAGAAGACTTGTATTGATCTGGTCTCCACATAGTGTGAGAAATGGAAAAGAACTGATAATAACCTGCCTCATAATTTTGAGCACGATGAACCAGGAAGAGTGGTCTAAGAAATTGCTTCCCATGAAGTAATTCACTTTTTAATTTTCTTTTTCCAACCATCACATGACTTCTTAATGTGTCCTTAATTCTCATCCAATACCATAGAAATAGTCAGCACTATACCCTTCAATGCATGTATGGGTTTGAAAGTCCTTATCCATTCATGTATTCTGCTCCTGTAAACTGGAGTTGCTCATTAGGTTAAAGATCTTTATTTGAGGAGAAACATACACCATGTTTATAAATCAGAGGAGACAGATCCAGTTTAGGTGCCTACTCTTCATTCCCTCCATCCCAGTTCAGCTATTATCTGTGTCAAATGCTAACTTCTCTGAGTAAATCTGCAGAGTTCAAACCCAGTCATGTGCATTCAAAGAAACTTTCACGCGTCCCTTTGTTTTGATTTTGTCCGTGTAGGATTGAGCTTTGTGAGCTGTACAGAGTTCATGGCCCTTTTTAATGCAAAAGATGAACGAATCCATAGACCTTTCACAGTTTCAGAAGACACAAGAATTTTACACATTTTATTTGTTTTCAATCTCTTCACAGAGAAAATCCACCCTGGAAACTTAGGTTACGGGTCTGAATGACAGGTTAAGAGGCCAGGTAGTTTTGCAGTACAGTGCTGGCTGAAGATGCTGGTTTGCAGGTGAAGTCCTGGGTCTCAAGCAGTCTCGCTGCTTGACCCATAGCAATTCATTTGATCTGTCTGCAACTTTATCTTCTGCATTAAAACACAAATAGTACTCCTTTTATCTGTGTTGCCATTTTAAGTAATAAAGACTTTCAGGCAAACGAGCTGTATTTCATTTGCACAGCTCCTTGCTCATTTTAGAAGCATGAACAAAAAAACAACTCCAACCTCTTTCACGCTTGTTACTGAAACTTTGTACACAACTGATATGACTGATAAATGTCTCCATTACTCTTATTATAGACTTGGCAAATAGCCATATTACATCATCATCATATCTGCAGTACAACTGCAGAGAAATTCAGTGGAAGAGTGTACTCTTCACATAAATGATACCATGAATTTGATTTTTAAGTGCTTATATTCTATACTGCAACTTCAAACCACGTAGAGATTAGATGTGAAAAGGTGAGAAAGCTTACAGAATTGTACTCTCTAAAAGCTTATGAAAACACGGCAAGAAGTATCAGGGAAGGAAATATGGGATGGAAATGAGAATAAGAGAAGAACTATCTTCCTAAAAATGACCTCATTAAAAAAACTAGTTACGTGTTTGCTAAACTGCCGCTGAGATGACATTAAACAAAAGACCCTTTACAACTGGAAGATATTAAAGGATACAAAATAGTAATTCCACATGCCCTTTTCAACATCAGCTGAAACAAATATAATATATTCCTTTGTAAATACTACACTTCATGCTATTAATTTCAACGACTGTTTCATACTTGCCCATCTTTCACCTTGATAATGTAATTATAGAGGTACAAGATATTCCACATAGATGCCAAGATGCAATTTAACTGTCTCCATGTTTCCTAGTCAGATTTTACCTTGTATTTGACCCAAGTATTGCACAGTTATTAATAGTTATCCTATGGGAAGTCTCACTGATATATTTACCAGGATCACATTGTCCTCATCCTGATAATAAAGGAGAGGCAAAAAAGCATAAATTCATTGATGGTGCAATCTAAACAGACTGCAAAAATTAAAACTGAGTGTGCATTATCAGTGCAAATCCTTAAAGCAATGTCCATTTCTATCACTAGAACATTTATCCCTTTATGCATTTCTTGACTGCAGATGTATGTTTATGCAGGTGTCCCAGCAGGCTGCAGTAGGTTGGCACATCACCTAGGGTCAGTAATAATGGAACAAGTTGATCAGGGTGCAGTCCTCCTCTGGCCAGAAGAGCTGGATTCAGTTTTGTGTTTCTATACATTGAGCACCATGCGGTTCCAGCCTTAATAGGTTCTGTAATAAATTAAGAAAAACATCAGACACCACTGCCCTCCCCCACCCCGCCCCCCCCCAAAAAAACAACCAACCAAACAAACAAACAAACAAAAATACCTGAGAAGAAGGAAATTAAAGTCAATGGAGATAAGCCAGAAATTAAGTAGATGATGGTACTTTTGTATATATATTCCTGTAACCTAAATTCTCTCATTAAGGGTTTGATTCTACCTCACGAAAAAGAGTAAATTTTGTTCAAATAGTTTCACTGAGCAAGGGCAATTTGCATGAGCTTAGAGTTTGCAGAATACAATGCTGAGCCTACACTTCATCTTTTTTTATTTGAGCTGGACAGAAATTTCTGGAGGAAACCTTTTTCTGTTGAAAAATGTTGATTCACCAAAAAAATGAATTGTTTCATACAAGCTTCATATAATGCTGTGGGGTTTTTATACTTGTTAGGAACAATTTCTCACATCCTGAAAAGAGGAGAAGCCTGTCCTAGAACAAACAATGCTTCAGTGGTTTAAAGCAGGTATCTGACCGCCAGCCACACAATGCTGGACTCTGAAGTGTTTATCTTACACTCTGCCCAAAATATTATCTTATTATTCATACATCTTCAAACAGCTACAATTAAAAAACCTAAATTTTTTAGTCCCAACCAACCTATCTGACGTATATATATTCAAATGAAAAACTATTTTCACTTCAGCCCACCCTATTTGACTGATTTACTTACATAATTTCTCACACTTCTCTCACACAATCACACATACATGGACATGACCAGATGTAGCATTACTATTCTACATTTAATGCAACTCTTGAAGAATTCATACTATCTAGCCTTCATTTTGACTAAACTGTGCTTATGGAGAATATAAGAAAACAAAATAAAAATAAAAATTGGCCCCTAGGCAGGGTCATCTTCAATTTTAATCTAGCCTCTACTTTTCATTTGAGGATTGATGTTTTGATTGAAAACTTTAACTGTGATCTTGTGTCAGCCATTGTCATGAGCATTTACTAATGTCATGAGAATAAAATAGTCAGATGTTGGGATTTTCAAAGGACAATAATACAGTCGGCTTCTTCACTTGTATAGAATCTTTTGAGTGCCTAAGCCTCATCCATTCTGGTTTACACTGAAGCCTTTTCTATAATTACATTCCAGACAATAGCACAACACTTTTCTTTTTCACTGCTGAACTCTTGATCTACCGTCTTTATTGTGTTTCCTTTTATAAATAATTTTATGGTCAAATACCCAGCTGAAATTTAAATAAAATGAAATCATGACTTCTTTTCGCCATTAGCCCAAGATAACATAATAGCATTATGACAGGTGAAGGTTAACATTTCCAGTGGTAACTTTCATTTAAACCATCTCAAAGCAAGATGGCATGCATAATTGCTTTTCACCAATAGAGGAAATAACTCCCATTAATCCTGTAGTGAAGGTCATAGAAACATTGCACAGGCTCAGAACAATCACAGAATGAAGACAGAAAAGAACGACTGGGTCAATTAATTCATGCAGCCCTAGCTACTAGCACAGCCTCAGACAACTACTTACCTAGCCAATACAGAATTTTTTCAGTTATAATCCACTAGCAAATGGGAATCAATTCAGAAGAAATAAAAGTGAGGTGAGTCTCTGTTAGGAGTTAGAAATGTCTTTAAAAGATTTGGGAAAAGAACCCCACCCCAAACTACTATGGATAATTTGGACCTGGTCCTGCTATAAACAAAAGGCTTCCCCATTCCAGCAACACAGCGAACAACATCCTGATGCAGGGAGAATGAGGCCTTCTATTTTTAATTATTTTTCATTTTTGCTATTATTAACATGCCCTTGTTCCATGCAGAAATATCAAGAGACAATATATTCTTGAGACACTTCTGGCCCAGTTTTTCAAGCCCAAGAGAATCTGTTAGTTCAGAATTCAGTGATTAGATGAACCAAATCAGAACTCCATCATTACTTTTTACTTTGGCATTACAGGTAAAGAACACGAACTTGCACACTATCGACTATCCTAGTAATTATTGCCAGGAGATTTCCTTCAGTTTTAGGGATCTTAAATTGACATCCCACTCCTAAACCAAAAGATTTTAACAGAAAACTAAAAAAGTTATGGCGAGTTGGAATGCATAGAAGGTATGCAGTATTACAAGAGGATTAATGGACACTCCACTCATGTGTATTTTTCAAGTATTCCTCTAGGTCAGAGAATTAATCAGAGATGACCCAACTTCATCCACGTCAGGGAATACAAACTGAGGTGACATACCGTGTCATTTGAGCAATAATAGCAATCGTGGGAAGCATCAATCCTTGCTTCTTGGAGACACAAAGCCATGGACAGTGCTCCAAAACTGCCACATTAGGTGCTACTGAGGGAAGAAAAAAATCCTATTGTGTAAGCACATTGTTTTCCAGAGGATTAACTTTGGACTTCATGATGAATTGGCTGTTGTCTACTCTCCATCCCCTCCACACCACTTCCCCTGTTCCCTTGCATCCCCTGCCTACCCTCTTGTTTCCTCGTTCACTTCCTCATCTTTTCTGAGGAGTAATCCTGCCTCAGCCACATTTCATGCCTAAATGTTAGAAAAACCTTCCACCTTCTGTGTTATTTGCCAGCCATCATTCACTATATTTTATTTCTGCTATTTACCCATATCTGTCATCTACTTAGACTAGAAGATACCCATTTAAAAAAAAAAAAAAGCTATCACTGTCCAGTAGCATTTGCTTCTGCTTACTATTGCTGTTATCACTGGCTGAGATTACTCTTACACAAGACTGTAAAATTCTCCACAAGCTCACTGATAATACTCTCTTTACACAGATAGTTTGTTTTCTATATCCTTTGAAGCTACACAACCAAACCAAACACACAAAGGTACAATGGATAAATGAGTCACCACAGGTCATTTGATCAACAGGAAATAGCGATGTGCATGTTTTTGGTCTGCCCCATTGAAAATTAAAATGTGAAAGATTAATTCACTCTTGTTTTGCAATTGTGATGGTCCAAGGGTGCACAGCTACCAGTTACTGTGGCTCCACTGACAAGTGGCAGCCTAGGAAGCCACTGTAGCACTGTCATTTTTCCCAGATAGCAACCCTTAAAATATCTTCCCATGACCTGTTTGCCATTTCTCTTACTGTGTCTTTCCCAGTATAGTTTTTGTTTCTTTAATGTAATGCAGAAAACAGACAGGTATGAGAAAATTGCAACCTTCATTGAGTATGCCAAGCCACAAATGGTATTGTGTGAAGGTCAATACCATGTAAATAGATGCTCCAGTACTTGTTTATATGTTAGGACCGTGAAAACTGTAAATGCTCTGTAAACCATTAGGATTGATTTAATTATGTTCCGAGGCCTGTTTGTTTGTTTGTTTTCAGTTATTAAGAAATGCTGAAGTCTCTTAAAGCAAATATACAGAACTTCTCAGGAAGTCTCAGCAGGTATGAAATTTCTGAGTAACTTCCAATATATGATACCCGTCTCTTACTAGAACTTGAGAGACTTCCTTCTAAATAAAAGAGTTGGTTTTTTCTCTCCCAGCTCTCAAAATAATGAAATTAATGCATTTGTACCTACACAGATCAGTCCTGAAGTATTTAAAAAGTGACAAGAACAACCTTACAACAACAGCTGGAAATACAGGGTGACATTTCTCTCCAAGAGTGTCATTGGGCACAGACTAAATAGGAATAAAGATACGACTGCACCAACAGGTACCCTACCTAGGTCAGGGCAAGCATTCATGTCAGCATGGCACACAGCCAAACTAGCTTGTGTCCCAAAAGCAGATTCATTGAATTGGACTGCAGATAAAGATCATTTTACTCTGACATTAAACTAGGTTGTTGCCAAGTCTTGCTGTTTATTCTTGCTCCTCTTGTGAAGGCACCAGCATCTGTAAAGTCACTTAGTGATTCAGAAAACTGATCCTGCTGCAAACTAACTTGTTGAAAACAAAGAAAGTTAACTTTCAGCCAAATCAGTCTTTGATCTGATCCATCGTGTGCCACAAAATCATTATACTAGCATAAGCAAACCAGCAGAAATGCATGGCCTTGACTGGAGAGGAAGAGTAGTCTTCCCTTTCAATAAGAACTAACATTTATGTCGTTTTTAAGTGACAAATTCATAGTGCAGAACCTAACCAGTTTTCATTACTACATGCTATCATTCCACAACCATAGTTAAGACTCCCGTGTCCAGTTCTGTTACTGACTCACCACAATTTGGCTTCTCTGGACTGAATTTTTCTCCCTTGTTACCAGCTTGCTGTACTCCCACATGTACTGTTTGTCTCTGCAACAAAAACAGCGGCTCAGTTTCCTTGGAAGAGATTTCTATCAATGAGAATAGATTATTTCAATCTCCATCTTAGGGCTTTCTACGAGAAGGGTCCAGGGTTATTAACCCTGGGAACCCACTATCGGTGAAAGTTACAGCAGAGATGTGCTGGAGCAATGCACTCCTTAAATACCATAGCAACATCCTATCAGTTGAACATCACAGCTAACTATAGGACAGAAATTACATTTTTGACCACCCACTGCTTGAAAAATGGTGTATGTCTTGACATTCAGTCATGGCCTTCTAGTGGGCTCCTCCTGTGGCTAATCTTCCAGATATTCCTTTGGCTTTTGGTGCTACAGCCGATTGCTTACTTCTGCAGTAGGGACATTGTGATGTACTAGCATGAATCACTCAAAGAAATAAAGAGTATAAGCCTTGAGAATACATCTTACTATGGTGTTTCATTGATGGTATTTGATTCACATGGAACAAAATCATAGAATGTTTACTCATGGAAGTAATTGCCATAAAATAAGAACCGAATAATCTCTGAAGTACAAAGACGCAAATTATGTCCGGAGAGCTTTCAGAAAGAATTGGGGAAAGCAGCAGTTGAACTGAACTCTGTTCACTTCATTTGTTTTCAGTACTAAGGAAATCAGGCAAAATAGCAGGCCAGACTGACATATGGTGTATGGGATTCAGCTGAGCATCTGGCCATTCATACTTGGAATTCTGATAAATGATTATGCTCAGAGCTGCATCAATGTAAACTAACAAATCTGAATCACATCTCAGTCATCGAAATAGTTTGTTATGCAAAAAAAGGATAAATATTTGGGATTTTCTTCAATATGATCGGTTCAACACAGAGGAAAAACTTGTCTCAGTTATAATGATGTTCTAGGGAATGATTATTTTCCTAGATATTCATACATTAATGTGAAGATAAAATTCAAACATGTGGCAGGCACTGTAAAAGATGATTGAAAACTGCCTCCAAGTAAAAATGTACTGATGCCACTTCCTCAGTCTGCCTGCATGTCTTTTCACTATTTTGACAAGCGGTGTGATAATCTGAGGTAGAATGTCCTTTAGATGTGGTACCCTGAGTTTGCCTTAATTATGACTCTCTTAGGTAGAAAATCAAAATCACAAACAACTCATTGGAAAATTTCACAAATACTGCTTTCAGAAGCTGGACTTTGTAGCGTCAGAATTGGATTCTGTATAAGCAGATCAAGATGCTCATCATCATTAATCGGTTTCCTAACAATTCTGTGCTGGAACTTAATTTCTCCCATTTTATGGATAAACAAATTGTGACACAAAGGATTCCACTGACGTGTACATGATGCAGTTATAAGACAAGGAGTTAGAAGTTTTAGTGACTGTGTTTTGGCTCCGATCATGCACATTGCAAGGTTTGACATCTCTGCTCGTGCTGTTTGTGTGCCAGGCTATTGGCAGGCTATGCTGTTCTCTGTCAGCCTCAAAATCTTGCTTTGTTTCGGTGTTCACTTTGCCTGCAAAGCAAAGATTTGGAGCTCAAGGGTTATTCCAGGCAGCTCAGATATAGAGTTTTTCAATTAGGGCCATAATAAAGTGAGGAATAACTTTCAGATGTATCATACCTCTGCCAGAGTTTTGGGTACTTGCACCAGAACAAGAGCTTCAGATCCATTCTTGGTTCTATAGTGACCAGTGAGGCACAGAGGTTGACAGGAGTACATTTTTTCATGTCCCTACATAGTAAAGGTCCAAACCATGTTCCAGCTACCAAGACTGTAAAATCAGGATTAGAAACTAGTCAATGTGACTCAGTTATTCCAGAAAGATGGTGACAGAATGGCTTTAGGTCTGAGGTCTGAGAAGTTTATGAGTACAGTTATACTGTATAGTATACACAGCTGCTACTGAAGCAGTTGCCTGGGTGAAGCATCCCTGTTCTCAGATGAACTAAGCTATTGCTTTTCTGCACAAGACACAAATGATCTTTTACATGGGGATGAAGAAAGGGGAAGTGGTATGCCATTACTTCAATAAGACTTTTGATTATGACTCTGTAGCTCTGTAGGAAAATATGTTCTGAAATAAGCTACAGTAGGACTCCAGCAACTTTCTGGAACAGATTGGTTTTCAGTTGACATTTTCAAAGACCAGTAATCAGTTGCTTAGTATTAGGCTGGAAGGAGGTATCAGGTGAAGTTCCTCGGTGGCATTTCTTGGTTCCCATACTGATCAATATTTTGTCTAATGATAGATCTGGGGGACAATACCATTCTGACTGGGTCTACCAAAGCACTGGAAGACAGGGCTAGTATTCAAAATGACC
>RSEF01000007.1:27817263-27868952 GCA_003993805.1 Himantopus leucocephalus | reverse complement strand
TGATCAGTCCTTCACATGTTTTCAGGACAGTGCCAGTGCCATGGAGCTCTTTAGGTACTTAAATCATTACAGATATTGATAGTAATAAAGTTGGGTTTCACTATATCATTTAAATTAGTCATATTAAAGCTGTGTTGTAGGGCAAAACATCCATATTTATGCTGTATTTAACTTTCTATTAATAATAAATTCAGGTGAAATAGTTTTGTTATTAATATTGATCACTGTTCCAATTGAAAGCCCAGATGTCAAGGTTTCCTTTAGCAGGCTCACTTATATTTAATAGTCCTGTTGATGAGTGAGAGCCTAATGAAGGCTAACAGATGGTCTATTTAATATTGCTGTAGGATTTGAAGCACTTGCCAAAACAGATACACAAAAGGATTTGACAGCCCTGTAGCTGAAAACCTTTAATTACAGCTACTTCAGCTCCTAGGGGTTTCTGTGAGGCTAACAAAACAGCACAGCTTTAGGATAGGTCAGCATGGCGGGGAAAGGTTTTGTGGAGCCAGACAGTGAGTGCTGGTAAAACTATTTGCTGAACATTAATAAACTGGGATTGGTGCAGGCGGTTTAGCAAAAGAAGCCTAGACAGAGAGAGAAAACTAAGTGATTGTGCTTTCTCTGCTTCTGAGAACAGTTTGCCCTTTGTCTAAATTACCATCTCTTGAAGACGGCCATCATCTGCTGAGCAGGTAGGTGCTGAGAAAGCATGTAGCCAAAGTGGAGCTTTAATTGTACCTGAGTTATAGCTGGGACTTCACCTTAAAATGATGTGAACTTCAGTCCACTTACTACTCTTAGGGACAGCAAATTACAAGCTAGGGGACTAAAATTTGCTGAAGCTGTAAAACTCTCCTTTTGAAGGAGAGCACAAATTTATTTCGAACAAAAGAATACACATAAAACACAGAAATCTATGCTTTCTAAAAACTCTTTTGATTTTTTGATCTGAGTCTGAGTGGAAAGAAGGAGCTTTCAGAGACTTTCGATGATTTTCCCCTGGCTCTACATGGAAAAATTGCCCCCTGGTCTTCTGGCATAAATTCACATCACTTCCAAAATGAAATAAGGCATAATTAGCAGTTGCATTCCGATTTGTCTAAATTGATTTCTGGGCAATTGCTTAGAAATTGAATCAATTCCTTCAGAAAGAATAGGTGTTTTTACTGCCTTTACTGTCTCTGGTAGATCTGTCTGTAACTAAAGTTATCGATTCTTTCTGGGTGCCAGGAACAGCTAATCTGTGGAGTTTTTCATATATAATTCCAGGTATCTGATCAGTACTTGTTTTGTACAGTATTTTCTAGAAAAAATAAAATGTGGGTATGCGCACAGACAAAGATGTAGGCAGATTTTGAGACTCCTTGATTATGGAAGCGTGGTTTCCCTTCACCACCCTGCCCTGGCTAGACATAATCACAGAGACCATCCCTGCGTGCAGGAAGAAGTATTTTTATGGAGAAAAGGGAAACAAACAAACAACAACAAGCAGGAAGTGACATTCCTTAAACCAACCTTCAAACCAAGCTGGGACAACAGAATAGGGCAGCCTATGCAGATTTCCATGCATAGAGAAAAGTAGTGCTACCTGGCTAGCAACAAATTTTGCAAGTCCCCACAGCACTGACAGCCAGAGATTTCCTGCTCCAGTGTGGTGAGAAAATCTCTGAACCTTTAAATTCAGAAACTGCATGAACAACTGCCAAATGTATGTGTAGAAAAGCCTGTAGGACACAATCCCTTTTTTCTCCACAGCTGGCTGGGGTTGGTCCCTTTTCCACATGTTGCCCTGTTGGCGGATCATGAATTATCTTGTGTAAAACCAGCTGCTTCTCATTATTCCAGATAATGCTGAAGCCTGACATTTTTACTGCCTCATGCAAGAAACTGCATTTTTGGCTTCATTCAAACAGCAACTAAAAATGAATAGACACCAAACACTAGTCTGAAGAAGAGAGTGTACTGGCACCTGGCCCCAGCTACACAGGCAAATGAAGCAAATGTAAAGAAACAAGCTAGAATTTACTGCAATCTTGATTCAGCAACTGTTGAAGTAACTGGAAAGATTCCCATTGGATTCAATAGGCCTCAAGAGACAAACCACCTCCCTAGCGGGCATGGAAGTAGAACGCAAGAGCAGCTCAACATCCTAGAAAGAGATACAAGGCAGGATAGTAGGAACACAGACTGCCAAATTTGAAGGTAATTGGAAGAGAATCACTAATTACAAAGGCTGTGAAATCAGACGACTCTTTCATCATTGTATGCAGTTAAAACTGATAAGCAATGGCTAGATAGTAGGGATGATTTGAAGCTAAATATATTTTTAATGTGATATGCATCTTCTTTGATGTAGACATTTTCATTAAATGTTCATCTGTTTAATTATTATTTACTCTGTGCAGAACTTTGGGATTTACTAAGATGAAAGAGGCTATTGTTTGTTTATTATTCTGTGAGTGATGATGCCAGGGCTGACTCCTAAACTAGTCCATCAGTTGTAACATAAGACCTCAAGCCATTCTAATATAGACAGTATTCTTGGAGAAATCAACTTTGATGAAAATGCACATACACAAAGGATATTCCATAATTAGAGGAGGTACAAAGCATTGAATGTGCTGGTAAAGTCAATTAAACACTAATTACTATTGGATTCAGATCTGCCACTGCATGATAAATTGCTCAAGTAAAAGTATCTTCTCCACACAGAGGTGCCAAATTCACCCCTGCTGATGTTACAGATGTTTTTCCAACTACCCCTCTGTTTCTGTTTGAGATAAAAATGCAAAACTTTCCCTTGTTGTAGGCAGCAGTGTGAAAAACTCATTAGCTGATATAATCTTTATAGGTAGTTTTCTTTGTGTGGTTACATGACAATCCCTCACTTTCCACATTTCTAGGCTGTGCTAATGATTTCACACCCTCTTTTCTCAGGAGGCAGAAGATCTTTCTGCAACGTGCAGTTGACATATGGTTAGCGTCTAGCCCTTTGCTATCATTCAGGTGATGCAGAGCTTTGGAAACCTCTTGCCTTCATATCAATCTCAATGTGCTCCATCAGGAATTCTGCAGATGACTGTGATTCAGCTTTTTAAACATTTCCAGGAAGTTCATCACTCATTGCCACTTTTCTCCTTACCTTTCAGTGTTAACAAGTGTCCATATGTTGTTTCCATATGCCATGTGGCTTTCATAAAATCTCGGGCACTAACTTCTCCAAAAGCCCAGATACCTTTGCGGTAGTTTAGTATAACAGCATATTCAACCAAAACATTATGATAAAGTGAAAAGAATCCGTTCCACTGGCTTCGATGCCCTTTGGAAGGGTGTCTGCATTTCAAAGATTTTAAGATGGGGAGAGACCAGTATGATCTTAGAATAATTTCTGCTTGAGTCACTCAGTTTTCCTTCATCCAACCTCCCTCCCTATTATAACTGTAAAAACAATATTTTAGATAGAATGGAAAACTTCAACTTTTGTTAGTACAAATTTCATGTTCTTACATCTTTCAGACCTCAGCTTCTGTGAGCATGTTCATGACAGTAATTTCAAACTTGCTGTTGACTCACTGAAACTCCCTTAGACTTGTCGGTCTGATCAATGTGTGTCTTACAGCCCCAGCGCAAAACCCAAATACCAACTCCATAGTGCAAAAGCACAAGAGAAGATGTTTAAACATCTTTAGAGAGATAAAAGTCATGTGTAACTAGTTTCTTGAATCTCAAGTCCTCCTCCTCCAGCCTGGTTTCCCATATCTGAATATATCTTTAATTTCCCACAGTCTCCCTTTTCAAAGGAGACTGAGATGCTTTTTGAAACCGGTGATTACAGACTAAGGTAGACAAACTTAAATGTTTCTCTGAACCTTTGGCTGAGGGAAAACACCTTCGTTTCTCCTAAGCACTTTTATTTGTAGCTGACAGTGCTCCTGCCCCTCCAATGTGTACTGTCTCTGCTCAGTGGGGAGGCGAGGGCTGGAGAAAGGGGCTGTTCAGGAATCCCACACAAATAATTTATTGCTGCTCACCTTGAATGGCATGGAAACACAAATCTTCTGGCACTGCACTAAAGTGAGCAGTCTGAACCCAGCCACACAAGCAGAGGCACCTCATTTATTACTTATTTAGATAATTATCACTGCAGTGCAGTAGAAATGATAACTCCATGGGATGAGTGATTCAGCTTCAGTGCAAGCCCATCAGTCACAAAGGAACAGGCTGCTCACATTACACCCCACAGACATCACCGGGACTAATCCTCTATAGCTCATGAGAAGACAGAACATGAGCGAATACGGGTTTGTCTTCACCATACTTGATACTGCATGCTGGAGAGATTGAAATTCCTTCACTGTGAAGCACAGGTGCTGGATGTGCCTTCCTGACAGCTCCGCATGATACCAGCCTCTTGCTGCTCTGCTCGCTTCCATCCAGGGTAAACTGTAACCTGGACTGTGCAGGCTTTCCCAGAGCGGTGGGAAAAGACGATGCTGCAACTGCAACCCTTGAGGAAGCCCTGGTTTGAAATGCATGATTCTGTGACTTGTTCTCAAAAGGTAGAAATCCAGTCACGCTCAGGTTGGTTTCTTTCTCCTTGCGTATTAAGAAATGAAGCATGCATAGAGCAGAGATGAATGAGTCCTCTCCAGAAACAGAAGCATAGTCACATCATTTCAAAGATGTCAGGCACTTTCCATTTCATACCAGACGATACCAGCTAGACATCCTCATTTGTATGGAGATAGTTTGGGTGTTGGTAGCTACACCTACATCAACAGAGCTGAGACCCAGTGGGCAAACCTGTTTGTGCTGCAGACCACACTATACTTGTTCTGGGGGTTTTATTTCACAGTAGCTCTAGTCTTTTCCTTTCTACTGACTGCTCAGTAGTATCTGGACCACCTTAGGTACTTTTCTGGCGTTCATCTTCCAACTTGAGGGGTCCTTTTGTTATTTCATCCAAGAGGAATCCAGACCAGGTGCCACAAGAATACTCCACAATGTGTGTGCTAAAGCATAGCAAGTGGGGACAGTCAGGAGATACACTTCATTTCTATGATTCTATAAAAACTTACTCATGATCTGAACTAAAGTGCTAATGTTGGTGCAATATCTAACACAGAGGTGATGATTTACAGGTCCCATTGCAAAGCACTGTATTGAAGACAGGAGGTTAAGGTGTTCATTCTTTAATGCTCACTTATTATTTGTTCTCTAACTAGTAAAACTTGAGATGCAGTGCTTTCAGATAAAGTTTTTTCATTATGTTACCATTCAAAACACTGGGCAAAGGGAAATTTTGTGGTCAAGGTCTTACTGGAAAAGCTTTAAAAGAGGATATTTACTGATATTTGAAATTCAGTTTATGATGTGGGCGTTTTTTACTATGACTATTAGTTCTACCTGGAGAGCATTGCTAATGATTCTCGGGTGTTTGGCCCTCATACTTTGTTTTTAGTCACATTTAAATAAATAAGCACATAAATTATGGAAATTAAATCTCTTCCTCCTTGTCGTCTCATCACAACTAAGCAGAGGAACTGTCAGTTAATGTCTATTTTTCCTTAATAACATGAGTTGGACTGTTTTCTCCTGTATGTGTTTCCCTACTTATTCTATTCTAAGTCCAATTTAAAAGAAAATGTGAAAGAAAATGACAGGATATACATATAGACCAAAACCATTTATGGCTGAAACATGAAAAAATTTTCAGCTTTCAGGTTCTTGAAGGGTTGACGGGGTGAGGGAAGGAGGAGACTATGGCAATTCTTTGTAGGGAGGAGACAGTTTCATGAAAAATCAGGAAAAGAATTGTACTTAAAAGCAGGAAAAACAGAATTTGAAATCCAGAAAACAAGGCTTTAAGGCAAGAGCTCCAGACTGTCAACAGTTTATGGAGCAATTCCTACAGTCACAGTCAAATGTATTAGTTGTTAACTCAAATTGTTTACACATTATAAACACTTTAAATTGTTTATAAATTAAAACTGCTTATAAAGTGCTTGCTGCGCTTTTAGTTTTAAGAGTATTTATAACATTTAGCAAACACTGTAACCTCACATAGTCTATGTAATACTACATTGTTACTGTCTATATCTTCTAAAACCTTCACTAAATTTCCAAAGCCTCTAAAGCAGGGATAGAAACACATACACTTATAAACTTTAAAACCTTTTTAGCACAAAATATGTTGAAAGTCTTACATGGGGAGGGAACTCACTCATAAACCAGCTGATGCTATTAACTTTAAAGCCCACTTAATAGTAAAATAAAAACAATAATAAAAAATTCTTGTGTTCTGAAAATGTTTACCTTATGTTTAACACCTATGAAAACCAATTTAAAGTCTTTCCAGAATGTTCAGAGGTCTCCAAACCAAAAGATTGGTTATTTTCAGTTTCTTTTAAAAAAATCTGACAATATTTTTTTTTTTTTTTAATAAAGCTGAAACTTTACAGTGTGGTTTAAAAATAACAGTTATCAATGACTGTGTACCGTCACTCTTAAGAATAAAGTAAAAGGAATATTCGTTTAAAAAATCTTTCACTTTATTAGTCTTCATTCCTTCTGCTAGTGCACTAAATTGTTAATGCTGTGGTAATAAAGTCTATCTAAAATGTGGACTGGCTAAGTGTACTTTTAAATATGTGGTGATCTGCAAAGGAAGACAGGGATTTCAGCAAGGTACTAGTTGAATTACAAAGTTTTTGGCCAAACTACTTCCTAGCAGCTGCACAGTCCGGCTCCAGACTCCCCTCTAAGTGTGTATCCTTTGCTCAACTGTTGGGAAAGACACTTGTTAGATTCCTCTTTGGAATGAACACTGTTATTTTTATCCTCATCGTTCCTATGTCAGTAGGGCAAGACTTCACCTAAATTAGTCCTTAATCCCTCCTAGCACATCCTATGCCAAAGTCATTATGGTTTATTACCTGAACCAAAGAAAGCAAGTAAATAAAGCCAAATTGGAAGTGTAAGAGGTTTGCTCCCTTGCTCCTGTTCAAACATGCTCCAGGATTGTGGCTAACTTGAATTTATTAAGAACTGTAAAGAAAATAAGACCTGGCCTATACCACCTTATTTTCCCTGATCTTTGTGCCATTGTGTTTGATGAGCATTTCCCACACAATCCAGGCTTGTGATACATGGTTAACCTCTACCTTTTCTCCGTATGGCTAAACCATGGCTAAATTCTGTCACGTTTTCCCCTGAATCATCTCCAGTCCCTGCGCTCTCCTTTTGCCCTGACAGGCGCATCCCCTGTCTGCATCTTTCCCACTGTCACCACTGCAATCCACTCATTTCAGAGCTTCTCAGTCTAACCCCAGGCCCCTTTCATCACCAGCCAGTTCAAAGTGCTACTGACAAAACTATTTTTCTTAATTTTGACTCTTCCTCAATGCCTCTATTTGAGTGATTTGTCTTTCTCACTTGCCACCTCAAACCAGTCGCTGACAGACATGCATGCATACACACACACACACACATGCACACGCTCTCTGACAAATTTCACTAGCTTCCCAATATGCTTTACACCAAATTCAAAACTGTTCCTACCGAAAGCTGACACAACCCATCACGTGCAAGAGAGTAACATTTTCTCCAGGCTCAGCAGAGCCACAGAAGAACAGGGAGCTCTCACACATGCACTGCCCAAGCGCTCCAGTTTCTTTGACATTCTTTCTCTAAAGTGAAAACCTGTCTCTGTTTCTTGTATTATTTTTGGAAAAAGGGGGGTGTCTAGATTAGTTTACTTTTGCCTCATTACAACAACTCCTCCACTAAAACCTCTAACTAAGCTGGTTTTTAAAATTAAAAACCTATAGGGCTCAGTCATGTGCCTATTCAAATAAACAGGAGCACCTCCACTGAATTCCCCCAATGCTGCTAGCAGTGGAGAGACTGAATCCTGATATCCCTGGGTGTATATCCCTGGCTTACCCGCAGAACACATTAGGGGCCACCTGAGATACAAGGGCCTTTGTGGTCTATTTGGTTCTCCAAACACTTAATTCTCAAAACCAGGGTCAGATCCAAAACCAACTAAAATCAGGGGAGTATTTTTCATTAACATAATGGCTATTGAATCAGGAGTCAGGGCCAGAGATTGCATGGAAGGACATGTTGTCTGAGGTTCCCAATACAATGATTGCCATTAAAATGTCAATATTTAGCAACAGCCACAATGAAACTGCCTCTGACCTGCCACATTTCCCCGAGGACCTTAGAACAGAAATATATCTGAATTGGGAGTTTGCGAACTGCTCGATATTGGTTTAATTCTGCTGCCATTGAAACTGTTGGTAAGATTTCCATTAATTTCAACAGAACAAAGTTAAACTCATTGTAAAAACTACATCATCCATTGTGTCAATGTGGCATTTTATTTCATGTTAATGATAATGGCTGAAAAAAAATTTAAAAGCAGTTCATCTTGCACTATTATGGAAATAAAAGAAGAAAGCACTGTGAGGTGCAATGCAGAAGAGATATATGACTTTTCACCAGGGTTCAGCTAACCTTTGATCACCTTTAAAAATTAAAGGGCTTTTAGGGCTGAAAAATGCTCATAATAAAAGACTTAAAGAGCTCAATCTGTTCATCAAAAAAGATCAATAGTTACTTAATTGCAATGTAGAAGTGCCTTCATGGAGAGAAAATATCATGTAGTAAAGGACTCAATCTATCATGGAAGAGCACAACAAGAACCATTGGCTTCACATTACACCAGGTAAAATCTGCATAGAAAGAAGGCTTCTGTCTTTTTTATTCTTTTTTTTCAATAAAATGAAATGGGCTGATTGAATTTCCACATTTTAACAGCTTCAGACAAGGACTGAAGCTGATGTCCTAAAACTGACATGATGGTCAAACACAAGTTATCAGCCTCATTAACAGGCAAACTGGGAAAAGAAAAAGGAAGAAAAAATGGTATTATTATGCAGAATGCTGGAAATACTTAAAATTTTGGATTTCTGGAATTTCTTCCCAATTATCCCACACTTCCAACAAATAAAACAGAGGAAAATGGGGGGGGGGGAGGGAGGGGAGAGGAAAGAGTATACTCCCGCTATGAATCGCTTCACCAGCTGAGGATCCAGACAACAACCTGCAGGAGCTGAGCAAAAGCTGGGGGTTTGGTTTGGTTTTGTTTAATTCCAAAAGATATATTTCATGGGTCTGAGTAAAGACACAGATCAAGTGGTACTTTAAAATATCGATCATTGTTTCTTTTGTAGAGAAAAAGCTTGTTCATTTTCTGTTTGGTATTACTCTTTGTTTTATCCCATTTTGTTGTGTGTCACCATATTGTGAGTTTACATTACCCGTAAAATTAAAAGTAGCCTAATATAAAACATTCATTGGGATACATTTATTCTGTTACCTCTGTAGCTGTTATGTGACTTTTAAAAATGATTTAAAAAAATACATGCTGTTATTTGTCATTCTCCTGGTTTAGTAATACTGCCAGCTGTACTTTCCACTTCACATGAATTCAGGTCTATTCCAATTTTCCACTTCCCTGCCTTTAATCCCAGTTTTACAAATGGAATCCCATGTTACACTAATATCTCTTACTCACTGGCACAGAAGAGATCAATATTTCAAAATGCCATATGTTTTATAGATCAACTGCCTTGTGCATAAGAATCCAATGGCATCTGAACCATTACACAATATTTGTAAGTTACACAAGCCAAGGATTGTGAAGCCTGTCTTTGCACACCACATCAGATCCTAAAATGTCTGTACTCATCTGTGAACAGTTTTGGTATTTCTACGAAACTTGACTAAGTTACTCAAATCCTTAGTCTCCTCTCACCATAAACCTTTCTCTGTGGCCTATAGGCGTGGTAGAGACTTTAACAATGTGAACATTTTGTCCTTCACTGATGTGCAGGTTTCACAGCAGTCCAGCAAAACTTGGCTGAGCACTAGCACTTGCACAAGCAGAGGTGAAGCCAGTGGCTGAAAGACACACAGCTGGCACGTGTTTGATGACTGAGGTTAATTTTGCCAACCCTTCAGACCGACTCACCTGCAGGTACAGATTCAGAACTATTCTGAGGATGAGCCACTGGACCCACACATGCCCTGGAGGAAACCACAGGGCATTTTGCATTTCAAGGTGTGCTTACTACTGCTGCATGGGTTCCGACTCAATTCCCTGAGCCAGGCAACAGCTCTGAAGGTGACACCACGTTTGTGTGGAACCATTTGGATATTAACAAGTTTGTGACAGAACACAGGCTCAGCTCGATTTCAAAACTGGAGCTCCAGACCAAGTTCCTTGGGGGTGATATTGTGTTCTGCTCTTTGTGAAGTTTTCCTGGTTGGCTGCCAGATCATCTCTCAGCTTCCCAGCAGTGCACTTGCTGAATTGCTTCAGGGTTGACAACCCCATGACTTCCAGAGACCAAAGCCCCCCATGCAGACTGTCCCAAACCACTGTCTTTGTTCCCTTTGCCGGAACACCATGCTGTTACGACTCTACTCCAACAAGAAGAAAAACATGCTTTTAAAAAAATCCTCTTTTCTACCAAGTGCAATGACCTTAGTCTGTCTATGTCTACTCCAAGCGTGCTGGACATTGACGATGGTGACAAGTCAGAGATAAAGGGAGAAAAACTCCCTTGTTTAAATGTATTTCTTGGCTTTGCCCGTCACTAATGTAAAAGTATGTTAATATGTGTGAACTGCCTTTGAAAAAGTCCAGAACAAAACAGTATTGAATACACTTTTCCCAATGGAGAGAGGATTAGAGAACAAGCATATGTTATGTTAGATGTGCTGCTTAATGCATCACTGACATTCAGAGTAAGGAATGGAATGGAATGGAATGGAATGGAATGGAATGGAATGGAATGGAATGGAATAGAATAGAATAGAATAGAATAGAATAGAATAGAATAGAATAGAATAGAATAGAATAGAATAGAATAGAAGCAAGACAAAAGAACCTTGAGTCCTTCCAAGTAATTTTAAACAAAAGAAATGGTCAAGCGGTGAAAACTGAATTGGGAGTGAAACTTGGGTAGCAGCTCCCACTCTGCAGAAACATTTTTTTCCACAAGTAGCAATGTATCTTCATGGTGCTGTTTACATGAAAATTGGTTTAAATAGCAGTCTGAGGCCCTGGAGAAGACTCTGAGCTAGTAATGTGGATTTTAATAATGCTGCTATATTTCTTCACCGTATTATTGCGAATTTGTATAATGAGTAGTTTTCCTCTAAGGAAATGGCCAAGATAGTAGGACTTGAGGGAAGCTCTTAAAAGGCTATTAAAATGTTGTTATTATAAGTTTTTAATAACAAGTTGGAGGAAGACCTTACCAGTGAGGGTCAGCTGGGAACCATAAATAAGACTTCAGACTTTACATCCATCTATAATGAGTACAGTCAGAGCACATCTGGTCACACAGATTTTAGATTAGAGTGTCTAGGTGAAGTTGTTAGGATTCCGCCCAGC
Source organism: Himantopus leucocephalus (assembly GCA_003993805.1). Lineage (NCBI taxonomy): Eukaryota > Metazoa > Chordata > Aves > Charadriiformes > Recurvirostridae > Himantopus > Himantopus leucocephalus. The sequence continues at coordinate 27,857,476 of RSEF01000007.1, read as the reverse complement.
ATGTCTTTGTAAAACCCTTTTCTTCTGCTGAATGCAGGAATATGTAAAAAGAGGACTTTGATATGGCAATAAGAATCCTTCTGTCCAGAAAGAATTTCTGGGAACAGAGAATGGAAGCTAGAGGCAAAACCACTGAAAATGTTTTACTTAAGTAAACAAATTTGCTACAGATTTTCTCCACAAACAAGCGAAGTACTTTAAAATATCTCCATCCTTTCTTATTTTCACTGAAATTTCTGGTCCTGATGGGTATTTTTATTTATTTATCTTAATGGCTGACTGATCTAAGTATTACTTCAAATAGTACATAATAATAGTAATTCCAAAGCTCTCCCACTGTATGTTGTTTGTGCAGGGAAGGACATTTCATTTCATACATCATTTACAACTCCCTGCTATAATTCTAGGAAGTCAGAAAGCTTTTAAAATTTAATGAGCAAAAATTTTATGCTTTTGCAACATCCAAAATTGGGATATACCAAGCCGTTGCATGCAGGAGATTTTCTCTTGACACTGGTTTTATTTTCTTTCCACTACGCCAATAAGAATTCATCTACTCTGAAGTTAATTAAGCTGAATAGGAAAAAAGACATTTATGTGAATCATCTTCAACCTCCTAATCCATTTGTGTATATATTTTTCCTCTAAGATGCTCCCAGCTACTATATTTCATAAACAAATTGCATGTAGAAGTTGCAATTTTCTTACCTCTTTAACAGAACGATCCTTTAAAGGAGTTCTGAAATATCTCTGTATCCTAGAGCATAAATTTTCGGTCCCACTGAAGAAGCATGCCCTTTTCTATGGGATGCCTTGCCTGGCAGCATTGCACTCTGAACACATTAATGCTGGGTTATTACACTGCCATAAATTTATCCTGAAGTGCTTTGTGTCCACGTACTATGTCTTTTTTAATATTTAGCATGTTTGGGCACAGTAATTAATCTTATTTGGAACAAACATTTCTTAAGTTTGAAGTGGGTATGTTCACCTCAAAACTCTTCAGTATGCTTCCTTAGCTGAGCAGGGATGAGAAATGGACTGAGAAAGTAATCTGTGAGTGAAATGCCACTTAAGCCTGACATTTTTGGTTCAGAACATCACAGATTGGGCAAACATTTGTGGAGTCCATCTTGGAACTTCTGGAGTCAGAAACGGTGAACCAGAAATTGCACAGGCACTCATATCCACATGGCACGGGGCCGGCCAGCAAATCTGGAGGCATGCGTGTGCGCAAGGAGATGATGCCCAGAAATATGTGACCTCCATTTTTAGGATGTAATTTTTAGGAAACAAAAGTAACAGGACACAAGGTGCTGGGTGATGGCTGATGGGGACATAGGCTGGAAGGAATTTCAGCTCCCTGCCTTATCACTAGCCTGACGAGTGCCTCTGGGAAAAACCATCCCTCCTTCCCCATCTGTCGAAAAGAGCTAATGCTGACCTCCTTTACAAAGCACTTGGAGATCAATCGATGAGTAATGCTGCAGAAGAAGCTCATATTCTCGTTCACAAGTGAGAACAAATCACTTGGTTTTCAGAGTTTTAAAAGATCCACTGTGAAAGAAATCAATCATCCTGGATTTAAAACCTGGAATCCAGCTTGTCTTGCAGTCACAGCCATGTAGTGAAGCCCTTCGGTGTGGTGGAATTAATTGTGACGGATGCACTCTATCATGCAATTCCCATTTTTGAGTTTGCAGCAGCAGGGAGAGGAGGAGGGAAACACTGAGGCCAAACTGCTTTCATTCTGCTTTTCTTTTAATGACACGCAACATCTGCCATGATACCCCTGCTCAGTGCCAAGGTTTCTTTATATTTAAAGTACAATCAAAATGCCCTGCCTGAAAGAGGGTGGCAAGCAATCCAGTTGAGAAGTTCAGTTTTTGTCATCGTCTCTGACCGCAGAACTGTTTCTAACTGTGCCCTTGACTACCGTCCTCTCTTCTCTGAAAAAATGCTGGAGAGTTGGCACATACTCCCAAAAGTTTTTTGCAGGCATTATTCCCAGCCCTGCTGCAAAGCACCAGGACACCTCCGTGTTCAGCCCATCTGTGCCCTTGAGGATGCAGTCAGCTTTTCACCTCAGCTGTGGAAAAAGTGATTTTCTTTTCTTTATTTTCCACTGGGATTGTTGGAATCATGTTCAGGGTTTCAAATGACACTTTCCTAAAAATACTATGGCAGTGATTGAGGTAATTAATTACCTTTCCCTTCTGTCTGGAAAATATCTGTGTATTTTAAGCTCAAACCTCTGTCTCTCTGTAGCAATGGTACTATATTTGAAATCATATACACTGGTCAGAACTAAGATATAAGAAAAATAGGGCACAGCCACCCGATTTTGAGTTATAAAAACACAGGGTTAGTGGAAATGCAAAACTTTCAGCATACACACAGTTCTGACATTTCAAATATTATTTGTTCCAAATCAAATGTTCCTGTTAAATAAAGCTAAAAAATTGTTCTGCATCATTTGGAATATTGAATTCAACTGTGATTTAAGAATATATCATTTTAAATTAAATTATGTATATTTTCTAAATATATATAATCATTGATTAGAACTTTATTTTAGAATATGGGCTTTTAAAAAATTAAAAAGTTAAAGAAAACATATAGGACAATCCTCTGTTAAATGATAACTATTTAGAGTTAACAAAGTTGAAATGAAAAAATGAAATAATCTTTTCCAACCAGGGTAAAATGAAACATTTTGGCTTTATTCAAATATTAAAGAGAAAAATACCGTTATTTTGTCAAGTTGACATGCTTCAATGAGCCAATTAGCTTTTTCCAGAACAACTTACAGCTTCCCAATTTATATATACACTTTTCTGGATTACCTTTTCCTTTTTGTTTCATTCTATGAAACTTGTAATTGAAAAAAAAAATCACATTGCGACTGTACTGGATGGGTTTTCATTGCCTTCCCTAGGAGCAGATCCCTGTACTTGTTAATTAGCTGTAAACCAAATTAGCTCTCATTCAGGTGCAGTTAAACCTCACCCATATGCACTGTTCTTTATAGAAGCAGCTTCACTGACTCCATAAAGTAACCTTACAGTCTGCTCCTGGGGACAGTGATGGAGCCCCCCATCANCAGGTTTGTTCGGAGCTTGTGCAGCAGTAGAGGCAGAGCACTGAGTGGGCTGAGAAATCTCCCACTGAAGTAACAGTTCTTTAGAAATCTTGCCAGATGACCATGAATGCCAACAGTCCTGCCGTGACTGATTTGTCTTGCTCTCAGAATAATTGCTGCCATCTCTGCCCTAGCTAAGGGGAATGAGAGCTGATAAAAGGAAGAGATTTGCTTTTTTCTGTTTGTTTGATTTACTCAGCAAATAGCAAATTTACCAAGCATATTTACATTGAATAAAAAAGTGTGACCACTTGAGTCCATTTCACTGGACATAGGACAACAGGAGTGGCTTTGAGGAAGATCCAGGTGATTAGTGGTGACATTTTCAAAATTAAATATATCAACTTTTCATTCTAAACCATTCAGCTTTGTTTTGATATCTAATTCTACTTTTAAAAGGTTAACTCTTCTTAAATGGATGCTTAACATCCTTTCTTGTTTTCCTTTAATTTTTCTACTTAGCAGCTGCTCCAAAATTCCAAAATTTAAAAAAAAAAGAAAAGAAAAAACAGAACAAAGTATTAAGTATTTTGCTTTCTCCAAAATTAAATACAATTTTTTTACGAGGTTAAATAACATCTTTTGTCTCACTTTCATGAACCAATGTAGAAAATTCTGTTATTTTTACATCTCTTTGGATATTGCTGCGCTTTCCCCCAACTCCTTTACGGTGGAGGTCAGCTAGCCCCAGCGCCACAAGGCCTTTGATGTTACTGGTGGTTCCTTGGTACAAGAAAAGAGAATCTGATCCAGCATTAATACTGCCCTTCTGTTGAAGATTTGATGCAAGTCACTAAGAATTGCACAGGTACTCCAGAAGCAACAGAGTACATACACCCTTATGCATTTTGTCAAGGATGTGTATTTCTTTTCTTCTGAAAGGATAACACTTAAAATGCTGTGGTTCGTTTATTCTAACGTCCTTTAGGCAGCACCAGTTCCTTACAGACAATTTAAAATTCTTTCACACTCCAGAAATACCATAGGCAGTAACAAGTTAGATAAGTCATTCTTAAAGCTATTAGTTGATAATGATGATAGCTTCAGTTCATCTGAAAAATTATTGCTCATAAAATTACTGTATCATAAGCAAACTGCACCTTTTACTGATTTGTTTATCCTTGCAACACTTTCAGCTTGGATAACACTTTTTTTTTATTAATACTGGTATTATTTATTTCCCCCCCATCAGTTCCATAAGATATCTCATAAAATATACCTTATACTTGCCAGCATTAACAGAATTACTAACTTCCAATACAGCTGAAGTTGGATGTCTCTAGTGTTGTTACAGGGAGGGAGAAGCAAAAAGAAACCCTCAAAGCCCAATTTGGATGCATTTGGATATTTTCCATAGCCCAAGTGATGAACAAAATTAGAAAAAAAACAATAATCATCATACAGCAGAACTACTTTAGACTGTATCTCTTGGGGAGGGGATGGAAATGTTGCAGAGAATTTGCATACTTTGTAAGTTAAGGGGGGAAAACACACCATCACATACACCATCAAACCGATCTTCAGAAGAAGTTCAATGATTGCACTCCTGGGGAGTACCTGTAGCGCTGATACATCGTATGTCCCAGTATGTCTGCGGGCACTCAGATACTAGCCACATATTAAACTCTGTTTGAAAGTCTGAGCTGAGACCCTTCAAATCGACTTTGTTCTAGAGATTAGCCAGCTGTAGACTGTGTGATGGTGCCCTTACTAAGAAATGCTGCTCCTCAGCTGGATTTGTTAGACTGAACAAAGCAGCGGTGCTGATGTTGCTGCAGCTTCTGTGCACCAGGGCAGTAGCAGCCGATTCCTGGACATATGGACACAGTGAGGAGGACTGACTCTGCTCTGCGTTGCTAACCCTCCTCTGACCTTTCTTGGTCCCCACTGCAGGAGACAGGCTCCCCTTCCTTTCATCGGTTAATTGTGGTGTGAAGGTGAAATCCTCAGCTCTTGCACATGCAGAACAGCTCTTGGGTCAGGTCACCAACCACTTCCCTCTCCGCAGAGCCAGGGTTTGGCCACCCATGTCCTCTCTTGTCAGGGGAAGGAACAATAGCAGTGATGATCACGAACATTTAGTAGCTGGAAGAAAATATTGAAACGAAGTGATTTTTAAAAGAGCAAGAAGCCTATATGCACATTACAAATCCTCTAATTATACACTTTCCAACCAGCTGAGTGCAAAAAGACTTTCCTGTTCAATTACAGGAGTACAGTAGACTTTTGTCTGAAAAAAAAAAAAAAAATCTTAGGTAAATTCCCAGAGACTGCCTTCTTGGTCTGTTCAAGAACCAGATCTCCTCTTCCCAGTGCTTTTCAGGACTCACATGTGATAACTTGTGTGACTGATCCAAGAGGCAATGCCTCCTTTGCACCACTGGCTGCCTTTGCACTTCTCAGGCCAGGGGAATGTCTCTTTGGTAGTTGACCACTGCCCCAAGCAGGAGGGGTTTAGGCATATCCACAAGATCCTGCCACTTAGTGATGCACCCCAGGCCAACTGAGCCATCATAAACAACTATATGAGTGCTCTTAAGATCTTTTATTGATTTTTAAGCTAAGTCATTTTACCAGAGATTTGTGGCAGGCTTAACCGTGCACATCCACTCAGTTATGGACAGTTACTATGTCTAAGCCATCATCCTATGTACACCTACATCCATTCAGCCTTAAAGGCTTGTAATCACTCATTTAGCAGCTGTGTCTGCACGTGGGAGACTGGGCTGTAATGGTCTGCTTTCCCCTTGCTATGGTTCAGCACAGAAACGTAAGGCATAAACCACATTTTGGGACACTGATCAATACACATTACTGTATGGCCCATCTCCGTCCCTGATGAGGTAAGAGGCTCAGCATGATCAGACAGCTGTAAATTCTCCAAAGCTGCATCTGGCGATAACAAGAGCATCGCAGTGAGGAGTAGAGGGCAGGACAGCTGCTGTCATTCTATATCACTTTTCTTACAGATATCACGGAGAAAATATCTTGCCCCAGCTCTAGAGACTCTCCTTCTAAATGCCACCCTGAAACGCCGCTTGCAATGTGCTCAGAGACTGCCATAAGAGCAGCAGTGAAACGGGGAGATTCTTGCAAGTTGTGCATTGCCAGTAAGCTGCGGGGACTTGTTTTGCTTTACACTGTTTGTCTTTTCTATTGCTCCCCAGACTCCTTGTATCCTAGGTTTTTCAGGGCTGAGCCTATTTTACTGGCCAGAAGCTAGTATAGTCTTGCTGGGACTCTTTTGGTGCAAGAGGTGTTCAAATAAATACCATCATGTAATAACAAATAGTTTCAATTAAATAAAAGCAAGAACTGTGTGGCTGTGCAGAAGTGGAGTTTCAGAAGCTTCCAAGGACAGGATGCTATTAAAATCCTTTTGTTCCTGTTTCTAAAGCAGCTCTGCTTTGCAAACAAACCAGGAACACTTCAGGTTTTCAAATACGCAGAAATTAAAGTATCTGTCACACCTGTCATCTTTAATCTGTAACATTAATTTGGATGCATAGAAATACCACTTTTTAGTGGTGATGAAACTGTTTATCGGGGACGGCACTAACCCAGTGAGAAAGCCAGCTAGATTTTCCACAGACAGCAGTGGCTAGCAGAAGTGGGCATGAGTAGATTATGAAAAGAAATCTAAAATTGCTGAGTCCTCAGTGACTCCATTCAGATCTCACAGTTTAGAGGAAAATTGCACTGTTTCAATGTCTGGCAATCAACAAGATTATATGGTAAGAGTTGTTTCACATAAACTGTGAAATGTGTTTGGAAATAATCTCCTTCCCTTCCACCTGATGCCTGTGCTGCATATTCAACACGACAGCTTTAGCTAATTTACTACCAAACAGGAATTCTCTACAAGAGGGGGAAACAGGTAAATGAAGGTAACGTGATTTGATGAAGGGCATGAAGGAAACCATGAGGGAACACAAGGCAGTTTCTGGAGTCCCTTCAATTCCTGTCTCTGCCGCACACCTCTGGTGAGAACGCTGGCACTCAGCCAGCGATGCAAATTCAGCATCTTTACTGGTTGGGAGGAAGGCCTTGACTTCCCTCTCCTCTGCTGATCTCCACACCCTTATCACAGTACCATTTGCCAAACAAGATTTGCTCTTTCTTCCTCTGAAGTTTAGTTGCAGTTTCTTTCTCTTATTCTTTCAAGATCTGGTCCAATCCTCCTCATTATGATCCCTGCTTCCTGCTCCCAGTCCTCGAAGCAAATTGCCTCTCTCAAGGCTACTTAACCTATTTAAAATGACAGGAAAGTTTCAACGTTAAAACTCAGCCTAAGCTTTCTGTGCAGCCAGTGCGGTGAAAACCAGGACTGCAAATCTCTTTCACTGAGCTGCTTTGAGAATTCAAAGCGGAGGGGGGGGAAGGCGTGAAAGCAGCAGCCCAGACTAGAACTGTAGAGGGAAATCAATTTAAATGTAGACCACAAAGAGGTTGGATAACACAGACCTCATCAGCTCAGTGCCACTTATGAAACAGCTGCACTCAAGTCTCAAAAAGTCATTCTTCTAGAGCTTTAACACAAAAGGTATCTCCATCAAATATTCCACTGAACACGGCAATAGCAGTCAGCTCGTTCAAGCACAGCCCTTCCACACTGTCATATAAACCCTTTATGCTCAATTGCTGCAACTACCTCACTACCTTAACACTGCATAAATACAGTCCCTCCGTACTCGTGTCTGGTTTCACAAAGCCACTTCAAACCCCCAGTAAAATTGAAGGGTTTACGATGAACACTACTGGGAGTGGGAAGGGAAAGGTCTGGTAATAAGATAACTTGTGAGTGAGTTTGGTGACAACTTTGAGGGGTTTTAATTCAAACTCCTAGTTCTTTTATTTGAGAAAGTGAAAACCTTGATGTTGGGAATTATCAAAGGTAATAGATGTCATTATGTACTTTGTAGAGAACATATAATTACTGGTGCTCGTAGACTGAGTAACCAAGTACAGAACTGCAGCTGATACAAACAGGCCAACTTGATGCCTTCCATCTGAAAAAAAAAAAGCAAAGCTATTTTTGTTGCATTTTTTCTAAATGTACCTGGATGCACTTGATTTAGCATTTTACATTTCATGTGGTCACAGCCATATGCGACTCAATATCCCTGCATCTAAAAAACATGTTTCTTGTGCATTTTGTCTCCTATTTATGGATCTCCTACCTGTTCTGAAAATTCAGAGACCACTTCCACACTCACAAGTCACTCTGTCCCACCCTGGCATTTGCAGAGAATTACAGGCCCTGAAAGCTACGTCATTGAGCCTAAATCCCTCTGTACACGCTGAGCCACTCACCTGTGTGGAGCTGGGTAGGAGGAACTAACCCGCAGGCAGGACACACAGCACCAGACTCACAGCCCATGGTGGACTGCAATGAGGAAAGGTTGAACCTGCACCCCACTTCACACAAACCCTCTCTGTCACTTGTCAATTCATACACATGATGATGACACATAGGCCTTGACTGAAGCTGTGGGAAAATGTCAGTCAGGTGTTGCATAATGGGCAGAACGTGGAGGTTAGACCCTGAAAGTACCTCCAGATATTGGGACTGAAGCCAGGGGGGTAGGTCTTTCCCATTTTGATGCACACAGTAGCTGTGTGGACCCACCTGTGGCACCAGTGAGACTCAGCATGAGCTGTTGCAGGAGTCTGGTTGCTATTACATCACCGTTCCTACACCCTGAATAACTGGAGTCCTGTCTCCTAAACCATCCCAGTGTGCCAACTGGAGATACTATTACAGGTTTATGTCAGCCTGGACAACATCTCAACAATGTTTTTTAAAACATGTATGAATACGTGACCCTGAAAACAAACTAAACAGTAAAAGAAAAATCACTCATTGCCAGCTAAACAGTTGTACCTTGGCTCCCTAACTCCAGAGTATTTATTACCTTCACATTGCTCCTCACCTCTTCACCACTCCTGCTAAACCATGACTTTGCCCCTAATTCATCTTCCTTCCCTACCATCCTAAATACATCTCATCACTTTTCTTTGAGGCATTTTGGTTTCATGCCCTGGGTCTCTTGCTCAGAGTGCTACATAACTTGCCTACTGCTTGAGACCGTTTGTGGTGGTGGTTGGGACCACTGTTTACTGTTCTTCACTTCTGTTTCTCCTTCTCTCAGGCCTTTTGTTTGGAAAAATACCTTTTTCTCTCCTCCCCCAACAACAGTTCTTCCCTCCAGTAATTATATTATTACAATTATATGTAGTAGTAATAAACAATATTAGTGTGTACAGACGTCTGGGCCTGCAGCTCCCCAACGTACCTAAGAAGGATTGCAGAGTGAAGTCTGAGCAGACACTTGGACAGAAGAAGGGATCCACTGCAGGTGGACAGTGCAAGATATTGCCTTAACAAAATGATTTTATGTTCTTGCAAACCACAGGCTCCAGCTTTAGCAGTTTGTAAATGTGATATAAGTTAAAAGAGTATACTCTATATTCAGGAAAACATTTACTCAGTTTCCATGTTAATCAATAGGATAATTATGTTAATTATAAGTTTCCAGAAGTCCTATGATGTTTTTGCCTCTAGGTGACTGACATTTTGCTACCTCATTGCTGTTTCCGTCTCCAACTTCTTGCGTCGTAGTACATGACATTTAGAAGAGCTCGGTGAAACACGTGAAGCTGGTTTTCAGGCAGTTTGCTATGTTTGAACTCCCAGCCTTGTATTAATTTCACTCTTCATGATTAAGTAAATACCTCTTTATGGGAGAAAAATTAACTAAAGCAAAGATATAATTGTTTTTCTTCATGCGGTTATTCAGTTAAAATACTCAGTTTCTGCTCATTTAAACTTGAAAGGAAATACATTCCAGGCAGAGTTCTGACTGAGCTGAAAATATTATAAATTAGACTGTTATAATGGGTCTAATTGTGTGGTTTAATTATTAGATTATACAGGAGAATACAAAGTGGGCATTTTGTTAGATGAAGACGGTGTCATCTGTCTGCCCAAGGTCTTTGGGTAAAAACTACAGGCTTTAAAAAGACTTTTGGTTTTGTGGTATATATAATTTTTCAAGGCTGGACAACTACTAAAACCACTAATTATATACATTAATAATCATAACTACCTAAACATTACTTGCATATATGAATAATAAAACTCCCAAACAAGCCATCAGGTTATCAATAAGGACAGCAGACTTCCTACTTACAAGGCACAAGAGCCAAACATGCAGCATATAATTTTACCCTTTGCCATGCCCCTCATTCCTTCCCCAAGTTAACAGAGGAGCTGCTGCAGGACTGTGTGTGGTCAAATGGTACTAACAGGCATTTGTGAATAAAAGCTGCCTCTGGATGAGACACACCTGGCTGTGCCGATACTTCTCTTCCTACAGGCACACATCTGGTCAAACCAGCTCACCAGCGTGTTCAGAAACTGATGGAGGATCATAAATATCCCATAAACAAGTGAAATGATAACTCTGAGGGTATTCTGGAGTGGTGCAAAATGATGGCCCTTTATCTTACAAGTAAATTTGTGATTCTTGTATAACTCAGTTGCTCAATGAATGAACAACTCTTCTAAATTTGAGATTCATTTTTTCCCTAATGGAATCCTGTTGCCTAGTGATTTTTAGCCATTCAGTTTTGCTGTCCTAGAGAATACTTTTTTGTCCTCATGTTTCTTCTAAGATTTATCCATTTAAAATTTGCAAGTATTTGGGGCTAACCCAACTGTAGCCGTTTCAAATCCTGTCACCTCCCTCCAATTGTAACCATTCTGAACTCCAGCTGTAGAGGTTTTTTTCCATCTTTTATGGGGCTCCTGTATTCTCACAGATCTGATATTGTGAGATGCTGAGGAGCTCCAGAAAAGCTCAAAATATTGCTTTTAAAAATACCCTTCTTTCTAATGAATAAAAGTCTAAACTGACTTGTTATTTGTGCAACTTTGTCCACTTATTAAATATGAATTTTTGCATACATTAATATTAACATTTTTCTTCTTTAAAAGTTATTAGCCTTCTACTGACTCTGAGTGGAGTTTCATTCAAGCAGCACAAATTAGGCCAAAGACAATCTCTTCTTAATTAAAGGGAGCACGTAATATTGATTAAATAAAATTTTAACATTACTTAATGACAGCTAGATATTATGTTCAGAGCAGAAAGACTGACATTTTATTGTAATCAATATGTATTTTATTAAAATCAATGTGCTCCATGAACTATTCTACAAAGCCTTAATAACATCTAATCTGCCACACTGCAGAAATGGAGAGTTTGTCATCTGAAGGTAAGATTGTTTGACAGAAGAATTGCAACGTATATAATTCACAAGTTTCGATTTTTCTTAGAGGCCAATGAATGTGATTTGTAACACTAAAAGTGCTGTTTAACCCCAGCTAATTTCAGGTAGCCAAGAAAAGCGAAGACCTGGAGAACCGAATTAATAGTATGGCCAGGATTTGCCTGTCAGCTTTAAATTCAGCCCTGCTCCAACCTGCGTGTGTAGCAGGAGAGAGGTTTCCATCCAGGGCAGCCCTCAGTCCCTGCATAAGCCCACTGTGACATACTGACCTGAAACATGGCCCTGATGCAAAGCTGCTCCCGCAGCCGACACCTCCTTGGTGTTGATGTGTGCTCCAAGACCTGAAGGATGTCCCAGTTCTATGAATGCTCTCTGAAGGCCAAGGCTTCAATATGCAAAGTAGGAACATGGACAGGCTTGCACTCCTACCAGCTTTACACTGTAAAATAAATCAATAGCTGCATGCTTTGCACCCTCCCCAGTGCCTGGAAAACACAGAGATACTTCACCACCTACTACAGCTGCTAACAGACTCTGCATTATCCCAAGTGAAGGAGAGATGTGCTTTGGACTTGAAGGGTCAGGTTTTGTCATTTTAACAATGTAAGGTGATAAGGTCATCACACCCACATCTGTTACAGGACTTACCTTTCACTGGTCACGGTCTAGACCACACTAGCATCAATGTTTTCCTCAGCAGTTCCCTAAATTGCCCCAGTGCTTTGGTAAATGGGGATGTGATTCTCCTTTACTTCTTTATAGCTTTCTTTAACCTCAGTAATCTATCCCATAATCATTTTAAAGAGCATTTCTTACCCTAAAAGCTAATGGGCAAATGACCCAAACCTGCTTTTGTGATTAATTTTATTTATTTATTTTTGTGCAGCTTTATTCAGAGAATACAAGGAGTGAAAGCTGTCAGTCTTGTTAACCAGTGCTTTAACTTTTTCCTTTCAACCTTCTTGTTCAGTTGTCTTCTTCACCCTGTGCACAGGATAGAGAGAGAAGTGGAGTGTTGCAACTTTGAGAGATCCCTTGATATATTACCTTACAACATGCATGTTGCACATATAGTAACACCAAGCTCTCTTACCTGGTCATACAGAGAGAGATTTTTTCCATTATTTCTATGGTGTTTCACCGCAGTAGTGGTAGAATTGGTAATATCAGCCAGTGGCCATCACCAACTGTTCCTTGCCCACCATACCTTCAGTGAAGCTATTAAAGAGAAAAGCAGCAAGTGTTGGTATGTTGCAGTGGAAAACCGTCCAGTTTACCTAGTTTGGGGATGATTGTGAACAAGGTTTGAGTGAACAGAGAGCAATTCCAGTGTATATTGTCCAGAATGACAAAGTATGGTGTATGAATCCATGACGAGCCCTTTCATTCTCTTCCTTTCTAGCCCAGTTAAAGGTGGGCTTTGATCATTTGGGCGTGCGCAAAGTGGAAGGTGGATGAAAACCTGCTGTCACCTGGAAGGTTCTGCAGAAAAAGCCTTTCTCACAGCTCTAGCTGAATCTACGGATATGCCACTCAGTTTACAGGCTGTGCTCCTGCTTTTCACAGAGTTAATATTCATCAGCTTGTGATTCACCTTCTAGACTTACTTCTAATTACCTGACACAGAAATAAGCACTGTTTGTCCATGCCTGCCACGATCACAAAAACCCGGTGAGAATTGATTTGAGTCTTCCTACCTCCACCAAGGAGAATTTAATAGTACAGACTTTTCTGAACAGGGCTGTACAAAATGCTGGGGTAAAAATATTAATACAAATTAAGGAACAGCAGAAAAGTGTTTCCATTATCAACTAATATTTATAACAAAAAGTCAAGACAAACTAACACCAGCAGTAAATTATAGCTAGAATTGTGTCCTAGCTTACCTTTCAAAAAAAAAAAATGTTGTTCTGTTTGTGAAGCCTGCGCATCCATATGCATTTTATGCCTCATTTACACATAACCTTTTACACTTTGACAAGGACAGGAAAAATCAAGATTGGACCTAGGACCCAAGATAACCTCTATTTAAGATCTCCACTTAAAAACACTGTCGTGTATGGCTCCTCTGTGTTTACAACATCCACATGTACATATGTCTTGTAAAGAACATATTTACTCTCTAGAATGAGCACTTTCTGCATCTGGTCTAGCTTTTAGCTGAAATCCTATTATACATAACTTGATTTCTAAACAAGTATTTTTCGTTCACTGTAAAGCAAAGTAAAGGAAAATATATTTAGGCCAAATAAAAACAGAACACTGAAAAAAAATACAATCAGTACAAATTTGCTTTGCAGAAGGTATCTCAGAAGATGTAGCCTGAAAGGCTATTATACAAGAGTTAGAAAATGAGTAACATGGGAAAGTCTTTAACCTAATTATGGTTTTCTTATAATTTTATTGGCACTATCAAATTTTCATGGCTGAGCCAGCACAACTGCTGTAGCCTTGCCTGCTGTCATTACTCAATATTATCTTTTATTTATACCAAATTATAAATATGTGTGTGGCACTCTGCAAACAAACAAGAGATGCAGCCTGTGCTTCTTGGCTAAATTTTGTCAGTACTATAGTTTATACATAGCTTAGATGGCACTTTCATCAAGGTCCTCCCACTGCTGAGATCTTAGACCCGCAGAGCTAGCTATAAATTTGTGCTTGTAAGAAACAACTAATTGTCTGTCTTCAGTCGCTGAGCCTTATCCCCTAGCTATCTAATCATTGAGGAGCTGCTCAACTTTTCAGCAGTTAAGTTTTGTAAGCATATAAGGCAGCACTTTTGTGCTTTTCGTACTGAGAGTGAAACCCATTAAAGTTGGCCTCCTGTTTCATGTTTTCCTGGAACAAGATTTTCCTGGAACACGATCTAACTTCCTCTTGTTTGCAAGGAAGCAACAAAACAGGACACCATACAGCAGATTGGCAGCGAGTTGTCCGCTGCCCTGGTCAGTCATGGAGCAGGACTCAACAGGCACTGCTTGGTCACTGAAGCTATACCTCAATAAAGGCCTGTTGGGTAAGGAAGCCACACACAGATGATAAAATACTCTAGAAAGCTTATCCCTTTGGCCCCAGCATGGATATTACAATTGTGTGATTCAGACCTTGTGTCTTCCTGGGGAAGAGACCTTAAAGTGCTTAAACATCTGCATTAGCGCCTGCCCAGGGCCACCTGCATCCTCACAAGGCTGAGCGCTTGCCAACGACTCCAGTGCAGATGCAGGGCGTCCCTTTGCTTGCCTCACCTACAAGGCCTTGATAGATGCTACCTTCAGAAAAGCCAGGCCCTACACAAAACTAAAGGGGAAAAAAAAGGAGGTGGTTTGCTCTTTTATTCAAACATCAGCCAATACATGGAAGAGTACTGAGTTGTTTTATCCTAGTTAATTAGCAGAGGATATGCCCAGAAAGCTGTATTACTGTCTCTAACCCAAGTCATGCCCAATCAACCTATCTTTCTCTAGGTCAGTAAATAGGGAATTACTCCATGCAAACTGGAAGAGCTTCCACAGGAATGATTAAAAGTACCTCCATGAGCCCTGAGATACAAGGAACGTATTCTAGAAGTCATATCATCGATATCTGAACTCAGCTGGAACTTGTGCAACCAGCATCATCTCGGATTTGGGATTAAGCTGAAGCAGGATATGATAAGGAATGGTAAGAGACATTATATGTGATGGGATATGATTTACTGAACTCAGCATTTATGGTTGGTTTGCTTAGCAACACGCCCCTGGAGGGCTCCGTATATTACTTTTTATAAAAATACTGGTTTTACTGCACACCCGGAAACCCAGGACTTATGGCAAAGCATGTCGAATGATAGAAATAAAAAATAAAGCACATTCTTTAATGTTGTTTTTGGGGAACAAAAGGGCTAAACTCAGTATAACATGAACATAACACTTGGTACATGAGAGGCAACAAATATTTGTTAAAAAAAAAGTGCAAAACACCAGAAGTTAAAATATACTTCTCAATTTTATAAGTAATGAATATACATCACTTACTATTCCTTATTTCCTGGTCCCTTCAAAGAGTTTCACCAGGAATTCCATCCACAGAATTATATTTAATTCTGTGGATAGAATTAAACTCATTTAATTTAACCATACAAAATGCAGGTGTCTCATCTACACTAGCCATTTTGTCTTCCTCTATAGTCACTGGAGGGAAAGAGGGACTGCTCCATGCCTAGATGAGAGACTAGGGTGGAACTGCTTTCTGGAGATGAAGTAATGTCTCTGTGTTGATGATAGAAGAGAACTGGGCAACCAAGTTAAACAGGATTTCTAATTTCACATAGCTGGATCACATGAATCACATGCAACGTGATTTTTGGAGACTGTTTTTCTGCATAAAAAATGATGCTTAAATGAAAAATGTCTCATAAAACTCAGGCATGGGCTTGTTAAAAATAATAAAAAATTAAAATGTATGCATCATAAGCATAAAAGAATGGAATAAATATGGATTAACCAGCAATTAACTAGTCAAAATCTTTAAAATACATGTTGTTCATAATATGTATTCCAGCCTTTTCCACAGAGAAGGAACTCCTGGTCTCTCTTATTTTCATCACTTTACTGAGCTATAGGTTAAAATGCAACATCTTAAGTATCTAGACAAAGTTAGCATTAACTTACAGCACAATTTGCAAGATGAGAACTGTAAGGGCTCCTGCGAAATGACTGACCTCAGCCAATTTTAACTGAATCTGAGAATATTCTCACCCCAAATCCTTTGGGTCATTGATTCACATTCATTTCAATGGGAGACAGGCGTCTAAGTAGTATTTTGCAGGTTTAAGTCTAACTGCTTTGTGATCTTGGAGGAAGAAGCTGTTAGTGTTTTAGGATCCAGGCCCTGACTAAGGAAAGGCTTTAAGCAAATCTTTACATTTCAGTTTGTTATAATCAGACACATTGAATTTTTCCTAAAGAAAGGATATTTTCTTGTATGAGCACCCCAAAACTTAACTCTGTTGATTTGAAAAACAAAAACAAAAACAAAAACAAAAACAAAAACAAAAATAAAGAAACTAAACTTTATCCTAAAGATGAGAATTTCTGGTATACTATATAACATATTTGTGGGAATGCATTCTGGGTTTTTTTTAAATGAATAGAAAATATAACCTACTACTAGATACACCCAAGAAATATATTGACTTTCAGCACATTCACTCTTGAGTAATCTTAATTTCAAATTATATTGATGTCCCTTCACAATTTCCCCTGTTGCACACATGTAGCTTGTCAAGCCCAGATGAAAGGCCAAAGTGAATTTTTTGACTGGGAAAATGTCTTGGAGAAAATTATACTCCTCCTCCTTTTTTTTTAACGTGATTGCTGAATAAACAACTTTTCAATAATACAAAGTAAGGGATTGTAAGCTTGCCAAAATCCAATTATTAATCTGATATTCAGATATTTATTTCATTCCTCGCAAGAATTCTGCAAGATCAGCTCTGAATAATTGCACTTTCTGGGAGGTTTCCATGCTAGCCCCCATTTAAGAGAGCATTCTTTAGTACAGTACTGCTGCAATGCCATGAGGGTACAAGCAAGTTTAGTGCACATTCAATAGTTGCCTGCACGAGTGAAAAGAAAAACCATTGAGTTATGTTTAATGAATGGGATGCTGGCAAAGGGATCCTATTTTCAATATTCAGGTGTGCCATGCAGTCTATTTAATTTAATTAAACAAGTAATGATGGGAATTATAACGTAGAATTTGGTACATTGACATTAAATCCTATTTTTCATAATTAGGAAACAACTTTCATAGAAACTTAATGCTATACTGCTGTTCCACAAACACTTTAATCTCACAGAAATCAGTGGTATTGCTCAGAATGCTTATAATGCTTTTGCTCTTCAATCTGACACCTGTTTCCCCCTCACATCTCCGCTTTCTCTTCTGCCACAGGGGTAACTTTGGCTCAAAAAATACCATAGCAACAAACATACAACAATGGTTTTCAAATTCAACATTTTCCCACTCTGATCCCCTGTGTGTCCCTATAACTACTATCATCAGTGAAAAGAAACAGGAAAAGGTAAGATAGGACCATCGTTTTTGGCAGCATTACTAAGAGATGATATACTAGATTGATTGTGAAAATATGACAGACATATCAATGCAGAAGAGAGAGTTTCCATAATAAAACGACTTGCTTAGAAAGTACTGCACTTCCCAAAGGCTGTAGATGTTATTTATTAGTGCATGGCAATTGAATATTTCACTGACTTTCCCACATTTCTCTTTTTAAAGCATTTGAAATCTGACATGTAAGGAGAGCTTTACCTTCTAAATATTTGGCATTTGTTGACATAGTATGAAATGGATTATCACCATAATTTGTAAATACATGGGAAACAGAAACAGAAAGGAAACATTCACTCATTAAGATCCAACCTCAACTCTACCAGATATTTTTTCATATTAACTCCTTTTTCACATTCTCCATAGTTCTGGTCTGTAAATGAGCTAAAAATCTACACTACTTTTCTCCCTCAGGTCTAGAAGGTCTGTGAAAATCTTGCTTGGTGAGAAGACAAACACTTGCCTTTTGCTCTTTCCTGAGTTTGGGATGAGCTAATGTGGAATAGCAAATAGTGTACATCGTCACTCCCACCAAGCTTCAGAAAAACTGGTGCTGCATTAGTGATGAACCTGCTGACAGCTGTGCCTCAGTGGAAACGGCCGCACAGAACAGCGACATTACTCTCTTGTACCCTCTGTGCTAGCTTTGACTGGAAATCTTACCCAGGACCCAAGAAAAAGGGTTTTTTTCCATCCAGAGTTTATTGAAAACTAGGAATCTGAAACACTGGAGTTTTAAGGGGAGTGCTAAGACAAATATAAGGGAGAACACTAGAATAAAAAAACAAACATTCTATTCCTTAAAATGTATAAGCCGTTCACCCGGGCCACTGTAGGAGCTTTTGAGATGCAAACAGAAAGTTCTGATTTTCTCATGCGGTAGACAATGGTCTACCTGCATAATACATGCTACTCAAAGTCATTACCCAACCTGAGGTGTGCAGTAAATAAGTAATAAAAAAATGTTGCATTCCTTTCTGCTGTATAACTGCCTTCAATATAATTTATCCCTCAAGCAAAATGAAACAATCACCTACAAAAGTTATTCAGCTACTATGAATAATTGAAATGACCACCAAATCTGCAGCTCAGACCCATCCTAACATTTTCACAGAGAAAAAAAGTTTTAAGTGCTTGCATTGTATAAAATCAATGAATTTTGCTGTTCTGATTCTATACATAGGTAATTCAGAAACTTATTCCAAGCTAGCTTGTATTATAGGAGGTACATTTGTTTTTTAACCAGGTGTTATTCCACAGGCTTTAATATTAATGTAAAGACAGTCTCTAAAAGGCTGAGAGCTAAAGAAACAAACCCAGTCAAGCCAGGTCAAACAGAGAATAGCCCTCGCTGTCTGGATTGATACACTTGATGTGACTTGATGAACTCATACTTGATGAACAGGACTCTTTATCAAAACATTACTCCTCTGAGGAATCCAAGCAGACTCCTTCAAAAAGCAATTCTGGTGTACTTCAAAAAGAGTCACTGTTGAGAGATGTTCCTAACAAGTGGAGATTTATCCTATATGACAAAAAGTAATTAACATGGCTGTTATGTTGTATTTGTCTTGATTTGAAGGGAATAGTCAAGAAACTGTGACTGTGTATGGAGGCCATACTGTGCAAATATGAAAATAGAAATCCAGTCCATCTTGTAAACTTTGTTACATTTTACAGTATTTATTTACTTGCACTCTTTTCCACTATTAGCTATCTTTTATGGTCATTATAATGAGCACATTATATTAATTATAGCTAATAGAGTCTCTCTCCTCCCCTCTACCATATCACCAATCTCTGGTAGACCAAAAGGCAAAAATGCGAGTGAGATAAAATTGGTATCCCAGTTCTTTAAGTATGGATACCATATAAACATACAGCTGGCCAGCTCCTTTATCTGCCCTCAACTTGAAGTGGGATGGCCAGTCTAACCAGTGAGAGGTGCGCAGCCTGTGCTGATACAGGGGCTGGTCAGGTAACCTGAATATCTAGATGTGGAACGCGACCAGCTGGTTGTGACCAGCATGGCAGGGTCAGCTTGAAACACGAATGGAAAGCCCAAAGCAGGAACCTAGGAGCTCTATTACTTGCAAACTTCAGGACCTCTCTTTTCCCTTGTTTCTTTGAGGTATGTGATGTATTTCCAGCGAATATACAAATGTGACTTGCAGAGTCAAGGTGGTTGGTTATGCCTGGTCTATGATGCTTAGCACCTACCTTACTGCACTTGTTTTGGGTGGATGAAGAAGGTGCACAAGGACATGAGGCTGGCATACTTGCAATGTCCAGGAACTTTTTTCTGCAAAAAGAATTATTTTCTAACCATTTGAGACTAACTTCTTACCTTCTGCTGTTTGAGTAATGAAGAAGGCTGTATGCCAATAGGCAATGCAGCCATATGGTTTGCCTTACCCTGGAAATGTCAGCCAGAAAGACTTTGAGGATGCCTACTGTCTAAGCATTCATGGTGGCTGTGGTGATAGGAAAGGACAAATGTAGTTGTCCACATGCTTGTACTCAGGCATGACCAAGTTGGCCATTCAGGACTGCAGTAACCTGTACTGTTTGACTCGGAACTGGAAGTGTTCTCCTTTGACACACCTGTATATTGCATATTCTTCCTTTGGCTTATGCACAGGGACAATTTCAGAAAAAAAAAAAAAAAGCCCTAGTCAAGAAATTACAGGGCTTTCCTTACAGATCTGGGAGAATCCTGAGTTCTGGGAGCCCATCTGTGATAAAAAAGAAACGCAGAACTTAGTTTATGAACTCTTTGGGGAAGAGCATATCTTCTCACTGCATGAGCCACTAGTTCAGGAACAGCTGACAAGCATGCAATTTCTTCCTTCTGCTTTCTCCCAGGAGCAACCCAGCCCCAGAGTGTGAAGAGGCACAGTTGTCTGCATTCATATTAGATAAGCTTTGTATTATAATGGCAATAAAAAACGTGTCTGAGCACATTCAACCTTCTTGACCTCTTTGTAATTCCACTGATTCCCTTCTGTGTTCTCACAGTGGTTGGGATCCACCAAGGCAGGATCCATTCAAGGAGGGGACCTTCTTGCATAAGTGTAGTTACTTCAGTGGTTAGGTACAGTTTCTGCATACAAAAGAGACCCTAAAATAGGAAAGCTTTCATTTCCAGAAGTTAAAGTGCCTTTAATATTTATTACACAGTTAATATGCCTCTTCAGAAAATCCTTTGAGGGAAATAACAAAGATCAATAGAGGCCTGATGAATCCTAAATGGAGAAACTAAAAGAACTATTTATTTTTCTGTCTATGTATCTCCTAGGGATGACAGCAAATCTGCAGGCATGTTATAGCAATGGCCCAGGGTATTCTGTGGAATTAAGGAAATGGGAAGACATTTTCAAACACAAGAGCAAAGACTGTGCACTACCACAATGTTAATTACCATGCAAAGCACCAAACCACACATCTGCCCTTGCAGAAACAATGTGCTCATGGAATTAATGAATAAGATACGAGATTATTTATCAAAACCCTGTGCATAAAATTCACCCAGAACATGAAATGTCTAAGAAAACATCAACCACCTACTGCAGACAAAGGATGACCTATATTTTTTTTTACTGTGTCAATATTAAGCTGAGTTTATTTCTTAGGATCACATTTAATTATGAAAAAGAACAAGAAAAAAGGAGAAAACCCTGAGGAAATGATCAACTTGTTAATAAAAAGTTTGGATGCACTGTATAGTTGCAAGCCCTCGAGGAGTCAAAAATTCTCTGCTTTTTTATTTACATATAGAAAGATGCCCAGTGCTTGACACCTATTTTTCATAAACACTATTGAAATTACAGTTGATGCAAAATTTCAATGATATCAATACCATACAGCAAGCAGGGAGTAAGGACAAATACGATGATATTTCACTGAGAACCATAATCATTAGTGTCCTCAAACTACCCTATACTACTGATGGATACAGCTCACTCCTTAGCACCCCTGTATGATGATACTTGTCACCTGCACTACACAAGCTCCACTTATCATTTAGAATTAGAACTCACACAGACGTTATGCCTGCACAAGGCTTTTTTGTACAATATTATTAAGTTAACTTTGTATAATACCCCACTGAATATGCAAAGCATATAAAATACATCACCCATGTTACTGGACGATTTCTCTCATGGTTTGCTTCTTCCAGGAGATGAAGTCCTTCAAACTTGGGGATTTGCTTCCTCCACTGGTACAAATTTACCCAAATATATCGATATTGCAGTCAAACTCTTCCAGCTTCCCCTGACTTACATAATTTCCAGAAATAAACTCTCTAGACATTTTAAGTGTAAACCCTATTTATGCTTCAGAGGGATCAAATAGAGTTTGGTATCTTCATCTAGCAGCTTGAATCAGAATATGTATGTGCCACCAGGCTGCTTGTCCCCTTTCTGTGCTTGACTAGAAACAGAAGGGTCTGCAAGTTGATAGAAAATCTTTTTTACTAAGTTTGTTATTGACTAGAGTAGTTCCACTAGGTATCCATCTGGATCCTGAATGCTTCCCAACACCACCCACTTCTATCTTACAGTATGAAGTTAAATGTTAAACTAAATAAGCTGAAGCCTGGTGGAAGAAATACCATCTCATTCCTTGAGGCTCTTCAGCACAGTTTATATGGTCCTTATATTTGAATAAATACAATGTGAACAAAATTCCTCATCCACACTTTATGACTTTGGTGTCTAACAGACTAAGACATGTTTATTTGGAAAAATATCATGCATCTAAAAGTTTCAGAGAACTTTCATAGAGTCAAAGAATGGTTTGGGTTCGAAGAGACCTTAAAGATAATCTAGCTCCAACCCCCCCGTCATGGGCAGGGACACCTTCCACTAGACCAGGTTGCTCAAAGCCCCATCCAGCCTGGCCTTGAACACTTCCAGGGATGGCGCATCCACAACTTCTCTGGCCAACCTGTTCCAGTGCCTCACCACCCTTACCGTAAAGAATTTCTTCCTAATACCTAATCTAAATCACCCTCTTTCAGTTTAAAACCATTACTCCTCATGCTATCTCTACACTCCCTGATAAAGAGTCCCTCCTCATCTTTCATGTAGGCCCCCTTTAGGTACTGGAAGGGTCTATAAGGTCTCCCCGGAGCCTTCTCTTCTCCAGGCTGAATAATCCCAACTCTTGCAGCCTGTCCTTATAGGAGAGGTCCTCCAGCCCTCTGATCATCTTCGCGGCCATCCTATGGACTCACTCCAACAGGTTCATGTCCTTCTTGTGTCGAGGGCCTCCAGAGCTGGACACAGTACTTCAGGTGGGGTCTCATGAGAGCACAGTAGAGGGGGAGAATCACCTCCGTCAACCTGCTGGCCACGATTCTTTTGATACAGCCCAGGTTGCAGTTGGCCTTCTGAGATGCAAGCATGCATTGCCCGCTCATGTTGAGGTTCTTATCCACCAACACCCCTAAGTCCTTCTCCTCAGGGTTGCTTTCAATCCATTCTCCATCCAGCCTGTATTTGTGCTTGGGATTGCCCTGACCCATGTGCAGGACCTTGCACTTGGCCTTGTTGAACTTCATGAAATTTGCATGGGCCCACCTCTCCAGCCTGTCCAGGTCCCTCTGGATGGCATCCCTTCCTTCCAGCATGTTGACTGCTCCACACAGCTTAGTGTCTTCAGCAAACATGCTGAGGGTGCACTTGATCCCAACATCCATGTCACAGATAATGATGTTGAACAGCGCCAGTCCCAGTACCAACCCCTGAGGAATGCCACTCGTCACTGCTTGCCACTTGGACATGGAGACGTTGACCGCAACTTTTTGAGTGTGACCATCCAGCCAATTCCTTATCCACCAAGTGGTCCGCCCATCAAATCCATGTCTTGCCAATTTTAAGTCAAAGATATCACATGGGACAGTGTCAAACGCTTTGCACAAGTCCAGAGAGATGTCAACAGTTGCTCTTCCCTTATCCCCCAACACTGTAACCCCGTTGTAGAAGACCGTCAAACTTGTCAGATACAAATTGCCCTTAATGAAGCCATGTTGGCTGTCACTGATGACCTCCTTATTTTCCATGCGCCTTAGCAGAGTTTCCAGGGGGATCTGCTCCATGATCTTGCCAGGCACAGAGGTGAAACTGACTGGCCTATAGTTCCCTGAGTCTTCCTTTTTCCCCTTTTAAAAATGGGAGTTATGTTTCCCCTTTCTCCCAACCCCGTCATAACTGGGGTAACATCAATATTTTAGCATTCAACAGAAGTGTTGGACAAGTTTTTTAACGTGCCCTTTTCTGAAGAAGTTCGATGCTGAAATATTTCTTATAATAGAAATGCTTTGTGATGAATATGTCTTGATAGAATAGTCTTTTAACTGAAGGCAGTATCACCAAAATAACTGTTAAATTGGCCAGCCACCAAGATGACAAGAAATGCACATTTGTTTATTGTTAGCTACATAATTGTTAAAAGAGCAACAAGGTGTTAAAATCATTTAAAAAATCCACTGCAGATACAAAATGAAACTAAAGTGATTTGTTTATAGAGGATGTTTGGCACCAAAGTGAGAGTTAATTTTTCAAAACTCTGGCTTTAAATGGCCTTTTGAAAACCTATCCTTCAGTCCTTTATTTAGATTTTCAAATTTTGCCATTTTGTAAAAACTTCATGTGCTTCATGTGCTTTACCACCTACCTCCCATATTCTATCTTTTATTCAAAACACCCTGTTTAGGTTAGGAAGAATCAACAGATGATTATCTTCCCATTAAATCAAATCACTTGGCACCGAGAAATTCTAGCTTCTTGGCAGCAGGTTATTTATACAGAAGAAAGTTGGCAGTAAAGAATAGCCAACCATTACAGTTTTAGCATCTGAAATATCTGTAATAACTTTTGATATGAAATATTAAGAAAATGGATGTTGGCTTTATTTATTAAAGTACTCCTTTGCTGAGGAAATAGTCTTGAAAATTATTGTTTAACGTAGTGCATTAATTAAATTCTACCTAAAAATCCCATATCCTAGATTTCATTATTTATTTATTTTGGTTGTAAGATTTATTGTAGCAATGCAGTACAGTTGGATACCTTTCCTTCTTGTTTCATCCCAGAAGTGTTTTTATTGTATTCTTCTTTCAGTACCTAAGCCTGTAAAGTAATCCCTGTTGATTTAAAGACAATGGTAGACCTATGGTTGTTCATATAAAAAATCCTGCCTCTTTAAGAAAAAGAAAATGATACATGGTTTTGTTTGGAGTATTTGTTCTATGAATATTAAATGTTTTAATGTAAAAGTGAAGTTATTAGAGTTCCAGATTTCAAAATATTTTGGAAATTCACAGACACTGTAACAAACCAAACTTGAGCATGTTGTGTTGGCATGCCTTGGGATCATGGCCTCTCATTAACAAGATAAGCACCTAAAATAAATAGTAGGCATCTCAAATAACTAGAAATGAAGCAAACTCCTTCATGATCGGGAGCACTGTAATGAAAGGAAGGTGGAAGGAAGTAAGCTAGGTAAAGATAAGGAAAGGGTTTAAAAAGGACAGTTAAAATAAAGTATTGCAGAGCCATGTGAGAAGACCAGAGGAAGAAAGATGATGTCTGATGAAGATGCTGTTAGTACAGATATATTATTTTTTGCAGTGATTTTGCAAAAAATGATTCAGAATGGTCAGAAATGCAGCCAGGAAGCAGTGGTGTCTTAGAGGATGGCTGGAAAAAGAGAGGCCTGGCTTACCTTCAGGCAGAAGCATCAGGGCAACGTTTGATCTTCAGAAAATTTCTTTGCAACAGACCAGTGGTTCGAAAGGAAAGTGAGGAAAGCAGAAAAAGAAGGTAAAAGCAACAGCTGCATTCACCTGAAACAATGGAGCAGTCAAGTGCAAGGTGTGAAAGAGACAGAGGAAGAAGTAAAGAGAGAAGAGAGAGAAACAAAGACAAAGAGCAAGACTTTTATCCCAGACAGAAAGGAAAGCTGCTTAGCAGCTCTACTGATGCCAAGTCCTAATGGATCACAGTGGAACAGGCATATCTCCTCATCTTCAAAGTAAAATGTGAAATGGCCTAACTGAAATAACAAATCCATGAGAAGAATGATGTAAGATAAATTACTGTACTTACAATTTGCTGGTTTACATTCCTCTGAAAAAGGGCATGTTTGCATAATGCAAGCCAAAACTGCAGTGCCTTTTACTAGACTTGCAGCTCCGGGTTGTAAACTTCCTACTTCAACAAGTTTGAAGTTTAAATGATCTACCAAGAAAAATTACACAGAAAACAGGAAGCACTAGAGTCACACAGGTATTTTAAGGGAGTTTAAAAAAATCAGTAGTAGAAAGCTATGAAACCCTTTGTCCACATAGATTTGTTTATGCCCTAAAAATAAACTGTAAGATCTCTTTAAAGTCTTCCATTACATTCATCATTAACACTAGCTTTCATAACTCTGAATAGAGTTTTATTTTGTTGCCATAGCCTCAGTGGCATTCGTATTTTAATATTTTGCAACTGGTAAATATTTACAGAAGAATTGCAGAGTGACCGTACATGGTAGCTAGTACATATTAACTAAAAACATGTTTTAATTGAAGCATAGATTGAAAGACACAAATAATTTACAACTTGTAATATGTATTTCAATAAAATATTTTAGACATGTTTCAAAATGTAAACATGACTTTTTTTTATAGTGGGGAAAAATCATTTTTAATTATCCCTATTTTTTTCCATTTTACACAAAAGACTACATGTGATGTTCAACAATCTTACTGAAAGACTCCATAGAAATATCAAGTATTGTTGATTAAAATTGTGTAAGATTGAATATAAAAGATAGGATTACTTGGAAGAAGATGTAAAGAATTTGTATCTAGTTTGCTTTCTAATTAAGGAGAGAGAAATTGGATTATATTGATCCAATTAGTAGCGTTTTTCTCTAATCTTTCTTGATTGTTTGTATGATGCAATGATGATTGCCATTTGCTAAGCTGCCTTCTATGGAAAGGCAGACTTCACTGCTTATCTGACTGAAAGAGAATGAAACGTTAATACCATGAATGTCTCACTTTGAGCACTGATCACTTCTTTATGTTTGATCAGAAAGTGACAGAAACGTTTTAGTGAATCCCTGTCTGCACTCCTACAAGCTAGCAAAGGACTGAAGACTAAAAAGACCTGAGAAAGCTGTCTTTTCCAGAGCACAGCCAAGCAAGTACTAATTTGAGAAAATGTCATAATAAATTTTCAAAGCTGACCTTAAAACGCTCTGAAGTTTTGAATACCAATCTTTGAAACATTTTCAGGGAGAATGCTTTCCAGATGATGTCTCATCAAAATTTCAGAAAATCAGGGACTTTAAAAAATCCTCAAGATAGGTTCCAGAAAAAAGAAGCACTCCAAATCATTATGACCTTCTTGAAAATCTTTGCCACTCTCCCTTTCTTGAAGCTATTTTGAATTGTAAAAAGTTGCCTAGCCTAGGCACCTTGAGGTCTTTAGTCATGTACCACAATGCCAGCTATTTCAACAAAATGTTGGAAGTATTTGCTCAGCGGACCAACACCTACAGATAATTCTACAGTTAGTTGCTAAGAGAAAATATATCCTCTGTAGTTAAGTAATGGTAACCTGCAACATGCTCAGGAGGCACAAGATTTGAACTATCTTGACTTGGACGTTTGGGACAGGAAATTTAACAGATCTGAAATCTTTAAAGAAAAGCATTGTGTTGCCCATTTCACTTCCACTGTAAAACATATATTCTATCTGTTAGCTCTACTCTGACAATGACAATTTACCACTTTTCAAACTATAACCAAGATGTTAAACACCACCCAGAGACCAGTATTTGCAGCAGACCTCAGGGTCAAAGACCATGGTGATTCATGACATTTTGCACCAGCATCAGTTTAAAGGATGTAGAGTAAAACTGAGAAAATTAAAGCCTTTCCAGCTTGTGACTGTTGCACAGTGATTATTCAAATACTTGTGATAAAGGAAAAGAAAACAAAAAATATAGCATACACTGCAGGTGGTTTTAAAAATATTTTTACGTTTTGTTCTCTTGTATTTGAAAGGCATACAGAGCAAAGAAACTAAATATATTTCTGGCAAAGACAATACTTAATAAAGTGCATGATTCGACACCTGTAAATTGTTCAAAGAACTGGGACAGCAGGAAGTGACTATTTCTCTTTAGTGATGATTCACGGGTTCAAATCTTTATAGCAGTATGGTACATTCAGAGTTTTTCAGATTTTCTATTGTTAAAACAAATATTTTGTGTACAGTGTATCCCTTCTTCAACAATCACACACAAAAAAATCCCAAATAGAATTACTCCTAATAATAATGAGCTTGTAGATATGGTACAGTGAGGTTTCAGCTCAAAAGGAGGAAGAAAGCTTTGAGATCTAAACCCTATTTGAATTTAAAGTCTTCTGAAGTGACTATAATTCTGATCAAAGGAGCATAGAGGAAAAAAGGCGAAATGGGAAAGTTATAGCTGGGTTTGGCCCCTACATTCACAGGCGCTTGGATACAGAGTTTGGGGGTTGAGATCACAACTAGTATATCTAGAACAAAAACCATCTATTATCTGAAGAGAGAGGAATCAAGAATAGTATAATTGGACTTTAAACTGATGGAGGTCACGTCAGTAGCAATGCAAATACTTTCCTTAGACCTGTAGTAAGATTGATCTCACTGTAGGTATCAGATTAATTGCATATATTATTGAGGAGGTAAAAAAACAACATACTTCACTCTAAATATGAGCCTGTTGTCATGAGCTCAAGTGTATCACATAATTTTTATAGTTACCATAAGAAACCATCAGTCTTTCAAAAATAGAAGATGACATAAAATGAAATGATAGATTACTGGAAAGAAAGAAGTAAAAACGTTCTTGAAGAAAAACTATAATTAAAATTAAAAAATAGGTTGCTTAAATGAAAACTTGAATTTCAGTTGAGTCAATGGAGCATACATGAAAGGTCAGAAATGGAAAGAAAAGAACCCCAAATGAGAAAGCTAGGAAGGAATAGTTAGCAGAAAATCAACACATGCCCTGTCTGGTGAGACGTGATAAGGAGGCATCAACTACATCAGGGAACAGTTTAAGATACTTGAATGGAAAAATAACAGGGACATACCTAGAGATGTTCAATGCAGAGTGTGAGAACTTGCCAAATACGTAGAGGCAAGAATGGATATGTAAAGTCAAGCACTGTTAAAAGAATATTCTAACAGCATATAAAAGACGTTATAATCACCACATCTAATTGCAAAGAGGAATAAAGCTCTAAAGTGGCTCAAATGTCTTATGTATAAAGAAGAATAATTAACAATCAAATTGAAAGCTGCTATCTTGACAGATGATGTATATTAGGACAATGAAAATGCAGTCCATAATTTGAATGCTGAAAAGAAAAGAATTTCAGATTATTGTAAGGGTAGAATTCTTTTTCTGAAACTTCAACTGATTTTAAATTAAAATTGGTTTAACAAAGTCTTCTTAAAAGTGTAGAACTTGCCTTGTATGTCTCTTTCTGTCTTCAGCTCTCTACCTGAATTTAAAGCATGTATTGTCAGAAGTGACTCTGCCTAAGTTTGGGTTACTGAAACCAAGACTTCCTGAATCAGAAGTGCTCTTTCTTGTTTAAATTTAGGCAATTTGTGTTTTCCGCAAGAGGGTGCAGAAAGCAGCTTTTAATCTCTGAGGTTAATTCTCTCACTGTCAGGACTGGAATCAGAAGCAAGTCTACAATACAGTAATCGGAGAGTATGTCTAAATGAACAAGTAATTTAATCTAAGGGCACCTTGTCCATAGAGCAAAATAGTGGCAAAGCTCCTGCATCCAGACTGTGCATTTTGGGGTGGAGTGTCAAACCAGGTTTTTTGTAGTGTCTTGGAACAAATGTTCCCACTGTGCATGTGCCATTCAAATAGCTCCAAAACATCCTTTTTTGGACTTTCTGTCTCCACTGGGATTGAAACACTTTAGGTGATAGCTGAAGAAAAGATACAGGACCAGTTTCTTTTGAAGGGAATTGAGTTTGGATGCACCAAAACCATTCTGCAAACAGAATCAGTGCACAGCAGTGGCATTCAGGGAGTTCATTGTGAAACCATACCATTGCTCCAAACCAAATCACTAATGTAGGTACAGTGATATCTCTGGACCAGACAAGATTTACAGCAGAGGTGCCTCAGAACATTTGAAGTACTGAGTTAAAGTAGCATCAATCCCAGCTATTAATGAAAAGCTAAGTATCTCCAATATATTTAGATGATTGGTTCAGTACAGTAATTTAGTAATTGTAAATGTAGTATGTGTTTTCAAATATTGTTGCCAGCAGCCAGGATATTTAAACAAATTTACAAACAGAAAAGTGTTAAATATGAAAGGTTATGATATTAAAAAACCCCTTAATCTTAAGTAACGAAAATTTAAGTGAATAGATGGATAAAGTGTCGTTTTCTTGTTCACCAAAAGTCACAAAAGAGCGGATCTAAATCTTCCACAGATGCAGAAATGAACACTGTCAATCCTAATTTCTGGAATGGAAAAATCCATTCAACGGAGGCAGTTCAGTCTGTACCACAATTCTGTTTGAGGCCTGGTTTGGTTTTCTCAAAGGCCTGGTTTTGGTTTTCTCAAAGGCCTGGTTTTGGTTTTCTCAAAGGTTGTACACGAAACTTGCTAATAGATCATAATGGTGGAAAATTATGGAAGGCTCTTCAGACTTTAAAGACATTAATGTACAAAATTTAGCCTCCTGAGCAACTCAAAGACATGGAATTTGCAGTAATCTTTGCTCTCTATCCATATGTCTGACATATACTATATTATTAAAAAAAAATTAATATGTCATGTATGGAGAGTACAGTGGTAATGTATTCCCACAGTTAATCATCATCGTCACAGTGGAAAATGTGCACTTCATTTTTTAGCTTAAATGTTTTTCTCTTTCAACCACTTAATGCCCTCCTCTGATCAATTCAAGACTCCTGTACTTTCATCAGCTTCCTCCTTGTCAAAGTACTTACAGACTGCAATCAGGTTACCTCTGAACCTTTTCTTTGATAAATGTAAATTGAATGATTTTTTTTTAATTTGCCAGACAAGGGGGAAGGATGAGACACTTAAAGGTATTGTTGACAGTAATCGTCCAGAAGGATACCAGTCTCAGCTGTGCAGGTCCTAACTGAACATACCAAGAGTGTGCAGAGCTGAAGATCTGTGTAATAAGGAAACTGGTGTGTCTGCCTTGAAAATGTGGAAAAAAAATTCTGAATTACAGATAGGCAGCTATCACGGTACCCAGACTAAATTCCTTTAAAAGAAACTGCTTTAAAAGAAGGAACGTTATCATTAGGATGAAATGTCTTGTAGGCAAGTCAATGAGACAAAATGACCAGACAAAATGATGATTGAGCATCATATTGTTTTTAATAAGGCTTGTTGTTCTGTTCATGAAAGCAGGCAACAGAGAAAAAAGGTAGCAGAAGTTGCTCACTTATCATTAACTCCAAAAGTCCCATTTTTTGTCCTGCAAGAAGAGTACTGCTGTGGTTCAGGCTAAAAGACCAATCCTGGCTGGTGAAGTGCTACCAGAACACACTGGGTTAAGCAATATAAGATGGAATCTTTCAGCTGAAAGACAATTATAGAATTGACAGAGGACCCAAACCAGAGACATTAGATATACTCTATCGACTACATGAAAGCTTTTGACTCGGCAGGTCAGCTGAGATTACTCAACTCACGGAGCAATAAATAGTTCCTTCTGAAAGCTGGAAAAAGCTGTAATCAATACCTATTCTATTAAAGACTTTTTTAAAAATTGTCCAGAGGAGGAATATTTCTGTTCTCTCACATGCCATTATAATTATAAGGCATCGAAAAAGCACCACAGCTCCGAGGCTCAGTAGGCACCTTCAGGTAAGCACAATAAGGACCTACAAAACCCTCTGTTATGATCAGCAAACTTCCGAGTGTTGCTGGATGAGTTGTTCATTGTTCTAGGGTAATAATTACCTACTGAATGATTGCAGGATAAAGCTGACAAATATACTACCCTGGAGACAGAATAAAAGGTGCAAGAATGCATTAAAGACAGCATAAAAAGCAAGTCTTTTGGTGTTGCACAGACTATCTGTCATGGAAATCACTAGGGCTCTGATGCAAAGTTGACAGCTGCAATGTAAGAAATAAATAGAATAGAGCACAGTAGCTAATCATTTTTTAAAAGATGGCCTTGTGGCCACAGACATGCTCTGCATCATTAGTTGTGTCCCTTGATTACATTCCATTTGCAACCATCTCGTTGCCGTGTTGCTACTACACTTCTCTATGGCTAAAAGGAGATTTCTAAGGCAGTGAAATCACTGGGATTTCTCTGCCTGGCTTGAGGAAGCAGGCTAATCAGCTTAACAACAGGTCACTTCTTAGAAAAGAGGAGCAGAGGCACGTGCAAAGACTACACACAAAAACAGAGCTACTACTTCCACAGATTCAAAATGCCTCCCAGTTTTGTGTGGTTCTGTGACACCCCTGCTGACTGATACCAGTGGCATCCCTTTTACATTTTTATGCTGTATGTTTAAAACATAATCACTAAATTCAATCGCTGTTGTCCCAGCAGGCTGTTCATTCTGGCAATGGCACGTTAAATAGCAATAAAGTTGGCTCCCATATTTTCGAACATTTTTCAGAAGCCTCCTCTCTATAGCATTGCATTGTGGATATATTTTTATTAGATATTTCTTAATGACTATTTCTTATTAGGTTTCTTCCTTGTATCTGACCTGCTTTATTTGTTTTATTTATGTATGACCTAATATTGGTGAAATTCTCCTTTCTCACTCTGAAACTTAAATTGATACTGACCCCTTTGAAAGGAAACTTTGGCCATTTCTACATAATTTAACTATGTTTAATTGATCCACAGCTGTAGTATGAACACACTAGGAATGGATTTTCAATACTGTTTTGCTAGCTAAGCATATAGGTGGAATTTACATATTTCTTCTCCAAATATAGACAGAATTTAAGCAACTAATTCTCACTTGTTTCACCAGGTAGTGGACAACCTGTTCCCTTAGGCGTTTGCAAATCCTTGGAGATTCTTTGCCATGTTTTTGACCACCAAAGACATTGCAATACTGAAATTCTGCCTCTCTCACCCTGGATTCTTGCTGTGTAAGCAGAATAGAATGATGTTGCACGGCTCAGGCTGTGTGCTGGATGTTTTCCCATTCGACAAAAAAGAGCTCTGCATAGAGATGTGTTTCTGGCTGGAACAGCCAACACAACTTATCTCTTGTTATGCTGAGGAAGCTCAACCTACAGTAATGCACCCCCGAGAGGAGTCTTTAAAACAATGGAGTCTCCTGCCCCGCACTGTTACAGGTGGAATTTCATCTCCATGGCTATGGGCAGGTCAAAAGCATAGGACAAAAGCATGTTTTCAAGCCCGAAATTCTCCAGCAGCCTTTGTGACATGAATTTTAATATGAGAAAGTAAAAAATGGACTTACATTCCACATATTGCAATGAATTAACAGCATCTAACATCCCAGTTTGCCTGCTGAAGCTGAACAGCAAGGGACTATTGTCACTGGGGCTACATCCCTGCAGAGCAGGACCTCCTTACATTTTGCTTCTGCAAACATCTTTCTTTGTGACCTTCAAAGCCTCAAAATGCTCCGAGGTTATAAAAAGCTCTTAAAGGGTCTTTCTTCTCTCCCACATCTTCACAAAGCTTTTATTTCAGTGCTGTGATGGGATTTCAGTTTTATCAGCTCTAGCTTTATTCCAGCAGTAACTTTTAAAGAGTTATAACTAGGCTCTGTTTCTCCAGCTCCTGTAATCCTATACCACAAAAGAAGTGATATAAATGAGGTACATTATTATTATATATTACCACAAGAACCAACATTATAATTAGGTACTGTATCCACTTTGTAATCACTATGGCTTTAATTTCCAATCAAAAGCATCAAAGTCTGAAGAGAGTGACCCCGCTATTGAACAATTCCTTTTCATTTTCCCTGACAATGAATTTTCAAAGGTAAAAAGGGGGGCAGGGAGGAATGATGTTTTATTCTAAAGCTTTTACATAATTATAGCAATTATAGAAACCTTTCATGTGCTTGGTCAGCTTTTACTGCTCACGTTTAGCTGTTGGTTAGAAGTGTCTCTGAAAGTTATAATGCGTTTGGTGCACCAGAGTCTGTCCCACCATTATAAATACCAGCTAGACAGACTAATGATTGCAGAGCTAAGTGGAAAAGGTTAGTAATAAATATGGAGGATGTTAGTACAGGAAACATAAAAGGAATTTAGAAATCTACTTCAGCAAATTGCTGTGTGCTATTTTACCTGTTTCTTACTCGCTCTTGTTATTAGCAGTATTAAAGCACCTAAATGCCACAGTAAAGACTCAGGTTCTGTTGTGCTAGATATTCAACAAACACAGAAGGAAGCCTTGTCCTAGAAAGATTTGCTGCCATACTGCACCCCAAATGTCTAGAGCACAGAAACTATTTAAGTGGGAACGGCTCTTCTGCCATGAACTACTTCTTTGAGTAAAATGAATTATACCAAAAAACCTAACATTACTATTTTTTCACTAGTATAACTCTGTGTGTGTGTGTGTCCCCAGGGCTTTTCCCAATGCAAATATTTTAAGAAGAGCTGAAGAAAAAGGGTCAGATATCTGAGTGGCAGACAAGTGCCCAAATTTTAGTGTAAATACATTAGGCAGCCAGAGTGGGTAGGACAGCGAGAAGCGGAGGAGATCAGATCGGCCACGGACTGCAGAGCAGAGGCTTCCCAGCCCGGGGAGCAACAGAAGTGCTGAGACTCACTGAAACTCTTCAGAGGTATTTTTTTCTTGAATGAAAAATCCAAGATATTTTCTTAAGGACTGAAAGCAAAGCAGAAAGAGAGTTTTTGGCCTGCTCTCCTCTTTGGAGATGAGAGCAGCTGAATGGAAAGGATTATATGACTAGAAAAAACGCAGCCAAAGAAACATCAGTTGGACACTGTGAATAGGTCCAAGTTGTTCAATAAGCAGTGGAGTTCACTGATCAGTTTGAATGGCTGAGTAAGTTCTGGAGGTGCCCGACTGCGTCCTCTCAATGTTTTCAAAGCACAAAGGGGGTTTTGTTATCATTATCAATATCTTTTTGTTTTGAAATTTATTTAAAAATTAGTTAAAAGTTAAATGTCAAAATGCTATATATTGACATTATCGAACCATTTCCATTGTTTGGTTTCATTTTCTTTTGATTCATCTGTTTATTGATATTTTAAAGATTCCGGTTTTTCATTCTCTTTTGAGGTAGAATTCTTTTTACTCTCTGTGTTCTCACAGGAGAAGGAAATCATTTCTGCCTAGTTCTGCTTAGAGATTTGTTTACTTAAAGACAACATTTTGCAAACAAAATTAAAAAATTATTATTTATATCCTATCCTGATAATTTTACTCATACTGGTTATTGTTTAATTCCCACAAATGTCTGTGATTAACATAAAAGAAACAGGCAATATTTTGAGGTCAGATATATAACCTAGTGTTTGATATCCTAGATTATTCTGTCCTACTTTTTTCAGTTTCTCAATATTCTTGATATTACCTACTAGTATTCTTCACAGTATATCTAGTCTTCTAGGAAGAAGCTGAGAGGAAGTCCTGCATGCCATGTGTATCTACCTGTCATATGCACTCTGCCTCATCAACATTAACTCCATCCATCATAAATCTTCACTTCCATTTCTCTTTTTATCTCATTCATTTTCCTCCATTGTGTCATAACCTCCAACCCTCTTTTCCTTCATGAGCTTTGTGGCATGCAGGTATTCTGGTCCATTTCCCTGACCTTTCATAATAACTTCCATCATATCTCATTCCTTCATAACATTTTCTCTGCACTGATGCTTTTTCTTGGGCTTGGTTCATTTTCCTAGCCTTAAAAATGGAAAATAGCCTCAGAAGCCTCTATTGGGGGTCCGGGGGAAGGGAAAAGGGGAAAAAAAGAAAAGGGGGGAGAGGAACGGTGAAAATAGGAAAAAGTGTAGAAAAAGGGAAGTGGAAAGGAAAACGGGAAAAAGGAAAAGGAAATATAGGTTCCAAAAACTCTGTTTACCCATTTCCTCCATTTTTCCACCAGCTTTCTTTCTGAGTGCAAATCCTTCAGTTATATAATCTACTTTCCACATGAATTCCTCATTGATTATCCCCTCCCTTGGCTATTTACATTTTTTCTTTTTATTTCAAATAGATAGTATTTTCTGGAGTGTTTTCCAAGCATAGCAATTCTTTCCACAGTCTCAGTTCTCTACCACTTTTGACCCAGACAAAAGCAATTTTCTGCACAAGGCAGTGTATTGTGTGTTTGTGGCCACTTGGGCTGCTTGAGTATAGGTGCTGCCTTGACCCTGTTTTTAAAACCCACATGTTTCAACATGGAGGTATTTTATGGCTCTGTATCACTGTAATCAGTGGTATAATGATTGGTGGTACACTGCTATGTATATATGTTTCCAAAGACAGCATGTACGTTGACTAACTTTTGCTATCCCATAGCATCTCTCATTATCAAAAATTAGAGAGCAATTTAAAGGCAAGGAAATTCAATTGCAAGCAATAGCTAAAGATTGTTTCTCCCAAAAGCTTTTCTCAAGTGTACAGAAAATGCCCGTAGACCTTCCCATCCCATAAGGGTATTTCTTGGGTGTCTCCCATACCATCCATACTTGTGACATCTCACACAGCTCTTGTGACACCTGGCACAGCACAGGGCACTGGGGCTGTGGCAAGAGCAGTGAGTTGTTCTGATACACATGGTACAGTCACAGTCAAAAGCTGATTCAGAAGAAACCCGTCCAAATCTGTCTGGGGCGTATCAGGGTTTCCTTAACAAGACATAGAGCTCTTGAATCTGCTTCATTCTACTAATAAATCTATTAAATCTTGAGTGAATTAACATTTTATTCTCCTTCCTAGTTACAAGAATATATGTGTTATTATCCATGCTGTTTAAAGAGCTTTTTACCAGTCTATGATTTTTTTTCCCTTTAGTAGTGTTTTGGGCTTGATCCAGATGCCTTCACAACTTGGCCTTTCTCATACAGAGAGAGATTTACTTTCCTAAACCCAGGTACTAAATCCTTAAATTATGATTTAAGTGGACATTTACTATCATGTCAGATCGCTATTAGAAGCATCATTCTCATTCAAAGCATCCAGGAAAGTACAACTTTAGAAATGAGTCATGCCATTGACGAGAATTATAGACCAGTTTTGTGCTGCTATATATAGCTGTGCGGGCTCCTAAAGTCAGGCAGTTCCTCTTTATTTAACGTCTCATTCTAAGGATTTCAGAAGTACTCACCCCTCTGTGCAAATGGCTACTATCACTAAACATATGATATGGGTACATGGGAAAAAGTGCTCCTCTCAGCTGTTAAATGTCTTAGTTGTTAGATATCTTAGAGCTCACCATTTACCAGACATCAGCATCATCCCTAATGCTATGCAAATCCAAGGTTTATGAAAGCGTGAATCATTAGGGCTCTTT
Source organism: Himantopus leucocephalus (assembly GCA_003993805.1). Classification (NCBI taxonomy): domain Eukaryota; kingdom Metazoa; phylum Chordata; class Aves; order Charadriiformes; family Recurvirostridae; genus Himantopus; species Himantopus leucocephalus. Next base: position 27,820,341 of record RSEF01000007.1, on the reverse strand, counting down.
TACCAAACCTTCATGAAGGTGCTCCAGGGATTCACTGAGCCCATTATTTATCTTCTGTTGTCTTAAAAGGTCAATCTATAGCAAATTAGTAAGTGTAAATTATGATGCAGAAGCAATAATGAATACATTCTACACCAGAGACCCAAAGCAACAGAGAGCACTGAGGATCGGGAGGCACAGTGGTGACACTGGCCTGGGTCTGAAAATCAAAATGCATTAATCCATAAATTTAATTTTCCCATGCAACATGCAATTTTAACAGAGGTATTTACAGTGTGGGCACCCACACCCATTACAGAAGATGATAAACATATTTAGAGCCAACTCCCACATGCACACACATCATTAGTATTCATTTCAAATTCAGATGCTGCTTTCTTTAAGCCTCAAGACTAGAGCCAAACTGCTCCTCCAAAGCAAGAAAAATGATCGTTAGTCATTAGGACCAATATTTTTAATATTCATTTCTTTTCTAAGGTTATAGCTTTTCTTTCCAGTACACTCAGCCTTTGCCCAGTGATTTCTTTCTTTTTTTTTTCCAAATTAATTCTTTCATGTTTCATAAATGGTCTGTTTAAAAACAGAAATAGAGATGTATATGTCAGTATTCTGTCATCAAGAGAAAGCTGCGCCTCACCAGCAAAAAGGCCTATAGCACCCCCCAGGAAAGGTACACAAATTTCACAGTTATGCAGCGTTTCCGCTTTGTAGCTGCTGGGCAGGAACTGCTAAGAAAAGAGATATCATTTCATCTCCACACACGTAGAAAAGACAGTCTATTCTGATTGTAACTTAATAGGCAAGACTGATATTTTTTTAAAAAAAAAAAGTATTTTACAGTGGAAAAACACTGTAAGTTAATGATCAGCATGTATTGTGTAGCACAGAACATTATAAACCTAGTTTTATTACAGGAAAAATCACTTATAACAGTGCCAGGTTCTCTGATGTTAGGACACTACATAAAACTGTTGCTGATTCATGCTGGTTGACAGCCAGACCAGATGAGTCTCACTTGCTTTAACTCAAGAGTGCAGAACTGGGGAGACTCCCTTAAAGGCAGAGGAAATCTGGGACACACAAAGTCCAAGGCCCTGCAGGCAACTAGAGAAAAACAGCAAAACCAGGCAGGTTGTGCCAGAACAAGAAGTCATGGGGTGGAGGCACATAATGAAGTCCCGCAGCCTGTGCTCCGGGGGTCAGAATGAGGCTGCCCTGGTTCCAGCTGGGTTTTGGTGTTCTTCATCAATGAGGAAGATTAGGCTGAGGTTTACCTGTCATGTAGGTCAATACCGGTGCTCTTACCTGCTTTCTGCTGTTAATATGCAGGGATCTACTTCTGTACTTGCGAATTATTTGCAGTAGAGTTATGATGGTGCAATCTGTCTTCTGTTTTTAAGGCTTTCCTTTCCCTCCCTTTTATTCACGTTATAGCACCTCTGATTCTCCCCTACTCAGTAGACCTTGTCTGTGCTGAGATTTCTCTGCAATCAGAGGGGCTGGCTGAGTAAAAGACTCAATCCTGCAGTAAACGACTCTGACTGTAGAGCCCCTCACCTGAACAAAACCTGTTTGCTGAAATCTAGACGCATCCTCTTGGCCCAGATCTATATGAACCAATGTGTGTGTGATATTTGGGGGCTTTTTTGGTGAAGTTTCTGCTGGGTAATGAAGGAGATGTATTCTTTTCCACTCTTCTCCTTTGGTACCTCCTCCTATCACAGTGTTTCAAATTCTTTCCCAAAGTTTTCCCATCAGTATTGCTCTCAGCACTCCACAAATTGTATATTTTCCTTCTCAATCTTCAGCCCATTTTTTATTATTCCTCTGATGATCAACAGAGGTTATGATCAACATTTTTCAATATCCAGGTACGTCCCTTCAGTTTTTAACATTGCAATATAAGATTGGAGTCAATGGCACGGGATGCTATAAATTCACAGTAGGGGACTGTCTATTTAGCTACGAACTCTTTCAGATCAAACTAAAGGAAGCATTTGTAGAAACACACAGCCAAGGTCACAGCCAAAAAAATGGGAACCGAAAGCTCGATTTTTGGATCCCAAGACAAAATCATGATCAATTTTCACTAATTTAGTGCTTTGTAAAACCACTCTGAGGTGATTTTAGCAATCTATTCTCGTTGGCGATCTCTTGAATCTTGGTGCTATCAAATCTCACAATTTTATTGCCAGTTATAAGATTTTTTTATGCTCCCTTAGAAGCCCTCATCTTCTGAGAATGGTGATAATCTTTAGTAATTTCAGCAGACATTTACAAAATAATAGAGTTTCTTACCTCTGATGGAAATGAGATATTCAAAAAGATGGATTTTAAGGAATATAAAACTGAATGAGAAATAAGCATATATTTATTCCAAAAGTTCCCTGCATTATTATTTCATAATAATTTTAATGGCTGAGGTCTGTTTTCAAGTGTTTAGGCTGCTAATATTGGAGCTTCTTTAAAAAGCTGTGAAAGCTGAGACAAACTGATCATAAATCAACAATGCCAAGCTGTTACAAAACTCCAGAAAATTTAATATGAGATAGACTGTAATCAGAAAATCACATGAAATAATTTTCCCACACAGCACTGGTATAGATTCACCTGGAATGTTGTGTCAAGTTTTAGGACCATTGTGTCAAGGTATATGTGCCGAAAGTTCAAAGGGTGTCAATTCTCTGAGAGAACTGACGTTACTTAGCTTAAAGAAATCAGAAAGAGGGCATGGGTAAATCACCAACAACCTGAAAGGATACTGCAAAGATGATAAGAATAATCTATTTTTCATATCCATGGCCTGTGGAATAAGGAACAATGGACTTCAAATTTCAGCAACATGAAGATCAGATATTAAGAAAATTAACGTTAGAAAGATCAGTGAAATCCTTGACTAGATTACCTGGTGAAGCTGTGGAGGTCTTTAAGAAGAAATCAGACAATGATCAACAATGATATGGGCAGGATTGTCCTGCCTTGAAGAATGGAAGAGGGTAGATTTAGAATAGATATTAGGAAAATTTTTTTCACTTTGAGGGTGGTGAGGCACCGGAACAGGTTGGCCAGAGAAGTTGT
>RSEF01000007.1:27803557-27817163 GCA_003993805.1 Himantopus leucocephalus | reverse complement strand
CAAAACATTGTGAAGAGTTTCAAAAAACCCACATACCATTAGCTGCTCTCTTGAACATTCCTCCTTCATAAGATGAAGTTGTCTGTGCTTTATAACAAGAGATAAATGATAACCTGTTGCAGTGCTTGTGATAATGAAAAATCTCAATGAGTTCATTCAGTGTCTGTATAGACATGTTACATCATAGCACTTTCACTGGAACAAACCACTATTTAATTTCCTAAGAGGAAAGAAACAGGCACAAGGCACATTTCAATTAGAACTTGAACATATTTATGCGTTAAGAGCAACACAATCACCCTTCTTCAGTTCATGCATGAAAATCTGATCCACGTTGACATACAAAACCCTATACTGTCCACTTTACATGGGTACATTGCAACATGAAAATAACTAGACTGTAATTACTGACAACATGTCAATGAAAATGGTGTTTTTCAGTGCTGCTTTCAGTTTCTTCTGATTAAGTCAATTCATCAAATGTAAACCTTATGGTAAGTAAAACTGCATTACAAAGGCATTGTTAACCCCTCCTTGTGAATGGAGTTTTGAGACTTTTATTTAGGTTCCAACTGCAATTTTACAACTTTAGTTCTAATTATTAGTTTTTTGCTTTTTTTTTAACACAAATTACTGGCACAATTGAATTTCCCATTAAACAGTTTGAGAAAAATATATACCAGCTCCCCCAAAAGAAGTATTCTTAAATGATCCCCTTTTGGAAAGCACTTCCTAATAATGTAATTGTTCTGTGATTTCCTCCAGCTAAACAATCCCCCAACAAATAAACACTGTATTGATGCTCATGGCCACTTCTCAACTTTCACAATTAATAATTTTAAAAATCCATTATGTCTGTAACCAAATTTCTCTAGTGCTGCAATGCTCAGGTTCTGCAAAAAGAAAAGGGCAAAATCCTTTTTCTAGAAACTGCATAAGTGTTAGTGTAACATGCAGATTTTCCCTCACTTTTTCATCATGAGTTTTTTCTGCTTTCTGCTTTGTGCCTCCTTATCCACAAACACCTCTCAAATAACTTATTTCACCTCTTTAGGTTTTTTTATTTGCATTACATGAACGGCATTACTTTGTTTCTGCACTGTGACTAAAGTACAGAGACGAAAATGCCNCCTTATCCACAAACACCTCTCAAATAACTTATTTCACCTCTTTACGTTTTTTTATTTGCATTACATGAATGGCATTACTTTGTTTCTGCACTGTGACTAAAGTACAGAGATGAAAATGCCGAATAATTTGTACTAAAGAAGGAAGCATCCGCTTTCAAAGACGAATCTGCACAGGAATGATTTTTCTGTGTTGTAACCCTTAGTATAACCCAGACAGCCATTCAGCACCCTATGACCTTTCCACAATTGGCAAATAACACAAAGACAGTCTTGAATACTTTTGATTATATTTATTCCAACAGAACTAAGAAGTTCTCTTTTGGAAATAAAACAAAGGCTGTAAAGTTGAGTGTTTTTAGAAATTTTAGCCCAGCCTTCTTCTGGGAAAAATAAGCCATATACATAAAAAAAAAGATATTCTGGGAAGTTTAATGCACAGCACTGAACACGTGGTGGTTAGGTCAGTAAGTTTCATCATCCCAAGGGACACAGTGCTACAGGTCTCCACTACCTGGGGTATTTACTAAAATGATACCCCTTTAGTTATTATACCACTGCTACTGCACAGACACACATTTCATTATGGAATAAACATAATTATACTTTCTTTTTTTTTCCATTCTAGCATTGTAACATCTCCACAGCAACGTAAACCAAACAAGAACAAAGAACCATTGTCCCAGAAGAAATACATGGGGGTTCATATCAATATTGTAGTTTGCAGTGGTATAATTATGCCAGTACATTTCTCAATGGATAAAAGCCTTCACAGTGATCTCTCCCTAGAAACTTGCTTACAGGATGATTTGAAGGAGAAAAAGAAGGTGGGAAACATGGGGAAGCCTATAACTATTACCTTGAATTCTATGAGCATGTAAAACCAGTCTGTTTGTCCCGTGGAAAAGCTGTTCAATTGAGAACACTCCTCATCTGCACTGAGTAAAGCAAAATGTGAATATTAAATAAGAAGAATTAATTAACATAGAATGGAGGTGAAGATAATTTTTATTATCGGATAACAGAAATTTTGTTTAAATTTGAGCATAAAACTGAATCCATCTTAAGAAACGATAACACTAACAAGGCAAAGGAACGAAAATCATAGAAGAAACCTGTTTTGTAGAACAGAAACCAGAAACTGTAACCTAGATAATATGGAAATCCAAAATGAAAGATAACAATGTGACACAAAAAATGTGCAACAAAAACATAGCTGTTAAAAATGTTATAACTATGTGATCATAAAAGGCAGATGCTGAATGAGGAAAACTATTTCTACTCTGAATTTTTTTCTAATCTATGGGATGCCTCTGAACAGAGATTTTAAAGACACATGATTAATTATAGAAAAATGTGAAGGTTTGAAGATACTCTCCTGACTAGTATTTTCATAATTCACTTAGTCTAATAATATTGATGTGTTTTGTTGAAAGCAAAACAGGACTGTACATATTTTTAAAACAAATTTAGGTCTTCTAGAATAACACACCCTGAAAAAAACAATCACTTCTTAGAAAGAAAAGTAGTCAAATTGATCTGAATAACACATTGCTGTCCTTTTCTACAGGAGGCAGCAGACAGCAAGCATCACTGCTAAGGTCTAAAGGAGCTGTAGAATCAACCTTCTCCTGTCAGTTTTGATCTAGCATCACGGTGCTTTGCTTTCTTTTTGCTAAGATTTTAGCAAGCTTTCAGGTCTGAGAAATAAATGTTGCTGGGTCTGCTACTGATCTGCTAATTTGATGTTGGGTAGATCACGTAAATGACTGGAGCCCTGTTTCTCCCTCAGGAAGTAAAAGGAAATAGTGGTCTGCTTGCCTCCTATGGGTTCCCCTTCTCAGAAGTTATTTAGGTCATGCATAGGCCCATAATGGTACGGCATGACTCAATGTGAGCATGGATCTTGTCCTTAATGTCCTCTGTGTTGTCCTGCAGGGATCAATCAGTAGTAGCAGTAGTGCTGGTGCCACAGAGGTGAAGACATTCTCGGACTGGGCACTCCCCAGTGACTCTTGCCTGAGGCTGTGGATATTCTCCAAATAGGCCAACCAAATTCGGTCTTGCACAAAAGCCATCAGAGCTGATGGGTTCCCTGGAGTTTTACCCTATTGTACTTTGCTGAAGATGAGAGCTCTAACCCCTGCTCTTCTGCATGGTTCAGAGCAATCAACAGGCTGCAAGGCACTCCAGGGCCAGTCTTACCACCATTTTTGGTGGAGTTGTTTTATCTTTTAAAAAATACTAGTCATTGGAACAAATAGCTGCTCAGATATTAACAACTCTGGAAGTAAATAAATTTATAAAAGTAGTGAATCTAGATATTTCAGTGTTAGGTGACAGCTCATTAAGATTTTCTTTAGATTACTATTTTTGGTTTGGGCAACTCATCTACAGCAGTACTAAAATAAGTATATAAGTGTTCTCCTTGTATCTAGTCCATTATGTTTGGGTGAAAACACCTCTGATGAGGAAGTAAGTCAAGATGCCTTTTTCACAGGCAATGCCTTACAATACTGATATCTTGATAGTCACTGATGAATAAGAGTCATCACCTCTAAGTCATTGTGTATGCCAATCAACCAAAATGAGAAGCATTTTTTCACAGAAAAGATTTCTTAGTATTCCAGTTATCAATGTGGCATTTCCACTTATTCTATCAGCTTTTTTTAAAAAAAAAAAATACATTGTCAGATCAAATTTGACATCATAATTAGAATTTTTTTTAGTCAAGATCCTCAGAATGCTTGAAGGCTAAACTAAGCATGTCTATAAAGATTTAGTAAATGTTTCTATTAAATTTATATTCATTCTCCAAGGGAGATTTTTAATGACAATAGAAATAGTTCATTTCAAGACATAAATGTAATACTAGCCATATTTTCAAACAAAAAGGCTTGAAAGGAGTATTCATGCTATCTCATGATACTAGTCTAGTTTTACAAAATCACAGTAAAACGCAAACTTCTTAAGGTGAGATTTCAAAAGTTAAACACAATTAATTTAAATTACTCTTCTGTTTTTCTTATTCTTGCTCCTCCTCTCCTAGATGGTTTAATTAGGATTAGCCAAATAACAGAAAAGAGCATGCTGTATATATTCTCTATATTATACAGATATGTATCACATATGTATAAGTAGATACATTTTATCCTCGTTAGACTGTAAAAAAGTACAGACAAAAAAAGCAAATCCAGTAATAAGAGTTACAAGTAAATCAAGCAGTGAGGGTAAACTTTTGCATTTTTCCTCTCCCTCAACAGAGTTAGGGCTAAGCTCCGTAAACTGAACAGGAGTCTGTGCCTACGTTCACTGAAAGTTGCTCTGGACAGTTATGCAGCTGGAACAGAGATTAAAATCAAGCGCAGGAAGCACTACTGCCTAAGAATAGGTAGCAAAGCTCCTTTTGACCTTCTTGGAGATTGAAACATCAGTAAATCCTTGGTAGTACACTTTTTCTGCTCCAAAAGGACAGTGCTCTATTGTGTACTCTGTTCTATTTTTGCATGCCAATAGATGTCCTCTTTTCCTCATTGCTACTGCGTCTGAGCACCTTCAACATGTTTATTAAACACTCCATTATCTGAAAACTATTTGCTTTCTAATCTTTCTCCAAGGATAGAGAGGCATGCACTGAAATGTTATCTGGTGATTATTTAGGTTTATTCCATTATGTTACATTAAGGTACAACATTTTCAACATAGAACAGAAGATTAAAGAATGGTACCTCACAGGGTATCAAAGTTTTGTTCCTTGTTTCCATCCTAGAACTGCAAACTCCACAAATGCATTCACAAGCTGAGTGAAGCATTTTTTTGACAAAGGTGGGTTTTAGACTAAAATGAGCTTCTATTTTCCTCTCTATCAGCAGAGGGAAAAGTTTTGACTTTCACACCGAAAATGAGGGGAGAACTTTCCCCAGCCAGTTGCTAAACATGCACAACCACAACTCCTTAAATCCCGCCCAGTAACCGTGCACTTCCCTCTCCATGGAAAGCTGCAGGAGGTATGAGCCCATTCTGTCCGTGTTTCCAGTTCACCCAAAGCCTCAGGACTATCTTAGTGGTAGAAGATAAAATATCTCTGTGAAGAGGTGGAACATATTAACTTAGATTCAGAGCAACATTGACACAGTCTCATAGCTTTTTTCTGCCTGAGGTTTGGTCAGAGTCTCTGGGCTCTGGACTGGGGCACATGCTGTACCCTGTGTGACTATGCAACTGTCAAGCTGAGGAAGGGTATTGAACTTGGATATTAATTCCTGAATTTACAAGGCTTTGATTGACTTTGCGACTCAAATTATTTTTCTGCTCCTTTATGGGTCTCCTGATCTTGTGCTGCAAAATCCTGAGATTGTCAACCTGTTTAAATTAATAGCAGCTTTATCAGCCCATTATTTCCAACATCTGGCTAGTAATGCAGAGCAATAACTATTAGGTAATAATGTCAGTTTCTGATTAGAAAAGCTAATATTGTACTAGCAATAAACTTTGTTCACACTGCAGCAAAGATCCATCAGACCAGAGATTTGGGAAGGACTTTTCAATACCCAAAATAAACAAGCCAAATAAAACAATAGTAATAACACAGGTGGGTTAAAAAAAGCACTTAAACAAAACAGAAACCAAACAGAAAATTTCTGTTTCTAAATTCTTCACAGCACATAATCAGCTTCTACCACGTTATGCCACGCAGTGACCAGCTGACTGATGTTGTTAATCTGGAACAGGCATTCAAATCCGGTCCTGTCTTAGTCATTCAGCATGAGTTCCCTGTTCATTAATTTTGCTCTCCTCTTCCACTTCTGACTTCCCATATTGAAGACATTTTCAGGTGAAAGCTGTCTGCAGAAGGAGCTTCAAGCCTGCAAGCTTTTCCAGATCCCTGCAACATCAAACTCTTGCCCCTGTCAAATGGGGTTCTGAGGAGTGAAGGCTTCTCATTTCTCATCCCAGACCTAGTAGGAACTATTCAATGTTATAACCAAGTTTTCTCTGGCTGCTACTGATGCTAGAAATAAAAGCAGTTTAAAATTCATGAAGGTCATCTGATTATTTTCCATTTCTAGCTGAGGACTGAATTTTGCTCTCTCCAGTCATGCTCAGAACACCAGTGTGCAAAGCAATGCCAGTGAAATGAATCATTTACTCCAACTGTGGTTGCAACTGAAAGCTCCCCTGAACAATAGAAATTCATTGCACCAGGTGATCAGAGGATGCAAGGAGAAACAACTGGGAACTATAACTGAGAGACAAGAGAACGTGAGGTGCTGGAAAGTTAGGTGTAGCAAAACAAGCCCACAGGCAAGATGCTTCTGCGAGGCATTGGGTGACCTTGCATGGGCCTTCTTGAACAGAGCACCATGAGACACTGAGAACATGAGTGTCCCGAGCATTTTTCAGGACTACAAAGACTGATAAAGCCATATTTTGAAAAGGCTGTAGTTGTTGTTCAGCTCATAGGGAAGTTTTCCAGCACTAGAAGATCTTCTGCTGAATGGATTTGTCAACCTGGAAGCGGTGTCTTTAAAAGTTAAATACCCAGTAAAAAGATTTTCAGACTATAGTAAGGCAAAATACTACGTCCTGATAAATCAGGCTCATAAGCCAAAGGTTTGTTCTGTATGAGTGACCTGAGATCGTCAACTGTCTTGTAGAGTATGGTTGAGCTGCTTAGGTGTCCTACAGCATGTGAACATCTTTCTGCCTGCAGTATGTATTTAATAGCTCTTTCCTGACCTCTTTTCCCTCTGCTTTCAATTTTGAAGTTGGTTTTTTTTTTTCATACAGAACTTCTCTCATTTTGGTTGAGCACTTCAGGACCTTGCTCTGGTTCTCCTGAGTGTTTAGTGCTGGCAAGACTGACTTGAGGTCTCTGGGTTTCAAGCTTCTATGAGGGTTACTAGCAGCAAAAAAAGCACAGGAAGTTTTTGAAATCCTGGTTGGAAAAAATACAGGTGAAGAGGGGACTTTGGCCACCTTTAGGCTGCAGCTTTGAACATACTGACAGTACGCAAGCAAGCACATGAAAGGCACTTCAGAAAGTCAGACCCTCAAATATCACCTGGCATAATTTCTTAGACTGAAGAAAACAATTCACGTACAAGAAACTCCTTACAAGAAGGAGGGTGAGGGAACAGCAGGAAAAAAACAACAGGAAACTAAATTAATTGAAATGCAATCAGAAAAAATAGCTATACATAACTATCTTCTTGAATGCCATCTCCCTGGAAAAACGTTGACAAAATGCTCAAGCTCAAATATAGACTCTCTTGAAAATGCTCAGATAAGTGATGGATTTATCATTTATTTTTAATGTGTCAAAGAGATATAAAAAGAAATAACATTATATTTAAGGCCTGATCCCACACTGGCACCTTTCTGTAAAGAGAATGAGTCAGAGTAACTGTTTCAAATTCAAGTGTCAGTTGAAAAGGTTTTGAAAGAGATGGTAAAATAAATAGTAACAAATGTGTGGGACCAGATGCTACTCATGCAAGAGCTCTAAAGGAAATCAAATGTAAAATCTGTAGTATGTTGCCTTATGTTTAAATCAGCCATAGTACCAAAGGAGTAAAAGGCAGAAAATGTGACCTAAATTTTAGGAAGAAGTCTATGGGGATTCAAAGAGCTACACCCCAGTAAACTGGAGTGGGATATCGAGCAAATTAGTTGAAATAACACAAAGAACAGAGTTTATAGACATCTGAATAAATGCGATAAATGGAGAAAGAATCCACGTGGCAGATGGATGTGATGCTTCAGAAGTGCTTGCCAGTTTGTCAGTCATGAAGAAAGACATGGATCAGTGTGGCCCAGAGGGTACAATGGTGCATCTGAATTTCCAAAAACTTTCAACATGAGGAACAAATGCTGGTCAGGAAAAGAGTCTGCCTTGCAATAGAAGAGCAGGTCCCACTGCAAATTAATAACTGTGCAAAAGATTGAAAGCAAAGGGTAGGGATAAGCAAATAGTCCTCAGAAGAATGGTAGATTCCCAAGGGGTCTGGGCCATTTGACTTACCCATGAATGATATGGAAAGGAAGTGAATAGTGAGGGGATAAAGTTTTCCAACATAAAATTATTTGTTTGTGAGATGTTGCAGAAGGGTCTCACAAGAGTGTGTGACTGGTTACTAAAATGTCAGATGAAATGCAACACTAATATATGCAAATCCATGTACTTGAAAAAAACAGTAAGAAAACATCAAAATGGCTAAGTGCTAAAGTATCTCAAAAAAGGACCTTGAAATCACTGGGGACAGTGCTATGAAAATATCTTCTCATTGTTTAGGCATCAAATCAAAAGAGTATTAGTGATTATGAGGAAAGTAATGGAGACATCATTGTGATGATGTTTAAAGCCATAGGGTGCCTTAACTTGAATGAGTACTGCAAGCAATTCTGGTCATCCCATCTCAATAAAGATATAACAGAATTAAGAGCAATTCAGAGAAGAGTGATGATGATTAGAGACATGGAACAGTATCCATATTGAAGTTACACAACAAAATTAGGAGCCACTGTCCTAGGTAAAAATGATTGAGAGAGAAATGCAATAAAGAGCTATAAAAACATTAATGGAATAGAGCTGTTGAACAGGGAAATAGCCACTCTTTAATTCTCATACAACAGGGGCTAGAAGACACCTAATGAAATAATCACACAGAATTAAAACAAATAATTAAACCATGGATGAAGTTTGGACATGGATTCAAAAAGCAACTGCAGTAGAAAAGTTGATGAACAGCTTTTGATGAATACAGTATACAGATGAGATGTTTCGGTCAGGATGTCCCTAAAGGTGCAAAATATTTAGAGACACAAAGTGGTACAAGTGGAATGATCACTCAGTGTACCTCCTGTGTTCTTATGTCATTTCCTTAAGCGGCTCTCACTGAGTGCAGGAGAAAGGATGGCGCTTCAGTTTTATACAGACCTCATGTTCTTACCCTCTCCCTCTTCAAGTGCTTTCATCTGCTTTCATCCAAACACACATTATAATTGAATCAATGCAAATCTGGGGGCTCTGAAGTGGGTAACTAGGTGACCTTTTCAGAGAACACACAGTCCTTAAACTATTTGGCTACGTTGGGAAATGAATTCCTCTATAATATGATATTAAATTTACAGGACATGGTGTTCACTTGTTTATAAGTAGGTTACACTCACATATCCACCATATCCCCTCACACACTGCTTCTGCCTGCATGAAACCATACTTGAACCTCACAGGTACACATTTTCTCCTGCATTATTCTACAAGAATATCTATGGTAACCTTTGCTGGAACTCATCCTGCTCAAAAACCCCTGTATTTTTCACGGAAAAGAGGTTTCCTCTTGGTCACACCAGTTATTTGCCCTACCAGAGGACAGTGGGCAATTGCAACTACAATGATGAGCAGCAGGGAGTGAAAGGTAGGCAGTGACTATGTCAACACTGCTGCCAAGTGTGTTTTTCAATCTACAACTTTGGTACACATCATATAATTCAAGAGAGAGAATCTGGCCCTGAATTATTCATCTTCATTCCACTATGCATTCACAGTCATTGAATATGGACAAAAACTGTGCTCCTCTTAATTGCTGTCCAAATCTCTGATCTCACGAGACACCAACAGTTCTCATCAGTCTAAGCTGACAAAGTTAATGTGGTTTGCATCATGATCTGTTCCTTTAATAAAGATTCTGGTCTCCCTGGGCTTAGCTCAGTAGCTCTGCATTACACATAATCTCCTTAATCAGAGAACAAAAAACTAGGTTAAAAGAATGCTAAGGGAAGCTCATAACCACAGGGAGACTTTCATTGCAGGCTACAGCCTTTGCTAACAAAGCATAGCAGGACACACCAGATATCTGGGGTTTGCCGGCACCAGTCAACCCCCATGCAAACCTGTGAGGTGCTTTGCTCCTTCAGCACCCTTGTAATGGCAAGAGCGCTCACATCCCCACAGCTGCTAAGAGCCTTCAAGGACTGGAATATGACTATGAATTTTATTGCTTTCATTACCCAGTTTCACCAGCTTAACATAGTTTTAATTAATTTTATATGTGGTTTGTATTACTTTGGGTTTTTTTTATTATTTAGGAACTTTTCAATTACAGCTAGATAAATCATGGGAAATGCAATATTAAGACAGAAAAGTGTACAAAACCTCATAACCATCCCTAATGACCTCGGTTTGCACAGAAATACTCATATAGCCATACCTTTCTCTCCTGCAAATGCCTAAGTTAGCACACATGCCAGCAACAGAAAGGAAAGGTTTCAGGAGTGTCGCTGGTTGTTCATGTGGCACACTCTGTTTTGCAGGAACCCCAAAGCAGAGCATCATAAATTCAAAGGGAGTTTCTGTGGTTAGTACTGCTGTCTGGAACCAAATACTAGCACAGTTTTGGAACTATCTTTATTAAAAAAAAAATAAATAAATTCCAGTGGCAAGAAATGTTTATTTCTATGGAGACTTTTAAGTTTTTAATAGAAAGTAAAAAATGAAATTTTAGCCAAGAAGAGCTCTATTCCCTAATGGAGTTTGTCAGTTCACTCCCCATGCCCATGTTCTCCCTCACAGACTTTAATCCAAACCATGGTCCCCTCTAGGCATTGTAGACAGGAAGTCCATACTGGAAAACTTCTCAGAGGAAGATCACTGTTTGTAATCTGAGATATAAAATATTACAGTGGGGAAAATGAGAGATTCCCTAGGAAAGAGACAGTTTTTGTGAAAAGATCTTCTCTGTTTAAGACCCAATTTTCCTTCCACCACGTTTAGACAACAGGGATGCAATTGAATGAAAACTCCAGAAAATGAAGTTCACTCACTCCTTCTCAATCCTGATGGGCACAATTGGAAAATTAACCTGCTGTGATGACTATACCATTGCTAAGATTATGTAGGTATCACTTACCTACATGATGTCTAAGTGCACATTCTGATTTTCCAATCTTTTCGATGACCAGATCCTGCAAGCCTCCTGCTTTCTTATGCTGCTTGTAGTCTAGGTGTTCTCACCATGCGAGTCACAAGGAATCTAAGTTTCTTTTTCTCAGCAAAATGTTTTAACAGTGACCTGAAAAAACACCATTAGGAAAAAAATTACTTAAACTAGCACACAGACTACAATCACCTCCCCAGGCTCATGTATCTCCATTGCCATGAAATATGATTGCCTTTTATTTATTTTCAGTGCTGTAGACATGATGATCTTTATGATTATCCCTTTATAACCTTCAAATATTTGCTGGATGTTGGCTTATTCTGAGTCTTATCATGAGCTGTTATACCCATGTCGGCATTCCTTTTTAGGCATGCTGCTACTACATTCAGCATAGAGATACATACAGGTATAGGTATAGATACAGATGCAGATATAGATCATATGAGGGTGGATCTTCATCCTAGTTAAAATGCAGCTGTTATAATTCCTGAAAGTCGATGAAATCAATAAAATTATATACTGCCAAGTCAATAAAGGTTGACATAGACACAGTTCAATATTCTTCACATTTGGTTGGGTCTAGATGAATTTCTGAAGGATCCCCAGCATTACGTATGATGGCCTTGGAGAGTTTCTATTACACAAATCCTTCATCAACTGGTGAACTGTAGAAATAATATAGGACTGCTCTCCAAAATTCAGAGAAGAAAACATATTTAAATGAGCAAAGCTGTTTCCAGTTCCAAAGACAGACTATTTTAAAGCATCAAGTTATGAGGAAACATTAAAAGGCAGAATCAACTTTAACAACTGAGAATCATTTTTATGGTAGCCATAGCTCGCTATGAAACCTATTCTACACACTCACTTAAATCATGATGGTTTTTGTGGTAATTCTCAGTTGTGCTAAGAATATCTTTACAATGATAAGAAAAGGAAGCAATAAATATACAGACAATAGTTCTGCCTTAGAGATTTTCCATGAAAAAGTTGTGAATCTTTTGTAATTTATATTCAAATTAAGATCTGAAAAGGAAATTTCGAAGATTAAGGTCAGTTAAAGGGAAATAGTTATTAGATATTTTCAGACACTGTTTCAGAAAAACATCGTACTTTACTGCAAAATTTATGCAGCACGCATACTACCAATTTGTCCCTAAGAGAACTGTTGGACCTGAAGGGGGAACCGCCCTGCAAACTTGCTAGACTGGAAACCAGCAAATCTAATTTCTCTTTCTAAGTTTACCTACGGAGTGGTGATAGGCATTTCAGCTGTACATAGTTTTAAGTCTCAGACCAAGCTGTTCAATGTATCTGCTTGTCTGCCACACGATCTCAGCAACAACTAAAGGCCCTGAGTGTGTTTGTGTCTGATACTAGAGGTTCCTGACACCTAGGACTGTACTTACAGCATGCTCAGGAATACACACTTAGCAAATAAATATTACAGCTCATGGATCCCCTGTGCATTTGGGCCTCAGTTTCTCTCATTCCTCCAAACAGTTCGTGCAGATGAGCAGTTCCACTGAGCTCAGCAGGGATTATTCATCTGCTCATCCTTTCTCGAACAGAGCTGGACTCAGACTCGTAGGTAGATCTAATTATATGAGGGTGGACTTATTTGAGTTTATTTCATTCCATAGGGAAATAATATCTGTCTGAGGGAGTGAAGTGCCAGTTATTTTTACTGAAATGATGGCAATGAAAACAAAAAGGATGGGGAGCAGTAGACTGATTTTTAAAAACAGTTTTTAATAGAATGCACAGTATAGTGAAAATATTTCTTATTTCTGATTTGCACTGAAAAAAAACTAAAAATGNTATTTTTACTGAAATGATGGCAATGAAAACAAAAAGGATGGGGAAGAGTAGACCGATTTTTAAAAACAGTTTTTAACAGAATGCACAGTATAGTGAAAATATTTCCTATTTCTGATTTGCACTGAAAAAAAACTAAAAATAATCTTTTTATTTTTCAGTGAAAAAGCAGGTGGTCTGGCCTGTGAAGTACAAATTGGAAGGCTACATGTGATGACTTTTACAGTAGCAACGTTAACATTGCAAAAGCATCCTTTCCCATAAAGAGCCCAGTCACAGTTTTTTCAGATTTTTCTGCTGACTAGTATGTAGGAACCTAGGTATCTGTGCAAGATTTGATAGTATTTTACCTATGTGAAAGAAAAATTCCATGATCATGTGCTATATTGTTAGACATTTTTTCTCAAGGCCCAAAGCCAATTTTACAGTTTATCTTTTTTTTTCGTGCAATACCACCTGCCCAAAATAGATGGTCAGATTATTTCCATTTCTTTCACCTCCTCAGAGGTTTGTATTGCTCCACACCAGTAATATAAGAACATCCTATTTTCCACCTCCTGCAGCCCTGATACTCTATATAGTTTATACTGTTTACAGTTGATTTCCCACTGATAACTCCCATACGATCCAGTGAGCTGCCAGCCATGCTACACTGTAGATGCCTGATGAACCTCAGCTGCTCTGTCAGGCTCAAGCAGCTTGCAGACCATAGAAGTCTTT
>RSEF01000007.1:27773999-27786115 GCA_003993805.1 Himantopus leucocephalus | reverse complement strand
GGAGTGATTTCTGGATGAACAGGTGCCAAGGTCCTTAGGGATTCAGACTGTGGCTCAGCAGAACACTTGAATATGTTCTTTATTTTAAGGAATTAAAAAAGTCTTCTGTTTTTTAACACCATTAAATGTATGCTCAAATACTTGGACAGAGGAAGGACTTTAAGAAGATCTGATGCATGTAGCAGAAGATGGTACTCTACTGCTCAGGAATTGGGTTAAGTTTACTTAACTAGTGTGACTTTGTTAGAGTGAAGTCACTGTTGGCATAAACTGTGGATACGGTTCAGGGTATAGCCTGTCCCTAGGACTGTAGGCATGAGACCATCCTGTGGGAGCAGAAAGCATGTAAACATATAAAATCTACCTTTGTCATCAGTTTACCTTCATGGTCAGAGAATTGTGCCCTAGCCCACTTCATTTAGTATGATGGATGTAGCCAACAGAGTTTTTCGGTGCTCTGAAGCAAGAATTTTGTATTTATTTTTTGTCCCAGATAAATCAAATCCTTTTTACCTCTGGCTGACTTTTGTAGTTGTCACAGTGACCTGGTTCTTGCAGGGATGGGGTTAATTTCCCCAAGGATCTGGCCCAGGACACAGGTATTCCATACCTTGTGAGCCCTGCCCGGGCTATAGGGGGAGCTGGCCGGGGGAGGCAGCAGGAACCCACTGCTGGGAGCGGGTTGGGGCTGCCTGGGTCTGGTGGGTGAGTGCTGGTACTGTAATCGCGTCTGTACGTTCCTCTGTTGCTGGTGGTGTTGGTGTTTTTCTCTTTCTTTTGCTGTTCTGTTAAGTTGCCTTTATCTCAACCCACAATTTTTGCCTTTTTCTTCTGATTCTCCCCACAGCCGGGGGGGTTGAGCGAGCAGCCGCCTGGTTCTGTGGTGCTGGCTGAAGCCGAACCACAACACGCTGTAGTGGATATAAGGTGATAAACTACACATCGGCTACTTTAGGGAACTCAGGCTGTGATGGTATTGCGAAGTAAAATAGACTGGTGAGATGATACTAACTGCCCCTTTCAGTTGGCTTTAATCTAGTTCCCTTCAGAGAAGAGGTACAGAAGTAGCAGAGGAGCCCAAATCAGCAGCAGAGAGCGAGCGCACAGTTAAGCAGCCAGGAGATTAAGGCTTGAACCTGGTCTGTGGCTCTGTTTTATTTAGTGGTATAGAAATTTTCTGAAAATATCAGCCCTTGGCCTTAGTCTGACTGATTTGGAGTATTGGCTGGTAAGCCTTGCTGCCACAAGTACGGAGGACATGCGGATAACCAAACTAACAGAAAAAAGCTGCTTTCGGACTGTGGTTTTTTTTTCCAAGGAACTTTCATTGAAATACAGGTATTTCATTGAAATAAAGCTGTTTTCTGGGAAATTTTTAAAATGACAACAATGTTTTGTCAGAATGTTTTCAGCTAATGTGTTTGCTGACACTGACTGCGGTTGTTCAGCAGCACGTGAAGTTACATGATGTATTTGTTAAGGTATTGGATCACACCAACCCCTGATGTATTCTGTAAATAAATCTCACAGCTGTATTGTATGCTGAGTCTTTTCTCCAGTCTATATACAGTTATCCAGTGTCATTTTGTTTCATCTTAACTAAGGGAAAATTAAATTTATAGGTGAAATCTTTAATTCTAGGTTCAGGCTGGTTTTTGCCTTTCCTCAATTGTGAGCTGGCAGGTATCTCTGAGAAGCTGCAGTCCCTGTGCACTCATAAATAATTTGTGGTAGTTTTGAACCTTTTATTTCTTGTTGCAGTCCATATATGGAATGATCTTTTTAAGCCTTGATAGGGAATACAACTAGGAAAATAGGTTTTTAAAAATCCTAGAAAATCGTACTGAAGTTTCTCTATTTATCAGTCTTAAAGGAAACAAACAAACACATATATACTGCCCTTCTAAAAGATTAGAAAGCAGGGATTTTTCTGCCTTGAGATATAGAAATAAGCAGAGTGAAGTTGCAGCTTGAGCATTCAGAGTCAAGAAGACCCATGTGAAGTTGAGCTTCCAGCACTGATTGTTTTGGCAATCCCTGAAACAAGGAAAGAATGATGACATACGGAAAAAAATTAGAATAAATGTAAACCCACAACAATTAACTGACCACATGGGATTAATCCTAGTTTTTTCTCGGTAGTTTGAATGCGTCTGATTTTTTCAAGTTTCCCTTCCCTGCTGGAAGAGTATAATCTCTCATGTATCTCATATATAAATGCATCTAAAGGTCTTCTTTTGGTGAGCTGGAAATCAGGAAGTTACAGAAAATAGTTTGGAGGTTCTCCGGAGTGATGTAGAGGAGTGATAGGTGCAATTTTTCTTTAAGTGAGATTATAAACTCTGTAAAAGTGCTATTGTCCTTTGAGCTTTGCCCTATTTTTTTGGTCTATGGAAGAGAGAAAATTGTTTGCCACAAAATAGAAGAGTTGAAGTGTATACTGCCATGATGAGTGCTTAGCTAGTCACTTAGTCTTTTTTCTGTCTAACGAGGCATTGAAAACTTACTGGAACTGTGGTACAGAATAGATAATACACATGTGATATGTATCCATAAACCCTTAAAACTCCATCATTGTGGCTTACAAAAGACTCTTATTTCTATTGCCTTACAATTACTGCTTCATAATATAGTTATCTTTTTCTGTTTTTATACAAATATAGTTGCTTTTATTTACTTGTTCAATTTTGCCAGTACATATCACTGTCTTCAATCAAATTGGGTTGACAGGAAGTGGTTTTGTAGCCAGATGTTGGCAATCAATAGCTATTTTTCAAGACACAGAAAAGAGTAAAGGGTGTTTATCACCAGAATATGCACTGTTTAATTTGTTTGGTCAATGCTACTACTTTTTAATTTTAATCAATAATTTGACTGGAAAACTATCTTGACATAGAGTTAAGTGAGCTAGTAATTGGGAGACATGGATTCCTCTCTGGTTTAAGCAAGTAATGTGATTACTGTTAAATCAGTTCAGCCAGGTCTCATGTGTGCGGGTATTTACCATCATGTGCTTTTATGTTTATTTGGAACTTGCCGATTTTTATTTATTTTAATAAGGAGTTCTTCATAATAAGAAACTCTTATTATTAAGAGTTATGCTTTAAACTTCTCTGGGCGATTCCACTGTTTTTTAAACTTGTTAGGTTTTCAGCATCCAGATTTCTTACAGATGCATTGTTGGGAACGATTCAGAGGCTGCTGTCTCATTTTGCTGGGACCAGAAATATACAAAACAAAATCACAGCCCACAACGTACAGAGTATAGACATAGACCTAACATGTTTTTTTTATATTCCTCTGATAAAGAGTCTGCCTGAAGTGCAGAGGAAGACAAAACAAGGAAAGAAGCTATGCACTCAGATTTCAGTGGAAGATTCTCATTAATAACAACGTTAATTTTAAAAGTGATGCATCATCTTGTAATTCCTATTATAATGAGCTACAAGCTTTCTACATGATTCAGATTTTCACATATTAAAATTGTTACCTTTACTGATTTTGACCGGAGACAAGAAGTTAAAGAGTTAAAAGGTGACATACCTGAATTCAGAACTGCGACTGGACATGGAATGAAATTTGGATTAATCTGATTGTACTGAAGTCAGGAGAAGATTTGCAGTTTAATCAAATTGACTTGACTTACAAAAATTGGGGAATGCTTTATTTCTATTTCTTTTTTTAAATAGTGAAAACTATAAAAGAGAAATGGGACAAATCTTCTATTTTTCAAATTATATTTTCATTGAAAGTTAAGCAACAAAAATGAGAAAGTTTTACGAAAAATGTTAGGTTTGAATTTCTTTTGCCAAATGATCATTGCACAAAGCCATTTTAGGTTTGGATAATGTAGGATGGATAAGCAGGTTAGTGAAAAGTGTGGGAGAAGAAGGAAAAAAACCCCTCTGTTGCATGGTAGAGAGCAGGGCTAGTGCTTCAGTGTGAAAATAACATACTGTTCAGTAACTAGTTGTAATTCTCAATACTGCCAAAACCACTTCTGTGGCCTTGTTCCAAGTACATTAGTTTAGCCTAAAAGTCACCAATGCTTCTGGGAGTGTGGCTTCATTTCAGTATAATGGGATTATTCTAAGGAAATGTGTGGGGAACTACATGAGAAATTGCTTATAGTTTTCCATGTAAAATTACGAGATCTCTAATAACATACCCAAGTATTCCATTTGTCTGAACAAGATTTGTAGTGTCTTTCTTTTAGTAAGAAATATTTCTAAGCCCCTGTATGCATATTGCATACATGCATAATACTTAAAGAGCACAGGGAAGATGGGTCTCATTGTTCTCACTTACATATGTACACTGCCTGACTGCCAGCCTCAGGCTCAAAGAATGTAGTCTGAATTGATCAAATTAAGAAGTTAGCTTTGCTTTGCTTTATCATTTCTATTTTTCCCACTGAGGAAATGAAGAAAGAGACAGCCAGTGATGGGTTCATTGTCCTGTGAGAAGTAATGAAGAAGGCAATAGAATTCAGAAAATACCTTGAAATTCAGAACTACCCATCAAATCAAGTAGCCGTATTCCAGCCAGCTACTTTAAATGTGCGTTTAACTTACAAACAGAGACCAGGTCCATTTAATCCCTTAAACTTACAGATTTGTAACTGTGTTATTCAACTAAATATTTTGAGTTCTTTTAAAGAAGAAGGAGATAAGATTATATTCTTAAAATGTGTTCATTAGCTTACTCTAGCACACCAAAATCCATGTTCTAGCAAAGTCTATCAAGGGCAGTTATAAAAATATAAATATAAATCCTCTGTTGAACAATTTAATGATTTATGTGATTATTCTTCGATGTATCAGGCCCCCATCTGCTATAGATAGCATGTCAGAATAGTTGGATTTCTTTTTACATTCATTTTGGCAATTACTGTACTTTCTTATGTATGCGCATGTCTTTCATTCTCACTTATGTTACAGATACCTATGTATATTTTAAGATAAGTGGACAAAATAACTTTAAAAAACGTGTTCTGTATAGAGCTCAGCTTGAGAAATAGAACAATTACACTTTTGTTCAGATTGCTTTCTGTTTCTGTCTCTAATGTGCTAGCACAACACTGGGACACATTTGTATTGCAGTCCCTGTGACTGTATCTTTGAATTCCAATAAAAAACTGCTTCAATTAAGAGCAGATTTTGTACATGTGCTAGAAAGGAGTATTAGCCTGCATAGAACAATACCACTCGTGCTCAGGGAAATATGGTGAAATATATGTTAGAGACTTTGAAGTGAAAAATGTTAATCTGCCAAAACCCCTGGCCGCCCCCATGACCCAAGCAGAAAGAAAAGGAAGTAACAAAGCCATTTTGGTTACCATAATGCAGACTTTTAAAAGAGTCATTATTTGCTGTTGTATCAATGAGGTGACTGTTGATGTGAATCAGTAATACAAATAAGAACATCTAGTAAACCTAATTTATTGTTAAAATGAGTTCATTTCAACCACTGTTGAACCAATCAATATACTGTTTTCCCACCAAAATACTCTTTTCTATGGGTACCATTCCCCTGGGACCAGGGACTACCTAGAGATCCTACTTTCTGTCTTCAGGGAAATAGAGACCTAACAAGGAACTCAGGTTGCCATACATAAGGGCCCCTGATGAACTGAATGGGGCACCTTAGAAGACTCTGCTTATCTGTAGTATTTAACTTTTAATTTTTTATTTGTCACTTCACAACCAGACTATTCTGTGAAAAAATAGATTTTCTTACTAAATCAAGTTACTACTCATGGCATTGTTTTCCTGCACAATGTATTTTTTTGTATAACAAAGCTCTTGAGGATGAAGGGTTGCAGTTTTCATCAAAACAAGAAAATAGCAGAGACAGACACAAGTAACATTCTTGAGAGCTTGAAGAATGCAGGTGCTAATTATGCTTTACTTAATGCATACAAAAGAGCCTAAAAATCCATTAACAGACAGAGAACTTCATTTTCACATACAATCTTCTCTGAAAGGAAACTATGAGCAAAGAGAGCTGCTAAGAGGTCTCCTGGGATCAAATCTTTGATGGTTTATTGATCTCATTCGATGCTTTTAGAATCATTAAAAGTCACCTTTCTTTTGTCATTCAGTCCTAGGGAGTAAATTGAACATTATGTTCATGTAGGTCATTGAGTACTTTTTACAGTAGTTTATTCAAGCAAATGGAACTACGTGCTTCTACTAACTGACTGGCAAGATTAGGACATCAGAGGAGAAGAAAGATTGTTAAAGAGAAACAAAGCACCAATTTGCTTTGTAATAGGCTGCTCTTGAAGAGCAAAAGATTCAATTACTTAAGAAAGTGAAGTGTCTTAAGGGGCCGTGGATTTCATATTTGTGTCTTTGTGAAAGTCGTTGTCTAAAATAAATCCTTATAGTAAATATCACCATTTTTTTTCTGTGTTAGGGGATCAGAAAGCAAAAAAGAAAACAACCAAGCCCCCATTCTTTCGTCACGTCTAGGCAAATAACTGTTAAAACCATGTTCAATGTAAGGCATTAAACAAAGAGATTATTTTGAGAAAATGAGAGCAAATACCATCAGAAAAAGTCTTTCTAAGAAGAAGTCCAGTGTGCGTAGTATTCAATAAAGCTTAAGACAGTTGCTCAGTTATGACACCTTTAGTAAAAAAGCAACACATCTGGATGCAGGATGTTGGGAATTTTTTTATGTTTTCTCCCTCCCATGAAGCAGGACAACAAATATTTTATTGTTTGTTAATAAGCATCTTGTAACCCAAAAGCAAAGAGCATGTTCTAAAAGCCCACAGAAATGATTTCTCTATTCTCTTTTTAGTACCTGGCAGCAAATCAGTGACAGCCACTCTGGTTTCACGTGTCCATGAGCTCTACTGTTCCCCTGAAGTACAGCACCCACAGTAGGGGTGCTCTCTCTCGCAATCCAAAGCGGTTTGCTAAATAGTAATTCAGCTGCTACCCACCAATTGTATCTCTCTCTGTTTTACCACTCTGATTTAAGGGCCTTAAGGCAGCACAGCCGAATGACTCTCCCTTTATCTGAGTGTTAGCGGGGGGCATATGCTGTCATCTGCATTACCGGCTGCAGACATGATCCTCATCTGCAGTCTGACAAAAGCTGTTTTCTCTACTTGTCGCCTTTTCCAGTGGAAAGGACTCTGGGTTACCAGTGCTGTTAGGTATCATATATAGGTTAGCAAAGCACTTTCATGACACATCGAATCCATCCTGTCGATCCCACCAATTAGCTGGGGCCATAGTTTCTCCCCCCAGCTTTAAAAAGATGGATTCAAATAATGTTTTAGCTGTTCATTTTGTAAGTTTTGGAGACCACCAGGTCTGTTAAAACCTATATGTCCTCATCTCTGTTTAGGTGTGTTTCTTATTTCTGTGTATGTGATTGAGTGAATAGGGTGTGTGATGGCTTATTTGTTTTATTTTGCTTGAAGATAGTGGAAACAGAAAGTCCATTTTACTTGATAATTCCTACTTTAAAAAAAAAAAAAGAAAATTTTCTGTTGGTTTATTTGTTTTTGTATTAAAAATAATCAATTTCTAGAGATTTAAAAATATGTAGGTACAAATTCATCATGTCTATTTTCAACTGATTTAAAATTTCAAAGTAATTTATAAGATAATGTAGGAACATAAATATATTCATGGAAGTCTATGCAGAAATGTAAGTTAGAGATCTGTAGCCCATAATCCTGCTTGAAGTGGAATGATTGTGAAGATCAGCTCAGCTTTGGCTTTGTGTGGCTGTCCTGAAAACTTCCAGTGATGCACTAGGCACAGCTTCTCTCTGTGACCAGTGATGCACAACCCTCCTCATGAAAATGTCAGATGACAGATCCATTTAAATAAGTGTCCTGTCTTCAACAGAAGCCATTATCAGATGTCTAAGAAGCCATAAAAGATTGGGGCAAACACATTTCCTCAGGATACTCTTCCAACCTCAGATAGCAAAAGTCTTAGCAAAGTGCTCTATAAATATTTTTGATGGTTTTCTTTATTCCTTTCTTGATTTGGGGAGAGAAGGGGAATAATTTTTCCCCCACCAATATTAAATATGATTATAAGCATATTTCAAATGTTCACTTCATTTGATAAAGTCCCTGGCTTTCATGCACTGTAAACAGAAGAGGAATAACTATTTCAATAACATTTTAATGAAAAATATAACATGAGATATAGACCTACTGCCTTTGCAGAAATCAAACAACTGAATAGTGTAGATAATTTCTTCTTGAAATTTTTTAGTAGCTAGGGATGGGAGAGAAAGGAAACAGCTATTCTGTCATCCAAGACCTTCTTGCTTTCCATTCGCTATCTGAAGTCATTCTGCAGAAGATTATTGTTCTTGCTTCCAGACTCCCTCATTGAATATACACTGCTTTGAGTCAAATCTCTTATCGGTCCTGTTTCCCACTTCCACTTTGGAGAAGTAAAGAATATTATTCAGACTTCCTTTCTTGCCCTGTCCAGTGTGGCCTAATCTGCAGTTCTATGCTTGAGTCTTCCAAATGTGGGAGTTTAGCATTGGCTCAAAATTAGTTCATTTACCAGTAATTGAAGATCACATGTAAGTTCTCCAGAATACTTCATCACATCGAACTAAACTGCCCAAAGTCAGCTTTTGGAATTTACATTATGATTCATTTATTCATTTCTGTAATTCAAGTGACCAGTGACTTAAATATGTCACGGTGTTATGTGAAACTGATATGCCAGGATTTTTCTAAATGTTCTAATACATTGAACAAGTTCCAAGGACTTTTTAACTACAAATTTCATTATTGGTAATTTCAGGGGCAGCAAAAACTTTCTTCTTTGATGGCAGGACTTACTATCTTTATTTTCCTGTATTTTTTTTATTAAAGATCAATACTGGAAGTTTTAAGTAGACAATGTAGCAAGAGATTAAGAAACATGTATTAATAGTGTCTTATTCTTTGCCAGGAGATGCGGGCTCATCAAAAGAGAATTGCTCAAACAACAACAAAAGAATAATGGCATGCTGCTAGTTGAAACAGGACTTTTTTTGCCTTTTTTAGTCAAAAATTCCATATATGTGAAATGAGGTTTTAAAGTCTGTTCTTGTCTTCTGTCATTCTGACACCCGCTGCCCTGCAGTTTTAGCTAGAGGAGCTAGCAGATGACATACCACTTACGGCCAGTTTCATCATCTTATGGTACAAAGGCCCTGTCAGTTGCTGGTGCCACTGGGAAATTGCTACTAGCTTGATGGAGATTATTTTTGTTTTACTTCTTTTTATGTCCCTGGTTCTATTCTCCCTATTTCCTCCTTTTCCTTAAGGGGATCGTGGTGGAGAAATAGTTGGTGTGATAAATCGATCAGCAGGGTACCATAGCAGCATTAAGCTATCCATCCATCAGGACTGCAGTGCATTTCAGCAAGTAGGTGCTGGTTGGCTGATATCTCAGAACTGTTTCCAAGTGATGGAGAGGCTTTCACCTCTGAATTCCAGCCTCTGCCACATTAGAAATCTTTATAACTTTAAGTTGTTTCAGTATATATAGAAATAGTAAATAATAGGATAAAAGATTTGTTCTCTGGGGGACATTTCTATGAAGCACAACAAACTCCTTTTATACTGACTGTTAAAAAAAGTGCCATCCGTTTTTTATTGTAAAGAGGTCACTGAGGACTAAGAGTAACAGATGAAAAGATCTCTTCTAGTAGTATGTCAATCCAGTTTCTTTGGTTGTCAAGTGTAGAATGGATTAAAATTCTTGAGTACTGCAGGAGTTGTTTTATCGTCTCTCTGTTCCGTGTACTTTGTCTAATGACATGCTGCCAAGAACAGATATTCAGTTGCAACTATAGCTATAATAATTGTATGAATATTACAGGCCATATGTCTAAAAACCTTCTAGGTGCACCAAAGACCTTTATGTGGACATTGGCTGTTGTTTGTGTTCCTTGAGAGCAGCAATAGCTGAGGAGGGGTTTATATATATATATATCTTACACCCTTGTGCTATCTTACTGATTTCGCTGCTGCTCCCTAAACACTGAGAAGCGTGATGTTTTTGTTTTAATTCATTGAGGCCTCTGTGCTGTATTGAACACTACTCTTTAAAAAGGGATGTCCTATTCCAGATGTTAGACTCCAGTTTGTGTTGCAGATTTTGCAGGACTTCAGCCGCAAGGAAACTGTTCAGTATAATGGGCTTGGTAGTGTAAAACTGTAAAAAAGATGATAAAGATTTTCTTCCTTAACAGAAGAAAAAAGGATTAAAATCAAACTGAAATTAAAAAGGCACTGTAAAATAAAGATGAGACTTCTCAGTGACAGACCAGAAAATGAAGGAAAAGTCTTCCCCCAAAATAAAAGAACAGTCTTGACAGTGCTGACCTGCAAAGTATCTCATACTTCCAACAGAGGAGGTGATTACAGGCCTATTCTGAGCTTGTCAGAACAAATTCTACCAGAAATGGTCCTACTGCACGTGGTGTCTGAAAAATTCAATGATTCGAAGTTCACTAATAAGAGTAGGCAACTGCTCATCCAAAGAAGTTGTGCCTGGTGACCTTGCGCTGGATGATGAGGGCACATTTTCCAACAAGGGCAAATGGGTTCAAAAAAGCATCATTAGTCTCCTCCCTAACTTAAGGGGGAGGAGAAGAATTATGTAATTCAGTCATATAACTACTACTGGCTGCTGCAGAAACCAGTTTAAGGATTTGTTAGATATTTAGGAAAGTGTACTTTGCCTATTTTGAGTCTTTAATGTAGCTTGCCTGTTACAACTTCATATCTCTTGCCTCTCTTCTAGGTAGGACTGTGCATGTTGAAACAGAACAATTTTTTTGTTAGGGGAAAATTTCATCTTGAAAACTGTGGTAGGATTCTTTGGTGGTTTTGTTTGTTTGTTTGTTTTTAATTTGTTATTGTTGCTGCTGTTTCATTGAGAAACCCATCTGCAATATATGGCTTACAGAGGAGGGGGCCAGTCTAGTCTGTGGCCAAATTAAACCCGTCATAGGGTAAAGTGTCTTACACCAACTGAGGATACAGCTCTGATTGTGCCCACTTTCTTGGTAAAAATGCAAAATGATATTTCGTAGTTGTAACACAGGGAAATGAGATTAAAATAATTAATTGAAGATTTTTTTTTGCCAGAGGACAATAAATGGTCAGGGTACAGCAAATCTCTTGTATCACAAATGAGCCAACTTGTAGTATGAGGCGTTATTTTAGTAAGAGATTAATCTGAAATATATGTGAGGTAAAAGAGAAAGTGCATGTACATTTTAATGAAGTCTATTTTCCTTAAGCAAAAATCTTGCCATAATGATCTAAGACGTAAGAGCCCTAATCAAAATTAAATGTTTTCTTTTTTGGTCCTACCCAAGATAATGTTCAGTGTTAGATGACATTGCGTCTTTGTTTTAACACTGCCAAATATTCTGTAATGACATCAAAGGGTCCATCAGTGCTACAATTTGGTATCACAAATAAGCCTATATTCATAAATACAGGCTTAGGACTAATATTCATTCATTTGTAAAGGGGTTTATTTCAAGGAAACAGTGTATCCAGTAGAACAAACTGAAGAAAAGCTTAAGACTTACTGTACAGCTGAAGTCTAATTCATTAGAAGAAACTCACAGGCATGTTATTAGTGAATAGAAAAGAGAAGGAAAATTAGAAAAGGCTACAAGATAAATCAAAATATGTTAATCAGATTGTATGGCTGTGTTCTGGTTTATTGTGCTTGAGGCACACGTTTAATCCTCTTGAAAATGAGGCTGTCCATTTCCAACTTCTTCAGTTTAGGATGGGCCAAGTTTATTTCTGGTGCAAAATTCCTTGTCTCATCAGGTTTACCTTGTGAGCATAAAGGGGAAATTCATCTAACAAGAACTACAATGTTGCATGTGTAATTGAGATGACGCTAAAAAACGTTGAAAATGACACAAAAAGGCAAGGCACTGGATACTAGAGAAGGCCAGTAACTTGGAAAAACTGAGTATGAAATATCTTACCCTAATGCTGTTCTGAATGTGTCCTGGTTTGAGGTAAAATAGAACCAATTTTCTATTCAGTAATTTCACTTTTCTGTTAAGCCTCTTCTAACTAACTGAACTCTCTGAAA
>RSEF01000007.1:27751921-27773899 GCA_003993805.1 Himantopus leucocephalus | reverse complement strand
AACAACAAAATCAAACCCCAAAACAAAAAACCAACCAAAAAAAAAGTAAAGAGGAAAAAGGAAAAAGAAGAAACTCAGATGAAACTTCTATCAATTTGTAGTTAAAGTACGCTTTGGGGCTGTAGGTGAAACTTCTGATCAAATTCTCTGAAACTCTAAATGTTCCTGAGATTGCGATCTTCCGTATTTTCCCAACCTGTCTGTGTGCTGCCATGCTGACTAAAGTGTGCTGCTGCATTTCAGTGCTCGGGCAGAGGCTCAGTGTTTCCATGACTGGGCACTGTGAGAGCAAATGGCTTCCAGCAAGGCACAAGGGAGCCAGGGAAAGGATGCCAGGGCAAGAAAATAATAAAAAGAAATACATTTTCTAGCTAGTCTTGTTCTGTGTGTGTGTGTTTGTGTGTTCTGTCATGTTATTCAACTGGTTTCAAACCCCTATTTTATAAAAAATCTTTAGGCAAGGTCTGCGGCCCTGCACTGCCGTTTAGGCAGGCAGCTCAGACCGTGACAAGCCCAAGCCCGGGATTTCCCGAAGTCCTGTGCTAGTCATGGCCATGGCACTTTGGTTTCCCACCATAGTGTCCATACACATCTGTTTGGCAGAATATTTCTGTAGCTGAATACCCTACCTGCTTTGTCTGTGCAATGCATAACCCAATAGGAATATATGCCTGATTCGGGTTATCCTAACACTGTTAGTACCCATAACTATTTAACAAACTTTATTTTAAAGAGAGTATAGATCCTTAAACATCAGACAGTCAGAATATTGAAACACCTAAATACCTTTGAAGATCATGGTCTTCAAAGATTTCCACTGATAGCCCAGGTAACTTAATTTCTTAATCCCTAAGAGACTTTTGAGAATGTAATTTAAGCTTTGTCATTGCGAGTCAAAAATGTCACAGCTGCTTATTAAAACTGGGATCTAGTGCTATGGCTTAGGCCAAAGGCTAAATTTATAAAGGCATCAAGAGAATATTGGAAATTCTGTTCTTTCGAGATTTATGAAAATGAGTTTCAAGCTTCCACATCAAGTAGACACTTTGGAAAATATCATTAACCTATTATTCAACAAATTTATAAGGGATGGACAACCCGTGTCTCTCTGCTTCTAACATACCTCTACAACGGATTCTCTTATAACCAAAGCAGAAAGCCGGCGTGTTATTATTTGAACACCATGAAATGATGAGCTGTTCACTGGATGAAGTTTAAATCTTACAGCTCATCCAATAATACATGTTTTGGGAGAAGAGAACACTACCAAAGCACAGAAATCACATTAGTTCTAACATGTTTGTCTCAGCTCAGATGAATTCTCGCCTATTCTCGGCACATTGTTTTCAAGAGAAGTTAGGCTTCAACGCTGTTGTATTTCCAGCTTTAACTAATTTTTCATTGTTCAGATAGTTAAACCTTCAGAGCTTCAGCAGAGCTGCAACTAAAAGGTATCTTGGGATGCTGTGAATCCAAATGTTGACATTTCGTAGCAAAGCTTGTTAGAGCATTTGCCAGGAAACGAAATTCTGTAGTGTTTTAAACTAGCTGACTGCTCTTAAACACCTTTGGCAGTTACATTATTCCTTGCAAACATTTTTAGAGTTGGATGGGAATCACACCGCAGTGGCCAGACAATCTGTCCACCAAACACCCGTGTTTTGAAGATGCTGGATAGCTGTTTTCACTCTCCATTTACTAACAGTCAAATACATGGGTGACTGAGTAGCTTTCTTGGTGCCAATTAAAGTGACTGAGAGCCACATAGCTAGAACTGAAAAAAATAATCTGAATGACACTATGGCAGCATTTTGCACATCTTTGGCATTTTTCATTTCAGAATCTTAACATAATCGATAGGTTAACTAGAGGTAATTTCCAAGAGTATGCTGTTTGTACTTTGAACAGACAGGAATACATTCTTATTCATATTGTATGAACAGACAGGAATACATTCTTATTCATATCGTACTAACATCCACATCTAATACGGTCCCTGTCACAGCTGGAGCTCTGCAAACCATGAAAAAAGTCATAGTCCAAGTGTGCTAACAATTAATACAGTTGATAAAGACAAACACATGTTTTTAGGATAAGAACACATTTTAATTAACATCTATCAATTCAAACTGATCAGAAACTAATTTGCACCTCAGGGGAATACCTGGTATCTTGATACATGTTTCATGCAAAGTAATGATATTTTTATTTTTTTTTTATATATAGAAAATTGTTAAGTATCGAAGTTTTTAGGAAGAAGCAGAAAAGTGAAACACATGATGGCTGCCATTGTTTTGGGAGCTCCCTCAGCTAAAATGAAATGTTTCAATATTAAAATGGAGGTTTGGACAAAAAAATGTATGCCTTTTTTTTTCCCCCAGAAGTCCCAATTATTGATCAAACATTTTATTTGAATTAACATATTACAATAAAAAAAATCTCTTAATGAACTGTTTCATCTTGAAAGATAATTTTGAGGTTTTTAATGTTGTTTTGAAAAGTCCTAATTTCAGCGTGAGCATATTTAAGACTTCATACCATATACATCAATGGTTATTGCAAAAATCTCAGAGAGATTGCAATGGAATATTTAGAAGAAATAGAAGAATGATGCTTAAAAAGGGACAGGCATTGGAAACTGTAAAACGAGATACGGAAAAGTAATAGTAGAAACACAGACCTTCTTCCACACTCAGAGTTTATTTTTTACTTCAGTGAATTCAGAAGAAATCTGCTTGCAAATGTTAAGTCTTTCATTTATTCAACACATCTTTCACTTAATTTCACATAAATGAGTTCACTCACGTTTATTCTTTTAGCTTAATTTAGGTGTGAGGGACCTCTGGAGGTCATCTAGGCCAATCTCCTGCTAACCCAGGGCCAAACTAGAAGTTAGATCAGCTTGCTCAAGGATCAGCTTGCTCTTTTCTTGTGGTTAATACTGTGGAAGGACCAAAGATATTAAGCAATGAACCAAATCTAAAGTGAACCTGTACAGGTACAGTACGCTGTGAGATATACATCCTCTTTTGGCAGAGATCTTAATTTCTCTCCATACAGATAGACCTGATGGACACCATAGATAGCACATGACAGACATATAGGAGGGTAATAGGTGAAAGCAAGACGGTACTGAACCGTTATAGGTAGTAATAATAGCCCAAAACACCCACCTTAATTTTAGAGATTAAAATATTTTATACAGGGTTTTATTCAAGCAATGGTTATCTTATTTTCATTACTTTTGAGTTTTAAGCCAACCCTTAAAAAATTGACATGTCTGATTCTCCAATTATTTATTATTTCTGTGGTGGGTACCCTTTTAGAAGTTTAATTCATTCTGAAACATACTATCCTTACTGTCAAATTCATGGTGTTCATTGTTCCTATCTCCAGACATGACCTCGGTAGCATTCTGGTTTTCATAGCTAAAGCTTCTTAGCACTCAGCCTGGGTACTCAAAAATGGAGGTTTCTGGGAATTGCTTTCATGATCTTTAATTCCATGTCTTTTGGGTGATTTCAGTAAATTAATATTAAAGAAGAAAGCAGAAGACAACTACAGAATGTATGAAAACTTTTAAAATATAAATCTGGAGAGGCAAAGTAACAAAGAAATCAGACTGAACTGAAAATATCTTTCATCTATGTTATTTTTTTCAAAAATAATAGACACTTTTTATCCAATCTGGAGTGTTTGGGTGATAAGAAAAATGTGGAATGAGCATACTTCAAAGTGACAAATCAGTCATCACCAGCTGGTAATCACCCATGGTCAGATGGAACAGAGACATTTACATGTTATGGTTAAAGAAACCATTATATTCTTATTTTGGAGTTAATGGAAGTCAATAGAAGTTCTGAGTGCTAAAACACTAATTTATTAATGTCTTGTAGTGCACATTCCCTTTCTGGCTATATAGAGCACATTTACATGCTGATTACTCATAAAACCTTTTTTTCTTTGCCCATAGTTTCTAATCAAAATTGGGATTATGTTGTTCATTCGTCTGAAATCACATAAAGTCTGCGGTGGATTATTTTGTTCATTGGGCTGGAGTCACATGAACTGTAAAGTGGATTATGTAGTTCGCTGGACTGGAAGCACTGCATTGGGTTGCTGAATCTTATTACTTTCTGAGCTCTAGGCAGTTCCCTTGAACTTCTGTCAGAGGAACCCACTTTTCTTTGTTCAGTAAATTCAACCTTTAGCTATTTCTAAGCAGTTAAGAGAAGTCCTGTTTAATCTGGACAAGAGTAGGTACACCTGTATGTCAGTAAATATTCTGTGATGAAAGTGGAAAGTGCATTAGAGCTTGCTAATAATTTTAATTGAGGTGAAAAATCCAATCAGTTATTCAGAAGCTGGAGTTCTCCAATTAAGTCTTCCTTTCATCTGACTGTGCACCTGGTTAGATTAAGCACATCTCTGTGACATTTAAACACCTAAAGAAGGTGGTGATTATTTGCACTCCAGTAGAACCTAAAGGACCTATTGTGTCAGACTTTGCACAAAAGGAGACTGATTTTTAATCCCTCCCTACCCCAAGAAAATACAAGCAGAATTTGATGACTGAGAAGACATGACAGAGAAAGAATTGACAAAGAACTATATTTCCTTGGAGTAATTATGTGACTTCTAGGTTAAACTCTGCTAGGCTAGAAGACATACTGTATTTAATTATAATTCAGCTAGGATTTTTTTATGCAATACTGTGCATAATTTGGCCGATCAGTTCAGTTTTAAACTGGAGTAAACAAATTGAGGTGGAGTAGTCAAGTGAGATGAGAAGAAGAGGAAAAAAGCTTTCAACTTTCTTCAACAGAATGTGGCAAAAAAGTATTACAGAGAGAGTGCTGGGAAGCTGATCTTAAAGTGCTGATCATTGATATAAAAGGGGTGAGAGTAATTCTGTGAAAGTGGCTGGGATACTGCCAGAAATTGTTTTATGATATACGAGGAATTATGCCTAATGGATGTATGACTTCATTCTTACTGGAATGCTGTTGGGAAGACATCACTCGGTTATCATGAAGAGCTTTAAAATTCATTAAACACAGTCTGGTTTTTTATTGACTTATACTTTAAAAGAACACCACAACGTTCCAGGGAAACTTCTGGAGACAGAGCTTAAATACCCATGCAACAGATTTGTCTATCCCTTCATAAGAAAATGGCATAGTTTGAACAAAACCCCACCTTGCCCTGATATCCATCTCTCAGTATAGCTGAACATCCACAGAAGGTATCTATGAGTCAGCTTAGTTCTGCCTTTACAGGGTCTGCTATGACTAAGAGTGAACAACATCTGTAAATTCTAATGCTTATGTAGACAAACAAACAGATAGTTGGGTTTGTTAAGTCAGTGGAACCTGATAAAATTTACACTGAAGTACTTAAGGAATTAGAAGCAATCTCTGAAACGTTACAGAGCATCCATGAAGGATGGATGGAGGCCCAGAGGCCCTGAGTTAGGCAAATACTTTAAGAAAGAGAAAAGGGAGTAACAATATTATAAAGAGAGAGATGCCTAATAAAATCACAAAAGCCTTTGAGCTAAGAGCATAGTACCATGGGACTGTACAGTGCATTCTAGGAAGTATTAGCATGCAGCTTTCTGCAAGTCGAAGCAGGCAAAGCAGATGCAGCCATGCACTCTTTGCAAATCAACTGATGAGTCTTAGAGTGGCCTGAAGATTTGGGGCAAGTCTGTAGCTTGACACTAGCTCTGAGGTGATTCTAAGCAACAGGATGTCATAAGCCTGCTTGTTTGTGGCATCTTTGTGAATATTCAGTTTGCTGTGAACACAACTATGCTAGTCTTAAACAAAAAGCTGTTGTCTATCACCGCACAGGAAATAATTCACATGTTTAATAGGCATCTATGTTAGAAATTCCGAGACATTCACTTGGAGCTGATTGATATAGGACCTAGGACCTGGAAGACACCAATAACTTTCCACTGTGGCAACTGGAATATTGACAGAATAACTGGTAGGACTTACTTTAGGCATTTGCATTGCTCCCATAAATCCTGCTTACATACTTTATAAAGATGAAAACCTGTTCAAGATCTATATCACCCTTGGTTAAATACAATAGAATGTATTGTGTGTGCAGCTTGCAATAGAACTGAGAAAGAAAATGTGGAAACTGTATGTTCAGGTTACAGGAGCCTGAAGGTTTGCTGATGAGACGTGGTGCAACCTTACGAAGAGGAGCCCTACTGGGGCTGTTTCTAGACTGGCTCTGGTTGAACACAGGGTTTTTGTGTGAGTGTAAGCTAGCACTTGCCTAAAACATCAGTTACTCAAGGCTGAAGCCAAAATGACAACCAGCATGGAGACTCAACATAGCACCAAGTACCTTGAGTTTAGTTACGTTACCTCAGACTGAGTTCCAATCCTAAGGTACTTGATATTCCTCTCAGTTATGATATTATAAGCCAGGGGTACCACCGAAACAACAAAGTGAGAAGTGACTCATCCTGTTCATTGTCTTCAGCAACTGTATGAGGTGCTTGAAGTACATATCCAAAGGACTCTTCCAGCAACGTCTAAATTCAGTATTACTCTAATACGAAGTCTCATAATTTATCTTTTAGGAAATTAAACAACATATGTAAGTTTTACCAAGGAAAAAGTCAACCAGCTGGAATACAACAATTTGCATGAACTATTTCCCATTGTTGAACCAGCCTGTTAATACAGCTTACAATGATTCAAGTGACAGATGATAGCTTTTCCTTCTGTTTAGTTGCTTAGGGAACAAGAAAAATGCAAAACCAGCTTCAGTATCTGCAGTGTGAAAGCTTTTTACGGTTATGCATATAGAATATCAGGATTTTTTCCTCCTACAACTAGATATAAATACTGCAAAATACAAGAAACTGGATTATTAACATTTCCCTTTAAACCACCGTAAACAAAAAAAGGCAAATCAAGCACATAAGGGCATGGAGCATGTACAGGACTTGCCCCTTCTTGTGTTGCCAGTAGTTATTCTCGCAGTCCACTGTTAAGCTAGTATTAAGGTGTCATTGCTTTTCTTTGGGCCCTTTTCCTCTTCAATGGCTTATTTCTGTCTTTGGAGCTGAATTTTTCTTTTCCTCATTTACATAAATGTGAGTGCTGCTGAGAAGAACTTGTCAAGAGAAAGAAGTTACATTTCACAGAAAATGTTGAAGATTCTGTAGAAAAGGATACAACTTTACAAAAGAGAAATTGACAACTTCCACCTTTCTAAGACCAAAATTCCTAATAAATGAGTGAGTTTGGGAAGAGTAAAATAATTTTCCCCAGGTAGCAGAAAAGTGCCTGCTGCCAGGAAGGTGAGCCTGATGAGAGCATAATTTCAAACTAGAGTTTTCCAGTAGGCACTGCCAGGTGTAGTGTCTTGTCTTTCTCTGCCTTCTTGGTGCTCATCCTTTTCTTGCCCAGCAGTTTACATATTACCGATAACTTCTAACTGGAGCTTAACAAATGCATTTGGGTACATGTAGTTGCTGCAGTGCCTATGAAAAGGTTTGTCATGGGCCACCAGATTCCAGTGAAGGCACTCGTTTTAACCTCCTGAAAAAGGAAAAGATGTTATGAATAGAAAATTCAGTTTGGAAGCTTTATGCAGCCGATAATAAAATGTCATTAGTTTCTACAAACTATGGATTATTTTTAACTTAATAAAATAAAAAATCAAACAGTAAATCCATTTTGACGAAGATGATTTAATCACCACATTGGAAGTTAATGGTTGCTTTGAGAGTGCTGGTGATACGATTACATTAAATTTAGTAAAAAAAAAAATAGTGCCAACCAGTATTATATTTACATACACGGTTAGTGTTTCAGAAGGGTTGATTTCAGAAAGAGAGTTGAGAGAAATTAGGAAGAAGAAAGTGAATGAAAACAGAAGGCATAGTAGAAGTCTTGATGGCCAAAGTGCTGTGATTCTGCAGTCTGGGAAAAAGACAACAGATTACAAGCCTGTCACTGTTCAATGTTAAGGCAGAAATTATAAACAAAACGCAATAGAGAACAAATAAAAAGAGAGGAAGAATGTATTAATATAATTTTTAACTTTAAAAACAGAGAATTGATAAGGGAAGCTAAAAAGTGTCAGAGAAACAGTATCTAGTAGAGCTGAGAACAGCATAAAAAATGTATTGGGGGTAAAACAAATTCTTTGTGGAGCTTTACAATTTGTTAGCAATGCAGAAAAAGACAGGTGTGTTTAGTAGTTACTCATACTTATATAGCACATGTATATGTACAAACCGGCATGATGTAATATGACAGTGATTTTATTTTTTCCAGGATATTTTTAACCAAGTATGGTGTTAACAGCAGCAGTTGTCAAGCATTCTCAATTTGAAATCAATAGTCCCTAATAATTTGAAATCTAGAGTCATAAAAGAGTATGTTCAGAGCCGAAATTTGTTTTATGTTATAGGTTGTATGAAAAATGAATGCGATAGGCCAGTGTTACGG
Organism: Himantopus leucocephalus; assembly: GCA_003993805.1. Classification (NCBI taxonomy): domain Eukaryota; kingdom Metazoa; phylum Chordata; class Aves; order Charadriiformes; family Recurvirostridae; genus Himantopus; species Himantopus leucocephalus. Next base: position 27,765,413 of record RSEF01000007.1, on the reverse strand, counting down.
CGCTTCTAAAAGTCACAGATACATAGACCCAAATAAGCATTGGAAAATGAACTCAACGTTGATTGTAGTCAAAATAGTAGATCAATTACTAGAGCCCATCAGCAGGATTTTGTGGAAAGCGTACCTTGTCAAAATAACTAAAAAATTCTTGTATGCCTTGAAGGTATATAAACTCATATTTCCTCAAGAAAATCTTAAATCCTCACATTATATGTACCAGAAAGTGAACAAAAAGTGTGTCAGAATAAGATCTTTCTATCATGCGAATGTGCTACTGAACCCTTTAGGAAAACTCTCTTACTTAATTTTTCATGAACTTCATTAATACCAAACTTTCTATTCTAAGCGTACTGAAACCTAGTCAATAGATTTGCTCATGGAAATATCTTGTCTATGGCTATCATTCTTAAAATAAATCAATAAGCGCCAAATTCCAAATGCAAGCAAGAAAGAATGAAGACTTCCTTTCTCATTTGTATCCTAAAATATACTGCATAGCAACTCACAGCAGGAAACTCAGTAAAAATTATATAAAGCACATTAATGCAAATTGTCAGAGCATACCTCATTGCAAAAGTTGCCGCGTAAAGGGAAACAAGTTCCTCTAATTAAATCTAAAACCTTTACAGCTGTGAAACTATAAATTTTTATCTATACTAGCAGTAGCTGTAAAATTTAATCTAAATTGAAGTATTAGGTTTTTCTCCACCTCCTACATAAAGACTTACATGAAATTAGAACATGCCTTTTAACTTCTTCCACATGAGTACTACCTCTAAGACATCAGTGTGTTCTTCCCAGCAGAAATGCTTATTAGGTTTATGCTCATTAAGTAGTCTCTCTTGTCCTTCCCTTTCTTTTCTTTGCAAACGGTTTGATTTTTAGCGAGAGAAGGAAGAAGCACAAAGTTCTTTGTTTTCTTCTGTCCGATGCTTCTGTAACAATAAACAACAGGGTGCGAGTGGTGCTGTGCTGACCAGCTGTGTCTGATGCTCCACTCTGGTCGGAGCTGACTCCTAGCTAGGGTAACTAGTCACAGTTCCTTGTGCCACTTACATCATCAGAAGATCCTTGAAAATTTGCTGCACCTCTGGACTTGTGTTTGAAACCTTATGAGATAGATTTTTATCAGTTCAGATAAAAGTATTCAGGAGTTATAGTGGATAGGTATATCTTTCTTAAAAAAAACCCAAAAAAGGTCCAAGAAAGACTATAAGTAGAAGGAATAGGTTGGATATTAGGAAAATTTTTTTCACTGAAAGGGTTATTCAACATTGGAATAGGCTGCCCAGGGAGGTGGTGGATTCGCCATCCCTGGAGGTGTTTAAAAAAAGGGTAGACGTGGTACTTGGGGATATGGTTTAGAAGTGGTTTTGTCAGGTTAGGTTAATGGTTGGACTAGATGATCTGAAAGGTCCCTTCCAACCTTAACGATTCTATGATTCTATGAATAATTTTCACAACCTAAAAACTAGTTTTGTGATTCATCTCTCACAATAGCTGCTTTGGATTTACACCGCTAAACCATACAGGAACAGAAAGTCCTATGGGCTGGTTCCAAGGGCAGGACAAACTCTTAGACACTGTTGCTTTAGTTCAGGCCTTTTGTGTCAAAAGCATAAGGAAAATCACAGTGCACCGTAGGATAACTAGCCAGCACGCCTCCACAGTTCTAGCCTAGTTCACATGTCACTGAATTTCCCTTTAGCAGTCTTGTAAGGCATTTTTATTCACTATTGTGGTTTTTGCAGTAATAATGTTGTTTAGTAGTCTGGTGGGGTTTTGGTTATTTTTTTTTTTTTTTTTAAATTTCTGCCCTCTGAGAGAATCAGTGTTCCAGCAGTAAGAACTATGAGAAAGAAAGAATTCGCAAAGACTTTCAGAATTCACATGGAGGCCTGCTTAATCCAAAATCAGATAAATTTCATATTTATGGTGATAAGGAGGAGGAATACATTAACAGAGTTAACACAATTATGAGGCTCTCAGCTTCAGTGTTTTGAGTAAGTAAGTTTGGTCTACAGTGTGTTCTGACAGATCATGCTATGTAGATACAGATCTGGCTGATACAAACCCATGAGGTACTGGTCTGCCCTGAACATTTTTCATACGGTCCTCTCTTGCGTGTTCTCTGGGCAGCAGCCCAGAGAACATGCCCAGCTGGGGCATTTAAACTTGGTTTTTTTTTGGATATCAAGTATTTTGTAGTGTTCTTGCAGGAGTAGGAACCCCAACACACAGAGGTATTGGACACTTGTTCAAAGAAGAAAATGACACTGTTGTGCCTTAATGTAAATGCTAAGGTTTTCAGCAAGGCAGAACTTTGCTACCAAAAATGGAGTCAGACTGTAACACTGGAGCTATCACAGTCTATTAGACACCTGCTTTGAGAAGTGCGGATTTCTGGAGTGGTTTGGAATCCTTTGGTACAGACAGCAATGGAAATCTGTCAGTGTTTTTCTCTGATGACGTACCACTGTGTGTGACGGCTGCTGCTGCTGCCATGTATTAGCTGGATGCTTATAAATAAGTCAAAGCAAAAGAAAATGTCACTGCAGTGGGAGAAGCCCACAGGGAAGGGAAGGTATGAGGGCATTAAAGTGCAGGTCTGTGATGAAGAATGTCTTTATTCAGTTCTTAGTGAGGGCACAGGTTGCATAACCTCTTTCTGTACCCATTCCCACATTGCAAATCAAGTCCTTTTTTCTGTAAGACTGTAAAGCAGAGCTGGGGCTGGACTTTTATTATGCTTATGCGCAGTACTTAGAACTCTTAATAACCCAATCCTAAGTGAAGTGTCCAAGTACTATGAATAAAAATCAAACCATAACAGCAGGAGGTACCTAATGAACAGAATTAATGTATCTCTTGTTCCAATTTACTAAGATTAGTAAACTTGTTATGCTCCTAGTGATAAATACCTGGCACTGATATCTTCACTGTTGGAGGATCTTTTGATTACTTCTTTTCAATGCTAATTTTTTTTTTCCCAAATGAGTTGCTAGACATTAATAGCTATGCCCAAAATCAGGTTCTTGTGTGCCGTTCCTGACTGATCCGTCATGAAATTAGCCTGGCAACTTCACAAGTATTTTCATTTCCTGGTCATCAGTATCAACACTTGAAAGAGTACAACAAATAAGTGTTTCTTTCACAGTAAATCAAGGCAATGTTAGCCTCCATTAGAGGCTCTTATTCAGACTGTGTATCCCTATAGGCAGAGATGAACTGATTTGTTTTGATGGTGAAGGAACATAAGTTGGGGTTTTTTTAAAAAAACCACATCAACACGGTTTTTAAGAGCCACAGAACAAAAACTGTTCTTTTTCGTAGCTCAGATGCAAGGCGTTGTTTTCCACTATGTTGTTGGAGAACAGGAGTGAGTGCAAAAAGGATAGTTATCTAATCCAGAAATTTAATAATACACCAGACAGGAAGATATAATGCCAAAATCCTACTTTTCTCTGTCAGGTTTTTTTATGTGTGACCTGAGTTTAGCCACTTGACTTTTCTTTTCCAGAATTTTCCTATTCATGAATACAAAATAATGTAAATGTTCTTCTCAACATTTCTTCTGGGTTTCAGATACTGCAGTGAGAATGTTTCCTAGCACAGTGTAAGTTTTCATCTAAGAAGATGACACTGAATAAGAGTAACCAGTTAAGGAACAGTATTAGACAGATGGCATAAATTATGAACTTTGCAAATTTGAATCTTTTTTTCTGCTTTGAGTTGTGCACCCTGACAAAGCACTTCTTTTGGAATACTGCATACTCTCAGCACCTCAGTAACATTTCACATGTCAGATCTCGCTAGCTTTGAAAAACATGAGGTTGAGTGGAGTGAGATCACAGGGCCACTAAGGTGCTCTAAGGGCCTTAATATATACAGGGAGGAGGAGCTGGATATTAGACCGGAGAAGAGGAAGATAAGAGTGGGGGGAATGTACTTGTGGTATTTCACTACCTAAAGGGAGTAACAGAGAAGTTAGAGCCAGGCCCTTGGAGGTGTAAAATGAAAGTACAAGAGGCAATGGAAGCGAAATCCTGATCAGTTAACAAGGAAAAATAAATCACCACGAGGACGGACAAGCATGGAACAAAGGCCCAGAGGAGTGTGGGATTTCCATCCCTGGAGATTTCTGAAACCTGTCTGGAAAAGCCTACACAACCCAGTCTTACTTCTTGGTTAACTCTGCTTTGAACAGGGGATTGGACCAGACAAGTTCCCTCTCTTCCAGCTTACATTATTCTATAACTGCAAACAGGGAAGTCTGGAGAGAGTTGATCTGTGTGTGCTTATTATAACATATTGCATATAACATCACATAAAAAAAGCAGTATGTGTAAGAAAGTATACTAAGTAAATTGACAAATGCAAGAGGAAATTCTGTTTTTCACGAAGGTATAGACATATTTCAGATTTTTTATATTTCTTTGTCACCCTTTTTTTTCCTTACCTTTAAGGGCTTGTCTGCATATAGATGTCTTTGTGCAGTATGCGCAGGCAGTAATTTATAGTGCATTAATGTTTTGCCCTGTCTTCCTCCATATACATATCTCAGGCTCTGATTCATGAAGAAGGACAATTTATATGGGCAGATCTGATGAGATTGTTCCACTTAACTGTTTGACCTACCACATCGGCAGTCAGGTAAGCTGCTCAGGAAGAAATTCCTGCTCTCCTGCAGCATGCAGCCCAGCGTTTTAAGGCCAACCAGCATACCTTAGACCAACAGACTGGGCAGCTACGTAATACATGAACTGGTTTGCATGTTGCTCACTTGTCTTTGAGATGGGGCTGGAGTAGGATTACTTTACCTTGAATTAGTAAGCTCCATAGGATTGCAGAGCCACTTTGTACACTGCAAGACTCACCTACTACATCATAACTGTTCTATGGGGATCAAGGCTAATATTTCCTACTTTCAAAAGCAAAACTTAAAGCTATGAGTACACATTAGTGTTTGCTCATATGGGATGCTGCATTATTAACTACACAAAGAAAAAAGAATTAGCTGTGTTATCACTGTAGTCACTCTGATTTCACCCGTAGATAGCTATCCAATGAATCTTTACAAAACCACTTGCTCATCAGAATTTCATAGTGGGGTGTTACTTCCAAGTATTTATCTTGACATAGACTGTATTTCTCAATAAAATCCATCCTGAGATCCACTAGTAAGCATGAGCTTCCTTATGGGAATTTTCTACCTGGGTTTTGTCCCAGGTTTCCAAGATCGGGGAGAAAAATAATAAAAAAAATATAACTACTTTTTCATACTTTCATCAGAAAAATGCAAACTAAGTCAGATTTATAAGTTTCCCCAGAAAAGACAAAAACTATTTATATTTAGAAACACAAACAAAACCCATTCCAAACAGTTCTAGAAGTATTTTTTGTATATCAACGAACTGGAAGAAGCTTGTAATGGTTGTTCACAAAGGGATAAAGGACTGCAGTACAAATAGTTTGATGCATTTTCTTTTAGTTCCAGTGACTGGATCTTATATCGTGGTTAATTCAGGACCTGAGGTTTTGTTCATAGTTCACCAGAAGCTTGTAAAGTTTCTGTGGCAATTGCATTTCCACCTTGCCCTGGACTGAAGACTCATGATGAAAAGAGGGGCTTAAAACACATGTATTTAATTCAGTAGGATATGGGGAAATGTAAAAGAACATTTCTTAGAGATTTTTTTTTTGTATGGAAAACAATCACTGCATAATGGCTGAGGCTTCTTATTCATAATCTAAATCATCATTGTATTAATTTTATAACTTTTGCACAAAGTTATATATGCCTAGATCAGTGATTTAAAAAAGCATAGCTCCACTACAGCTCATAAAATAGAGTTTCTTACCAAGTGAAGATTCATAATATGCTGGAGTCAAAATGAATTCTAATGCAAAGATTCATAAACTAACATTAGCCAGAGCTGGTTGGTATTACTGATACCTGAGGGTAAACCAGCCTTATGCCAGGAATTAGTATACCTACAGTGACATAAAGCAGTTCCAGAAGTAATGGATATTCCAAACTCAAAGCTGTGCTGTTTCCGGACCAGATGCTGTGTATTTTGGGCCATTGGCAACAATGACTACAATTAAAATAAAGATATCAGCACAGTTCAGTCTTTGACAGTGTGCTAGTTTTGGCTGGGAGAGAGTTAATTTTCTTCATGGTGGCTAGTATGGGGCTATGTTTTGGATGTGTGCTGAAAACAGTGTTGACAATGTTGAGATGTTTTCCTTATTGCTGAGCAGTGCTTACACAAGAGTCAAGGCATTTTCTGCTTCTCTCACCATCCCACCAGCGAGCAGGCTGGGGGTGCACAAAAACTTGGGAGGAGACACAGCTGGGACAGCTGACCCCAACTAACAAAAGGGATATTCCATAGCACATGACGTCATGCTTGGCGTATAAATCTGGGGGAAGAAGAAGGAAGGGGGGGACCTTCGAAGTGATGGCATTTGTCTTCCCAAGTAACCATTACGCGTGATGGAGCCCCGCTTTCCCAGGGATGGCTGAACACCTGCCTGCCAATGGGAAGTGGTGAATGAATTCCATGTTTTGCTTTGCTTGTGTGCGCAGCTTTTGCTTTACTTATCAACCTGTCTTTATTTCAACCCACGAGTTTTCTCACTTTTTCTCTTCCAATTGTCTTTCCCATCGGGGGGGAGTGAGTGAGAGGCTGTGTGGTGGTTAATTGCCAGCTGGGGTTAAACCACAACAGAAAGATCTCTGCCTCTTTTAGTAACTTTGTTGTTTGTGCCAGGATATTAGATCAGATCCACCATGTAAAATGGGTTTCACACCTGCCACTTAGTTGAACAAATTCTAGAAACCTATCACACATAAGGGTGAGCCTTGGTTCACTAGCAGAAATAGGACAGGTAGTGGTTCTGACACAGGCTTCAGAAACTAGAGAATATTACACAGAGAGTGACAGGGCTTATGGCATGGTGAATTGCATTCGGCTTATAGGAATAGGGCAGAGATTTCAATGTGGCTTTGAAGCCTTGAGGAATCAGCTTGTTCTACACACATGCACACACACATATAGTTTGACTGGGATTATTTAGTTTCTTTTAAAACCTGTATGGGAGAATCTTAGTGATTACATTGGGGCTGGGATGATTCCTGTACAGAAGACCATTCACTCATGTCAGCAGAGATTTATTTCACAATCCTGGGTGCAGTGAAATATCAGTGTCTGTTGATGAAATGCTTGCTGTGGAATCTGTGGTCTTAGTTGTTGGATATTCTTCTGATTAAGAAAAAAAAAAGATTGATGAAAGACGCTAGAGAACAAATTAATGTTTTTTACACTTGATTAACTGCTTAATATTCCTAATGTGCTCAAGGTACTGGAAACACTTGGAGGGTAAACACAGAGACAATGCAGGACCTGAAAGTGAAAGTCAGTGAGGCCAGATTTTAATTAAATTTAAATTAAAAAGAGAGAGGAAATTAAAGTATCTATCACATTAAAAAAAATCAAAGCAGGTTTAACTCCCCAAAAAAAAGAAAACCTCCATTGAAAACTAACACTCTAGCTTTAAGGAATCTATAGAGAATTTATTGTTACAGTGAAGGAGTTCTCATCATCTGGGGTCAAAAATTGTTTGGTTTTTGTGTTGTTAAAAGAATCAGAAATCATGTAAACACATAGTTTAAAATCTAAAGTAATTAAAAATTTTAAATTCTTATGAGATTCTGTTACTTTACTCAAGAAAACTGTCAATATAGTCAGGCCAGAAACTCAAGGTAAGTACCATGTTTGAAATGCAAACATCGTTAGTGATACCATATTGCATGTTTCTTGGGTAGAAGGGCATTATAATTAATATTTGAGTGATCAGTGGACCCACCAGCTACATTTGTGGATGCTGAAAACCACTTTAGAAGGTGGCTGACAAAGAGGAAAATGAAACAGGTGCAGAAAGACAATCAGATTTTTCCTTCAGTCCTGCGTAGAGAATCAATACAAGTATTATCTGCTGTTTCAGTTACAAATACGTCTTGCTTTATGTATCATATTTAACCTAGAGTGTTTTCAATATTTTCAGCTAACTGAAGTACTTTAGACATTTGCCTGTGAACTCTACCTTAAACTGTAATTGAGATTATTTTTTTAAAGAAAAAGTCATGAATTGTAAAGGGTTCAAATAATAACCACAACAAAAAATGCCTCCCATCTGAATCCACTTACCTTATTTCCTTGATAGGATACTTCTAACAAGTTTCCTGTACATCCATGCTACCACTAATAAACTTTAAAAGGTAATTAATGTAGGTGTTCTTAGTCCATTGAATTAGGTGAAAGAATAATCCTGCAATAGTCCTGCAATAGGACTGTATTCCCTATATATGAAAGTGAAGAAATGTGAGGTCATTTCCTGTGTGTATCACAAAAAGCTTCCTGATCGTAGGACAAGCTCTATTGAAGATTTATTAACTGATATCCATATACCTGGATTTCCTAGGCTGAGTCAATCTGACCCATTTGCATCACTTTGGTATTGCTCAAAGGGAAATAACGATACCTGTTGTACATTTATATGGTGGATATTGGTGTGGACAAATTCATTTATGTGAGATGCTTTGGTTATTAATGGAATATAGTACAATCAATTCAACCAACTACATTTGAAAGTTACCCTCAGTAGCTTTACATCGTGATTGATTCAGTTTCCTTGAACTGAAGAAGGTCTATAAGAATTTTCTTGTTCCATTGTTCACTTGGGTTCATATACTCTTGAAATATGTAACGGGATGGTTCATCTGCCCTGTCAAAATGGTGTGCTTAAATTCCATTTACTGAGACATGAAAATAACCAAACAAGTTTTATATGTATTTGACGAAGGGTGAAAAGTGGAAAGAAAGATCAGAAGAATGGCAAGTCATCTCTATTGCACATTAAAAATTTCCCCCAGTTTTTAATCCTTTTTTTTTTTTTTGATTAATCCTGCTTTTTGTTTTTAAAATAAATCCATTTCTGTTCTGAGCCAAGCAAATTAGTTTTCATTCTTAGCTATCCAGGAATCACTCTCCATCTCCGTGATAAAAGTCATCTTCGTTACAAACAGAAATTGCCTTCCTTCTGCTGGTTGACATAACACATTGTGGCAATATCACTATTGTTATGGTTGATGAAACAAGTCCCTGCTTTCAGGTGCTTAAAACTGTAAAATAATTGCTCTCTGGGCTGAGGTTTCTCACACTTGTTTTTCACCCAGAGGTGATGTCCTTTTTTGGAAAGCTTCTTAAAACGTTAGTTGGGCATTTTATTAGATACCCAAACATGAAACACAGAATCAAGTATTTTTCCCAACTTGAAAACAAACAAACAAAAAAATTAAATGTATTTTATTTGTGCTTGAATGTGTATATATATGTTTTTTTCTTTTAAATTCTAAAGATATGCCAAAAATACTTTCAAAAATACCAGAATATCTTCATAAAAATCTTTTGACAATCTCTAGCAAAGAATATACAAAACACTGCTATTTCTGTTTTTACACATTATAAAATTCCAGAGAAGCCTCTGAATTCATATGGGGATAGAAAGCAAAACTCAGGAGTTTTCCCTCTAAAACTCAGCCCTGCAATTTCGGCTACAATACTCTTACCAGTAGCTCTGACCAGATCTCATGATGCAAGTATCACCTCACACCTGCTGCTTGCTACCAATTTGCCATATTTCTTGTCTCACTGCATTCATTGTTGCCAGCTATATTGCAATAAAAGCTTGAGCAGTTTTTTTTTTTTTTTTATTCAGGTACCAGCTTCTGGAGTCAGGTGATTTCTATGAAAGTTTTAACGATTACTTCTGAGTTTCTAGCCCTCATTAACACCTGGAAAATACAACTTCCCATAACACACTAAACATAAAAAAAGCTTTTATTTATCTATTGACAATTTCAGAATCACCTCAGACTGCTAATAGTTTTGTCTTCTCCCTCAACTGTTAAATTTTTCATTTTCACAACAGAATCTTTGATATGAGAGGTTTTGCTCATGATTGTATTATTTAGTAATATAATTGTGGGTAGTCTTACATAAATTCTCTAGGATATTCATCATAAGGATACTATTCATCCAGACTGAAGCCTGTACATAGAGGCAATTCTTAGGATTTAAAGTGACAGCTCAATAATTTTTTAGGTTTTTGTCCCCTGCTATACTTTATTCTTTTGTCCTCTTATTGCTACTAGACCATTTGAACTATTCAGCAAAACAAAAGTGTACAATTGCAAAGCCTTTATTTGGCAATTTGTTGGGAATGAGGACCAGAATGTATCTTAAGGGAGAATGCTGGACGAAAAAGAACTTACCCAGAACACTGAATGTCAGAACGAAACATTCAAACTTCAGTTGACACAAGGCACAATAGAAATATTTCTTGCAAGAATAGTTGTGTTTGAAGGAAAAAAATATTTAGTTTTATTAAACTTTTTCAGCAGAAATATACTCCTTTCCTGCCCTGATGCAATTAAAATTACTTTAAAAAACATACTCGGATGTTTCTGCCTTTGGTAACTTGATGCTTCTGTGGTTAAAAAAGAAAAAACATTGATTTTCTCACAGAAACACAAAATCCTTTCCCTACAAGATACCCTGACATCAGTTTATATATGTGTGTACTCAAGAACTCCCAGTCTACAGAATTCAGTGTCCATAGAGATGTGACTTGCAAGCAATACTACTGTATAGAGCACTTAAAAGATGGCTTTGCACTTAAGGTTAATTGGGGAAATAACCTGACATTTACAGGGGTAGTGCTGGACTACATCTTAGTTGTGTTTGTCTTCCCCTTGCGTTTCTGGAACAGGCAGATGTTTACATGACTTTTTTATTTAAAAAAGAACACAAGAAGAAAACTGTATTTGCACTTTATGGTGATTGCAACATTATCCTTTAGGAAGAAAACAATGTCGTATGATTATCAGAGAAGTTACTCCATACACTTCACACAAATCACAAAAGCTGGGTCTTCAAGGAAGGGGCTCTAGCTGGATGAAGTTGAAACCATTATAACCTTCTTAGGCTGGCTGCTTTTCTTTCAATTCAGGATTAATATAGAGTAAGAACTTTGTAAACCAGACTAAACCCATTACTGGCTACATGCTCACTGTAGTGCAGGCATGTAAGCTTAGAAAATACCAACATCTTTATTATTTATTCTGGGGAAGGACTTGTGAGAAGCTGGAAAAAGAGGACAGAAGGAGAGTAGATTAGAGACCATATCAAAACCCTATGAGCCAGAATTTCAACCAGTGTAAATCAAATTCTCTTGGGGTGAGTGGAGCCCTGTTGTTTTTTAAACCATCTAAGGTTCTTCCCTTTATCAGCAGTTTGAAATTCCAGTAGCATTCAAGAGGCCAAAGGAAGTTATATTTCCACTGACATGTGCTGGACTTGAGTCTTACAACGCCAGTTACAGCTAATACTTTTCTCATGGCTAAGGAAGTATGGAAACACTCTAAGGACATACAAACATGTGCATATTTGTTAAAAAATAATAATTATTGATGGTGATTTTCTTGCTGAAAACTGCGGCACAGTTGTTGATGGACTGGCCAGTGATGTCAGTCAAATGTTGTATTGAATGTCACCTACTACTCAAAGAATAAATTGGTCAATTTGCTCTCTCCCGTTGTATATCAGCAAAAGGGAAAATCACCGTGCCTGTGTTAAATGCAGTGGAAAAACAAGAGAGCTGGAACAAACAAAATTCATCCAAGCTCTTGATATGACCAAAAGATGTTGACAAGATGCAGCATAGCAAAATCGCGGGAACTCCAGCACTAGAACTGTAGGATGGCTGCTTTATTTCTGATCAGCCTTGCAGTGTCCTCTCTTTTTCCAGCTTGCATAAACACTGCCAGCCTGATTTCCCACTGCATTGCTTTAGTTTTCCACCAATGCGATTTCAAATATAAACCTGCAGTAATGTAGTAAGTAATCAGGACTAGAATCAGCATGAGCCCTTATGCTGCACAACACCATGTGAGTGTTAGTAACGTTGCCTTTTCTTACGCCTAATTTTACCATAGTTTGCAGATACATCTGTACTGTTCAGTCTTATTAAGCTTTGGAGATGGTATGCTTTGTGGAAAAACCTGCTGTAAGGCAAAGCACCCTGCTGAAGAGTAAATGAATTTTTGAACCCTTACATCTGTGCAACTCTGACAATAACTCGGTTGGATGGCATCCAACATGTGCCTTATTACTCTTTTCTCTAAGTTGAATAGATTTCTGGTTATCCTAGCAAAGTCATGACTGCATTCACCTGTCAAGGATCTTCATTAGTGGCACTTTTTGATTCCTCTAAATCCGATCTTTAGTACACCTAGACATTTATGATCAGGTGGTTTCAGTGGAGTGGTTGTATTACAGAAAAAGATGAAGATACAGCATAGATTTACTATCTGTTTACTGGTCGCACCCTCAGCTAATAAGAGTAGAGAGTTCTCATAACAGAAAGTCATCTGTCATCCGTTTTTAGAGGAAAAAAAACCAAAACCTTGCAATCTTTTTAATCTTTGGTAAAGGGAAGGCTGTAGAGAAAATATTGGTTAGCCGAGTATCTATTTCTCAAAATATATTTTCTTCTCCCCTTAGGCAAAAGTACAGTCTAATTACTACAAGCAGTGGGTGAGAAACATTGGTAGTGAATGTTCAATTGTGCAATTTTCATGTTTTCAGTTCTCATTTTGTGAGAGTGGCTTCTTTTGTAGAGTGTTGTGTGGTCATTTAGAAACAGCTCAGGACAGTCTAGGAAAAGTATTGGTGAAATGAACTCTATCCCCAACTACGGATGACCCAGACTGAAGGTCTGTGTTTGAGTATTAAATTAACAAAATGCTTCAAAGGGTGTTGTCTATTTCTGGTTACTCATTACTCTTGCGTGAAGTAAACCCAAGGAAAAAAAAATGGAAGAAGAGATGATCACAAAGATGCAAATTCTGCAGGCATCTGCTAAACCATTTGGTTTGTATCCTTAAGGACTTTCTACACTAAAAAGGAGAGTTGCCAGTTCTGTCAATGTTACTTTAATGGTAGGTAGGATAAGTAAAATGTCTCTGAGTCCCACCCTTTTATACACTTTGTGTGCAGATGAACGACATGTAGTGGTACTTCAAAATCAACTTATACTTAGCATCATTAAACATAGCTGAACAAAAGCTTCTATAATAGAATCATAGAATCATAGAATGGTTTAGGTTGGAAGGGACCATCAAGATCATTGAGTTCCAACCCCCTAGCCATAGGCAGGGACACCTCCCACTAGACCAGGTTGCTCAAAGCCCCATCCAGCCTGGTCTTAAACACTTCCAGGGATGGGGCCCCCACAACTTCCCTGAGCAATTCGTTCCAGTGCCTCACCATCCTCACAGAGAAAAATTTCTTCCTGATATCTAATATAAATCTATCCTCTTCTAGTCTGAAGCCATTCCCCCTCGTCCTATCACTACATGCCCTTG
>RSEF01000007.1:27736684-27751821 GCA_003993805.1 Himantopus leucocephalus | reverse complement strand
GATATTTCACCCGCATCTGTGAGCTAACTGGAAGTAGAAAAGCAAAACTATACTAGCTTGCTTAGCAGAAGTGTTTGGTTGTCTGTGGGAAGTCCGCTGCCTTTGAATAAGTTGATAAGCAAGTGGAAGGTTCAGCTGTAAATAAAGAATACTGCCATCTCAGAATTAGAACAACTTCTAGATAGATGCAAGCCTGAAAGGTCTTTGGTCAAGTAATATGGAATAAAATACTCCAAGTCATGGGTGAGAGAAGTAACCAAATATGGTTTAGGGAGCATTTGGAATAATTCATATGTGAAGCTGCAGAACCCTGAGGGCACTAATAGGCCTTAATGGCTCTGACCAGCCTCACCTGGGACCTCCAGCCAAAACCGTAAGCTGAAGAACTCCAGTACGCTTGACCCTAGTTAAGGTTGGCCAGGGACTGTCAGTCTGGTCTCTATGCCTGGCCATAGGTCTTGCTGATCATGACTCCCACAAACAGGGGCTGATGTCAGGGCCCTGCTTTGCCATCATAAAGCTGTGTCTGACCCTGGTTGCCCTCACTGGGTCTTGTCACAGGCTGACTTCCTCGTCTTGGCCTGACTCTCTGGAGGTGCCTGATGCCCTGGGCTCAGGGCTGCTAGCTCTGAGATTCCTTTTAGCTCCTGGCTCTTGTGCTGTCCCGACAATAGGAAACAAAATAGAAAAGACATAAGAGGTGGATTTTTGAAGCTGCTTTTCTAAAATATGAATGTGTGAACTGAGAAAGGTAAATGGGGAAGGAAAGTATGAATCTAGATTATGAAATGGTTTTATTGTGTATCTTTAGAGAGATGGTCATTTTACTGTTTGTGTAACAATAAAGTAATGCTAATTCAGGCGTCCTGGCATTCTATGGGAACCTGTCGTTTGTTACAACTATTTCAGGCCTGCAACTCAATGAGACAGCACTACTATGTATCAAAGTAATATGTATTTTGTTGGCTCTATTTAATATGATTAACCAACAGATAGGTGCTCAACAGTCTTGCTCAGGTGGTTTTTTTTCATATCTAGATGTTGTCAACATGGTCAAAAGCCCTTGAGTAACTTTTGGAGGTATATTAAACACCTTCCAATATAATCAGCTAAGTACTCATGAAGAAAATTCTGGTAGCATGTTTGGCCTTGTTAATTAAAAATATCAGGCTGATGTTCTTATGAGAGCTCTTCTTGAAGAGGAAGGAGGCACTTAATGTTATGCCCTATTGATGACTGTGTTTATTATAGCAATAGAAAAAAACATGTTACTCCTACCGACAGCTTGTAGTTAATGATTAGTTATTTGTTAGTCATATTTAGCAATTTTTAATAATCAGATTATAATTATTTGCCTGCCTAAGTTTAAAGCTTTTGAGTTCTGCTGAGACGATACTTCGTGAAACTTTCGTGTTATATCCTTAAGGAGACAGAGACAAGACCAGCATGGAAACTTAAGAACATAAAGACCAATCAACGTAGATAGCAGTGAATTCTATTTGAATTGTACATGAAGTACAGATTCCTTCAAACTCCTGGGAATACCGGCAGCACAGCAGTGTGAACAGGCATTGCTAGTACTTAATGAGTTTGGATGAATGCAGAACTGGACAGATTTCTACATTGCAATTTTAGGTTAGCCAGACTTTGGGAGAATGCTTTATGTTTAATTCCTGCTCTGCATCTGGAAAAGTCCTAAATAGTATTTTTGAGGATCTGAGACTAAAATATTAGCACTAATTGTGCATAGGATTATAATATGAGTTTGGTTTTTGCTCAGGCACAGCTAGATTAGTGCAGTTTGAAAGCAGAAAAGTCAGGTTAGCATTCAGCTGAGAAACTGTGGGAGACTAATAATGGAGATAAGGAGAACAAATGTGCAATTCTAGAGGCTAAGTTGAAAACAGTAAAAATCAACTAAAATATGACTTGTTTTTTAATTTGTGCTAGTTCGGTGTTAAAATGTTAAATAATAACATTTTAGAACCTGGACATCTCTAAAGATCAGCGTGCAATTCTAGTGCCGGGGAGACTGCTTACCCCCTGGTATTTTTAGATCCTGTAAGTACAAGGGATCAATATTTCATGGTGTCTAAAGTTGAGGGTATAGCATGAACTAAATGACAATGAAATAGCATACTTTGCCAGCTCCTTTTTGAAGGATACAGGTTATATGGGTGAGGTCCAGTAGCTCTGTACTAAGCAAATCCATTGCTAGCAGAGCATCCAAAAGGCTAAAAACAAGTTTGGGCCTCCTTGCTCGTTGTTGCAATCCTGTAGCAGTTCGTTGGTAGCAATTACTTTGGGTACTCTGAACATATGTTGCTCTTACGCATGGGGTGTTCTCCATCTCAGACTCCCCCAGATGGTATGCAGGCCTTACACATCCATGTGTTTTGTAGTCCCTGCGAGCTCAGTAATTTATAAACTGTCAACATACCCCATGGTATCAGGATCCTCACATGAAATAACATCTCTGTTACTGGATGGAAACCAGACTTTCTGTTCACCCATGCAGAAGTTAGAGGTGAGATTTGCTAGGGCTGAGTACTAATCCTCTTGGCTTCTCTCCTGGGTTGTAGAACATAATCTTCATTCTTCTTTGGGCATAAGTTCTCTGAATCCCTTTACATAAATCCAAGATTGATACAGTATTAATGGGCAGATTCACGTGAGTTAGTACAGCAGTACAGACACTGTCAAGTAGTAGGCTAATAACTTGAAGATGGAGCTAAGGACCCTAATAGATTTGTCCAGTGCAGTCTGAACTCTTAACCACAACATCTTCAGTTATTAGCTGTGCTGGTGGAACTCCAGTTACACTTGGCTGGAAAAACTACTTTACAGGTATTACAGACACATGCTGAGGTGTCCAGACAGAAAACTACTCTCATGCTTTAAATAAATGGGAAGAATATCCTTATGTGACATAAATGGTTCTTTGTAAACAACTTTTGGCATGGAGAACTTCCTTTCCTTTTGTCATTTTTTCTATTTGTGTTCTGGAACTCAGCTGTTTTCAGCAATTTAATTCTCCATGTCAGTGTCCTCCTAGACTTGGTCAACAGGGCTACCAATCAATTTAGTAAAAATACATGGCACGAAATTGGATTTCGAGGCCCTGGAGCCTGGAATATTTCATTAGCAATGCATTCTCTAGAGCCAAAGTACACCCCTGTAAAGAGAACCTGCATGAGGTCTCATAATTAAGTCTTGCAAAAGAGTGTATTTCTGTCATAAAGAAACAAAGTGTAGTAAATATTAATGTAAGGTCAGGAGCAAGGAAGAAATTGTAAACTAAGACATCACCTCCACTGTTCTTTTTCCTGTCTGTATGTATCTCTTCTCTGACAGATAAATTGGACTAAGTACTTCACTCTTAATTTCTCTAGAGACCTTCATTCAGCATGCCTCAGGTTCAGAAGTTTGGTGTAGTAATTTAAGTAAGCACTGCTTAGATTGGAATCATCCTTGGAGAAGCCTACTGGAGTAACTTTACGTTGCATTCTTTATTTTTTTTCTAAATCAGTGATAGATTCACTCTATCAGGCTGGAAGGACCTGGCTTTGCTTCTTCCTAGGACTGTTGCATGAGGATGTAAGATTGCTTTACAAAAATTTCTATAATTTTTGTAAGTAATGAGGGATATTATCATAAGGAAGGTTCTGTGTACCTATAACATTGAGATGTAACTATTGCTCTGAAAGCTCTTTATCTTTTTATAAAAGGGTTTCCACACCAAATGGAAATTTATAATTTCCCATTATTTTTAGAAGATTCAGGACATTTGGTCATGAATGTTTTGAGAGCGTATCAGATCCAGAATTTCTCTGACAGATAATTTGAAACCTGACAGACCTAACAAGTATCTTATTAGTCTTCTGATGAAACTGGGGATGTAAATTCAATGTGGTTGAAATATGATCACTTTGATTTGTGGAGTGCCTTGGAATGTAAGATACTGTATGCCAGAACAATTTAAAAGGATATTTTTCTTCCCTATTTGGTTATGGAAAAGCATGTAGCTTAGAGGTAAAGTAGGAGTCAAGGCAGCAAGCGTTTTTCTTTCCCACTCTGTGCAGCAAGAAGCAAATTAAAGTCAGGAGAAGGGAAAATGTTCTAACAGAAAATTGAACAGCAAGTTGAATATCTGTTTAAAAAAGCAGGACCACAAGTTCTATTAGTAACACCTAAAGCAACATTTGCATTCAATCATCATGATTCTATTCATTTGAGTGTCTTCTGCAGTTGTAAGCACAGAATGGCTCAAAAATACTCACTGGAAATAATATTAAATGATATAATGCATTTAAAATAAAAAATATAGCTTCTGCTACTGTCCCAGATTGTCTGCTTTTAAGAGAAGTAAACAGATGGTAGCATCAGTTTAACGTTTATCAATGTAAGAGGCTGGTCTTCAATGGAAGACTTATTTGGCTCCTGTCATGAGGTCCAAGTGCAGCAGTGAAAACTGCTATTGCATCTTGTGAGAGGCCTCTTTTTATAAAGAGGTGATACTAGTGGAGGGGAGACAAATCCTTTAATTCCATACTTAGGGCTGGTGACGTTTGCTTAGAATAGAAGTTGTGGGGGTTTACTTCACGTCTTTGCCATTCCGAGTAAGTTCTTTTGTCTATTTGTATAAGGTAGATCAGAGGGCAGTTTCATTGTGAGAATAATAAAGATTTTTAAGAGAATATATCTGAGCTACTGGCCACCTATAGTACTTGACATGTAGCAGCTAGAACAAATAAGACCAAAACAAGATAAAAAACCCCAAATGAAAGCCCCTAAAAATTATATCCAGATAAAGTTTCTATTGGAGTCACAACAATAATCATCAGGGAGGACAAGAGAACATCCCAACCTAATGAATTTCCTTGCTTGCGTCTTAGAAGTGCTTCATGCTTTTTATTCAATGGAGGACATAATTCTCCTTGTTTATGTTCGCAAAGGTCATCTGCCCTTGATAGAGTTATTTCAGCTTTATACTAGTACAAGAACAAGTGTCAAGCCCAGTGAACCAGTGTTTGCTCAATTAGAGCCAAGGAAACCTCCACACAGTCACAAATCAAATACTCAAGTCCTTCCCTGCTCTGCTAATGGTTATGTATTGCTACTCACATACAGATAAATCCTTGAGATCCCAGGCAGGAGTTACTCATTCATGGCAGTATGTATATACATATATATGCAAATACATGTCTCTGCATATATGTGTATTGATGTACATATATGAATGTATATATGTGAACATGCATATCATTATATGATACCTTTTTATTCCAAGGTATTTTTTTCAAGTGTTCCCAAATACAAGAACCATTTTGAAGAAAACAGTTGTGTAAGGCAGACCTAGACACCACTGCTGCGTTTTCCTTGCTTTCCTTTTTGGTATCTGATTGCATAAGAAACTACACATACCAATATCTCTAATTTCATGTACAAATAGTTATGCGTATTTGGTTACCTGACCTGCAGGGGTAGTTGCTAGGCTTAGGTAAACTGGTGAAGCAATTCAGTTGTTCAATTGATTGGTTATCATGCAGTCACAGCAACCACATGCGTACCATGTGGTGATGATACATACCAAGTGGGACCACAAATCTGTGCGTGCAGGTTTCCAATTGGACAGATAACTCCGAAGATATTGCTGGCCTTTTCACTTTTCTTCCTCAAAAAGACTACTGTTGTAAAAATTGGGCAAACAACTCATTGGGGTTTTGTTTGTTCATTCAAATAAAAAAGATGTCATTTTGTGTGACTTGCAATTTAGAAAGCTTTAATGACTACTTTTCTGATAACACAGCATAAACTAGCTCCTGGGAGTAGTCTTTCAGAGGGAGTAGTGGGTCACAACCCAATGGAATTGCTAAACTGTTTTTAACATATAGAAGGCTGAGAAAATACAGCTATTATTGTGACTGGCTGGACTAGCCTCAACTTTAGCTTTGGGGCTTCTTAAATGTTTACTGGCTAGCAGCTGCTTATTACAGCACTATTTTTTTTCCTCCAAAACATTAATAACAATATATACAACCCCCCCGAAACACATCTCAAAAATGTCAGGTCCCAGAAGAGGACCTAATAAAACTACAGAGTGGCCTGTTACAGTCAGAATGATAGCCATTAGTTCAGCTCTGAATATCAGGAGACATTTAGCCAAGCGTACTTGCTGGCTGTTGTATCTGGTTAGACATAGACCCATTTTTCTACAGATTGACAGTTAAAAACTAGATTCTCTACAGTCTGTAAACTGTGATTTTTATATCCAGCAGTGATTTGAAAAACTATTGCTAATGCAGATTTATAATAATGAGCTTTTTGAGTGAATATCCCCATTACCTGCCCCATTTTCAAGACCTCTCTTATAATATTAAAAGTTGCTTTTTTTTTTTAATTATTTAACACTATTTTTTTCCTTTTGCCTTTTTGCCATTTCTGTTTTCAACAGAAAAAGTCCTAATTATCCTGGCTACTCAGTCCCTTCTATTTATAATGGTTTTCTTATCCATCATTATAGTGTGATCACGCTAATGATAGTTTCTCATATCTCTGTGGTGTAATTAATGTAATATTGCAGGCTGAAAAACATCATTTTCAAAAAGCCTCTTAACTTTTATATGTTCATTTGCAGCTACCAAATAATGTGCATACACTCTGGAACACAGGAGTTGCCATAAGAGAGCACAGTAGTGGTCCATCCACTGTGATATCCCATCTCAGACTACAGCCAATCGCATATATTCCAAAAGAAAATATAATTTCCCCATTGGCCATAATAGTAAAAATAACTGAATAACACTGCCTTACCCATGGGGGAAGTTTGTTGCGATTACATTTAACTGTTGTAGCATATCATCCACATCATTCACTTCCAGTACAAAGCCCTGCTAAATGCACTGATGTCTGGGGCATTTTAGAGATCAGGGGAGGTGGAGGAGAAAGATTAATATGTCTCATTAAAACAATCGTATGCCTCTGCAGTCAGTCTGAATGTAACATCCAGAGCAGTATCTGAACTTGCACTCTTCTGTCTTTACTTTGAATTGTTCTGATTTTACAGTCTTCCCTACTCTCTGGCCTGCTCAAGTACTCCCTCTCCTAACAGAAATCTGGGCTGTCCATATCCCACGGTGTTCTGCACATCTCTTGCTACATTGCCCAGTTATGTTGTGATCTCTACATTGTGTTTCATTTTCTGGCCTGTACCTTCTCTTTGTGCAACTCAGGATGTGTAATGACAAGATTTACCTTGCTTTAAGTGACCAGTTGCTTGTGATTTTTTTTAAAGGCCAATTTGTTAATTGGAGTGGGGGTTCGGAAGCAGAGCAGGTCTAGTCAGTAAAGTGCGGCTGTGTCTCCAATTTTGCATCTCCATGCAATAGAGCAGCCGTATCTATGTGTGTTAGGAAATTTCCACTGTAGAGATGCTTCACAGTATCAAGTCTTCTATGGGATAAACAACTTTATTTTCAAAAACTTTTTGCTGATAGCTTATTGAATAATATTGACCTAGGATATATACAACTCGCAGGCATTCCTTCCAGGCTGTCAAAATGAAAATACAGACCACCTGCATTGGTTGGTCAGCTCAGAGAGTAAAGGACAAAACATATTTCAGACCTTCAAACCTTAATATTGTTACTGTCTGATGCTAGGGCAGACTTTCACAATCCCTTCCCACTGCGAATCTTCCAGATGCCTATAAAATTTTCCCTCAAGTTCCCAGCTGAATTACCAGAACTCCTAATTTCTCTGTTGATATTAATGTGGCTCTAATTTTGTGGCAGCTGGTGGGAGATTTAAGCCATTGCAGTATCATCTTAAAGCTAAAGTGTGTCTGTGGAGTGACATTTGCCAAATAAGTGCCATATAACCAGCACACAAAGAATTTTATTAAAACCATTCCTAGGCTCACACCATCTGTTTGGAAGGAAGACAAAATTCATCGAGCAAAGTGACCCAATCAAGCAAACTGATGTGCAGAATGTTATAGTAAAAACAAAGCAAAGCAAATACAGAATGACAAATTCTGGGTTTTATTCTTTCTCTCTGTTGTGGTAGGTACTCTACCTTTTATTTTGGAATGGTGGGATATGGATTCAAAGGTGGAGGCAAGTTATTTGGATCACAATGCTCAGCCCAGAGGAGGTTTGCATTTGTTATTCATTTGGTTCTGATTTAGCACAGCTCAGCTCTGAGAAAAAGTTGGCCCAGTGGGTTAGTTCTCAGGAGACGGGCAGTCTAATCCTCCCTTTGCTACTGTCTTATTCGGCAACTTTAGATTAGTTGCTTTTTCCAGTGTCATTTTGTCTGTTTACCTCAGGCTGTACTACAAGCAGATAGTAAAAGGGTTCCCAGTCAGCATTAAGATCTTGGTCGATACTGTAATATTTGAGGATATATTCTTCATCCTCTAGTCAAAAATTCAGAATTGTTTCCTACTGTCAGGGGCTTCCTGGTCTACTGCTGTAGGAGTACCTGCGGAAATACATGCCTCTCCTTGTGAAATGTTAACGCCTTGTGGCGCTGCAAACATGACTCACCCAGGCAGTCTATTCTTGGTGGTTTCCTAAGTAAACTTCAGAGTTTTTCCTCTTTCCTAGAATTAGCTCCAGAGGTGTTGTGCTTCCAATACATCCATTGGAAATTTCTGTGAGCGGAGAGAAATCCCAGACAACTAAGAGGTTATTGAGCTTTATCTTTACTCTGTCAGACTCCTTTGCAGTGATATTGTCCCCACAAATTGCAGCCTTCCTCTGAGTCTGGAGCGAGCTTTGGCCTCCATCTAGCAGCTTGACTTGTATTAAATTCCAGTAACCCAGAGAAAGATGTGTAGATACTTGCTTTATGGTATTGTTTCTAGGTTAAAAGTAGCAAGATGTGGAAAAAAAATTGCTCTGATTGGGTCTTACAGCCAAAACATCTTTTGGATTCTTTCAGATGTTGTGGAAATGTTTGGTTTTGTTGCTCATTTAAACACCCTGTGTATGACGGCCAAGAAAACTCACCAAATAAGCTTTCAATTATAGAGATGAGAAGACTGTTCAGACACTAACTCCACATGGAAATGTTTTAGATACAAAATACTCTGTCCTGTGTCTAAAAACCTAGAGTTTGTACTCTATGTCAGAGAGTTCTGTAGTATTTAGAAGATTTAGCTCACCATCTGCACATGGGGCAGGGAAATATAATCCCCCCTTTAGAGATAGAGAAGTCCTAGGGACGGTAACAAATTGGCCCAAAATCACACAGGAGGTGTTCTGACAGAGTGCATATTGGAAAAGCTCAAGTTGTCTACAGCTAGAATTGGTCCTGGGAATTTGATCAATTCTTCTTTCATCACAGCTAATTTCCATAGAAACAAAGGTAGAATTAGTTCTGAAAATCGGATATCAGCAAAATAAATCAGGCATTTGGACTTTTCATTTGGTCATTTCAAGTTGGGAAATCCCCTTTTGCTTACTCGTCACCTTCCTCAGTGGAGATTATAGTCTTGGAAATCAAGCGTGAGATAGGAATTATCTTTTAAAATGAGACCCAATAACAGACCCCCTCTTCCTTCTCCGTCCCCCAAATCCTTGCCTAAGGACTGAGCCAGAGGAAGAAACCTCCCAACGGAGTGCCTAGAGACGCTTGCCTCCTGTAACAGGACCTGACTTTGTCTGGTTCATCCTCATTTCTGAGAAATGATGGCTTGACAGATGGAAGGACTATGTGACTTCTGCAAACAAGGACAAAACCAACAGCAGCAAAGATCAAGAAGGAAAGAGGGGAGGGAAGTACTTCCAAAGTGCTACTGCTTCTGCTGCTGTAAATGTGGAGCATGATGTATGTGGTAATTTGTGCTTTGTTTTCCCTGCTATTTCATTACACATTTACTGTTTTCAGACATACGCAGAAGCCAAGTACTATGGAATGTTTTAGAACAAGAAGTGATGCACTCTCCTTTCCCAGCTCACTCAACTGCAAAGACCAAATTCCTTGACTGTGTACAGGCAAAATGATAGATATGATGGAATGCACACAATTCAAGATGTGAACAGCGAAGCAAAACACCTGCTCAGAAATATATCTCTGGGATGAACTTCTGCAGAAATTAGCTCTGTTTCAGGGGTAGGAAGCTATTCACATGCATTTACTGCAGTTCAAGTTGGCAAAGAAACATTTTCTATTTCTTTAGCATGTGAATTGCAGAAATGGATTTTCTAAATGAAAGATTTCCACCACTAAATCCTTTTAAGTGTGTCCTAGTTCCCAGAAGACAGCTTGGAAATTGCTCCCAGGCAACAGACACTTATTTCAATGTGTAATATTCAGTGAACCTTTCAAAATATCCTTAATAATAAAACCCCTGTGTGTGGACATCAGACTAATATAGGTGATTTATTGATTACATTTCCTCTGAAATATGAACTGGGCTGGTTAACTCAGTGCCCCTACAGAACCTGAGAAATGCAAACTATAGAGGGATGATTAGAGAAGATGAACAGAAACACCTGCCTCGGCAAATTAACAGGTGTTTGCATCCTGTTCTGTAAGCAAGCAGCAGAAGTAATGATTTAAATCCCTGGCCAACTTGCACTTCTGCTGCACAAGAGGAGAATAGCCACAGTTTTGGTGGTGAAAAGAAGTTAACCTAATCAAGAGTGGAGGGTTTATAATACATCTGTGCGATAGATCTGCATTATACATTTGTGACCATTACTTACCTCTCCAGTGCTAACTCATACGGGTCATCTTTTTAATTTTAATAGGATTACTGGAAGTGAATCTCAGGCTGTAGGGTATGAGCTCGCTTGGTGTCTTTGCACCCTTGTTATCCCAAAACGGGAATTGAAATTAAAATGGTATTTTGGCTCTGAGGTGGATCTTGGAAAAGAGGTGAGGCATAAGTAAGTTAAATTTACTCATACAGCAGTGAAAGGAAGTCTACATTTGTCTGAAGACTGTCAGGTTGTTTTTCTGGAAAATTCTAAACATTAAAATGCTTAACTTACAGTGGACAGACTATCCTGAGTTTAGAGAACAGAATGCACTTAGTTCCTATGACTTTAAGGTTTAATCATAAAGTGTGCTTTTATCTTGCTGTACATTAGAGACCATAGAAGGGAAAATAGTTGTACTTTCAGAAAAGGTGTCACCTTAAAATGAAAGTCAGTGGATCTGGGAAGTAGTTATGAGTAACGAAAGGAAATCGGGCAACATTTACAAACCAGTTTGAATTCAGTGAGATGAGCAGGAACCAGTGGCAGAGATACAACATTAATTGTGTTGAAGAAAAATTTCCTGTGGTGTATCTGCCCATCTATGATTGTAACCAAACAAAACAGAAAAAAAGACAGCAATGTGCAGTTCTCCTCTATATGCTAGCATGAAATAAACAAAAGATTTCCAAAACAATCATTTGGGAAAATGACAGAGGCCAGTGGAAGACAGATGTTGGCATGTTACCATTTTGTGAGATGGTTTATTGAAGGTGATCCTGGTTCTGCGCAGAAATTCTTTTATGATGTTTGAGCACACTGGAATTTTTTTCTATTCAGAAGACAGGATGACCAACTACCTTGAGCATGTCCCTAATATGTGCATAGCTGAGTTCTAAACTTGACTTTTATGCTGAGTTGTTGGGCACCTGATGAACCTTTCTGGACTGCTGTTCGCCCACCTATGCAATTTAATGCATTTCAAAAGGCTGTTTGAGGGATTAGTCAGGCAATGTGTGTTTGCACAGTCTTCTATCTCAGTACTGCAATTTAATGATTTAAGTCTGAAGTGCACACATGCACAGCTACGTTACCAACACATTACCATTACCTTGATACATACATGAACATTACAGAGCTTCCAAATAAACAGCAAAACTACATTTTTTATAACACCCTCTGCAATGCACAACAGATTAAATATAATTTCACCTTCTCTACATTTCTTCTATATAGAGATTTTTTTTTGGCAAATACTGCTGTAGTCATGCAAGTTACTATCCCATGTGCTCCCAACTCCATTATATTTGATGGTGAAGTGACAACTGAGAGAAAATTGTATTGACAGACCCTTCTTGAACATAATTACTCCAAAAAAGCCATCCTGAATCAATTAATAGTGTAACTCAACTTTAATTCTGAGGCACTCCAACATTCAGAAAAGCAATCAATCTTGTGGCATGAAGCCAAATGTTGTACAGCCTACCAGATGAGTAGTCACTGGCACAAGGGAGTCACTTATTTATATCACATTAACATCAAGAGAATGGATTTCAATGGGAACAGTGTCCTCAATAAAAAGGCCAAGTTTAAACCTTGTGCACTTACATCAAGACAGTTCCTGTCACCAGCAGTGTCCAAGAGAGAAAGTTATATACAGATGCCTTTATTTTTCAAACTTAATTAATCAGCTACCCATTTACAACCATGTTTACTGGGATTGAAGGCTTCAGTAAAAGCAATAAGGATTCCCACTGTCCTTTCTCGCTGCCCTGTGGCAGGTCTGTGTGTCTCCAAGACAGAGCTTCTCTTAATATCCAAACCATGAAGAACATCATTACCATGAAGTGTCCTCTATAAAAATAAGAGCGGGAGATGGGATCCTTTCTTTTTTTCCCCCTTTAAAGAGGCTTTTCTCACACTCCCTTAGGACAGTCATAATATACGATGATATAATGTGACAAAGATGACCATGCTGACATATTGTGTAATGCTTTCTAGTTGATAAGGAGCTGTATGTCTTCTCCAGGTAAATAATGTTCATCCCCAACATTGGACAGAGGACATTATCTGCAATCTTTTTTTCCCCAGTGTATTTCAACAATTTTTGTTTAAAAATATATGTTTGCAAAATGAACTTAATGTTGGCGGCGCCTTAAAATGACTTGTGGGCCTCGGTGTTGAGGAAGTAACAATAATATGGAAGACTAGATCAAACCAGAAAAGTACTTCAGATTTTTTTTTCAAGTCTGAATGATGCTTTTTCACATATCTCCCGGTTATTCATTTTTAACCTGACCCTCAGGTCAAGACTTCTATAAATTCATTTCATTTTGAATATTTCAGCTTTAATATGTATCTAGAAACCCTTCATGAGAGGTTCATTATGTAACTGCTCTTGGTTATAAATGCTCATTTCCATCACTGAAGTCCTGAAAGCTTATAAGGTGGTGGCATGGCACAGCTGCTTTTTCCAGCACAGAGTAATAATGCTCCTTTCTGAAATACATAGTATGAGCTTTAGGTAGCAATAAATACATTAAAAGGAAATAATTAATGATTATTTGTCATTATTACAAGAATCCTAGCAAATAGTTTTCCTCTATAATTGCTAGTTTCAGAAAATGTCTGCAGACCACACTTCATTTTTCATTTTGGTGGGGTGTAGCCTCCACCCCCCCACCACCCCGTCCAATATAATGTATGGCTCAGCCCAATCTTTGGAAAATTATCTGAGGATAACAGCATTACACTTCATTGAGCAGTTTTTCCTTTGTATAAAGGATTATGAATATCTTACCAAAATAAGTACTGCAAAGCTTCCTTACAGTTCATTGTGGTATTACCCTTTTTTATAATCAATACTGTATAACACTGCATATACTCACCCTTATATATTAAGCTCTGTAGAATATTTAAATTCATGCTGGAGTGACTGTCAAGTAAATAATATTTGTCACCTCCTTTATAATCCTGTCCTGCAAAGAGATAGCATGACAGTAGCTTTCCTTGCCCCATTTACTAAATGAGTATAATAGCTGGAGTCCAGTCATTTTTGCTGCTATACTTAAATGAGATTCTGAGGGTTACTCACATGTATTAACACATCTGGTGTGTCTGAAGAGAGAGATTTATTCTCTAATTAAAGTCAAAATGAGGTTTTTTTCATTGACTTCTGCAGTGGCGGGATAAAATCCTATTATTATTTATATGTGATATAGTAGAAGACAGTCTTACTCATAAATGTTTCCAAACCCCTGTGTGGTCAACAGGGTGATACAGTAAGCAGGTAAAAGCCCTTTTAAAACAGGCAGTAATTTTCACTGGGGTTTTTTTCCCCTTCGTCCACCATGAACACTGAGCTTTAGTGTCTAAAATCTACAAGAGCAAGAGTAATTTTTATTAAAACTAGCTAAAATTTGGCAAATCATGTAGAAAAATGTTTTCTGCATTTTATTGCAGGTTTCAGGCTAGCTTAGGTTTCCCAAGGTTTTGAAATAATTTTTCATTTCACAAAATAGCCTATGAAATTTTATTATCAAGCTGAATGTTTTTATCTTTCCCACCTTAAAAAAAAAAACCCTAAAGACAAACAAAAAAACACTCAAAAAAAAAAGGACTGACTTTGTTATTTGTTTTGTTTTATACAAATACTTCCATTGTATGGGTAAATGGAAAAGCAGAACTGACAAGGGATCAGCTTTTCTGCAAGATTCTCAACCTATAAATGAAACAAAGCCTCAACAAAAAGACCCTTTCCAAAAATTGATTTTTCACCCTCACTCCCCTCTTTTACTATTGTAGTCCTAAATTAGCTCCTAATCAAACAAGTTCAGAAGGTTTTCCTTCACATAGCATCCCGCAGGAATGAGAAATACATTTCAGTAGTTAGAGCAACTCATGTTTAACTTTTGCCATATCTGCTGAAATCTACTTGATCAAAGTTTAAAGCCATGAAGATATGTTTGCAGTACTGGAATGTGATAACACTGAATCATAGAATCATAGAATGACAGAATGGTTTAGGTTGGAAGGGACCTTGAAGATCATCTACGTCCAACCCTCCGTCCATGGACAGGGACACTCCCCACTAGACCAGGTTGCTCAAAGCCCCATCCAGCCTGGCCTGGAACACTTCCAGGGATGGCACCTCAACAACTTTTCTGGGCAACCTGTTCCAGTGTCTCACCACCCTCGCAGTGAAAAATTTCTTCCTAATATCTATTCTAAATCTCCCCTCTTCCAGTTTGAAGCCATTCCGCCTCATCCTATCACTACATGCCCTTGTAAAAAATTCCTCTCCAGCTTTCTTGAAAGCCTCCTTCAGATACTGGAAGGCTGCTATAAGTTCTCCTTGGAGCCTTCTCTTCTCCAGGCTGAGCAAGCCCAACTCTCTCAACCTGTCTTCATAGGAGAGATGCTCCAGCC
>RSEF01000007.1:27726525-27736584 GCA_003993805.1 Himantopus leucocephalus | reverse complement strand
AGGCAGAGCTTTGTTTGCACAGATCCCTCTTTCTGTAGGCTGGGTGTCTAAGCTGCCAGTGGTTGCTGTAGGAAACTATTTTATACTAATAGGAGTATTGATTTAGCAGAAAAGAAATTCGGTGAAGTTTGGTTAACATGGGTAGAGAAGAACCAAGATATAATAGCAAGAAAACTGCCTTGAGGTTAATGTTGGTACCCACAGGTGAATAACTGAGAGAGTAGGAGGGAAGAGCTGGTAAAAAAAGCAAGCCATATGGGTTGATAATTTGTCATACATTTATAGACATGTCAGTCTCACCCGTCACATGTTCTTTTGAACATGCCAGATGAAAAATAAAATTGAACATTTTGCTTTCTGTTATTCTTGAGTAAATCCAAAGTCTTCTCAGTTATCCAGTGGAGTTACTGCAGATTTAATCCCTGCCAGATGGCAGCAGAATTTGCTTCATTTGTTCATGAAGAGATATACAAGCACCTGTCACCCCTCACTTTCTCTTGCAACCTCAGCAACAGAGGAAAGTGCTGGCGCTGGATAATTGAGAAAGGTTCAGGGTAAACTTCTTTCATTACTAACTACCGGGAAAGCATTCTTCAATTATTCACTAAGTCTGAGGGATAGAACAAATGTGGAAGGCTATTTTTATCCTATTGGAGAAAAGCAGTTTTCTCTGGGAAAACAAAAAATAAAGTAAAAACAGAGTTATAGTGACATTTCCTCAACTATGTCCTGTAAAACGCATCATGAAATTGGGCAAAGGAGTGAACACTGTATAAACTTAGGCCTGGCCTCCCTTTTAGCAACAGACTTTCCCAACAGAGGTAGACTGGAAGGTGGTGCTGTTTTCAAATCTGAGAACAGCAGTCCCTGATTTTACTGGGGTTCTGGAAAGGTCACAAAATCACAAAATCACAGAATGGTTGAGGCAGGAGGAGACTTCTGTAGGTCATTGTGTTCAACTCCCCACTGCTCGTTTATCTAGAGCTGGTTGCCCAGGACCATGTCCAGGCATTTTTTTAATATTGCCAAGGATGGAGATTCCACAACCTCTCTGCGAAACCTGTGCCAGAGCTCAGTCACCCTCACAGTAGAAAAGTATTTCCATGTGTGATACATGATTCAGGAATTGCACTGGTTGAAGGACACTTGCACCTTGTCAAGGAGAGCAAAATCTCCTGGGCAAGGACTCCAAGGGTTTTGTTTCCCTTTGCTTTGGGATAGCTATGGGACCCTGAGCATGTTACTCTCTCTATCTTGGCTCTAATTGGGGATAATAATTCTTTTCACTTACCCTTTTTTTCATTTTTAGTGAGTTACTGAGCTCAGGATGACAGGTGCCAGGGTGTGGGTGCACAAGCCCAGTGGATTTCCAATCTCTGGTTACAGGTACTGAAGCCAGAACAAGAATTAATAGACCTTCCCTTTTCCTACAACATGTAGCTATCTCCTCTCATATTCTGAGCACTCTCTAATCATCAACACTCACACCTAAGCAAGATTAATATCCTCTATTTTCGTCTCAGAAACATCTCAAATATGAATCTGAAAAGGGTATTATATGATGAGATACATGTGAGGCATTGAGACTCAGAGAAAATACTTTCCAGATTGGAACTTGGGTGGTGAAAACACAGTGCAGAAATGCTGGAGTGTTTGCTAGCTAATGTAGAAGATTTATTAGGAGTTGGAAAAGAGATGGTATCAATTCTGAAGCTGGGTGAGAATAGGAAAATGTAGACCTGACCCTGCCAAGAACAAATTGATCTAATTTGATGAACTAACTTGATTTGGTGAGGATGGTCTAAAAGAAAGTANATTTATTAGGAGTTGGAAAAGAGATGGTATCAATTCTGAAGCTGCGTGAGAATAGGAAAATGTAGGCCTGACTACTAGAAATTGATCTAATTTGATGAACTAATTTGATTTGGTGAGGATGGTCTAAAAGAAAGTAGCCAGCACAGGGGGGAAAGACAGGAAGGGAAGCAAAGGAAATAAGAAATTGTGACTGCCTCTCACAATCGTCTGGATATTTGTGAGTATAACTTTAATAGATGCACTCTGGAACTTCTAATCCCCTTCCCCTCATTTATATGCCCATTCTTTGCCTAGTTCTTCTCCTTATCTAGTAGTCATAACACCCAGTTATGACTATGTAGCGATTACAATGAGATGTAAATTATTTTTTCAAGGTGGTGTGAAGGAATTAAAAAACAACCGGGGTCATTTGTTTTAAAATTTCATTTTAATTAAGTTATTCTTATCTTGAATTCCCATACAATCCAATTACCTGTGCAAATTTTAATGCATTCTCTAAATGTAAGCTTTCTCCTCCTCACTATTATTAAAAACAGTTATTAGTTTCATAAACTTTAGCATGTAATTAGCAAAAAAGTATCATAGCCCTGCTGACTCATCAGCTTCTATATTGGTTTTATTATGGCAATAAAAAATAGAGTTTTAAGCATTTACCAACTATCTACATACAGTGCTTGTCAGTGATACCCATTTGTGGGAGCAAACACACAGTTACTCTTGAAAACACTTGTAATGAATGTTTTCCTCATTAGCAACAGGAACTGGTAAAACTTGGCACTTTTGATCTTTAACAGTTCACAGAAGGCTCTTCTTCGCCTTGTTTCCTAGGGAAATGAAGCTCACACTTTCGCTGTCTATTTATTTAATCAGCTGGATGAAAAAGCCCCTATTTCTATCCTACACGAGTGGGAAACTGCACTGAGACCTCAAGCAGTTTTAGATGCTAGGGCATTCGCGTGCTACGTGGATTGTCTGTGCCTGAGCCACAGAAAAAGCTTTGATTGGAGCCTGGACCTTCAGAGGCTGAGTCCCTGCTACAGGGAAGGTGGGCCATGTGTGAGCTCTGTTGTCCATCTGGCACTTGTCTAACTCGAGGGATATTTTGGAGTGCTGAAGAGCTTCCTTGCAGAAGCGGACAGCTCTATGTAACCCATCTTGTCACAGCTTTGGAAAAAGTCAGGACATGCATGTGGGAGACCAAGATTGCAGGAGACCAAGACTGCGGGATGCTCTTCAAAGCAAGCCAGTCCTGCCATGCTGATAGAGCTTTTTATGCCAAAATAGTAAATGAGACACAAATCATCAGTAAAATCAATCTTTGGTGGTTCCAGTGTTCACATACTACTTGTTTCCTTCCTATCCTGGTTTAGCAAAGTGGACAAGTGGTCATGATAGCTATTCTATTCACTGTTCCATGTGAGCCCGCAGGCATACCTGTACCCCTTCAGTAAATGAGAGAAAGTTTACATTTCTTCTGCTGAGGGGTAAAATATCCAAAACTAATATAGACAAAGTGAACACACAGACAATAACCAGAAAGTAATAAACGTGCACGTTTCATGGCCATGCTTCCACTTCGTTCATTGTTTGTATACCTATGGTCTCACACTGATGAGTTTGGCACCCAAATCCCACCAAAGAGCTAAGATTAGGGTTTCTTTGAAGGCTGAATGTGAAAATTAAAGAGTCTTGTGTAACATACTCCAAAAACTTTTTGACTGTTGTAGTTCCAGGACTTGCTGAACCTCCATTTCATTTGATGATGACCATTTCAGACTCCTGAGTTCACTGTCTTTGGTGTTAGGCCTCTGTATTTTAGGGCTGAGTATCACTTGAGGTTATTGTGCATCTGCATACTTAACAACTTCCCCTTTGAGAATTTAGAATTGGTTGTATCAAGGGAATTACTAGCCTTCTAAAAACATTCTCTGTGTTTAGTTTTGCAGAAGAAACAGAGCTTTTGAAAAACACATCAATGGGATTTTAAAAGTCTATAAGCAGCTCTACCATACAGCTTGCCATACACAGAAGATACCACAACAGATATTAAAATTTTCAGACCCTCTGACTGGGTCACAACCTGGCTTTCAACACTACTGAAGTAGTGGGATTATTTCCAGTTTCTTCCAAAAAGCATTCTTTTCATCTCAGTTGAAAGCCTTTTCCTATCATTTTCTCTTAATAATCTTCAATAAAGGGCTGCATATCTCCTGCCATTTTTTCCCCTTCATGTTTTTTTTTCTGGATGACTCCCAATGTATCTATACTACAAGCACTCCAGGGACAACTTCAGCACAAATAAGTCATAGCCCTATAGAGCTTATCCAAACCCACTGCATTCAGATACCATTGGTGCCCCTATAAAGCACAAGACACTTGTCTTCAGAGAAAGGGAGAGACCACTAAGCCTCATGTCTTCCTGATGTCAGAAGTATACAGCAAAATCAGTGCCTCGATTCAGCATGTCTAACCTGACCCTTGTCCAAGGCCTTGTCACCTCAAGTTTCCTCTATAGTCATTTAGAAAGAGGTAGATGGTCTGACCCGCTCCCTGCACCTGAAGGATCCCTTATTAGTTGTCTCAGCATTTTAATGCAGGCCACAGAGTTTTTTTTCAGAGTGACCCAACATTCTTCCTCTTACTTCAGCGTCTTTATCACAAGGCTTTATATTGATTCGCTGTCATGGGTTTTCTTTTTTGAGCATCTCAGCCTCATTGTTAGTTCTCAGGCTCTCTCCGTATGGCTTTAGAGGCTCCAGGTTGTTTATTGACGTGTATGTTGAGGTTTTCTTCCCTCCTGCCTCGTATCTGATCAAAGCAATCAATAAATGAGTGCTGTTATTATATTTCCAAACTCTTTGAGGATCTGTTACAGAGAAAGCATTGCCTGCTTAATTGATGAAAGCAAAGCTAAAAAGAGCCTCTTTGGTGGCACATATAGACACTTGAGAAGTGGAAAAAGGAAGAGACGTTTCCCCCCCTTCCTCGTGACCTTGAAGTATGACTTGAAAGGCTTCCATTCTGTCATTCACTGGCAACCTTTTTTCTTAGAGACCTCTGACTCATCTACATCCACAGCTGCACCTCTGTACTCCAAGTTGGCAGAGTAAGCAAAGTACAGTACCTTCTGCATGTTTTTTTCTTCAGTGCTCTTTCATTGGCCACCAAAAGAAAGTTTGAGATTACTCATCTAGTTGTATGTTCTGTGAAAAGAGATGAAATCCCTGCAAAATTTACACAATTAAATAGCCACACACAGCTAAATTATTGCTTAGTATTTTAGGAATTAGGAGTTCAAAAGTACATGATTTGCATTATTTATAATTGCAACAGCCAGCTTATAGTATTTTTTCTTGTGTCATACTTGACTTCTTAGGCTTTCAGAAGACCTTGATCACTCTGAAAATAATCCCACCAAAGCTTTTTCTTTGTAAATCTATGGATTTTAGATCAACTCTGAAGTGTAATTAACTTGGGAAAAAGCCCACCCACCTGATTGACAGTTCTTAACTAGTACAGCAGAAACTCGTTATATATGTCTCCCAATTCCTTTATTGTATCTGTGGCATTACTCAGGGCCTCAGAGCTGGACTCAATTCTTTGTCATTCGGCTTTGATTTTCCATCTTATCTCAGCAAGAGCTTTGCCTGTAAAAGTGCACTGTTAAGACATTTTGTAGGTACAGACATGGGGTAAATCCATCCTAACCTAACTTTACTGACCCCGGCACTTGTACCTCTGGTGTGAAATTGCCTCGGAGCAGAATGAGCAAGTTGGGGGGGATTTCATTATGATATCTCAGTGATGCATATTGTCCACACCCAGCTTTTCAATATTTTCTTAAAAATTGAATTTACCGTGACAGTGATCTCTCAGGAATGCTAAACTTTAAGCTTGTGACAGTTGAAATCTATAGGGCTGCTCATGGGCATAAGTGCTTCTGCGGGACCGTGGCCTCTGGGGGGTGTTGGCAGGGGGACTTGATGGAGATTAATAGCAAGGAGCCCTAGAGGCCAAATTAATTTTCCTCATGGAGTACAGGAGGCAACATTGTAGCTTATATTTTTCTGTATGAAATGTTATTGAATAAAACAATTTGTCCTGCCAAAGCGCCAAATGGCTGTCAGAAAAGTAGCATTACATTTATTTTTAGCCTGCTTTCCTCAGGAAATATGGCTTCTTTGATCACGCTGTATGCATGAGTGTATGTGAAACAATATGTGTATAACTGCTTAAATGTCTGATTTTGTCCCTCTCCCACCATAATGTTGCGCTGGCTGGGCAATTTCAACCACATTTTTGACAGGAGGACAGAGGTCTCAAGGAAATTATTTTCTACATTGTGAAAATAGAAATGCAGGTAAAAACAAGAGACTTATTTAATTTCTTCCCATGAGACAGAGGCTGTAGCATGAGCTCATTGCTTATTAGACATCTGAGAGTGCACATTGTTCAAACTGATGGCATAAATCCATATGAGGCAAGTTTCTCTCTGCTGGTCACAAATCTACTGGTTTTATGCACAGCTGTTGTTCTTTCCCTCTTCCAAGAACCGTATGATCTTCTGGAGCTTTTTCTTAAACTGTTTTAACAGGTCGCACTCCTCCTTTAATAACAATTTGCATCCAAGAGCTGGAACATCCCTGCACAGGGCATTAAAATGAGACTTACCAGATTTGCCTTGGCCATGAACCTGCTGACAGATCATAAGCAAAGTACTTCTCTCTATACCTCTGTTTCCCCTTCACACTTTACGGTGTTCAGAATGCTGTCTCTTTAGGAAGAAGGAAACTCTCTACCCCTGTAGACAGAGTAATCTGGCTCTGCCTGATTTAGGTTCTCTGTGTGCTTCCAAAGTGAAATTTATAATGATGAACGGACATTTTTCTATGTGGCCAAGGGATCCTTTCTTCTTCTCTTTTATTTTTTTTTAAATTTGGGAGAGTAGTTCATAGTTTACACATTTTGCCATTCCTTTTTGCCATACAGCTGGAAAGGTTTACCGTTGAAATATATGAATTTGAGATGGGAGTGGATCTTCCTTTGGCACTGAAGCAGTTTGCTCCCCAGCTCAGCGTAACTGGTAGTGCAAAATGGTAGAGTTAAAATTAAAACATGCCTCCAGTGAGTTCCAGCAGGATATAAACTTGTATACATATATATATGTACTCTGAAAGGCACCAGAGCACACGGCTTAAAGACCTTTGTTAGATTCTCAGTGATATTTAAGCAGTTTGAGATCCGTGTGCTGTTCTTCACTATATTTTCCTGGTGGAATACCCCCAAGAGTGGTCTTTACAGGGCTAAACTTAGCAGCCTCTGCACACAGCAGTGAGCCTTCCCAGCACCAGAGTGGATAACTTGTGCCTTCCATTGTAGCCAGCTAAAGTAGAATTTATGGAAAGAAACAGGCTGAACCTCTTAAATCTTAACTACTACATGTGAACTGAGAATATAAAATAGAAGCAGCGACCCCCAAATGATTCTGTGTTCTAACATATATTATTTTTCTTCATATGCTGAATGGGAGTGGGTAAAAATAGAGATGCCTCAAATGAGAAAATGAG
Source organism: Himantopus leucocephalus (assembly GCA_003993805.1). Lineage (NCBI taxonomy): Eukaryota > Metazoa > Chordata > Aves > Charadriiformes > Recurvirostridae > Himantopus > Himantopus leucocephalus. The sequence goes on along the minus strand of RSEF01000007.1, from coordinate 27,729,202 downwards.
ATGTCACTCTTGATATGAAAGCTTATATAAAATGGAATTTCTGTCCCACAAGAGACTGATATTTTGACACTTGGTCCTGAGTCAGGAAAAAATAAAAATGAAATAGCAAAATTTTTCATAGGGATAAAAAGTTATATGAAAAAGTGGAGTTTCAAAATGTGAAAACGGTTTGCCTCATTTCATGCTGATAATAATATTTTCACCATACTGTGCTGCTCTAGTCTATAGGAGTGGTAGTTCTACATCACTCACACATGCTTTCCTAAAGGCTTTCTTCTTGCTTATCTCAAGTTCCTCTGTGAGGACCTTCAGTCTTTCATTTGGCTAAAATGCCACGGGACCTGGTGTGCCCAGCTGAGACTGATCAATGACTCAGATGCTAATATTTTCTTGATTTTCTGATCCCCAGGGGAACAAATAATTCTTCCAAAATTTTTTTCCTGGGGAAAATGCTTAGTCAGGTGTTAGGGAAGACATGGAATAAATAGAATTTTCTTAACCAATCTTATTTAGCTCGTGCAAATATTCAAAATAAGGCCACACTGCCTGTTTGTCTGATTCTAAACAGTGGAAATGTGATTCCTTTATCATGGATCATGGGGGCATTTACACCCTCCAGTTGGGCNTCTTTCTCTTGACATATTTGTTAATGCAGAAGATTCATCACTGTGGTGTGACCTAGAGCGTGCTGAAAAACACAGCCCCTGCACGTTTGTTTGAACTTGCAGGTTGTATTTCTTCATTTTGATTTGCAGTCCTCTGCAAACGTTTCCTGTAAACACCTATCTCACTGAACTTCCTTAGTAAAAATCAACGAGGCAAGTAAATAAATAAAGCATATGCAGTATGTAAAACAATGAATTTACCTCAGATAGCCAGAGACGCTTAGGAAAAAACAAAATTTCTGTTTGAGTCTTCCTAGATCACGCACAGGAAATTACCTCATGTTGCTTATATTGGCAACTGGCTTTTCAGAATTCAAACTGCTTCATGACCTGCACAAATGGCCAGCACTGTGTCAAGTGCCAGTCATTATTGTTTATGCACCGGTGTCTTCTCTGAAAACAAATGTGCGGATTTTTTTCCTCCGCAAACTGCAAAGAACTGTGACACTGGCAAGATGGTAATTTTATTCACCACTCAGAAGGCAATAATTTATCCCCTGTCCTACACTTGTGGCTGAAAATGTTGTTTCCATTTAGGAGAGTGATGCAAGCCAATGAGAATGGGTGCTCTTTAAAACAAAATAGAAAAAGAAGAGAGTTCTTATATAAAATCAGTAATACAGAAAAAGGCTATTATCAGAAGTAAAAAGTTTACCTGAATTACTTCTGATGACTACTGTGTAAGCTGCATAACCAGTGAACTTAAATAAAATTTGCTTTGCAGTACAGCTCAGTCAAATGTGTAGAAATAAGAATTTCCATGCCTTGGGTAAAAAGAAACATATATTACTGCTTTATATAACACCTCTTATTTTGTGCATGGTATTAAGGAAGGAGCTCTATATAGACCCTAAGGAGACATGGATATGCGTATTTTAGGATCAGGTTCTTAATCAATATCCTGTGATAGTTTATTATTAGCATGTGCACAGAAATACAATGACAGGATAGTTTGGGCACTTCAGATTATTGAAAGTAAGTTTGAACATCTGGCCTTGATCTTTCTCACCCAGCAATTAATTTAATTTAAAGCAGGCCTGTCATGATCTTTTTTATTGATTGTATTTTGAAGCATTTTAGCAGTAATTATTTGTTCCTGTGGGCCCACTCAGGCAATCACAGTGTAAGAACCAAAACTTATTTGCACACTGCTTGTTTAAATATTACTGCAATATCTTAGGACAAGAGCTTGATCTAAGCCTTGGTTTATATATTTCTCCAAAAATATGCTGAAAAACTGGCTTCTAAACAAGGGCAAAATCCTGGGGGACTCTGAGTATCCCCCTCACATTTGTAGTGCCATTGGATAACTGCAAGTGCAAAAGAAGCAACAAGCTTTAAGAGAAACCTAATCTGGATAACAGCAGGTACAAAAACAAGGCCAGACTTTACTAACTAGACAGGTTTCTTTGTGAGGTCAGAGACAGTATATGTTTCTCACGTCTTAACCTTGTTGGTGCAATGTTTGTTGTTAACATATTAGGGTTTATTTTCAATGCAATATGGAGCACCTTTAGCTTCCGTGGAAGTAAATACCACATCTCTGATTCTGGCAAATTTTGTAATTCCACCTGTCCTCCAGTCTTGTTTTTTCATGGGTATGTCTGTGCTTCTTCTTTTGTTCTTTTGGGGTAAGAACTACTTCAGATTTTCTTTCCAATTAGCATGTTGTTTTGCTTTCATTCATCTAGTCATGGGTCATTTCTCTATATTACATTATCTGACTTAGTTTACTGTTCAATTTCCAGGCTTCTCTCTCAAAAGTAAGTTCTTTTTATCTCATTGTGGTTGAAATTCTGAGAAAAAAAAAAAGCGCAAAACAAATCAAAACCCCACCACCTATTCCACAGGGAAATTAAAATGGTATAGTTTGATTGGGGTCATTAGATCTTTTGGACTTTTTGTTTTCTGTGGAGATGGGCAAAATTTTTATTTTATTAATGTTAAAATCTCTGTAAAGAGTTTTAAAGTGCCATGTTCTTCACTGCATTGCCATCTTTCCCGCAAGAAGG
>RSEF01000007.1:27714337-27726425 GCA_003993805.1 Himantopus leucocephalus | reverse complement strand
CAGCTGTTGATTTATGTCTATTTTCAAATATCCCTATAGAAACTAAACCAGAAATTAAAATATTCATGAAAGGCGGATTTGTTACTCTGATCATTCCTACACTAGTTTGATTAATCCCAATGATAATAACTTAAAGAGGAGATTTTGATGGAACAAAGAGTTAGACTTAAGGTAATGATTCCTGATCTGTTAGAACATTCAGTTCTAATTTACATTTAGTGATTACATTAGTATAAAAAAAAACCACCAACCCAGACAGGAGCACCTGTGTTATGTACCAGCTATAGTGCAGGGAAAATAATTCCATCAGTGCCTTGACAGATGATCCTAAAGTTGCCATAGTTTTGCATCCTGCAACCTGACTTGCATTCCTGCTTGTTCAAAGGTGCACTGAGGTAGTGGAACATTGCAATGCCTTCACACTAAGCTGAGCGCGGCCCTGCGATAGACTTTCCCCTGTGATTGGATGATTAAATCCAATTCTTCTTTTGAGAAATCTTTAGAAAGGTGCCACCAGCTGGTCAGAGGACTCATTGCAGTCTACAGGACATCTAGATTGCAATCCCTGTTCTGTGCAACTCGGAACTACAATTTACATGTAGTTATTTCCCATCGAAGCTGAGTGTCCTCGTCACCACCTGTAAAAAAGAATACAACTCCTGGGTATATTTTGAACACGCGCGTAATGAGGAAACTTTCCTTGCAGACAGAGTCAAGGGGTTAGTCACTTCTATAACAACGGCTGTGAGGCACTGTTTCAAAAGAGAAAGAGTGTTGTGTTTTTAGCCAAGAGTTTGTTTCTCACTAAAAAAAGACAACCCCAACCATCTTTTAAAACAATTTGAAGTCAGGTTTTGAAATTCCTGCTCATTTGATGAAGAAACTTCAATGGAAAATGGAAGAGTTCTGCTAATTCTGTTACTATTTTCCTATTTGACAGCAGTTATTATGGTTCGCATTTAATTTTAGCCAGCTCACCTGCTCTAACTGGCAATGCCCTGGCATTGTGTATTTTCCATGGAGAATAAGGATATACTTGTGCAGCCATTCTGTTCTAGATAGCTAGAGCACAAGGAAACTCTGCCATTTTTGCGAGGAAGCTTTAGAGGTCACCAATTCAGCACTGGATGTCAGTGACAAAATACTTGGCGTTTCACTGATGCTATTCATTCAGACAAAGGCATTCTTTCCACTAGCTTTAATTAATTAATACTCATTGCAATTAGTCATTGTTAATCCTCTCTGTTAATGAATTAGCAATCATTATGAGGTGCAAAAGCTTGCTGAATTACTGCAAATTTTAAATGATTTTACATGGGAAAAGGAGACTATATTTTAGCATAAATCATTATTGTCTTTTCTGGTAAGCACAATGGATGTTTCTTAAAGTGGCAAGATGGGCACGCAGGGCAGGGAGACTCCCACGGAATCCCTGCATTATCTACCTTCAAATCCCTGCTTCAAACTCTCTCTTGTGACAGGGTTACAGTAGTTCGGCTGCTGGCATGCTGTTTTCTGGCCAGCCCGCTTGAGACTAGCTGTATACGTCTGTTTTGGACAGTTTTACTTAGATTGTAAGCCCTTTGGCATAGGGAATGGCTTGTGTTGTGTGGGGTTTTTTTATAGCCTATAGCACCACAGGCTTTGATGCAAGCTTGAGAACAAAGAAATTCTATGGCTCTGTCTAAGCTACAGGACCTAGGAGTGCTTCCCAGTGCTCCTGGGACTGGGTGAATACTTTGACACATCCAGGCTCTGTCTTTTGCCAACATTTGAGGAATACCTCATCCCTATGGGAGGGAAAACCAATTATTCTGCAACAACGTGTTCTGGTCTAGATGATCAGAGCAAATATGTTGAAGATAGCAAATATGTTGAAGTGTGTATCTACTTAGAATAATTTACACAAAAATCATCATTAAATTATAATGATGCCATTGGAATTAAGTACCATTAAATGTTCAGTGAAACAACTTTTCAAGAAAACAAGCATCATTATAGAACGATGACAAATAAAGAAAGTCAGCATTCATTTTTGATTAATTATATTATTTGGTTTTATGAGAACTGTTTATATAAGAAACCTAATAATTTGAGTCTTAGAATGGAGATCCATGTTCTTTGTACTGATATATCTATGCATTACACAATACCATGGTGAATAAAGAGCATTTTAAAGAGACATAACAAGAAAATAACAGTAATACATTTAAAAACCTCATGCACTGACTGAATCTGAAAGAGCAAGTCATCACTTTCAGCTGCATGGATTTCATCCAAAGCCCACTGTAGTGAATGGAAAGACTGCCATTGACTTTACTGCGTTCTGGGTCAGGCAATGTGGCTCAAAATCCTAGACCATTGATTTCAATTAAAAATGCGTGTCTTCTCTGCTACACGGATTCTTCAACAGGGAAAAAATAAAATCAATCAACCAAAGGCAAAAATGTGTATTTGTTTTGAACTTGTGCTCTTTAATTCCCCCTGAGTAGTTCTTGAAGTGATCATTTTCACTTTGTATGTGTTTCAGGCCTGGTACTCTTATATCTATAAGCCAGAAGAATGTTAAGTAGTTTACAGAACATACAGGAGGACAAGCACATCCTTTCCATGATCTATGCCCCTCTTGTGCTACTGTTTAAAAACAAACAAACACAGAGAGTGCATCTTCCAACTGAAAGAAGATGCATTCAACATGTTCCTCTTGTCTTAACGTGCTGGATCACCTTGTGCAGGCTATGAAATTGTTGTCTGAGCCCCAGCCTATCATCCTTGCTACCTCCTGGCATCTGAACTCACCAACCCAAAAGTGTGATCATCAAGAGGAATATCTCCCCACCTTCTCCTCTCTCTCTCTCTGTGTCAGAGCCCCATACCTTCTCTGCCCTGACTGGGGAGCCTGTTGTCCTGCAGGAAATGGAGGCACCTTCCCAAATCTCCTGAGTGTTTTGACAATTTATTCTCTCCACGGAGGGACTGATACAATGCCTGTGGGGGACTTTCCTGAGCTTTGAGCTGCAGTGACGGGTAAGGCTTCTCTGATAAGGTCTCAGACTTTCCTGCTGTAAATGCCAGAGTAGGACCCTGCTCTTTCCCTGCAGCGTGGCTAAGGAAGGAAGGGGATGGGAAAGAGGTGGGAAGGTTTCCCTGCTCAGCCAGCTGCCTGCTACTCCAGCACCCAGCTGCAAAGCCCTGGCTGAACTGGAGTGTTTCTAGACAAATGCGGGAGCAGGATTTAACCACTTGAAGGAAATGGCTGAGGTGCTTAGGCCAATAAGTGGGGTTTCAGGGTGGAAAGGTAGGTCTTAGGTTTTAGGGTGGCTATTAGAAAACAAAAGGGGGAAGAGAGAGGAGAAAGGATTACAATGCATCTCACTGCTTCCTGCCTTGTACCCAGACAAACTGTAAGTATTTTCAGCAGCCACAAGATTCATCCAAGAAAAAGCTTTTCAGGCAGATTTATCTCAGCTTTTGGGAAGGGACAACTGGCTAGTTCTACTTTACAGTGTGAGTGAGGGAAGGGCATTTACTGTGTCTGTCTTTTTCCTGTTGCACTTGCACAGACACACTCTTAGACCATTTTCTAGTTTAATTTCTTATCAGATTTCCCATTAACACACTAGCTGTGCACTTTTTTCACATTTCCAGCAATGCTGGCAGTAAGGCAGTGGCTGGTAGGCAGAGGAACATTACCAGCATGCCTTACAATAACCTTACAGAAAGTGTGTGGCATTTGAATTGCAGAGGCTACAACATGGTCTTGGTGGGCTAGTGACTGCATTTGCCCTTTGCTTCCTCCTGTAACAGCTCCTGCTGAATCCCTCGAGGTGCCAAGCAAATCACAATTTTAGGAATTGCATTCCTATTGCTCCAGAATTGTTCCCTGGGCTTTGTACCGTGATGTGAACTCTAACAGAATTCAGAGGAGCAGAGGAAAGGAGTTAACCTTAAACCTCTCCTAAATGTCTTGCTCGTTCTCTAAGTGTACAATTTTCTGCTTCTCTTCCCAAAGGTTCTTCGTTTACAATTACATAATTGATAGCTTAACCTTCTGTCCCCTCAGACCATTTTAAAATCCAATATAAATAACACCTCAGAAACAACCTCCTGTGGCCTTTTACTCTTGGCAGTACAAACTGGGTGTGGGCTGCTTTAGCTTTACTTACCATGTCAAAATGGCCCTTTTGTTTTATAAACTGTTCTTAAAATCTCTGGCCATCCATTTAAGTGTGTAGCTTCCAATTCCCTGGACGTGGGGTTCCTTTCAGCACTCATGTTCTATTTCAGATTTCATTTTCCATGAGAGGCATAGTGAGTAATCCTGCAGGGGGAAAATGACATGGACAATTTTCGGGGTTTTTGCTTGCTTGTAGCTTGCTTGTGTGATTAGCTTTGAAATGTATTTTGTTTGAGGGGGGAGACAGTTAAAAATGATCCATAGGGGTTCAATTTCTCTGGCTTATATCTGGATTTTTTTTAATATTTTACAACACTTGGGACTGTACTAGAACACTACAAAGAAAAAGCACTTTTACTAAAATATGGGCAACACTATACAGACACTACAAAGCAACAAATACTTCTATTTAAATAAAGGCAACACCTTACATGGAATAGGCTTACTCATAATCTATTATAGGGCTCACAGATCTGTAGAAGGGACAGGTTCTTGTCTCTGGTGGTTACTGTGAAAAGAAACGTAGGCAGTTCAATAGGATCTCCAAGGCACTGGGCAACAAGACAGATGTATTAAGAGATACTTCACCATAGGAGGCTGAGGCACTGCAAAAGATCTCAAAAGAGAACATGATCTTCCACAAAGCAAGCTGGTTAATACAGGGAGACAGCTGCAGAAGCCTGAGTGCCTGCGAAGGATGACTTAAGAAAGGAGAATATCCATCTTCTTTAGTCTTTTTCACTTGCTTCAGTTTGCTGGAGTTTGATGTCTCTTTCCTCCCTGACCCACAATGCTCTGCAAATCTTATTTGTGGCTTTCCTTTGGCTTTAAAAAAACCCTATTTTTACTGCTTGGAAGGTTTCACACTTTGAGTCATTTCCCTCCCCTTCTCCACTGCTGCTGTCTTCTCCTCCTCTGTGCAGGGTGGTACATGAGTAGGTGAAACCGTTGATGAACAGTAGCAGGTCAAAATGTAGGTATTCAGTAGTTTGTAAACTTTTGAGCAGCATTTGATTGAAGACTCCATATATGCTTGTCCTGGATGTCATCAGAGAATTTGTAAAAGCTTTCTTGCAGGCCTCTTCACACCACAGTCCTGGTTTGTATACTTGGATTGTTGGTAACCTCTTGAAATTAGTAACAAATAAATTCCTTACCGTCCCATATCGGGTGGAGGGGTGAAGCACTGATTTATGTATTCTCAATGAAGCTCTTTTAATATCACAACACAAGCTGTCTGAAATGTTATTAAATTAGATATACTGCGAAGCTCTGAGTCAGAGCCTCAACTTCAGCTTTGTAGTGTGCCGTGCTCTGCTAGCTTGGAAAGATGCTTTAGATTTCTTTTTGCGTGTTTTCTATATTCAAATCTGTCTTCACTTTCAAAGTCAGATTTTCCCCTTCTTGTTCCCTGTTTCCATGAATCATTTTGGATGCTTGCAAATCTGTTGTATAGGCTCCACAATTGCAAGAGTTATATCTCATAGCTTAACCTTTTAAAGCCATTTTACAGTCTTTGCTAACTGGAAAATACAATATTTGGTATAAAATACTGCTTTCGAGCCAGGCTGAAAATCAGTCTTATTTATCAGTGTGCAGATAGTAACATGTTTTCAGCCTGCATAAATGTGAAAAAGAAGGAGTAAAACTCCCAGAGCCTTCATTGCCAAATTGTCATTTTGGGAAAGAAGAGAACAGAGAAAAGATTGCTCTAACTTGATGTATGCTGGATCTAGGCTAAATTTACTATTTGTTAAGCAGTACACATGTTTCATATAAGGAAATAAAAAGCATTACATACAGGTTTCTTTGATTTGCCATATTGCACAAGCATTCTTACCATCTTCTGTGTCCCAAAGGAAAAAGAGAAATTCAGTGAAGAACCAGAAAAGGAAAACGCCAAAAAGGAGAAGAGAAAAGCTGGGACTATGTATATTTTTGTAAACTGTTTATTCTTAAGATTTCAGTGAGAACTATTCTTTGTCTTCTTACAATGCATTCAGAGAGGAAATTCAGGAACTAAATATTAATTACTGCTTTTAATGATTAATGTGGGCTTTTTAGGAAAAAAAAAAAAAGTCTGTTCTTTTTTCATGAAATCCAGATTCTGAATTAGCTGTAATGTCTGTCCAAATAATGAATTTTCTGTGAATGTGTCTTGGATCAAGGAAAGCAATAGACTCACTTTGGTGTAGGCTTGTGATGATGTGGGGATTCTGACAATGTGCAGCTTACAAATTCCTGTAAGTACTGGAGACTCCATAACTGACAGACTGCCAAACTCCACTGTGAAAGCAGAGCTCACTTAGCCTCACTGCTGTCTGCCGTTAGGCACAGTGTATAGGCACTGGCACCAGGCAGTTTTTTAGCTGGCTGACCACTGACAATTGTTAAAAACTGGTTTTCATTCATTTAGATGCAACACTATCGGGTAAAGATCAGTTGGCTGCCGAAGTCAGGAGGCAGATTCTCCTTTTATTTTTTTCCCCTCTTTTTTAGTTTTTGGTTGGTTTTAGTCTGCGAGTGAATGTTAAGAGAGTAGCCTGTCTGTATCCTATGGAGAAGATGTGGAAAAGTGCAATATGAAGCTCCTGGAAGTTCTGCTAGAAGACCAAAGAATGCTTAGGAAAAGAGGGAATACTTTCAAATTATTCTTTCCAAGACTGTTAATTTTTTTACTGCTTGAAGTCTAGAGATAATGCTTTCTGAAGCTCTTAATGAAATCTTCTTCAAGTCTCATGTGTCCTTTAGACAGCAAACTCTGAACTCATAATTCTTCATGGCCTCTTCCTCCCTTCCTTCCATCCGATTCCCCACAGTGGAACTTTGTGAAGAACTGTCCTCAATGCACTGGGAAGTCTGAAGACCTCCTCGCTTGCCTTAGATTTTAATGGTCCATATCCAAGAAAAGGCAAGTGGCAAAGACCCTTGGGCAAGAAGACATACTGGGAAAGACCGACAGAAGTCAGGCAAACAACAAATACTATAATGGTGAACGTCCAGCATGAGAAAAGACACAAGAAGATTAATTCTCTAGACAGACTATGCTTGGGAAAACTTTGTTCTTCTGAACGCCTGTAAAATAGTATGGATAATATAATTTGCATACATTCTTTTTACTACTTTTAATAACATTAGAGTATTACTTATGAAAAAAGCTTTACAATCACCAAAGGCTTCCCATTAACTTCCTCTGTGCTGAGTACTATTTATTTAGGCCGCAGTTCTAAACACACTGGTCATGGTTTAACCCCAGCTGGCAGCTAAGCACCAAACAGCCACTTGCTCACTGGAAGGGTAAAAGTGAGAAAACTCAAAGGGTTGAGATAAAAACAGTGTAATAGGTAGAGCAAAAGCTGTGCATGGAAGCAAAGCAAAATAAGGAATTCATTCACTCCTTCCCTGGTGGGCTGGTGTTCAGCTGGATGGCTGGTGTTCAGCCATCTCCAGAAAAGCAAGGCTCCACCATTTGTAACAGTTACTTGGGAAGACAAATGCCATCACTCTGAATGTCCTTCTTTTCCTTCTTCTTCCCCCAGCTTTTATTGCTGAGCATGACATCACACGGTATGGCCCACCCCTGTGGTCAGTTGGGGTCAGCTGTCCCGGCTGTGTCTCCTCCCAGCTTTTTTGCACCCCCAGCCTACTCGCTGGTGGAGTGGTGTGAGAAGCAGAAAAGGCTCTGACTCTGCGAGCACTGCTCAGCGTAACTAACACATCCCTGTATTACCAACACTGTTTCTAGCACAAATCCAAAATTTAGCTCCATATCAGCCACTATGGAGAAAACTAACTCAATCCCAGCCAAAAGCAGCACAACCCTTCAGGATGTAGAAATAGATGTGGACCAGAAGGGCAAATTGTCCAGCTGCAGCCATACCGGTAAACTGTGTTTTGTGCCAACGTTAGAAAACTATTGCCTGTGACAGAACCAATCTCTACCAGTAAAACTACCATTTTACCATTGTATCCGTGACTAGTGCCAATTAAACTGTGCTTGTCCGATATCCTATCTATTCAGCTGGTTGTCTGCAAAGCTTTGTTTACATCCATCTTTCATGTCTACTTGATTTTGGAAAGACTCAATGGGTATCAAGGGATGTCCTGAGAATACAAAGCTAAGCTATGATAAATTAATATGAGCTTTCCAGAGTTACGGAGATCTCCCTGCTAGCTTTCGACATTTCAGTGGGTATCTGTGGATTTTGGTTTGGGTCAATAAAAAATAGGATGCTCTGCTTCCAAATGATATCAGGCCTCATGTTTTCCTTGCTCATACCACAGGGGTTCAAGGGTTAATATTATGTCATTAATTTGATGGAATAGTAGTAGTGCTAGGCAGATGAGCTGATAGGAGAATTGTGCTAAAAACATCTGTCCCTTCCCAAACAGTAGGGACTGGTTAAAAATCTCCAACTTGTAGAAAGACCTGAAGATAGGTTGTGTGGCTTTCACAAGTTTCCCTATGGCTGTTGTTCCTGGGAGATGTTGGCATGCAAGTCTGTAGGACAAGAAGATGATGATTACCAGTAATTAACCACTTATAAGCGATATAATTAATACAATTCTGTAGAATAAGGCATGGCAACTGGAAAACGTTCTCTTTTAACTCTTACTAAGTATAGTGCTCATGTTCTTTACTGAGGCAACTTTGGGAGTGTGACTGGTTGCAATGTTATGCCGATGCCTTGCTCTTCTAGCTGCTCTGTGTGTAAAGACATAGGGCTAGACCACATAGTGAGCCCAGTTGGACAAACGTAAATCCTGAGTGTTTCTATTGATTTCATGACACAGTGATTTCAATGTTGTTATTTACCGTACTCCAGATTTACACCAAACGACAGGAAACCCCTTCTTTTAAGGACAGAAGATAATATTTCAGCTCAAGTAGAAACTATGAAAGATTTTGTTTTATTTATTTTGGCATATGGAATACTAAAACAAAAAGTATAAAGACCTGTCACTGTTTTACCCAATAGATTCATGTTTAAAATTCGCTCTCTAGTAAGATGTTAGGAACTGTGATTCCTCTTTCACAGACTCAGGTTTTACACAAGAGTAATCCCAACATTTCAAATGAAGTTACTCCAAATTTATCATGTTGGGAAAGCAGTAAGAATTTGGTCTGGAAACTCAGTGTTTCAAGCCACAGAAAGAAGAAATGCTTTGTGCCTTTCATGGCACTTTTATATTGATAGATTATTTTTTTCTCAAGGCTAAATAGCGTATGCAGAGGCAATAAGAGCTTTTAAAATTTTGAGTGGAACTCATTTTAGGTCTTTCCACTACATAACTTTATGCAATTGGTGTGATGGTTTATGTAGTCACAGGCTGCAGGGTCAAAAGGAGTGAAAAGCAAAATACCTGTTAAAATAACTTTAAAGTTGAGACTGAATGCTTCCAAGCAACTAAACACATGGCAATACAGCCCTTATTTAACCTTCATGCTGTCTAACAATGCCATACTGAGGGATCAGCCCCCTTAGGGAACACTGGGAAAAGAAAAAACAGGAAGAAGGAAAAGACATTTCAATCTGGTAAAAATAAAATAAATAAATACATAAATAATGTTTTATTAAAAAACAAAAAAAGTTTGTCTTTCTCCTAAAAGTATTTATTAGAAAACCAAAAATCACCCTTAAGTAAAATTCTGAGTTATTTTTTCAGAACGCAGGATTTTTATTGAAAATTATTTATCAAGAAACTGCTATTTTTCTACTTAAAAATAAAAAGAGAACTAACAAGTAAAGTCAAGACCAAAAGCAATTATAAATAAATTCCTAAAACAAAAATAGGAGTAATTTTCCAACTAGATGTAATCCCAAAGGAGGTATCAGATGACCCTCTTTCTGTTTTACTGAATGATCTTTGTGATTCTGATTTATAGCCAATCTTTTACAGACTGGTCCATATCACCATCATTTTAACTTCAGAAAAACATGACTTATGTGTAAGAAATGAAGACGTCATGTAAGAATTGCCACTGACTACCAAGAGGGATGGGAAAGACACCAGTAAGTGAAAATAAATGTCATGATTTGGGTCTTTATTTCACCCCTAACTGTGCTCATGATTTGAGTGCTTCTGGATATAAATCTAGTTTTTTCAGAGAACAGGAGTCCGACTGGGGGAAATGTATCGTCATTCCTGGTAATTCAGACTGTCCTTAGCAAAGCAGAGTGCTTCTGAGGAAAGGAGTTAGGTGCTTAAAAAGGTAAATCGATGTATTGTTAGGAGGTTTTGCTTTTGGCTCCCTTGCTGAAACTTACTGGGCCTTACTTTCTACCCATTTTTCTTGTAGCTGGAAAGTGTGTTAGGGCATTTTCATTAGGTGCCAATACAACTTACTGAAAACTTCTACCCAAGCTAAAGGTCTTTGGTGACTGGCAAGTTCAGTTGCTTGTAAGAATTGCTTCTTCACCCATTTAAATAAAAATGATCTAAATTTTCCACAGCACTTTAAGCAGCAAGTCCTTGCTAACCTCAGTTATTTTTGCCTGAGACAAGTTACGAGAATTCATGTGAGTGGTTCAGCAGGCAGAGGTAAGGAGAAAGAAAAGCTATGCCGCACAGCTGGAGGCAGGTGAGGTCAGTAATATATTCAGCTGGCAGAAAGACAGTGGGAAAGGATGTGTGAGCAGGTCTGCAGCGTTCAAGGGGGACAACTGGAAGGCTGGATGTGAAGCACTGTGGGAGTCAAAGCATCATTGATGGCAGCTACTGTTAGAAAAGCACTAGGGTGTACTGGCACCAGCGTGGCAGCATCCACTTGGGTGCAGCCTTATTTGGGAATGGGCTTTGATTTCTGCTGGGAAGAGCCCTGCTTTAGTAGTCCTAAATGGTCATCACTGTAACCTTATCCCATGCGATTCTCCAAGAATCATGCCTGTTAGTCTGACCTCGTTGCTGGGGAAGGTTATGGAGCAGATTATCTTGAGTGTCATCATGCGACATGTACAGGACAACCAGGTGATCGGGCCCAGCCAGCATGGGTTTATGAAAGGCGGGTCCTGCTTGACTAACCTGATCTCCTTCTATGACAAGGTGACGCTCTTAGTGGATGAGGGAAAGTCTGTGGATGTTGTCCACCTGGACTTTAGTAAAGCCTTTGACATTCTTTCCCACAGCATTCTCCTGGAGAAACTGGCTGCTCATGGCTTGGATGGGCATACACTTTGCTGGGTGAAAAACTGTCTGACTGGCTGAGGCCAGAGAGTGGTGGTAAATGGAGTTAAATCCAGTTGGCAGCCTGTCACAGATGGTGTTCCCCAGGGCTCGATATTGGGGCTAGTTCTCTTTAATATCTTTGTCAATGATCTGGACAAGGGGATCGAGTGCACCCTCAGTAAGTTTGCAGATGACACCAAGTTGGGTGGGAGTGTTGATCTGCTTCAGGGTAGGATGGCTCTACAGAGGGATCTGGACAGGCTGGATCGATGGGCCGAGGCCAATGGTATGAGGTTCAACAAGGCCAAGCGCTGAGTCCTACACTTGGGTCACAAAAGCCCCATAATATGAGCCAGCAGTGTTCCCAGGTGGCCAAGAAGACCAACATCATCCTGGCTTGTATCAGAAACAACATGGCTAGCAGGATGAGGGACGTGATTATCCCCCTGTACTTGGCACTGGTGAGGCTGCACCTTGAATAGTGTATTGAGTTTTGGGCCCCTCGCTACGAGAAAGACATTGAGGTGATGGAGTGCATCCAAAGAAGGGCAGCAAAGCTGGTGAAGGGTCTACAGCTCAAGTCCTATGAGGAGCAGCTGAGGGAACTGGGCTTGTTTAGCTTGTAGAAAAGGANGAAAGCTGGTGAAGGGTCTACAGCGCAAGTCCTATGAGGAGCAGCTGAGGGAACTAGGCTTGTTTACCTTGTAGAAAAGGAGGCTCAAGGGAGACCTTATTACCCTCTCC
>RSEF01000007.1:27699559-27713337 GCA_003993805.1 Himantopus leucocephalus | reverse complement strand
GAGAAAGACATTGAGGTGATGGAGTGCATCCAAAGAAGGGCAGCAAAGCTGGTGAAGGGTCTACAGCTCAAGTCCTATGAGGAGCAGCTGAGGGAACTGGGCTTGTTTAGCTTGTAGAAAAGGAGGCTCAAGGGAGACCTTATTACCCTCTCCAACTGCCTGAAAGGAGGTTGTAGCGAGGTGGGAGTTGATCTCTTCTCCCAAGTAACAAGTGATAGGATGAGAGGAAACAGCCTCAAGTTGCACCAGGGGAGGTTTCAATTGGATATTAGGAGAAATTTCTTCACCAAAGGGGTTGTCAAGCATTGGAACAGTCTGCCCAGGGAAGCGGTTGAGTCACCATCAGTGGAAGTATTTAAAAGACGTGTAGACGTGGTGCTTAGGAACATGGTTTACTGGTGGAGTTGGCAGTGCTAGGTTAACAGTTGGATTCCATGATCTTAAAGGTCTTTTCCAAGCTAAAAGATTCTATGATTCTATAAGAACAGGGAGGCAAGTTTTTCTGTAAACAGGACAAAGCCAGTTTGCATGCGCCTTGTGAGACCATCTTTTCTTTTTGTTTTTTGGTTTCCAAGGTTTAGCTCTTCATTCTGAAGCTGCTTCTGGAAAGTTAGTTGTGAAACACCTCTGCTTTCTCCACAGTTCTGCTTGGTGGTGTGGCTTATTGAGGACTCTGCAGTGTAACCTATCAAACATCTATACTTTAAAAATATTTCAGAAATACTACGTTTTGGTTCGATTTTTTTTTTTCAAAATACGTATCTGAAGACACATCAGAAGTGCTTATAATCCACCAGGTTCAACTATTTTAACTACTAGATATTGCAGGCAGAATTATAAGAAATACTTATACATGTTTCTTGCAGTGTGAGAGACAAAAATTTCTGATTCCAAGTGTTTACCAACAGCATGTTAATTGCAGGCTGTTGATGTACTTGTAAGGTCTTGTTTAATCAGGGTTAGTTAATCCTAAATTAAATACAATCAAGAAAATATTAAATTGCTTAAGGTTTAGCTTCCCATCTCTTTCATTTACATAAAACTAGCAGAGTAATGTCTAGTCATTATGCAGCATCTGATCTGAAGGAGGGGGAATTCAGCTCGTACTGTGGCTCTTGAAGTTTTACTGTCAGATTCAAGTTTATTAATGTTTAGCCTGCTTAGGGCACATTAATACGGAGTTATAAGATAACTCTGTCCTGTTAACAAATTAATCAAGCACTAAATATGCCTTAATGAAGCATCCACAGAGAATATATGTGAAAGCTTACTAGGGGCATGAGGTTTGTATAACAGAGATACAGACCATGAGCAAATGAGGACCACGTTACAGTTTTGCTGCCTGCCTGTCTGCCTGGTATACCACGCGTGAGTAACATCCAGGGAAACGGGTGAGGAGCTACAGGTTGACCAGTGCCTCCTGCATGCTTGGGAGAGTGGAGAATGAATGAATGGAGTCAAGGCACTGGTGAAGCCCAAGGCTCTAGTGAAAAGGCAGCAGAGCTTCCTGGGTTGGAAGACAAAATAAAAAAACCCCAAACCCAACAAAACCAGGGAATGGTCTAGCAGAGATGACTTCTTTGTTTTGTAGGAGAGAAAGTGAGATTAAAGTAGGATTGAGTGTCACAGTTTGGTCCATAGTTTCATTCCTGAAATGGTTAAAAGTCATTGGACAAATTCAAAGAAAATGTGGTCTAAAACAATGAAGGATCTTGAGTAGAAATTAAAAAACAATAATCAAACACGTAGGGTCTGTTTAAAAAGATGAGTTCTTAATATATGTTAATATTTTTAGGGAATAAATGTGTCAGGAAAATGAAAGTAGTTACTTCACTGTCTTTTGGCCATTCTAGCCTCAGACCTGTTTATTTTGTGTATCATCTAAGCTATTCTTTCAAAAGTCTTTCACGCACCTCACCCTGACATAACTGAGCATATTGCCTCAGAAAGGGACAAAAGATCAATGTCTGAGTACTATTAACAAATTAAATAAAGGCACTTACACTTTCCTGATATCTTGAGACAACTTCAAGTTTGAGTTAAACTGAGATTAGCACAGTGAAAGAAAAGTGGAGCTGGTATCTCAAAAGAATGGATGTAGGGATTCTTACCATACATTTGTTCGTAATCCCATAGACTGCTGTCAAAATGTTGACACGGACTTTTTGTGCACGATACAACGCAAATTATACAAGGTATGAAACCGATTTCAGCAAAACCAAAGTAAACCACAGTATTATACAACTCACTGCTGTAAATCAGGAATGTGAAGTAAATCTGAATAGTTTTAGTCAAATTATGAATTATTATTTCTTTTTTATTAAATAACTGTTAGAAATTTACCATCACTCACCAACAGTAGAAATAGACTAGCAGTATTTCCTGTTTAGTTAATGTTTAAGAAATGGTGAAATACTTCGAGGTATAAAAAATCAGCTAAGGAGGGTATGTATTAATATCAGGAGCTACCAGACATATCTGTGTGTACATGAGTATTAATGCATATATATATATAAAAATGGCATTTTTCATCTATCATAAATACAAATCTATTGACTGAAAATTAAAGTTAGAAAAATTTAAATTAAGAAGGGTCTTCTTTTTAAGAAATGAAAGCGATTAACTTGGGGATAATGGCTGATCCTCGTTAGTAACAATTTCTAAAAATTAAGATCAGATACTTTAGTTTTCATGGCAGAATTTAATTCAAATAATAATTAATTAGGGTTAGTATTGTGACTGGGTTTTCAGGAAAATCAGCTTAGATGACCACAGTGGTTTCTTCTTGCTTTAGATTCTACGAGCAGCATTCACTGAATAAAGAAAAGTCACGGGATTTCTACAGCATTCTATCTGAATTTTAGGCAGACTTGCATTGCTTACACACACACACACACACACACACACTGTAATCATTTGCCAAACAATTGCTGTGACATGGCACATAGAGCACTATGATGGAGTTTCACGGCAGCCAGCAACCGAAGATGCCTTTCACTCTGTAGCAGAGTGTGGTAACAAATAAGCAGTACTTAAAGAGGGGGTGTTATAACTTCCTATGCTATTAACTATAGCTCATTCGTACGTAGACTATTGTCAAAAATCAATGATACTAGTATCACGCGGAAGCTGTATATTGATATTCATTTTCCTCTGGAATATGGCTGTATTTTATATCCCTTTCTTCTTAGGCAACCACCTCCTTGGCTCGTGCAACTCAATACAGTTTCACTGAAACTGCAGAGTGATAGATATATATTTATATGTATATATACACGCCTAGGCACACATACACATCCATATTTTTTTTACCTTGGACTAGATTTTGTCCTATAAAACTTTCGTAAAGTAATGCTATACACAGTGTAGCAGAATGTCTGAAGGGATAATTTGTATTGTTAAGTGTTCCTGGTCATATTGTATTTTACAGTCACTACTGTTTCTCTGAGCAGCATTTCCCGTGTTTCTAATATTTTTTTCAAGGCTGTCTGTTCCCTGAGAGGAGAATTTTGCACCCAATTGGCTTTTTAAGAATAAGAGTTGACTACAAAATGTCTGGTAAAATGTCAGTGTGCTCTTTGTAAACTTTCCATCATTCACCTTTTTCCTTTTTTATTACCTTTTCACTTCTCACTCGTCTTTTCCCAATTCACAGCTCTTTGTTTTTCTCTTGATAACTGGGGTTTTCCAGCCAACACCCAATCCACTTAACAGATGGCTGGCAGGCAGAAACCAGATGTGTAGTGAGTCCTTGTCCAACATTATGACTTTGGCTCAGTTGCGTCCATGGCTTTTCTAGGCAAGGATCCCAGATTTCAAGAACCCTGCCTTCATCCTCTCTTGGCTTCAAGTATGTTGTACCAGAGGGACTGACACAGAAAACAGGCTAATGGTGACTGATACAGCATATGCAGAAAGACTTGAAATTGAGAAAAGGGCAGCCTCTGACACACTCATCTCAAGGGGAGTCAGGATTCTCTTTAAACACCCTTACTCCATGTTAGATCTGAAGTTTCAGAAGCAATAACAGCATTCAGGAGTGTCCACGCTGGTGAACTGGGTGGCCCTCACCAAACTTTTGCTGGAACATGCCCATGACCTTGAGTGCACGCTATATAGGTTATAATAAATGTTGTCCAGTTAGTGTCAGAAAGTTTTTTGTTTCTCAAAGCTGATGTGGAAAAAGCCCTCCCCATGGCTCCCTGCTCTATCTGATGGTTGTAAATGAATAGGAAAATGGACACAGCTGTTGGTATCTAAAAGCAAGTTCATGTAATATAGAGCAATTTGCATACCCTCCTTGTGGACCAGGGGAATTTTTTTTTTTTTTTGGCACAATGATCCCAACTAGTGTAAGTGCCTTCTGCAGCTGATATAGGTGATTAGGAACAATTGCCTGGTAGAAACTAAGTCCAAACAGATTAAATGAAGTTTGTTCTGGACTGCTCGTTATGAATTACTAACCTGAAAGACTTGGGACTGAATTTGTTTTTAAGTGTAAAAGTTAATTTTTATATTTACCATCACAGCTGTCATGACCATATAAATAATTCACTATAAATCACTGATTATATATTTGCAGACATCTTTAAGAAGTCTTAGGTGGTCAGTTAGGAACGATACTAGTGGGAATTGCCTAATTATGCATCAATACACAATTTTCCTGGCCTTCGTCTTTGTTACAAAGTGTCCTCTGGAATATGTGATTTAATTCATCTCTATTCATGTCTAAATGCATCACAGTTCTCATATCACTGTGAAAGATGATGCTGTCTGTTGCCTTGGGTCATAACTGAATAATGAAGTCTCTGCCACCTCAAGGATGGAAACCTTGGAAGTCTGGGTCTGAATTTGGCAAAGCAAGACCTGAAACCTGTCAACTACTATAGTGGTCATTGCAAGCTAGTGATCAGCTAATATCATAAAGGACAACAGCAAACTGTTGCACTAAATCAAATGCAAAAGAAGCAGAAAGGAAAAGTCATGTATTTCATGAAACAAATCAGAGACGCTTTATTCTCTTCATTAAAGCAGTATCACTCTAAAGGAAGTAGATCCAGTCTGGTGAATGGAAAAACCTCTAATGTGTTCCTGGATTCTGACCAGTCCTTGCCCTGGCTGGTAACTCACTGCCTCGCCGGCAGATCTGTCATGCTTACCTAGCAGAGTGAGAAGGGCCCTAATAAGACAAGTTGAAACTGGTGGATTTCATAAACTGGTTCATCAACACACAGATGGTTCGCTACAATAAAATATCTACTTTACATCTGCTGTAATGATTTGAAGATATTCTCTCTTTCCCTCTGTGACTGGAGGAGCTGCTCATGGTGTGCTGTACTTTTCTCTCCTGCCTTGTCTTCCGTTTCAATATATACTAATAAAATCCTGCTGCTTGATTTTATCACCATTCCTAACTGTTTCTAGCCCCCTCCCACAAGCAAGACACTCACCACTAACTTCCAAATGTTATCCTGTTAAGCACATTATGCTATAGGACACGTCCCCTTTAGCTATACAGGACTTGAGCGCAGATCAGAGCAGCTGACAGGTTAGGAGCCAAGTAACCCACAGTCTGGGAGAGTTTAATGGATGTACAAGAGGGGACTATGCATTTTTCCAGCTTTCAGGATTCAAAACCTGCTCATCAGCAGTTAAACCTTTTTGACAGAGCAGAACATGCTGCCTTCCTATGAATCTTAATGGATTGCATTTGCTCCACAGCAGTGTTTATAGCGAGCATGATTTTATACATGATTTGTTAATTAAGCAAATTACTGTTAACAGCTTTCTCAAAACCCCATTACCTTTATATCAATTGACTTTTTACAAATTAACATGATTAATTTAAAAAGCATGAAAAATGAGAAACAAAGCTAGGAATATAAGGATGAAACTTGAGGTTACTCTTTCTGGATGCGGAAACAGTTTCTNAACTTGAGGTTACTCTTTCTGGATGTGGAAACAGTTTCTTATATGAAATTTTCATTAACTTTATACAACAAAAGGAAAAAAAACTGACAGACAGAAAAATACAGTCGACTGTGTCTACTTACAGTCAGCTTTCAGTTGGNGGTTACTCTTTCTGGATGCGGAAACAGTTTCTTATATGAAATTTTCATTAACTTTATACAACAAAAGGAAAAAAACCTGACAGACAGAAAAATACAGTCGGCTGTGTCAACTTACCGTCAGCTTTCAGTTGGCTTTAAAATCACCTCAGAAAATTTGGAAAAAAGTCAAACCTTACTGAGGGCTAAGATCTAATAACTCATTCCAAAAAGTAAAAAAAAACAACCCACCAATATACCCAAAATGACCAGCACACACACAAAAATATCAACCCACAAACAAAGATTATGGATTCTATTGAGAAATTCAAAAGCTCACTGGATGAAACCCAGAGCAGTCTGATCTAGCTTTGAACTTGGCCCTCCTTTGAGCGGGGCAGGGGGACCAGATGATTTCCATAGGTCCCTTCTAGCCCTGTTCTATGAATCTAAACAACTATATTCTCAATGGTGAGGGTTAACCTTGGGAACACGCATATGAAGGGAATGGGTCTCTCTTCCATTGCTTCAGTTTGGTAAGGGAGGATTCACTCTTCAGGCACAAATTAATAGGCTGGAAAAGGGGAGCTAGCCAAGCTTTTGTGATTTCAGCTGGAGGAAATAAAGGAAAGAATGGGGAGGTTTTACCTGATTGCATTACATTTATAGACCAGCATCTAGAGACCCCTCTTTGTGTCAGCTGCTGTATACATTTAAAACATGAGAAGGTCTCTGCCTTGAAGAGTTTACAATTTAAGTAGATGAACCAGAAAGGAAGGGAACAATGTCTGTATTGTTCAGATAAATAAAGTGAATTAATTTCAGGTTAACCAGGAAGTCAAGAGAACTGAGTTTAGTTGTCAGAAGCCGTGTCCATCATTTGAAATATGAGACCATCTTTCTACTTCAAGTTTCATCAATCAATCAAGTGTATAAGTAATACTAGAAAAAGCATAGTTCCTCTGTACTTTTTTGGTACCTTTCCTTTTTCCATTTGACTTTGTGTTCATTCAGTTTCCCACATCTTTTGTATAATTACCCAGACAACATCCTACTGTTAGTGTGGGTATCTCAGGCAGTCATAGGGGAGGGGAAAAATGTATATAATAGAAAATATGTGCTTGTCAAAAATTGGCTTGGGGACTCTGGAACCAGCACAGATCCTGAAACTGCTTTTAACTTTGATTTTTTTGCTGACAATGTTCCTCTATGCCTATGTAGAAAGAACTGTAAAATTCCAGTTTGCTCTGTGTGTTTATTTCTCATTTTCTTTTTACAGTGTATTAGAGACCAGTTATGGTAGTAAATTTCAGTGCTGCAGGTCTGTATGTATTTGCTGACCCATTTTTCCTTATGGTAGAAATGTCTGACAGCTGAAGCTTTTCTGTATCTTAAAAAAGCCAAAGAGTTAATGTCTTTGATGGGATATTGCACATATTCTGAACACCTATAGGACTATTTCCTTTCAGATTCCAGAGGCAGGTATTGGCCTTTCAGCAGATGTCAGTCCCATGTATCCCTTTGGACTTTGGGGATGCTCCCAGATTATTGTTAGCAAAGAATGTAATGCAGTGTAGCTAACAAGTAGCCTAGTCCTCTTTGGGTCAACTAAAATAATGACAATAGAGTATTAAACAAATGAATAAATGAAATACAGGTGTTCCTGAGTTTGCAAATCTCAGCTGCAGATGGCTTTAATTCCCCTTCCTATTTCTCGATGCCTTCATTATGGCAGTATTCATTATTATGTCCTTTTCTGAATTACAAAAAGATATTATCAGATGGAGTAAAGCTGCTCAGTCACATTTGTGCTCGTATTCCTATTTTTACCATTGTCTTTCCTTCTGTCAGAAGAGCGTAACCAGTTTACACTCATAGTTCCTGCAAAGGTCCTGATACCTCTAGTCTTGCAAAGTAGAGGTCTCATTTCCCCAGTGAGAATTCTTACATGATTCATCTAATAAGTATGTAGTCAAGATTTTGTCCTTTATCTTGTACATATTCTTGTACATATTCTCTTGTATAATGACTATGGGTTGTGCCCACAATGAGGTCCCAAGTTTCAGTACTAATCAAAATAGCATGGTAGCACTTAGAAGTGACCCTGGAAGCAGTATCTCATTAGTTTTTGTGGTTGGTTGCATCTCTTCAAATCAGCGAAAATTCAGTTCTTACCAAATTAGCTGAGGCAGAGGCTCTGTTATTGTTCTGTGTTTGTAAATTCTTGACACCAACTATGGTTTGCAGTGAAAAGATCATTCATATCAATACTCATATGGCTACGTGAAGAAAAAGTTTCATCATATACAGGAAAAGTTATTTTAACAGAGAGCTGACAGTGTGATCTGAGATGTATTGTCATTGTCATATTGTAATGCAGAGAAGTGAAAATGACCCCTGAATTATTTCAAGTGTTTCTTTGTTTTTTAAAAAGCTGGTAGTCTGACAGAGCAATGTGTATTGGGTTAAAGAGAAGGTTTCTTGCCTTTGAATAACTACAGAAGTGGAAGAGCTGAGGTTGGATATTAATTTTATTTTATTTTTTCATTGTTTAATTTAGAAGGCTTCAGCATACGTTCAAACATATTCAAATCTCCATCCCACCATATAATACCTGAATGAAGCTCCTACTGGGAAATATCAGGGCTACGGCAGCTTCAACTGAGATACTACTCACAGTTATGGTCCTAGTAAAACAGAGCTGCATAAATGCAGTAAATTTTCGTTTAAGTGTCTGTGAGTCAAATCCTGTAAAGGAGAGCACAAGTGGATAATCAAGCTGGTATCTCAGGTGAGACTGAAGGAAGAGACTGAGTGGAGCGTTCAGCCCCCTGCGGTACATTGTGCAGATCCCTGCCTGCAAAGCAACTAGAAGGGCTTTAAATTTCCTGTGAAGTAATTCTTTAGAAATAAAGCAGTGCAGTGTAAGGAGCAGTTGTTTTGTAGGCACTGATACAATCTTACTCAAACAAATATCAAGTAGAAGAAAAATGGACATAATGCAGACCAAACAAAACCTTTCGTTGTTCGGATTTCTTTGCTGTCGTTGAAAATGCCAGTCAAGTCATTGCCTTCCTAAGGACTCTTGTGGTGTAGGTCTAATCACCATTTTCTGATGGAAACCTGTTCTTTTCAAAAAACTTCTTTGACAGCCCCTGTTGTCATTTTTTGTTTGACAATGTGGATGAAATGCACCAATTCTCTTCCTCCTTGTTGTTCCCTCACCAGAGGGGGGTGTCTGTGTTTGTTTGCCTGGCATTAATCTCTCTGTAACCTCCAGAGGCGGAGAGAATTAGCTCATACTGAACATTGTGCTACTGCGAGGTNCTGCGAGGCGACTGACTGAGTCTCAGGATCTAACCTAGCTCATTTAAAGCAACCTCAAGTGCATTCACACCACACTGCAGACTGCAGTAAAGGCGTGCCCTGAGTAAAGTACCAGGAAAGATTTAAAGAGTTTCTTCATATCTTGTGTCTTGGGAGTTATAAAATGAAAAGAAAAAGGGGGGATCCAGGGGGAAGACGTGTTCCCGGGAATTGCAGCCAGCAGTTTGTCAGCAAAGTTTTATTTTGTTATTCATGTCTCTTCGTTTCAAACAGTAAATCGTACTGTGAGGCAAAGGGCCTTTAAAGGACTTGGCCGTGGTGCTTGCTTCTTTTCCCTACGTCGATGAAACACCCCCTCCAGTTGTCTCCTCATCATGTAAACTCAGGCAGCTCAAAAGAACAGCAGAACTGAAATACATGCTGATGCCTCCAGCCAGATTTTGATGGCACTAGCTGTAGGGAAAGCATCTTCTTTCAGGTAAGCCATCATTGCATGTGGCCACAGTAGAGTGACCCCAGATTTCCAGCAGTGTAGCTAAAAGCAGTTTGTCCCACTAAAGGTGTCATCCATATGGGCCAAAATCCTAGTCATTTAGGTGTCTCATAGGTTGAACAGGTCCCCAGAAGGATTTTTCTTGTTTTTTTCAGTTGCCCTGTTGATTTTACAGGGAGCATGGTCCATGTCTGTTTATGTGAATCCTACTAGGTGCTTGTGTGCATTTCTAGGTACCTAAACACATATGAAAGTNGGGAGCATGGTCCATGTCTGTTTATGTGAATCCTACTAGGTGCTTGTGTGCATTTCTAGGTACCTAAACACATATTGAAGGTATGTCCTCCTCAGTCCTGCTAGGGGAGTTTTAAGAGCTTATTTTCCTTTTTTCTCATTCCTCTCCCATCTAAAAAGCCCTGAGGAATTAAGGCAGGAAGTCCTTCCTGACAAGTTATTGTTGGTTCTGCTGTTAACAACTGCCACAGAACTGGTCCAGAAGCTCCACAGGGCTTCAGGGACCAGTGTCTGCAGAACCAGAGGAAGAGGGATTTCTGTGGGTCCCAGCAGAAAAAAGTAGATGTTTGTTCTGAGATTATTCTTTGGTCTTCAGTGTCACATTAAGGAAAATGCATAGTAGTCTTGACATATAGATCTAAGTGGTGTGGCTGAGCCCCGAGTCTGGTTTCTGATATCTTTTTTTTCTGCGAATCGCTTCCAGGGAAACGAAGAGACAAAGCACAAAACCTACTTGTGCACTACAAATGATTACAAGGTAAGGGGGAATGAAAACAAAATGAACTCTTGTTCCAATTACTAGCCTTTAAGTCAGTGTTTCCCTTTTGGCTCACTTTGTTGCTAATCAAGAGGCAGAGTCATGGCAATAAGGCAGGACTGTAATGCCAGGTCTTCGGGACTCTGATGTGATCGGCTGCGCAAAGGTATCAACAAGACTTAATGCAGATCACACTCTACAGCAAATCAAATGCCAGGGTGGCCCTAACGGCTGAGCAGAAGAGCAGATGAGAGAGAAGCATGTTATGCAGCTGATCTTAACAAATTAGGAATATGATACAGTTAGCAGACAATTGCCCTTTGACCGTGAGTAAAAGAGCGGCACAACTGCTTAAAAGCCGAAAGGTTTTAGGAGCTCTTCAGAAACAGCCTTCCAAATAGAGAATGCCAATAGGTATATTGAGCTAAATAGGTAAATACAGCAGTGTCAGTTGTTCTACTTTTTATAATGTTTTGACTATTACTTGGGGGGTAAGCAGTAAGGAGATTTGAGTTCTATATTAAGGGTTATGAAAGATTTCCTATAACACCATGGAATGCCACTAAGGACATATTTTTAAGACTCTAATGTTTTTAGGTGCCTCCATTGTGGAAGCTGAATCCAATAAACTGAATCTAGAAACAAGGGACCAAAATTATCTAACTATTTTGAAGGCCTTGACCTTAATGTCCGTGTGGTATAGTTTTTTCCAAATATGACATTTGTTTTTCCCAGAGCTGGTCTGCAAATAATGTAACTGGCATTCAGAAGGAAGTTAGGCTGCAGATGAAACTATATATCTCTGTTTGGAAACACGAAGACTGGAGTACGTCTCATTGTTTTGTTTTTGCTGTAATGTTTTTGGTGTTGCTACTAATGCGTTCCTGTCTACTGAGTTCTAAAATTATGTCACCAACATCCTGTGCTATCTATTAGGGGTGGGTAAAACTTTTAAGCCACATTAATGAAAAAGCTGTCATCTAAATCTGAATCTGAGCCAAGTATGGGAGACAGTCAGCAGGAAGGTTTAATCCTGAGATTTTGCCAGGGCTATAAAGTAGGAAGCATGGTCAAAAATTGTTCCCTTTTACTTCTACCCCTGAATCCTTTCCTGACCTTTCTTAAACATACAGAGCTTTATGCATCTGACTTTAGACACATATTTTAAATGAAATGGTATTTTAAACAAGTTGAATCACAATCTAGGGGTACCCATTTCTCATCATTGACTATACAGCTTGCTTCAGGCATCCAGGTTTCACATTTAGTTCCCTCACTTCAGCGTTTAAAGCTAGATGAAGCTGATTCCACCTGAACAGAGTATTCTCAGGAGATTTTCATTAGGGTACATATGCTGAAGTTCTGTATGGACCTTCCTAAAAAGCTGGGGAGATGATGGACATGATATGTCATGAATTCTTTTCCTTTCCATGCAGGGGAAAAAAAAATAAAAAAAATACGGTCTGAACATTGCTATTTAATCCATATAATTATTTTTACATGGAATTAGGAGATGAATGACAGGCTTATCCAAAATACTTTGGTGTTTAAAAGCAGTAATACTAGGGGCAATTTACATCACGTCAAACGCAAACACCTTATGAATATTCCATTTTGTGGCTTCTTCTGCCTTACTATTTTCAGCGATTCTGCCTTCTGACAAAGAAATATTTGTTCTACTCAGCATTTCAAAGACAGTCAGGAAAGAAGAAGAAATACTGTAACTGACTTTTATTGTCATTGTCTGTGGAAAAAAACAGGTATCATTATAAACACATCAAACATTTTTGGGCAAAAAAATCCCAACAGCTGTCTGCTGTCAGTGACACGTCGATAGGAACACTCTCTTACTTCACAGCATGCCTAGGCTGGCTGCAGGAAAGTTAATATTTTAAAATACTTCAGATTTGTCGTACTCCAAAATCTGAAGTTTGGCAGGAGACTTAGGAAGCAAAACCAACGTAGTAGGTTTTTTCGTTTTTTGTTTTTTTTTTTTTACCGATGAAAGCGCATTATAAATCATTGTGACGCAGGACCCCAGAAAACACACCCTGTCAGACCTGTGCTAGCTCTGTGCTGGCCCAGGGCAGATGTTTCTGTAAAGGGCTTTTGAAACAGAATATACTCGTGTGGTAATTGCATATACACCGCACTCGCCGAGGAGACCAGCTCCGGTGCAGGTCAGTCCGCACCGGGAAAGGGGATCGAGGCGGAAAGGGTCGGCGAGGGGCTCATCTTGGGGCTTCCGAAGCCGGGAAAAGCAGCGAGCTCGCACTGGGACCGCCAGCTCGTGGCGGAGCCCTCACCACCCACGGCAGTTCAAAACAGGTGGTCCCGGAGGGCGACGGTGGGTCGTCATGCACGCAGCGCGCAGTGGGCGTCATCCCAGGCGTCACCGTGGCGGGGGCGCGTGAGAACGGGGGCACAGCATGTCGCACGGGGAGGTCGCTGAAAGCCTCGTGACGAGGCGCGAGCGCAAGCGGAGGGACGTTGGCGTGCAGGGGCGCGTGCTCGGGGCGCGCGGGAAGCAGGCCGCAGTGAGCGGTCACCGCCTGGCTCAAGGAAAGAACAAGGCCACAAAACAGCCCAGAGCCGCTGCAGGGAAGAATGTGGGAGTGCAGACTGAGCTCCTGCACAGGCGTGTGGCTGTGCAGGTGTCCGGCTGCATGGAATGCCTGAGCCAAGCACGGGTATCGGAGGGAGCCGGACACACCGCCTGTGTGCGGCGCGGTCAAATAAACCACCTGCCCAGGCGGGTGGTGGAACAGAGGAAGGAGGCAGAAAGGTTAGAAGCATTAGGGAATGTGAAAGCGAAATATATTGTTGGAGCCGTACCCTGAGGCAAAGGCAGCGGGAAGAGGCCCTGACAGAAGTGGATGATCCCCTTCCCTCCTGTCACCAGGCAGAAGGAGGGGACTTAAGGGATAAGGGGGAGTGGAGAGAGGTCCCTCCTCGGAGAGGCAAGCGAAACCCGTCCCGGCCCCCCTCACCTTCCCAGTTGCCCTTGTGTAATAGGTATGGGGCTTTGGAAATTGAGGGTCAGGTGAATGAAGATGGAGAGGGTGATCCATCCAGTGAGTCGCCCAGGGCTCATCACTCACCCCCATGCATTAGGACTTCCTCAACTAAGAAAAAAAAA
>RSEF01000007.1:27670078-27699459 GCA_003993805.1 Himantopus leucocephalus | reverse complement strand
AGAGGTCCCTTCCAACTCTGAAAATTCCATGATTCCGTGATACAGCGTATATTTTTTTAAATTCAATAATACCTTGCTGACGAGACCAGAAAGGAAGATACCTTAAGATAAGGAATGCTAAGTGACCATAGATATCATGTAACAGCAAATTTGTAATAATATGATTCTCCAATACAAGCAAAATTAAACTTGTTATTTTTTGAAAGATTCCCATTGATGGATGAAGGAACCATTTTTTCCTTATTAATAATTTCATTCACTTGATGTACAGGATGATCCCCCCCCATTCCTCTTCAGTAGCCCCAGCATTAGTGCATGATCACCTTCAGGCAAAATAGAGATGAAAAAAGGAAATGAACAATAATACCATTCCTGAAATAGCAATGAGGTACTAGCTGTAAACCACCACAGATGATTACATCTTTGCACTCTGGGGTGGAATTTACTTGCATTAATATTTCCTGATCTGAAAATGAATACATTTCTAGCTTCTCTTGTTTTTACACCTCTTTGTGGTCCAATTTCCTATACAGTCAAGATGTTAATGTAGTATTTTCAGTCTCTGGTCCTAGGTAATTTTCTTACATATTTTTAATGGGATTAGCATACAGTATGCCATGTCCTACTTCTGGCTGTGAAATTTTAACTGTGTATTGAGTTGTGTTAGCAATAGCTCAGCCAGCAGGTGGATGTGAATGATTGATCCCCTCTATTCAGTCCTTGTGAGACGACATCCTAGAGTGCTATGTCCAGTTTGGGTCTTTCCAGTATAGAAAAGATGTTGACTAACTGGAGGGACTTCATAGGAGAATCACGAAGGTGGTTGAGGGATTGGATGTGCTAGGAGAGTTGTTTCTTCAGCCTGGAGAGGAGAAGGCCAAGGGGAGTATCTTCTGTCCTCATTTTCTCTATAACCACCCATTAGGAAGTTAAATCAGACTGTTCTCAAATTAAAAGCAATTGAGAGAACCTGGACACAAGTTGCAACAAGGCAAATTCTGATTGAATATGAGGGGAAAAAAGTCACAATGAGGGTGGTTTAGCCCTGGATAAGGATGCCCAGAGAAGTTGTGGAATCTCCACCCTTAGAAATATTAAAAAAAAAAATAATTAACTGGAATGTTTCCAAACACCAAAAGAAAGGGGGTTTTACAGTGTTTTGGTTTTGTCTGACTAAAGGAGGGATGAAAAAAGGAATCAAGACCACACAAATATTTTCAGCAAAGAATATGAGGAAAAAGAAAAGGTTAAATTTTATTCTAGAATTTTAACAGGGTTTTTGTAGGTTTTTCTTTGTCTCTAATAACAATGCTGATACCTAGTATATCAGCTGCAATGTCTCCTAGCACCTTTCCACCCCAAACTAAGAGCACTAACTTTTCATGCTACGTATAGATGACACCTAGACCAGAGTTTAAATTTTTTGTTCTTTACAGGAAAGAAATGGAATAACAGATGGTTCCAATTAAAAAACAGCAGGAGAACTTTTTTTTTTTTTTTTTTAACTGAGCAATCTGGGTCATGAGCAAATATTGTGTTTTCTCTCCTTCTTCATCTTGAAATTGCAATGAATTCGGAAAAAAATCACAACCAGAGATCTGTGAGATAAGAAATGTAATTAAACCTAGTAGGAGTCAGGCTGCTCTGTAACACCTTTAAACAGATGGAAGGATGGAATGAGGCCTAAGGTCATATCAGATATCCTTTGGAAAACTGAGGAATTATGTTCGTTCCTCAGCAACTACTGTATTCCACTGTAATTCCCAATGGTTTGGATAATCTGGCCCTAAATGCAGCTATTTTGCAATTTTTCTATATAATTTGTTCAGTATAAAGACTTGTGGGAAATTGCTATATTTCTGTTCCTAAGCAGAACACCAATGGTGTTACAAGAATTGTCAGAACACCCCACAAAGTGCAAACACACCAAAATAAAATAAGAATCACTTTCTCAGTCTCCAAACTGCTCACAGAAATCATCCTATGATTTATTCTATTATTAACTCTGTCAAAAGAATATTATCATGGCCAAAGGCTGCTTGTACATGGGGCAAACTATTGGTGCTATTGGATAAGTCATCCCAGTTCTGAAGGGGGCAGAAATAGGTGGCAAGATTCAAATCTGATCATTGATGCAATTCGTTGTAGCAGCTATTGAATATCCAGGACATCTTGGATAATCAGTACCTATTTCTTCAATGAAGGGGCAGTATTCATTTGCATAGATGACAGAAACTAATTTCTGCTGTCACTCGAAAGAGCTAAGAATTGTCTTGGTATCTAAGATGCCAAGCCTTCAGCTGGGGTCGAGCCAGAATAGCAATCAATCCTGTGTTTAAAACCTTTTCTATGTTCTACTCTTAATGAGAAGCCACCCACTTAATGCTGGAAAATAAATACATAGATAAAAGTAGTTATTTAAATTATGAATAGCACCAGCAGTTTAAAAATGGTGCTTTATGTAATTAATATTTAGCAACTAATAAATTCCTTTAATAGTAATTAAACATAATTAAATAACTTCCTCAGGAATGTATTTACTAAGGGTATTTCTATATTCCTTTTCCTTTTAAATGTTTCATAACTGTTGTTGAGTAATTAATGCTCACTAATTAATTTTGAAGTAAGTGTCCTGACCCTTCAAGCAGTCTAGGAATGGAATTCCCTTAGCTGATATGTATTCATTTAAAGCAATTCATAGTAAGACCAAAAAGTAGTATGGCTTATAGGGGAAAAAATATCGGTGCCTTAGACTCCTGAAACCTATTAATTCCCAGTGAGGTTTGAGCTCCTAGAGGCAAGTCTGCAAGGATTCAGGCGGCTGGACACGGGGTTGTGCTGTGAGTGACTTGGTGATGAGCTCCTACTCCAGTGTGGCATCCATGTGGATGTCTTTAGGTTGTTGCAGTTCCTAGCTTAAATGAATTAACTGAAAGATTACAGTGTTTCTGAGTTGAATTTTTTAATTTCTTCCAGGTTCAATGGAAACCATTTCCTCTTTCTCTCCTCCCTAGATTCTGGCAAAGTGTGAGCTTTCATAAAGCTCGGGGGGTGGTCAGTCCAAAGGGCTGTTCATGGTGTTTGCAGCTTCAGGCAGACCCTAACACAAAGGTAAGGTGTCTGCAGGCAGCCTTGGAGGATTGATGCACAGATTTTGCAGCGCCCAGCAGCAGGTACATTTAAAAGGTCTCTCTGCTTTGTAAAACAGCTTGGATGGAGATTCAGTGTATGTGGTGCCGCTAGCCTCGCTTCCCAAAGACCCCAGCAAGGCTCCTTTAGCCACTGCTCTAGGATTTGGTAAAACCAAACTGTTTCAGATGAATTATTTCAGGCTTAAAGTATTTTTAAAATGAAAATCGGCATTGTTTGAAGGTTTCTGAGCATGTGTCTCTCATCAGGTGCAATTCCTCTGTGACCTACAGCTTATAATCATATCTCTGCCTGGATTTTTGGCAGTAGGATTAAATATGGATGTTTTAATTTTGAAAGCACAAGCTGAAGCTCCAATTTCACAGGGTCAAATCTCGTTTCCATTAACAATGGCTGTAGAAGGGTAAAAAGCTCTGTCTCAGTCAGTCAATATTACGAGATCACGAGTAGCACAATGAATGAGTTATAGCTGCTTGAATGCACATGACCTGTCCTCAGTGGTAATTGACTTCAGAGTGACAATTTGTGAGCATTGAGTCAGAGCATGTTCTTAGCCCACAGATGTTCTCAGTGGCAGTGTTCTCTTTAAAGCATATTTTTCAATCCATGTATATCTGGAGAAGTCAGCAACTAATGAACTACTGAAACCATCCTAAACCTTGAAGAAATATTAAGAAAATATAAAATAAGGTTTCTTCCCTACCATTGGATTGAAAAGCGTGGATTTGGTTCATTATGGTCCCACAATAATCACAAGTGAAATAAGAAAAGGAAATAATCTGAACCTAGTTAGAAAGGTAGGCCCAATTCAGCTTTTATTCATGCTGCTGTAAATCTGGAACCACTCATGTAGAGCCTGAGGGTGGCCTTTATTCTTAGTTGCTGCATTTTAGTGCCATTTATTCAGCACAAAAAGGGAAGGAGTCAACCTGGGAAGCAGAGGTGGTGATATCTGCAAGCTAATACTATATTGTGAAAAAACTGTCTTTATACGAGTAAAGAAAATACTAATGACTTAGCTGGAAAAATAATTAAAGGATATTGGTGACATTTTTGTCAATTGAAAACATATATTTTACTTGCTTTCAGTTTATGAAACAATGACTAATTTCACCAATTAATTGCTCTGATGGAGAACAGTGTATTTTAAGTTGACATACCCCTTAATTTTACATTTTGCTTCATGAACCTAGTAATTTTAAATGAGTATCATTTAATTCTAAGGACAATGAATGAAATAAAGGAGACCTGGGAAGTTATGATACAATACAGAGGAGTTTCTTCCACTCCAATCAAGCCTATACTATTATTTTTCTCCTGGTGGTTTTATAATATATTATTCCTCAAAAGTCACCATGAGGTCATTTCTACAAAAGGCTGCAAAATCCTCAAATTGCTAGTGGGGAAGTGCAGCTCTGCTTACTGATATTGCCTTAGCTTTGAGTCATCGATGGGTGACTGCAGCAAACTGTGAATGTTAGCTATATAACTCTGCGGTGGGGATGGAGGTTAGTTGGTCACAGTGTTGTTGCTTCTCCTCCAAAGCCCTCTCTGGCATTCCCAATGCAGGACAGGCAAGTGCTTTCAGTCTTACGCAGGAAGAACACGGTGCACAAATGACTGAGTGTAAAATAAATAAGGTCATAGCAGCACAAACAGACCTTTGGTGGGGGAAGAGGACCAGATTGTCCGTTGTGACACTACCACAGGCAAACTGAACAGCAAAGACTCATCAGATGAGGCAGGCAGAGGGTAAGTCACAGCAAAGGCTAATAACACATACTGGATTAAAAATACAGTTTTCCTCAGTCTCAGGTGAATCTGTTAAGCCTAAGATTATCTGCTCATCTTACCCTCGTCTAATTTGACCCCAGTGGGATTCTGTGTGAGAACAAGGAGAGAAGCAGGGAAGGGAAGCAGCAGCTGCTACTCAGAAAAATGCTTAATTTTCCTTGTGCCGTTTATGCAAGTCAGTGCAACCAGCACTGGAAATCCCATGGCAGGTTTGCCCAGGAAATTAACTCAAATGACGTATTTATTCAAACTGTGGGTATCTTCCAAGTAACTTCTCCTTTTGGAAATCCAGAGATAAATATACATTTGAATATGCATGAAAGTCATGTGATTGTTGTGACTGGTGAAGGTGAGGAGCTTTTTTACTTTCAGATGAAGAACAGCACGATATACAGCTGAGATGTTGCTGCTTAATGCTGGATTTGGGCTGTCAAAGTAACTGAGAGCAAAGTGTGTGCACCATCATGCTGCCCTGTGCTTTCCAGGTATGTTCATTTACTCCTTCAGGTGGTTTAGGTGCAAATGAGACCTTAAGCAATAAAGAATGACTGTGTGTGTCTGCAAAGTGTCGAGCACACCATATCTTGCACTTCTGAAGGTGCACTTTGTGTGAGGTGTTATTTTGCCAGAGTGTTAACTTGCCCTCTAGGTGCTACATTTCTGAAACATATTGCACAGGCGGCGTGTATAGGCTGGATCTGTGTGTGTGTGTTTCCAGTAAACACCATTTATTTAAAATCAAATTCTCTACCCAGAATTGGCCTTGCAGAACCTAGCTGGCATGGGCAGGGAAATGGTTTATGCTGTGAAAGACCTCTTTTCACAGGTGCCTTTGAGGAAGTATCAGGGAGTAAGTGCTTTCCAGACAGCCTGAGCAGTATAGGGGACTTGCAGTAACAAAATATTAACAATAATAATTAATAGTGAAATGAGATGTCGCACAAGCAAAATTACCTTCCTGTACTTCCCAAATTCTTTTTTTTTTTACCATATTTACCTTTTAAAAAAAAAATTCCTCTCCATCTGCTTCATGGATACATAAGATCAGTTTTTAAATTTGAAAACCGACAGAAGGTCAGTTGTCAAGGCAGTTATCCAGCCAAGAGGTATGAAACTTGATGAGCCAAAAATAATTTGGCACTGTTATATCAAAAAAACTTGGATTCTGTGCATCAATTAAATACCATGAAGATTTAGCTGAGCAGGGATAGAAGCACTTCTTGGCTCTTCTTATGTCATGATTAAAGTAGAGACGATGTAGTTGTATGATATTCCCATTGTTCTTTAAAGTTTGAATGGACTCAGATTCATGGGACTGCAGAGGTGGTTCAAGCTGATGGTCAGTTAACCAAATTCACTCTTCACATATTGCTTCGGAGAAAGAAAGGATAGTCTTGGGAATAAAGTGGAAGTTTATGGCATCAAGGAAATTGTTTTGGATCTGTTCTCTGCTACTGTATTTCTTTGCTGGGACATCCAGTTAGTTCACTTGTGTCTCAGTTTCTCCACTTAGATGAAATAAGCTGTAGGTAGCACTTCCAAGTTCATTGAAATTTAGCCATTTAGCAATTAGCCTACTGCTATTGCTTCTTACAGGTTGATGCTTTCTTCAGGGCTTCTCCAATTTTGTAAGTGGATGTGCTGCCCTGGTAGACAATGAGGAAGATGAAGCCATTCTGCTATGGTCTGCTCTGGCCCTAGCTTTCTCTGCTTCCAAATGGAGATAATCTGCTTCTTGATGTTCATGTTTTGGAAATAAACTGTACAATAAAGTTGCAGTTAATGAGAACAGATCGTAATGAGGGATGAAGAACATGATACAACTTTGCATCCCCTGGGAGGGGGAGTTACACAGAGGGCACTGTGTTGTTACTGTATGTACTAGAGTGATGAAGAGAAACAAAGTTTCGAGCGATCTGGGGAAGAAACAGGGTTACTTGAAATGCCCTGATGTCAGAGACTGGACTGAAACTCCTGACATATAAACTTCTCCTGTGACCTTGGACTTTGCATGGTGCTTTTCTGGTGTAATATAGAAGCTTAGGTCTGCAGTAGAGGGAAAGAAAATAAATCTTAGCTGGTTACTGTTTGTTGCCAAACACTAGCAGAGATTAGAATGTAGATTTCTCAGCATTTGAGAGATGGGAACTGCAGCTCTCCAAGCATTTGGTGCCACAACCTCTGGTTTATTACTGTATGAATACTTCTGGCTTCTGTGAGGCCTTTCTTGCTGGAGAAATGTCACCAGCATTGCCTGTTGTTTGGTAATTAGCCTGCTCTTCTGGCAGGGAAGACATGCATTTTAATCCTTGTTAGGGAAGGAATTGATTGGATCTTACTCTTATTTCTTACAATTCTTATTCTGAATAAGTGCAAAAAATTAATAGAAGCAAATGAAATGAAAAAGGTACCAATGCCAGCTTATCTGACAAAGTTTCGTACAGAGCTCAACATGTGTTCTGGGTGTATTTACTAGATGGACAGTTTTTGGCCAGGGGAACCATGTGTTTAATGTTCCTGAGGAGACCTAGGCAACTAGTTCATATGCTGTTAGGATGAAGACTGTCCTGTTCAAGCTCAGCAGTAGAACTCTAAATACCCAAAAGTTCTAAAATTGACCTCTGTGTAGTGCATAGGTGACTTGCATGGAGAAGGGGTAGCTGAAATCAGGGATCAAGGGCTGTGGTTGTGGAGTTGGAAGCATCTGTTCCAATGTGCTGAAGTACATTCACAGATCCAGACAATCAGCCTTTTACAGTAAAAGTGTATCATCAAAGCAATATCATTGGGGAGGTATCCATACCTTCTCAAGTCATTTAAGTGCATTAGTATTGGTTTCAGTAGAGTGATTTTCCTATAAGCTGTCAAACTTGCTGGGAATATTCAATTTGACTGTAATCAGAGGCCTTTGGTGAGTAATAAGACCTTACAAACAGAGTGCTAATTATATGAGGGATGAACGAGTCTTAACCGAGTGATAAATGAACATGTCTGTCAGTGATACCTCAGCACATATCAACTTGAAGTTCATTCAGATTCCTCGCTTACTGTGTTCCCTGGGCACTGCTGAATTAGTGTCTCTTTAGGTTCAGATGTTGTACATCCATTGGGTTTGACAGTGCCACTATGGGATCTTTGTATTTTAAATGTTGCTTTAGGCTTGAAAGAAGAAATATGTCAGTACGAGTCTTTGCAGCTTGGCAGCCAGCTCTGGATTCACCTTGTCAGTCAGGTCTTCCTAGTGCACCCTGCTCTGGAAAAGGAGAGTATCTTCTCAAAGACGTACTAGGCTGAGCCCTGTGACTGATATATTGTGTGAGATTTCTACATTGCAGGGTCTCATGAGTCATTCTGATAATTGAGCACCACCTGACATGAAGCACAATGGGCTTTATGCAACTTCAGATTTCCATTTGGTATGAGTAATATACCATTAGGTGTGCCCTGTAATGATCACAGAGGTTCTATTTTATTTTTTTAAAACTTGTTAATTTTACCAAGATGAAGTTTATCATTAAACAACCACTAAAAGTCACTAGGGTTTCCATTCCATGCAGCTCAAGTTTATTTTTTCCCCCTCTTGGCCATTTTTGAACTACAGTGAAATTTTAACAGGCTCTCTTGAGGTCCAGAAGAGCATGCAAAGTTCAGCTGCTCCCTGGTGTCCAATTCAAGAATCCCCAGAATAATGCTGTTTGGTAAGCAACACAGTAATTCTCATTCCCTAATTGCCCCTGTTCCCCCTTCATATGTCTTGAGGGAAGACTAATCTTTGATGAGTAATAAATTTCCTTTCATGGAGTTTTACTGCATGGTTTAAGGTCCCTCTCATACAGCTGGTTAATTATAAATCACATGCAATTTCTGGCAAAGCTTTGGGATCTTGAGTTAATGATAACTTCTTGACTTTTTAAAAATCAATGAAAAAGTTGGTAGCAAAACACTTTGCAAAGAATCAGCTGTGTTGTTGATGTCTTATGTAGCCTAAAACTAAGTTGTTAGCTGTCCTTTTCTGAGATGAGAGAGCTTTTAGGCTACAGATAATGTATGGTCTCAGACAGCCAGGATCAGGCATGCCATAATTTTCAGTCTTTAAAATAGATATGATGTTCTGACAGTTCCATGGGGTATCTACCCTTTACCAAACAAAGAAAACAATTTCACATTTATCAATCCAAGAGCCATAGGAAGAGACTCCCCTTTCCAGAAAATCAGCTTCCTCTGAGGAAAAACAAAAGCTGCAAAAGAATTCCGATCTTTTCATAGAGGGACATAAATGTTCCTGTTCCAGTTAATTATGCAAAAGTCATTAAAATTAAAACTCTCATAGCTATGAAAGAATGCTTGGCTTGACACCTGTGTATGAGAAAGGAAGGAGTGCACTTGTAGATTTAGGGGCAACTCAATAAATAATAGGTCTTGCTTTAACAGTGCTTGCATATGGAGGCAAACAGCAAGTAAATAATGATTAAAATATTTGACAATCAAATATTTCTAAACAAAGGTATTCTTTGGAGAGAAAGTACTCATCATATGGAAAGCTGGGAGCTGATTGTGCAATTTTCAATGCAACGTGCCCATGATCTTATTTTGTTTATTAGTTGCAGGAAAGTTGTTTTATGTGGTAAGTGCAAGGATTATGACAGCAGATATATACATAGATTCATTCTATGTAGAATATACCTCAAAAACTTGAAGATTTTATAGTAGTTAAAAAAGATATTCTTGTTCAGATTGTAGCCCAACACCCATCATACAGAAAAAGAAAATATCAATCAAATCAGCATCATGTTCCTTAAATACATCCAATATACTTTCTGGTTAATATCAACAATAAATTGGTTTCCATTTAGGAAAGTGGAACCAGCAGCCTTCTTGAAGCAATTATAAAAAGTCAATACATTTGAAGAAATTGAGTAAACATTATCATTTTATTTGCCTCTTACAGCACAAAATGTCAGAAGTTTGAAAAATTCATAAAATATTTTCAGACTTTTTTTGACAAAGTCTGCCTTTTACCAAAAGTTGTGAACATGTTAGCTCAGGTAATGAAATGCAAAATAATTTTAATTTCTGATTTTGCTTTTGATTGTTTAAAGAGTGACTAGCATGAACATTTTAAAAGCTTAGATATGAGCTTCTGCCAACCTGCAGACTTACAGATACTTCTTGTAACTGATTTTTTGACCGATTTATTCCTCCCCTTCTGTCCTTGGTGAGAGTTCAGATTCGTTCAAACAGAATAATTTCAAAATGATTAAACTCAGTTTCCAGTGCTGCAGGTAGACTTTCACGTTTTTCTGCTTGGTTAAGTTACATTACTTTGGAGTAAGTGGCTAGAGAATAAGTTTGTACAACCGCTTTACTACAAGAGGTATTTTACTGATGAGAGTAACCCCATGTCTGGAAGAGGGAATATTCCAGTTGTTGATCTAAGGGGAGCATCACCACTTTTGATGAACTACGTACTTCTAGCTATTTTTCTCCACTTAATATTAATCTCTTCGGGACGGTATTACTAGCTGAGTTGCACTAATACATGCTGGATAGGAAGTGGTTGGTGAACCAGAACTGTGGTTTTTGACATGTAAGACACTGGGGAGGGGGCAAGGTTAGAAGCTGGATGTCTAAATAATGCTGTTGAAATTGGCCGCTTAAAGTGAAATTTTTGTTTTGCTGAGAGAATTTTTTTTCAGTAAATGTTAATTTACATCTGCTCTGTTGAGTGATTCTACAAATATTAAATTTTCCAGACTAACTTGCCTTTAGGGCCTCTCATCTCATGTCCAAGAAAATGAGGTTATTTTGGTTTGGTTCCTGTCAAACTCCTGTTTTACTTCAGGTCTGTTCACAGTTTTCCATCCCTCATATTTCCCACATTTAAACAGCCATATCATCAGCAATGTGTGGGGACAGGAGATTTCATCCAGTCTGGAACTTTTTCAGCCTCACTGAAACAAGAGCCATGTATCTGTTCACCCTCATGTCCCATGCTGTCAGAGAACATCTGAATTAATATTTTCCCCTCACACCGGCTAATCTCCAAGAGCTCGGTTTTGCTGCAAGATTCCCCAATCTGCCTTGTCTTGGCGCACATCTGCCTTATGGCATATAATGTTCCTTTCACGAGAGATCCAGCTGCAAATTACCCTGACACATGGGAATTCTCTGCTAGTGTCTCATTAGTGTAGCTACAGCAATGCCACCAAAATCCACTAAGCTCAGGTATAGGACATACTTGAGCTATATCAGCATTCAAGACAGGCTGTACTCATCTACAAAGCCTTGAGTCCCTTCATGGTGGAATTACTTCTTTGAGATTGCCACAGCCAGAATTATTTGGAAGTATGAGCCTGCTAAAGCACAGCACCCATTTACAGGGCCATTTGCCAGTTTTTGACAGCATAAATCACACTGAGAGCATGGCTCTCGTGGGAGCCAGTTGTCGGGTTTGAAACTTGTTCAGCAAACAGCTTACCTGGAAGAGGAGAAGGGTGTTTTTTTTCCTGAGTTACAACATATCTTTCTGTTTACAGGGCATCTCATACTGCAGTGAGCTATACATTAGAAATTAACAAAGGCTGAGTTGAAATTACCAAAATAATGCTTCATGTTTATAAATGCTTATGTTCTATATGAGTATGTTATTTGTATATGTAATCTCCTCCAACTGAGGGCATACGGATACTTCTAAAATTTTTTCCCATGGGCTTTGCTGGTTTTAAGTTTTTCCCACCTTCTTCTCTCCCACAAAAAAATATTTCCTTTTTTAAGCATGATCATCCTTTATGGGTGTAAAGATAGGGCTCATGGACAACCTTGTATGATCTGTGGGAACAAAGATATAGCCTCAGCTTAAAAGGAAGAGCCAGAGCTGAAAGGCAACAATCAACCAGCAGGTGGACCAGTGACTGTGGGACTAGAGCAGATGAGAGCCATGGAGGTGAAGGGCCAGTCAAGTTGACAGGTTTTAAAAAGCTTACTTTTACCAATGAATAATCATGCTAATGGTCAGATTCCTTTTCCAGCTGCAAGGACAGTGCATCAGGTGCAGGTGCACACTCATAAACCCCATTTATTTTTAATAATTTGAGACTTGAAATTAGCTAAAAGGATAGAGAACTGGAGCAAGAAATGAGAATAAGTACCCTGATAGCCAAGCACCAGAGCTAGCTCCTGCCCTTCTCCAGTGACTGTGCAGTGATGCTTTCTATGAATTGCCCTTTATATATACTCACCTCTAGAGTATGACTACCTCCCACACTTCAAAAGGCCTGGGTGTAAATTGCTTGCTCTGGGTGATCTCATCCCTGGTCAGACAATGATCTTTGTGAATCCTCCTCCCAAACAATGTGGAAGAATGTCTGTCAGGAGGTAAACGGTGGCTTATTCTGTCACTGTTCTACCCTGCTGTAGGCCATGGCCTTGAAACAAAAGGATGTAATGTAGATTACTGTAGTCAAGGTAACACCATGCCTTTAAATGGTTCCCGCTGTGCCTCTCAGAGAAGGAATAAAGAAATCCCTTATGCTCAGCTGACTAGGACCTCACTCAAGAAATAAACCTTTTTCACACTCCCCTGAAATCCTATTTTAGGTCTGAGAATAGTGATGCTACAGTTTAAATAGCCAAAAAAGTCTGCTTAAATTTCTTTTGTTGGCTTCTGCATTGTTAGTGCCCCTTCCCTGTGTACTTGAGAAGTAGGTTTGTTAGAATACTGCAGCATTTACCTTTGCACTGCTGGCTGATCAGCGCTATGCATAACACAACTAGAAAATACAGTATTTTTAAAAAAAAAAAAAAGGTTTGTTCTGGTTTTTGCCAATTTTATTATTGAATGACAGATTTCTTTTCACTATCATGCTTCTGGGAAGAGGGCTTAAATTTGTATTTTACAGCTTTCAAAA
Source organism: Himantopus leucocephalus (assembly GCA_003993805.1). Taxonomy (NCBI): domain Eukaryota; kingdom Metazoa; phylum Chordata; class Aves; order Charadriiformes; family Recurvirostridae; genus Himantopus; species Himantopus leucocephalus. The sequence continues at coordinate 27,686,608 of RSEF01000007.1, read as the reverse complement.
GAAAAAATGCATCCAATGCTGGCTAAAAAAAAAATTTAGCCAAGGTTCTGCTTCATATAACAAGTGACTGCTTTGAGATTTGTGGGATCTTGCTACTTTTCAAATGACAGAAATGTTGAATGTGTTTTTCAGGCTTATGCATGACAATTTTACAGTACACGGGTAAAAATCTTTAAGAAAGATGAAAATTTCCCCATAGCTATGTATGTCAGCCACAGTGCTGCTCCGCTCCTAAGTGCTGGCCACAAAGGGTAAACATAGAGATCCTCAGAATGTGTTTGGTCTTCAAGATGAACTGGAGCAATTAGAACACTGGCCTGAATTAAGCAGTTATCAGCAACTATTTATATTGCGATGGCATCTGAGAGATAGCAGCAGATGAGAGCAGCTGTCCCCTGACTGTTCGAAAAAAGAACCTATTCTGTACCCACTGACGCCAAACCTGCTGGCTGGTCCTAGATACTTTTTTTGTAATCAAAGATACCAGCTTTGAATCAACTTTTGAGAAAGCTGTCCTAATTCATAGACTTGCAACACTAAATGAACTTCCATTAGAGGAACTAAAACATGTTTTAGTCATCAGTTAAGTGTATTAATGCTGCAGGAAAAATAAAACTGAGATTTAACTTCCAAAGCCAGAAAAACATGTTCCCTGTTTTTCTTTTCTGTTGCCCAGAAAGGTGATATGCTTAATTCTGAAGAGCCATAAGAAAAATGTTGGGTATTAAAAAATAATAATAATCATAGAAAAAGAAACCAAAATGCAGAAGTGATGTTTATTCCTCTAAACTTTTATTAGATGTTTTCCTGTTTTTTTCTCCACATCTCCATGTAGTACAAATGGAGACATGAGTATATATAATACAAATATATATTTTTATATATGAAAGAATTTAAAACGTTTAAACCAACTTTAGTTTTTCAGCTCTCATTTTGATACTTTTGTGCTTCAACTACATTTGCTTCTGGAGTGGAAGTGGCAGGCATGGAAGAGAAGAGGAAAGCTTATCTCAAAAAAACCTTCTGTGGTATTAGTGTATTTGTCTTCTAACACAGCAACGTCCAAGATAAGTCTTTATAATAGACTTGCGAAAGTCCTACTTAACTCTATAGGTCACAGCATACAACAACTTTCCTGGTGGAAATCCTTTAAAAGAGTGTGGGCAGTCACGCCAGGTCCAGTAATATGCAGTTTTGAAGCATGAAAAAGCAAAAGGGTTTCCTGAATTGAAACTTAATCTGTGTAAAGTGTTAGTGGGTCGGTAAACTTACCTTCTAAACAAACCAGGATGTTTTCCCACATCCTCTCAGGCAGTTTGAAAAGATTCTCCTGTTCAGAGCAGTGATTTAAGCCAAAATGTCTGGAATAGGTAATGTGATTGGTAGTGTTAAAGGCAGTGGCCTTTATCTAACTTTTTATTATCATGGTCTGACACAGCTCCTTCTTTTGCAGAGGCCGTGTTTGAAAGGATCTATATTTTAATGTGCCTAAAGCTGGTGGTGAGCTGTACAAAATGCAAAGGAAATACCATTCAGATCTTTACTTTGCAACTGGCTGCCTCCTATGTTGCTGGTGTAATTCTTAGAACATGTGCTTTGTTTACTCTTTTAAACATCTGCCACAGACAGACCAGATTTGGAACCCTAAAATGTGCAATACACAATTGTGTCTCCCCAAAGAGGGAAAAAACCCCTAGAATTTTACAACTTTTAAAAAAGGTACAACATAGGAGAGAGAGAATGAGGTAGGCTGGGACAGTGTAACCCAAGTGGGGCTACAAATAAATATATAGGGAGGGTTTTTTTGTAGTTCCAATCAATTGTATTGTTTCCCATTAGACAGCTATCTTTGGTGGCTACTCAGAATTTATAAAGATGGCCATCTATTGACATGAGTACTGCTTAGGCTGCACTTTTCATCAGTAAGAGCTATTAATGAAATGCTGGATGCTGATCACTCCAAGCAACATTTGCAGCTTCAAAATTTGTTTGATAGCTCAAAGGAAATGAAAAAAAAATAATAGTATCTGGAATTGTTTCCAAATGTCTGGGTTTTTTCAGATTAAAACCTGAATTTTTAACTTGAGGAAGACATGTAGGCTTGAGAGAGACTGTGATATTGAATGCATGGTTCTGGGAGAGCAAAAATTAAACCCTCGCTCAAGTGATTCAAACCAGCACTTCCACTCTAATTCGGTTTGAGGGAAAAGCGTAATCACTGCTGAGGCTGTTGCCTCAACTGCAAGGATACATGTCCTCCTTTGGTCATTGCCAGGGCATTCTGGGTCTCACAGTTTGGTTTTGTTTTTTTTTTTGATAAAAGTGTTATTCGGCTGTAAAGTACTTCTGCTGACATGAAACGTCACTAGTTGGAAATTGCTCTGTCTACCTCTTCTGCTACAGCTGCAGCATCAGCCATGACATTCTTGAGAACACTATATAAAGGGTTTCTCACCAGTACTTAAGTGTTTCCCAGGTGCCACGTCATTTCACAGGTGGAAGCTGGCAAATATATTTTGTTTCTAACAGGTACCTCTTTTCTTTCTTGGCTACAGTGTGAATTACAAAATTTGGTGAGCCACAGAACTGTCCAGCTGGCTGTCCAGCACATTTGTCTTTAGGAGCAATGAATGTGGGTATTCCGTGCAGTTGCACAAAACATTTTCGTATTTTCCATGGTGCAAATCATAGAAATCCCACTGGACTGGTGCTGCTTCAATCTCGTTAAATTTTATTCAGCAAGAACTACAAGGGCTTTTATTCCTTGACTTTTATGTCTGAAGTATATGTAGCTTTCCTGCATCTTAATCTTTTATACCTTCTTTGGTTAGACACATTTCCCAAATTGCTGTAAGTGAAATCTGCTTTTGGCTTGAATGACATGTACAGTCACTAAAGAAATAAGCATAAAACATAGGCTTAAAACACAGCATCAAACCTTTTAATTGGGTGGCTTTGAGTCACATTGATTTACAATGTTACTGCTCTTATTTCCAAATCAACACAATCCTGAGAGGAGTCATCTTGGAAAGAACAGATTAACCAACAGTAAAGACAGCATGAAGGGTTATTTGCTGCTGTTTCTTTTACCTCATGCAAATCTTTCTTGTAACATGATGAGGTGGCCTCCCAAATCTTGTGAGGAAAGAAGAAGTTGAGGTGTATCCCAGCTTTCTGCTATGTATCCACAAAACTTGAATGGGCCAATGGATCAGGGATAAAAGCCTCCACTCGGCTGCAGAGGAGAGGAGCTCAGACTCTCTGGGATACAGCTTTTTGCAGCTTCCAGCCTCTCTACAAGGAATGGGAGTTATCCATAGGACTTTTAGGAAGAAGGCTGTCCTCAGGGAAATAGGTGGACCAAAAGGAAAAAGGAAAATAGATGCTGGCTGTCTCCTCTCATACCTTGAAGTGAAAGATAGATGCCTGTCAGTGGGTGCCAGGGTAAAAAGCAGAAGAAAAGGGAAACAGCCGTGTCTCCCAAGCAGACTGTGACAGGGAAGTAGGCAGGTGACCTTTTCATTTAAATGGCTGTTTTCATTGCAAATGGCTGGTGCAGTGGCTGCTTCATACACTTTTAAAATATTAATTGACTACAGAACTGACTGGAAAAAGCTGTGGTTTTCAATTGCAGAAAAATAAGGCGAAAAAAATATCAACAAAACATAACTCACATTTGTTACTGCTATGCTGAATCTGATGGTAAAAGCTAATATGTCCCAAATAATTCTCATGGGTGATACTGCAGTTTGTGAGCAAAGTGAATAGAGCTGGATTGTCACGGAGTCGATGGCTGTGCTGATGGCCCAGAAACTTCTCTTCGGCTGGCAGAGTCTTACCACAGCATAGTGGTGGAAAGAGAGTAATCACTTCATCTTCCTTATGGATATGCTGGCACATCTCCCTTGCAGGCTAAAAACAGGGGAAAAAAAAGAATTTATACACAAGGTTTGAGACTGGCCAGCTTTTTAAAATAAATCAGCCTGTGTTGCTGTTGCAGAGAATGCACTCCATTCAGCTGGGGTGGAAATGCATCCTGATCGCCTGTGAAAAATGAAACTGCAGTGCCTGACCTTCATCCATAGAAAGCGAGCTCAGAAGTCCATGCCCAGATCTGTGCTGGCTATTTTTTTTACATCTGTGAGTCAGGATGCAGAGCGTTGAGGCAACCTTAAAGCATCAGCTTGACTCCAGGAGCGCTAGAGAAGGAGTTAAGCACTGGGACAAGTTTTAAGAAAGCAGGAGATTTCTGTGTATAATGCTGAGATTGACGGGTTGGGGTTTTGGAGTGTAATTGTCTGCTATGTAGGCTGAGGCACTTCTTTGAGACTGTCTGCTTCTTTCAAAAAAACACAGGTAATGTGGCAGCAGAGAGAAAGTGTAAATAGCTCCTTGATGAGAGAGCCCTCTAATGAAGCAAACATTCTGGCAGTCTAGCCAACTTCTTTCTACAGCAGTCCCCTCTAATTACTGGGAGAAAACAGGCTGTATCAGGGAAGGAAGAGTGGGGAAAAGCATCTTGAAATAGTAAAGAACACTGGGTGGGAAACAGAGGATGAGGCTTGTGAGGAAGAGGTCTAGTACTAACACCAGCAAGAGGCTTTCCTAGCATGTGAAGCTAAGGCACAATACTGTGCACTGGAAAAATAACCAGAGGGAAAAATGCTTCTGGTGCAATCATCAGAATTATTTAAATGCTATAAAATCCCTTGTTGTCATTCAGTTGGCAAATAAAAACTGTATTTATTAAGAGCAGTGCCATACAGCTTCATGCTTTGATAAAGGATTCTTTTAATCAAGCGGTTAGCCTAGCTGGCTTAAACAGAGGACTAAAATATAAATGGCTGTGACTCTGTTAGGCGAGTAATCTTCTGTTTTCCCATAGGTATCAGCCATGCAACGTTCCTGTCTCATAGCTCACTCTTTGGACGGCAAAATAGCGGTTTGTTTTGCACTTTTTGAAATATCAGTTTTATTCCACCAGATTAATACAGGGAAAACCTAAATTTACCCTGGTAGATATCATGTGATATCTTTGCACTCAAAAAGGATTGATAAGAAGCACCTTGAAGCAGAGTGGTTATTCCTGTCTTGCTTTATACTTTACTGTGACCATGGAGCCTGCCAAAGAGAATGGCACTTCTTCACTGCAGTCTTCCGTATGCAAGATTATTTCCACAATATCTGTTACACATCCATCCAGCCCTGACACATTTTGTTACAACTCCAGCCTCTGTAACTCTTTTAAACATGGTTCTTCTCCATATGAAGGATAAGTATGGGATATACTCGCATTCTTGAGTGCTCTTAATGGATCTGACTCTGCTTTACAGGCATGACTTTGCTTTGGGGACCTCACAGAGAGACTGAGAAAATTATTATAGCTTTGATAAATGTCTCATTTGAATCTGAACAAATAATTCCAAAATCAAGGTACTGTTTTGGTGTCTGTTCAACAATAAGAAACACACTGCAGGAATGAGAGCTTCGTAAGTCTCCGGGTTGGTGGATGTAGTCTAAACAGAGGTATCTCCAGATGTTATCCTTGAAACTGAGTGTATAGTTCTTTAGATTTAAGGGTTTACTCTGAAAAAATCCTGTTGTCTTCTCTCTCTGAGCAGCTGAAAAAGGTCAAAGAAGAAGCTGCCTGATACAACCTGTCTGACCAGCAATCTTGCAAGATGATCTGACAGGGGGACTGTCGTGTTTAGCACTCCCAACTCTGCTTACCGCAGCTCTTGTAACTAATCTGAGCCACTCGGTGGGTCATGCTGGAAAAGAGAATCAAATTCCAAAGTGATGCCTCTTGGGGTGAGAAGAGGAGATGGAAATCACTGACAAGAGCATGAATCAATTATTTTGATGGTCCTGTGCAAAAGCAAAAGCATTTTAGAACAGTTTCTTGCTGTTCTTATTCACCGGTTTGTACTTCTGGAACCTTTAACAAGTTCTTACGCTGGATAAATCCTAGGTGCTTTGGGCACTACCATGTGTATGAAAGAATATGATAAACACTGCTGCTCCTACTATACTATATAATGCAATAATAAATAGAGATAGCAATAAAGCCCAATGCATTTGTATCACATTATGTAGGCAAGATCAATTGATCACATAAATGATGTCTCACTCCTGAAATGCAGCCACCTCTAGGAAGGAAGACCCCAAGCGTTGTCACAGCACAGAATAATTTGAGACAGGAAAGGTAAAAATTCTAGCTGCAGCTGCCCCAGTGCTTAAATTTATACAGTTGTAATAAATTTATCCACTAGATTTTCTTGCTTAGAAAATTCAGGAGCATATCTGATTAAAAAAAAAAGTCAAATCAGTGCATGATTATCCCTCTTTTCCCAATCAATACAATCACCCCAGCGGGGTAGCTTATTCAAAAGCACTCATCATATCTGCTTTGTGTGTAGAAAGACTCTTATCACCTCTCTGTGATTTTACAGTGGTGAGTATTTTTCTAATGCTTCTTCCATTTCAGGCACTGAGCCGTGGATCAGGGTCACAGATGTGGCCAGTGAAAAACAAGCATGATCTACTGTGTGTTTGTGAAACTGAAAACTTTGAAAGCTATTGTGCTCAAGGCTTACAGCAATAAATCGAGCCTTCCTAATAAATCACAGGCCTGCGTTTGCAAGCTGGGGTGTATTCCAGGTCCTTGCCTATTGACTTTCACCGGGGTTACTCACTCCTGCTTTCTCAAAAACACCCCATTTACATCTCTCTCAGTCTAAAGACTGCATTACCCTCTCCTTTCCTGCTGTCAGGAGACCTCTCCTTTTCTGTTATCCTTTCAGGGCCTCTGCGTTCATCTTTGTGTGGCAGACATACTTAGGTAAAAAGTATCCACTAGCAGAGCAGGGTAAAAATACATGTATACAGTTACTTAAACATACGTCCAGTCCAACTGCCAAAACCAGATTTGCCATCCACCTACACTGCTGCATTTCAAGCCTTGCTAAAATACTTTTTCCTGAACTCTTAGTCATCTTTGCACAGTCAGAGTCCAGGCATAGCTAGTGGTTTAGTAAGAGTCTTAACTTGATGTTGCAGACAGACAGCTGCCTGTAGTTTGGGCCTATTAATGCATAATGTGAATCAAAAAGCTGTTTTTCATCTCACGGCTTAACTATGATTCTGTAAGCATTCCCACTCTTCCTTATCTTTTGTCCTGGCTGAGTGCAAATCACTGAAGAGCAAAGTCAGTGCCTTCCTGCGTCACCGCAGCAGTTGCTGTGGTTGTAATCAAGGTAGTTTGTAACCAGCTCAATAAAAGTCCTGAGCAACCTGTTCTGATCTCATAGTAGATCCCACTATTATGTGTCCCCCAACGCGGGACGTTGGACTAGANGATCCCACTACTATGTGTCCTCCAACGCGGGACGTTGGACTAGAGACCTCCTGAGATCCCCTTCATCCCAGATGATCATTCCATGATCCTGTGATCCTATCCTATGGTTGCAGGATCCTGCCTGTCTGCACCAGCCACTGTGGCTTTACCACTGCAATAATCTCAGTCCAGGGTAGAGGAATTTAAAGAAAAATAAGACATACAATATATATTTTTGGCATAGATTAGGTGCACTCTCAAGCCTGCTCAGGGCTACTCAGGCTTTGCTCATAGGGCCCCTAAGTCTTGCAAGGACTTTGAAGAGAGGAGAGGAACAACGCAGTTACTTGAACCGCTATGACTTTTTTCCTTGCAACATTTTGGGCCATCTCACTTGGTTCTCCAAGGCTGAAGACAGACCTATAAGAAGTCATTAGAGAACTACTAGTATCTGAGTCATATAACCAGCGTGCTCACCCCAAAATCAGCCTTAGTGAAATGGCAAACTGAAATTTAGTCCAAATGATTGTCTCGTGCCTCAGTTTCCTATAAAACAATTTTTCTGATATTCACTTAACCCAACAACAGTCTGAAGTTTCACTAGCTCAGTATGTTACAATCCTAGGACTGTGGTGGCCGGGTCATCTGATGGTAGCCTAATCATGCTTTGCTAATTCCAACTCAAGACCCAGGACTGCTCATAAATATATTGCCTGTTTATCAGCAAGGCAGGTATTTTGCTTTCTTGCATTTTCTATGGAACACATTTTGTGGTTGAATTCTGTTGAAAATTCCTTTTTTAATGTAATCAAATAGCTCAAGAATATTCTATGTGGTTGCTTCTAAGCGATGATATCCTTACTGCTGCTGAAGTTATTTGAAAACAATGCTTCACCATATTTCAATTATTGAATTTGCCCGTGGCTGTCTCTAGAGTGAACCGAAAATAACAGCCACCTTACCTCTGGAGCGTGGCTGAGCCAACCTGAACTCTCGATCCAAGCAAGTAAGATCAGGTCGAGTATCATTCTAGTCATATCATTGATTGCTTTCTCTAGCAAAAACAATTCAACACCACAGGTATTGACTAACTAATTAGGGAGGGCAAAGAGGTACAAGAAGTGATAAAAAAAAAAGGATTTAAAAAATAATTACATAACATATCTTTTTATATACACTCAACACTGAAAAGGCATTTATCAATGGTTTTAAAAAATCCCTCTTTCAAATGTTCATGTTAATGAACATAGGGTTAAAATTAATTGTCAGTAGAGCATCACTGCAGCTTTTCCTATGCAGTCTGTGGTCTGGACAAATCATCGTTTTAAAACCTGCCTTCTATCAGAGTGGCAGCCAGATACCTTAGCGATCACATGGAACTACACCAAGAATAATAATGACTATTTGTTTTTTATTATGAATTTAATATTGTTGAAATGCTTAGCTGACAAGTACATTTCCAACTCCACATGCAGTGAAATCCATTTTCATCAGCCTCTGCTTTGGGAGATCTATGCACTGTAATACCGTCTATTAGAATCTATGTGCTGTATCATTGCACATTATGGATAAACTTACAGATTTTCACCTAATGTTTGGGGGGTCGTAAAGAAGGAATAGAAATACAGAAAATGCTATAATCTCTTTAGCTCCTTTATGCACTTCATTTACAAAAAATCATAAAATGGATAGTAAAATATTTACTAGTACTTTGCAGTTCTCAAATGGCAAAAATTGAATTGTATAGTGTCTCACTTCCGCAGAAAGACAGCCTGAGTCCCAAGAAGGCAGCCACTGAAAGAAATGGACTTTTTAACCAGTGTGCTGTGAGGACTAACGTAAATCTCATACCTGTCCCTGCACCTCTGGAATTGGGACTTTTGGTGTTTACCATAACTCCAGAGAAGTCGAACAAATGTGGGGTTTTTTTTTATTAACTCGGGTGAGAGACTAAATGTATATTTTGATAGCTGCAAATGATCCAATTGAAGTGATATAAGAAAAAGTTAACAACAGAAAGTTTCAGCTAAGTTATTTGATTTTATATTGTAGTAGACAGTTAGCTCACACTTATTACAGCTCAGGTGAGGAATGGTAACCTTTAAATTGTGTTAAGTGTATATCACAATGTGTTTTACTAGGAAAGGCTTTGATTCAGTGAAGCTCTTGAACCTTATCAGAGTGACATATTTAAGTGAGGTGTATGTTTCACGTTCCAAATCAGAAACGTCTCCCAACCTTGTAGTTCCACAAAAGGAAAGAATCTAGTGGATTTTGGATGACATTATAATGTAACATGCCAGAAACATAACATTACAGTCATCAGTCTGAAAACCACTATTTCACAGACCTTAGAGTTTCCATCTTTCAGATCAGCCTTTTTCTAATTTCACCTCTACCTTACATGAACCAGTCTGTCCAGTCTAAGCTGTTCTCATTTCAGCTGGTTGGAAAGCAACTCCTGCCTTGATTGTACCATCCACAATAGCAACGCAGGGATAATCCTCTTTCCCCTGCAAATCATAATCTGAACATAGTTAACTCATGCAATCTGCATGGATTTTATGGATTTTTTCATCCTTTTGATGACACTCGAAGATGACTCTACAGACTTAAGCACGTGCCATTGTTCTACTGTTTTAGAAATTGTTTTCTATATCTCTAGGCAGAAAACCTTTTCTATTGTTGTTTCAGAGGGCTTAAAAATTCTGTGCATTTCATACTAATGTCTTTCACATGTATTATATTTTCTGTATTATCTTTTTGCCATGATGTAATATGTTTTTTAGGAAATGTAAATATATACATCCTTGCATTTCATGCCTGGGGTAATAATCCAGTATTCTCATTCTGGAATCCAACTCCTTATTCATAAAAGTGTAGAAAGCCACAAATAGAAATGAGGTTGAAATGCAAATATAAAACTTGGAATTGCCTGCAGAATACAAAATAGACAAAGGTTTTATTAATTTAATGTTTAATAAAACTTTATCTGGCAAACAAGTTTGTCATTGTTCATTGAGGGAGAAAAGCCTTCTTTAGCTTCATCTCCTTCTCATTTTGTATTGGGCTAATTTTTGTACTAATTTTTGAATAACCATCACCAGTCTAGTTAACTTGAGCACTTAGTCACAACGAACCAATGCATCCTTGTAAGAAAAGAGAAGCAATATCCCTTTTTACCAATAGAGGGTTCTGTTCACCAAGGGGTTTCCCTGTTGCACTGCCCCTTGGTTGGCACTTTCAGTGTTTCACCGATGGAACCCCAGGAATCCAGCTGTGAATCCCCAGCTGTTGGTGAGTGAGGTGGCAACTCTGTCCTGGTGGGAGAGGTGGGGACCATGGCATGGTCTGGCCGCAGCATGACAGTCTGATTTCTTCTGACTGGGAAGTCACGTCTACTAGCCCAACAAATGCTGGAAAGTATAGAGAGTCCTAAATCCTGTTCCATTTGTGCGAATTAGGCACCCAAATCAGGTGGGGATATGTGGCTCAAAAGACATCCCTGGACCTGCACAGATAAACACTCCCTTTAAAAAAGCTACGTCCACAGGGAGAACACTAAACACCTGAGTGCAATCCAGTCTAAAGGAGATGCATTTTCTGTCCCTCATGTTCAGATTGTGACACTAAGCAAAGAAGGAAATCAGGACTTACTGAGCCAAAGGACAGGCTGTGAGAGGGATGCTCACTTCAGAGTGGCATTTGGTTCCAGTTCTGGCTCACCGAACCAGGCACAAGACATTCTTCTCTCATTAAGAGCCAGGACCCAGGGCTGGCTTCTTCTTTCCTAATGCCAATCAGGAAACCTGCAGTGCTGAAGTGAAATCCGTAAAGTCATAGTCTTGGTGCATCTCCTTTTGCTGAACATTGAGTTTTCAACTCCCCTGGACATAGTTTCAGTCACCTCTCGAGAATGTATATATTCATGTACATAGCACCTAAATCTCCCCTGACTTTCTCACGTTGATGATTTTTTTTGGGCTTCGTTGATAGGCACTTGGAGGTCAATTATAATTTTTACATATAATACGTAATTATAAATAAATATTTGTCCATAAAGAAAATTACCATTCCTGTAAGACATGAATGTGCAACTGCTTAGAGTGTAATCATCAAAGATTAACTTTTTTTATTTTTTGTTATTACTCTTGCAGTTCTGAAAGCATACACGTGTGCTCATAGAAACTGCTATTCTGTAATTACAAATAATAAAACCATGTTGTAGCTGGCAACTGTGGAGTGGTCACAGTAGAGTTAGCAAAATAACTCACATGACTTTATTGCTCATTTATGAATTAGAAGTTGGAAAGCAAAATGGGATGAAGAGATTTCATAGCCTCTTTGGCTAATTGATAGGAACTCTGTTGAAGTTCTTTGAGTTCACAGCATCATGCCAAATAAATATATATATATCTCCACCTGTGCAAGAACAGGTATCTCAAAACTGAGATGTTAACTGTGGTTCTTCAACTAAATCTTCTCCTTCCACACACTGACTGTTCTAGATAAGAATTCAAGAATTCAAGAGGAGCCTGAAGTAAGACTGCTTGTAATTTATCCATGGCAACAGCAAGTTTTTCAGTTTTTGTGTTTGCTACATATTTTAATTCCACTGACATAAGAATAAGGTTTTCCATTGATTCTATTGGAGATACGGTTTTTACCCATGTTTTGCTACACATGTTGAATATTGCCAGATCTATATAATGGACATGGGAAGATGATTTACTTCAAAAGGATGTTTGAACTAACCTGGCTGAGTTTGCATTGAAGCAGATGAAAAGTGCTCATAAGATCTGTTCTGCTATTTCAGCCCTGCATGATATGTTTTGGTTCGAGAGGTGGCAATGGACAGCAGCAGGGGCATGGGGGGTGATGCATAACACCTGTGTTGCTGCAGATATCTTGTCTGACCTTCTTCTAAGGAGTGTTGTAGGAGAAACCAAAAAAGCCAAAGCTGAGACCCTCCCACTGCAGTTGCCTGTTGGTGATTTCTCTGGGTCTTTCAGTTCCTCCATATGTTCAACAATGTCTAACATGGCAGAAACTCTGGCAAAAATGGACATAGAAATATATCTGTATCTACTTTGTATTGATGCAAACAAGAGATTAAGTTCAGGCAACTACAAAAGTATATCCTTTTTGGAAACAGGATCTGTGTTGCTTTGTGTTACACTCCCTATAGAAATATGGTATTTACTTTTAAATGACTTTTCTATTATCAACCTGTTAAGATATCGAAAGTTTATGAAATCATATAGCAGGGGGGACAATTGCTTGAACTCCTGTCACAAAAAAAAAAAAAACAAATAGCTTATTTATCATTTATCTGCTTCTCTCAGCTGTCAATCTAATTTTCCTGCCTCCACTGATCATATTTTTGCTGTCTGTTCCTTAACAGATTTTGTTTTGATTGCTTCTGTTCAGATTCTGTCTGTCATCTCAGTGTCTAAGCCGACCATATGTTAGCTTGACCCACTACCAAAAAAACTTCATTCTGAGTTCACTTGAGAAGTTACTCTTGTTATTATTTGAAGATTTATTAATTTGTCAATGGCATCTGGTTCTTTACCACCTGCCCTGAAATCTGCTCTTGTTTTTTGGCTGCTGGGAAAAAAAAAAATAATTTCTGCCTTCATATGTATTCAGAAATAACAACTCTTCCAGCCTTTCTTCCTACCATAAGGTGTATAATAACAAAACAGCATCTTTGTGCTACTAAAATGCTTTCTATCTGAGATACACAATGGGGAAATAGTACTATTGCCATTTTGTTGCTTCAGAAATTGAGGCACAGATGAACATTCTGATTCAGCTGACGTTAGTCGAAAGGATGGTGGTAGAATGATGACTGCGTCCAAGCTTATCATCAATGTTGGAGAAAGAATTAAACTTTCTCCTTAATCTTTGGGGCTGCAGAAGTCAATCAGAGAGAAAGAATAGCCAGTCTTCGAACCCTGCCCTCTCTGACACTCTCTGCTGTTGGTAGAGCTCACTACCTCCTTTGCCTCTCCTGCAAAAGCAAGGGAGGAGATGCTGAGAAAGGTCTGGAGACCCCATCACTGGCTACTCTGCTTATCTGTCCCTAGCATTGGCCTTGAGTGGAGTGATGGCCTGAGCCACTGCCTCCTGACTTTGCAACTCATGGCATAATGACAGGACTGTTTACTCTCACTGAAGGAAAGAGACACCCAGGAGTGAGTGTAACTGGGGGGTGTGTGTGTGTGTGTGTGTGTGTGCTTCCTTCCTGCTGCTTTGGCAATGTCCCAGGCTTTGCATTTTTAGTCATTCAGTGTTGTCATAATAAATCCCTCAAAGCTTACATCTGAGCCTTGTCTTTGTGCATGAAAATGAGACCTCTACAGCTTGTGTCCAAAGCTGCTTTCTTTATAATGAATTGTCCACCTCCCCTCTTTCATTCCTTGCTGAAACCCAGCTAAATATTGTGTTGCACTGAGCTTAGCCCTTCAAAGCAGAGTGATGTATGAGAGTCATAAATGCTGGAAGATACCCATGGGAACACACTGAAGATATCCCTAGGGAGGCAGAAGGAGAATGCTGTGCTAGAAACAGGTAGTTATTATTTGAATAATGCAGAGATGTAATTTGAAACTTCATTCTCACTGTAGTGTTGACTTGGAGATAAATCAGGCTGTATATCTCTGTCTTGATCGGGGTTCAATATTTGTTCCTGTATTTTTACTTGACTTTATAATTCTTACCTTTTCCCTTCAACTAGCCAAATGATAAGCAGTGCATTTGCTAAACAGTTGTGTTGCTTGTGTTATCTCTCCACTCGCTCAGAACTATAACAGGATGTTTATCTACTGAGGAAAAACCTGCCTCTCATTTACTCTGCAAAGCACTCCGCTGCCTTCACAGTAACTGTAGCTGCAATTATCATTGTTGGCATCCAGAGATAGTGATTTTTCTATTTACACTTCATGCCTGGCCCTTGTGAAGTTTAATAAATGGAGTCAGCAGTTACATTATCATTTGATAGACTCATCACCCAATCATAGCTGCTGAAATATGCAATAAATAAAGGTCCTAGAGGGAAAGAAGGGGGTTAGAAAAAACAGCATTATGTGTTTTTTCAAAACAAATTGCATGTTTTCTTTTACCCTGTGTGAAGAAATTTAATTATAGTTTTTCTGTTTTGTTTAGTCTATTTTGTTATTTTATAAGAAGTCACCTTCAGGAATTTGTTAGTCTAAGTGAAATTTAACTCAGGATGTGAGACACAAAGTGAAAAACAATAATAGGAAGAGTGGCCCGGAATTTCTCTAAGATCTTCACTGGCAGTAGTTGGGTAGGGCTTCTGGTTTGTTGGTAGAGACACATTAATTCAAAACATGCCTCCAGCAGCCTCCAGTAGTAGGCATGCTGTGGTGCTCCTTTGGTGGACCTTAAAACCAGCCTCTCCACAGAGCTGGAAACAGCCCAGTCAAGATGAGACAGAAAAGATTCAGCCTTAACAGCAAACACAACCAGATCCTCTGGAGGGAACTAAGATTTGGTAGTGGAGCAGTCCTTTCTATTGTGAAATCAATGGCAAAAATCCCATTTCAGCTCAAGGCTGAAGACAGATGAATTTTACCAATTATGCCAAAGATTTGCCGTAGTAGCTTTGCTCTTTGAGCCCAACAGCAAACACTCTCAAGACTAGCAGTGTCTGCCTGGTAATAAGTGCTGAGCATAAACTCAAACAGACTATTCACCGCTAAGCAAATAGTAGTACCCACCTACACACATGTATGTTTATCCTGGTAGTCCTCTCGTTACGTTTTTCAAGTAGACAAGTGACAAAGTCATTGGAAGAGTTTAGCTCAGTGGTTCTATTATAGGTTCTCTGTAGCGGGAATTCAGAAAAAACTAGTTCTAGTCACTGCAGAATCTTCACGAGAAATGCACAGAAGCTAGATGAAAATTGGTGAAAAAAAAATGTTGATCTATTTTATTATGAGCAACTGGAATGGCCACTACAAGTACCAAACACACACATTTAGAAGAAGTACAATGCATAGGCACCTCTGTTATTAAAGCCACTAATAATGAGGAAGCGTCTAAAATGGTTGTGCAGTTTAATTCTGAATATGCCCTTTCTCAGAGCTGCTTGATCTTTACCCCCTGTAACACATAATGTCTCTCCTGGAGATTCCTGATGACTTCTTTGCAAATATTTCATTTAGGAAGAAACACGGATGGATGGATATTGTTCCTCTCAGCCCTCCACCCCAAGCACAAGGAAAAGAGTTTAGGTTTATGTAGATTTGGATTTAATGTGATTTCTGTTCCTTTCCTTTTGAGACTTTATGTTTGTCTTTCTTCATGGTGTGAAGCTTATTAATTTCTTTTTCTGCCTGCTTCAAGGATATAACAATGAACACCAATCTAGTATTTTGCTCATTCTTTCTTCAGTCACGGGCAGCAACAGCTTCCACCAGAGAACAGGGGTGTTTGGTTCCAAACCCAGGATCTCTTCTGCTGGAGGTGCTTCTGCTGGAGAAGCTTTGGTTCTTCAGTGCTCTGAGGATAAGACCTGCAGCTAGGGACTTAAGCCAAAAATGATTGCTATAAACTGAATGTTCATTAGTTCAAAAGGGCTCAAAGGAAAGGTCTTGATGATCTAATAAATCCTTGGAAAAGTAGTATCCCTTTTCCCAACAATACACTCAGAGATGGCCCCAAAACCATCTTTGCAGTTGGGGTTAGTAATAAATAAAGCAGTGATTGCCTGGTTCCCTAGTTTGTTCTGATTCTTAAAAACATGTAGGCACTTGCTTTTTGCATAGATTTCTAATTCTCAGTCAACTAGTTAGCTTTCCTTATCAGTCAGACATTCCTGAGTCCTTTCCTCACCAAAACAATGCACTAGATGCCTGTGACTACAAATATGGCCTATAAATATATATAAAATGTACATATTTACAGATAAGATGTATATGAATATATAAAAACAGAAAATAATAGTAACTATAAAGATGGTACAGCATGGGCTTATCACACAGTTGTTATCAATCTCTGTGAACTGTTTCTGCTTTCATTTTTCTCCTCAATGAAATGTAAAAAAGGTGGACGGGCTCAGAAAACAAATAAACAATGGCATGCGGGGCATTGCCAAATCATCCAGAATTTTGTTCAAATTGTGTGACCCATTAAAAAAAAAAAAAAAAAAAAAAAAAAAAAAA
>RSEF01000007.1:27659462-27669636 GCA_003993805.1 Himantopus leucocephalus | reverse complement strand
ACATATATAGGAATCTAAGCATCTCCAAACTGTTTTAAAATATAGTTCTTACTCTTTTCCTTTCAGACTTCGTTAGTTTGACTTAGGCCATGAAGCATGGATCTGTGTTTCTGTCTCAGCATCTCTAACTGTTGCCGTTTCATTGACCAAATAATGACTGAATGTTGCCGAAATCTTGAAAAACTCATATATACAGAAGTTTCCATATTGCAGAAATGCATGAAGATTAACTTCAGCATGGAAGATTAACCCAATTTTAACAGTTTTAAAATATGCAATTTTTCATATTTACTGTTTTTCTGCTCATGATTATGTTACTAAAGAGAAAGAAATAAAAAAGCCAGCTCAGTGAAATCTAGGCATACCACCTCTCAGTACATAGAAGCCTGATTTGTCTTTGCCTCTTATCTTTAGCTTTCCAGTAGTCATTTTGTCCGCCTTTCCTCTGATAAAAATCAAACATCTAGGAGTCTTCACTGCCAGTATCTAGACATTCATGTTTTGCTTGTGAGGTAGAGCAACCAAGATGATTCCCAGATTCAGAGGTCAATCTGCACCACTTTTTTATCAAATGAGTTTTCTGTTCTTCACGCATTCTCATATGTTATAGCTAGTGTAGCTTGAATTTAGAATCCGCATGGTATACAAGGATGGATTCTTCTTATGCAGGTCCATCAACACTGAATTTCACTAAGCTATCCACTCATATAGTTCAATACTCTGGAATGTCTTCACTTTTTCTTCCNATTTCACTAAGCTATCCACTCATATAGTTCAATACTCTGGAATGTCTTCACTTTTTCTTCCTTGCTTTCTTCTGCCTCATCTGAAAAAAAGGTTGATTAATTCATGGCTTTCCTACAGTCCGGACTCTTCTGTAGTATACTAAACAATACATGTCCTAAAGTCCTGATTTGNAACAATACATGTCCTAAAGTCCTAATTTCTTAAAGGTTGTTTGATCTCACTGGAGCTACTTATATGTTTAACTTTGAACCGAGCCAAAGGATACAAAGCTGCTGTAGTTGCTACACTGTGATAGATCTTTTCCTCTATTACTCAGGATGGTAGAGAAATGGATGTTCAAAAGCAGAATGAGTTGTCAGTTCACTTACTTCATGTTGATGTTCACAAAGAATCAGGAAGGCTGTAGGGATCTAACTTTCTTTTATGAATTCAGGCTTACTTCTCCCTTTCACATCCTTTGTCATTCCTCAGTTATTGTTTCACCGCTCAGTATTAATTGATCCTGCTCAATTGTTGCCTTTCAGCTTTCATGAATATTCTCTTAAAGTATTAATTCTATTATTTGAGGAGACTTGCTTGTGGACGGACATCTTGCTAATAACTTCTTATACAAAAGGTGATGCAAGATATTTTAATTCCATTGTCCCCTTCTCCCTTAATTGTCCCATACTCTAATAAGATCGGTAGCAAAAGACTGCATGTAAAATGTCACGATGCCATTTCTATTTAATATCTGATCTGACTAACGATAAAAAAAAGTCATATCTTACTCCCAGTTAGGGGTTATGAAGCACTAAGAAGTTCTCAGGTGAGTGGAAATACAGAAAAGTAAAAGATGCTAGTACTGAACCCCACAGTAAAAGTCACTTCATTCTTTAGTACATAAAATGAGCATCTCTAGGTGAATGCCTAAATGAGAATTAATCTCCAGGTAAGCATCTAATCTCATCTACTTTTCCCATGACAATCATAGGAGAGAACTAACATTGGCAAGGTGAGTCCTTCTGTGTGTTCTGCAATGGATAAATCTTTCTCTGTCAGTGCCTGTTGATGTTGAGGGAAGATAGACAAGTCTTTCTCTGCTGTCATTATTGGCAGAGAATAGCTGATTAGTTTCAACTAGGTACCTAACTTTCAGATAACAGCAGATTAGGTGAGGTGAATCCTTCCTTGGCGATGAAAAAGCAGGTATAAATTTAGGATGATACACCATGACTCTTTCCAGTCTGGGAAAAATCAGATTGTTGCAAAGAGTAATTTTTCGTAACAAAACACATATATCAGGTTTACATGACACTTAGGAGAACAGATTAGATTAATTCATGAGGTCCCTTCCTTATCTCCTGATTCCATGCTTTTTTTTTCCTGAATGATAGAAAACCGACAGCAGTTGTTTTGAAGACAGATACGAACATCAGAGCGAAAGCTACTGAAAATGACGCTGATTAGAGCTGTTCAAAATCCCTGTCCCATGGGAAATGTTGATATTTTGACATATGTTTCCTCCTCAAAATGGGATGAGAAAGGTTTAAATATCAGCAATTGTCATGGTAATTTCTTCACAAATGCTGAAATGAAGAACAAATATTTCATTTTGAAATAGCTATACTTTCAACATTTCAAAACATCATTTGAAAGATTTCATTTTAGTCTCAGGTTTCCACATTTAACAAACATATATTTTTGTCTATATACATCTCTATGTGTGTGTATGTATATTTGACGTTGACTTTTTCCTTTTGAGAAGAAAATAGTGATTTCAAAAATTCCTGCATTTTTCCACGAAAATTCTTTGGTCACTACGTTTGGTCAGTCATACTAATGGCACACTAGCCCCCTTTCCACAGGGGAATCTGGACTGTTGAGTCAGTCACCATGCTAGAAAGAGAGCTGCTCAAGGTAAAACTCTACCAGGAAACAGTTCATCGTTTGGCTGTAAAATCCTTCTTTGTAGTAACTACGTATCCCCATCTTTCATTTTACTGTCCTAGTGAGGGGCGAGGCATAATCTAATCAATATCTCACATGAAAACTTGCTAAAAGAAGTTATCATGATAGCTAAAGAAATGCGAATAGCAATTTTATTCATACTGTGTTCTCCTAGTACTTTCATGGTGGTTTATACTAAAACAAAATGGCCTATAATTTCAAGATAGAGATAAAGATATATGTATATTTATCTGTGTGATGCACTCTAAAAATGTTTTTAAATCTTAAATACAATCCAACATTTAAAAAAAAAATGGTGTAAATAAATAGACAGCATTATTAAGGCAATAACCATCTTTTAAAAATTGTTTTAAATGAAGAAGCCTTTCAAGTGTTACTTATAAAAGGAAGATGTTTTACAGGTCTCTGTGATAGTTGTAGGTACAAGTTAAAGCTGAAAGACCTCAAATACACACGTATGCAGTTTATAAAATAGCGGCACCTTTTCTGTATTAATTTATTGGCTGTGCTCTGAGACACAAGGCATGTATTTTGTTTTACCAGTGGCCCAGTAGCTTTTTGAAGCTGTCAGGAATATTGTCTCTAGGTCTCTGTTTGCAGCTCCTATCTGGAGCTAAATCCTGGTGTGAATTTATACAAACCTGCTAAAGTAAAACTTTGAAAAAGCATTTAAGACATTACTAGAAGTTAAGGATCCACTTTCATAGTAAGTATCTTCAGGGTCTGAAATCATTGAGTCACTATTATGTTTTAATTGCTTGAGGATAAAGAACCCAAAAGATACTTTTTTAGCTTCCTGGCTTTATGTCTGCCTTGTTTATTTGGAGCCTAAGTATTTTAGCATATGTTGTTTCTGTGCCTTTGCTTAATACCTAGGACACCAATGGCCCCTATGGCTCAGGCTACGGGCTGCAATTGCAAAAGATGTCATTAAAAATACAGCAGGAAATCAATCTGGTGACTTTATGTTGGTTCATAATGGACATTTTTGCCCCTAGCTGTGGATTACACTAGAATGTTTCTGAAAAACCGAACATCCTGTGAAACCCAGATTGTCACTGATCCAAAGCCCATGAATGGCAATAAAAAAATTCTCACTGTTTTTATTGGGATTTAAATCCACACCTCCATGCCTCAACCTTCACAACTATGTTAGCCTGAGATTTCTTTAAGTTGCAAAAGAAAAATACTATATGTCAAAAATGGTAGTTTGAAACAAATGGACGACAAAAGTTTGGTATCATAAGTGAGCCCTACACAGTGATGTATGCATGTTTTAAATTAATACGATGGAATGCCAATTTATTTGATGCAAAAACCATGTGATGGCACATTGTTACTGCAATTTCCTGTCCTTGAAGCAAAGTATTAACCTGCATTGTGACGATGTAAAGAAAGCACCACAAAGTAACACTGTGTATGCTTTTTCAGGTATTTTTATTTCAGACAAAATATATGTATAAAGTGGGAATGGACTCACCGAATATACGTTTCACCCATTGCACCATTTGAACATCCATCTCTTACTGGAAAACTAAGATGGCGTGGGAGTAATAGACAGTTCATTGCTGGCAGACATAGCTGAATAGTTGTGCAGTGACCCTCAGTGACTCAAAGAATCAAAGCAGTCACTCAAAACAATAAAAAAGTGACAGCAGACATAATCACAGCATTGGTCCAGCTCATGGAAGTAAGTTTTGTCAGGGACCTTTGCCTAAGAAAATTCAGATGCTTTACAAATAATTGGACACCAATTAAGAGAGCATGACAAAAATAAATGGACATTATCTTGCTTTATCATTCTGATCCTACAGAAAACATGAATAATCAAAGCATAAAATATAATTTCCTGTATTATTTCCCTGACATTGTTTTGGTAAGAGTGGAATAAGAGCACACTAGACCTCTAAGAAAAGTAATTTTCTTGCAAGAACTGTGCTTTCTTATGAAGAACATGGAGGCACTAAGCAAAATTCCTTCAGTAACTGCTGGGAGCCCAAGAGAAAACAGAGGCTTGCTCAAGTTTTTAACGGCTGTGAAAATCCTTCTGATATGACCACGCAGTAGGGCTGGTAGCCACAACAAGGGCTGGAGTCACAGATCCAGACGCTGCCTGTCCTGTCCTATTCTACAGCAAATGGGCTATGAGTGCTCTTTCAGCACTTACACGCATCATATGCAACGTGAAAACAGGTTTTCTTCTGTCTACACCACTCATCCACAGTAATCCTACCTGCAGCCAAGCTTGAACAAATCAAGGACCAGATTCTTCTCACCCATAAGTTAATTCATCAATAGCATAATCTGTGCTTTCTTAAAAATCAAGATTTTTTTTTTTTTTTCTGAGCTGGATACACACTGTCCCAAGGAAAACCTCTTGGATTGGAAAGCAATAGTGTAATTTGGTGCAAGGATGTTGAGTCTTAGTTTGTTTTGCTCAAAGAAAAATTACCCCTTAATAAGAGCAATAATAAACAAGGCTAATTATAGATGTATACACAGGCACACTGCTTGAAATCAAACTATAGGATTCCAGGTTGAAACCTCTTTGTTCCGCAGACATTGCACATGTACTAAAACATGTTTCTGATGTCTGGCAAAGCGAAGGGCTATCACAGATTATTGCATTTTGACCATTGCACAAAAATGAGGATTTTAAATTATAGGATATTTTTTACAGAAACTCTCTTAGCTGTCAGCTGTGTAGACCAAAGCCTGTTCCACAGCAGAGGACATGTTTCCCACAGACTGTGTTGATGAAATCCTTCCTAACCTACTAGGTCAATCGTCTTAGGAGTAGAAGGAGTTCTTTGCCTACAGAAGTGATTGTTCAGCCTGCATAGCTCGCCCCAGCTTCAGCCTCTACACAGAGAGAAGGGCTTAGTGCATTAGCTATGCTGGGGCTTTGCTCCGAGACCAGCGTTGAAAATCTCTGCTTAGTATTGCTACGTGTAGATTTGGTGTGAGAACAAAGAAACAAAAGCTTGCAGAAAAATGCCAGTAAAGTATGTTAGTTAACACCACAGATTAAAAAAGACTAGCCACAAAAAATATTTTCCTTTTATTTCTGAATGTATAAAGATAGTACCTCCAAAATACCATATGTAGGCATGCCGAGGATATTTGCATATTTAAGAAATATATGTATGCCTTTAGTTATGTTTCTATATATGCACAGAATTTCAGTTTTGATTTTATATTTTTTACTATTTTATTCTTTTGTTTTTAACTTTTTGAACATTCTTTTTTTCTCACCAAAATAAAAAGATAAAGGAACTGAAGGAGATAACAACATACAGTAGTAACAAGAATTATATTTTTCTTTACTTTGTAACACAGATTTTGGTTTTGTCTGCAGCACTTTATCTCTCATGTGTAAGTGGATATTGCTAATCATCACTGCAATCTGAATTGTGGTCTGTGAGTGCAAGCAAAGTTGGAGAAATAATAAGAAACCCACAATCCAGTACCAAGCAAACAAGGACTATAGATGTAATTCTCATACCAATCAAAAGCGCAACAGTGTAAGCACATATACAGAGAAACACTGCCACTCTCATAGCTATAAATCCAGGGTTTCTAAGATACATTCCTTATCTGTAACAATAGTCATTTCCCTTTCCTATGTATACTGGCTATTGCAGCTTATCCTGCCCTGGGTTGCTGATAGAGGTGGATGAACTGGTTCGGATGAAATTAGAACTCACCTAAATTTTCACCCCAGGTCTGAAATGCATTATTATCCATGGCTGAAAAACTCCTGATATTTTGTCTCTTTTTCTATTATTCCAAGTTCAGAAAAAAAAGCAGCAAACACCGAAAACCTCAGAAGGAAACCAGCAAGAAAAATTGCCAAATGTGCAAGATTTCACAGGTTTAATCTGAACAGATGTTCACAAAAGCATTCAGAATAAAGTTCACCTATCTCTGTTTGGAGGGATAAAGTTATTTTGAAATGAATGAATTTGCAAACATTTCTTCCAAACATTAAAAACTTTAACAGTCAGTTTTCCAGTAGCTGATGAGTTTTGGGTTAGGTGTTTCTGGAAATCCAAAGACTGACTCTACAAGCGAAAAAAGCGAGCATCCAGCTGTTCCAATCTAGGATCTGAAAGCAATACTTTGCAAAAAATGCTTCTTGTCAGCTGTGATGCACTTATTTTTAGAAACGAACATTGCTACCAAAGGTTGTTCTTATTCCCAACATTCCCCTGCCTGAGGGTATGCTCGTTCCACATTCCCAAGGTATGTTTACAGCTCATGTAGTTATATTTGCTTTAGATCTAATTTAGCAAGTGCAGGTAGCAACAAAAATGAAAGAAGAACTGCACAGAGTCTGAAAGTCAGCACTGGGTTTCTGGGCGCTTTCTTGGCTTGCTACCACACCACAGCCTGTGCTGCTGTATTGTCATAGCTACTGCTACAAACCAAATGATGGAAACTTATGTCTCGTGTAATTGCAATGTTCAACCGCAGCGTAGGCAGACACCTCCCTGGCAGAGCCTATGAGTGATAGTGTTCCTCCATTTCAATAAGCATCAGAGATTTAGGGTTGTGGATGGACTGATTAGCCAAGAAACCCACCCAAAATGTATTATCTCATAATCTTTTGACCCACCAACATGAGCCACAAGGCATCGGAATGTTTAACCCGGGGCTGAAATGTGAAAAGCTGAAGTTTCTTCCTGAATGACTTGCTGTGGACGGATCACATCATGGCTTTTCTCTATAGCTGTGATTTAAAAGGTGGTTTCTCAAAGTCAAGCAAGGAGCAGTGATCTTTTCAAAGCAGGATGTGAGTGAAAGAGAGATTGGCTTCAAGTTCCTGTCCCTACTAATGGCTGCAGGGAGCATCAGCAAGAGAAGAGCTTGAGAAGGAAGGGGAATTTCACTTTTGTTCTGCTTCCTTCTGTTTCCTCTCCTCTTCTGTGAAGTGGATATCCTTCCCTGAACTTGGTGCTTTGAAGCTTATTTCGGACACTGCTCTGCTTTTAATAGGAAGAGCTGAGAGCCCATTACTGTCAGGAAGGGTTTCCTCCCACACACTATTAACAAATGTTCCTTCCTGTCGTTCCGTTTTAAAAGGGTGCACACTACGACCACAGAGCTCATGTTCCAGTGCAGCACTTATATTATACCACGGGGCCGCTAAACACTCTGTGAGGCACCACTGGAAACAGAGGGATCTCACTGTCACATTTCTCCCTTCATATTCAGGCCAAAATGATCGAGCGGGTCAGGATTTTCCTGAAGGCCAGGAGACCTTTCCTCTGCAAGCAACCGCATGACCCAATGCTAATTCCTGACTCTTCTTGCTTATGCTTCATGGCTCAGTCTTGTTAATTTAGACTGTAACATTTCAAAAGCATTAGTTGGCTCTTGATTATGTCTCATTGCTGGGGCAGAGCCACAACACATGTGGTTAGTTAGGACCTGAAAGCACTACTCTAATTAACACTCCAGCTGTGCAGAAGGGTGCTTTTATGAGGATGGAAGGAGTCAGATGGCTTTTGCGGAAAAAGATGTGATATGTTCTTCCAGAGACAAAAGCTTGTATTAAGGTCCATTTAAAATGAAGTGTCTCCCTCTCTCCAGATTCCTCCCTCTTTTCATGCCCTGCCAGGTGCTCTTCTGTGCTTCAGTGCTGAGTCACGCAGGCACTGCCTGCTCCAGAGTGCCAAGTGACACCATCTGACAAAATGACGCATCACAGTTGGACTGAAGATGTCTCTGTTTTTTCTGAGAAACAAAAAAGAAATAGGAATTTAATGGCCCAGCCTGGTGTTTATAATTCTAACTTGCCTTTGACTCCTAAGGAATGGAAGTGCCTGCCACTAAAACTCTGCCTTTTTTGAGGTGTTACTGGAAATGTGAGCGTAGCTGCAATGGAAAGGAAGGACGTTTTCTGTGGTAGTCACTGCCTTGGGAAATCTGCATTGTATTCTTGTCTGGAATCAAGTCCCTAATGTTACCCCGGGCAGGTCATTCAGCTTCGCAGTGGGTCTGCTCTGTGTCTGTGAAATGCCTTCCCAAAAATGTCCCATCTTTTTGTCCTGTTTTGGCTTTTTAGACTGACAGCCCCTCAGTGGGAAGCCAGGCTATAGCACAACACCTAGCCCAGGTGAACTTTATTTCTTGCATCTAACTGGTATTGCAGTATAAAGCAATAATTATGCGCCTATGCAAAAGCTGTATTGAAATGATGGCTTAAAAAATGAGGACTTAAAGTGCTCCTTAAGGATTTAAAGCATGCCCCTTTGTGGAAATGCATTAAGATGCTGCCTTTAGAGTATCTTTTATTCCTAGATGACTGCTGTTTTCTTTCACACGGAGAATGAAATGAGCTTAGCGAATGACCCAACTGATCAATATTTTTTCCAGTCATTGAATCAGTGGATGTTGATTTTGTCTTTTATTTTCTTTTTTTCCCCCTGAAGCCTACTCACAGCTTGCAAAGAATGCGTGATTGATCTTTTCATACAATTATAAAGTTCTAGGGAACTCTTCATCAAAACATTAAATTCCTCCAAAAACATGAATTAAATAATGTAAGCATTATACTCCTTAGTATCAGCAGAGGGGGAAAAACTAATTTTCCATATAAGAGACATGTCTTATGCCAATGATAAGAGCTACATAGCAAGTCCTTATGCAGTAGGGCAATAAGGTATGGATAGATTCTCTTTTGTGCGATACAGAAGCTTGATGCACAACACTTTATGGAAATGAAATATCCTGCTTTGGGGTATGAATCCTAAATTGCTTTTCCTTTAGCTATGGTGTGGTTTCTTATGAACTTTCACATCCTGCTTTACAGGTCACTTGTATTCTAACATGACATATTTTGCATCTTCTTACTCTCAATTTTGAGGAACATGGGAAGAGATTAACTTAAATGACATTAGCAGTCCGGTGGCAGTCCGGTGAAGTTCTCGCTGACTGGAAAAGAGGAAACATAACCCTCATTTTTAAAAAGGAAAAAAAGGAAGACCTGAGGAACTACATGCCAGTGACTCTCACCTCTGTGTCCTGCAAGATCATGGAGCAGACCCTCTTGGAAACTGTTCCAAGGCACGTGGGAAATAAGTAGGTGATTGGTGACAGCCAATATGACTTCACTCAGGGTAAGTTGTGCCTGACAAATTTGGTGGCCTTCTACGATGGGGTTACCGAGTTGGTGGATAAGAGAAGAGCAACTGACATCATCTACCTGGACTTGTGCAAAGCATTTGACACTGTCCCACACAACGTCCTTGTCTCTAAATTGGGGGGACATGGATTTGACAGATGGACCACTCACTGGATACGGAATTGGCTGAATGGAAGCACTCAAAGAGTTGTGGTCAATAGCTTGACATCCAAGTGGCAACCAGTGACGAATCATGTTCCTCAGGGGTCAGTACTGGGACCTGTGCTGCTCAACATCTTTGTTGACAACATGGACAGTGGGATCGAGTGCACCCTCAGCAAGTTTGCC
>RSEF01000007.1:27637997-27658462 GCA_003993805.1 Himantopus leucocephalus | reverse complement strand
GGGGGGGTGTCTTCCTATCTCCACGTACTCCATGAGCAAATGTCCCCAAAAGGTCCCATCACCTTCCCAGTAATGACCCTGCACAAACAACTCCCAAGGATGTTGAGCGTTCCTCCTTGTGCATTTAGCCGTTGATCTGGCTGCTACCAGGATGCTCAGCAGCGCACAATACAAATGAGCCGTTTGCGTTAGAATCATTCAATTGGAACAGGCTTTTTAAGATGATAAAAAGTCCAGATCTCGTTATGAATCCCAGAAGCCACTCAATCCTGATTAACATGACCCAGAAGGACTGTGGAAATTAGCACAGAATTCACTGGGAAATTGTAGAAGAAAAATATTTGCATACTGTATTCTGAAAAGGCTCTTTCTTGATTCAGTATCTATAGCTGTGGAAGCAATTTGAGGAGTCAGGTAACTTCTCTCTGCAGCACCACAGTCAATCCAACCATTATTGTTTCAGAACGGTTTTCAGCTGTGGGCGGATCAGCTTTAGTGCTTATCCCTGGGACGTTTTTATTTGGCTAATCTTTGTAAATTGTTTGCTACGAACAAATTAATGATGCATTTTCCTTCAGCAAAACAGCTTTACCGTTTGTTCTTTGCTCTACGCTGCTTTCTCATTTTAGTCCATTTGCAAATGGTCATTTGCTCACCAGAGGTGAAACTACAAATGGATTGAAGCACTATTTGTTCCACATTTATTTATAATTTGTAAAGGCACCTATTTATAGCTTCACATACCGTAGAACACGATTTGCAAACAAGAATTATGAAACTTGGTCTACTGATATAAAAGAGTTGCTGGCTAAAATCCCCCATCTGAGAAGAAATGTTCACTATTTTCCACATTAGTCATCTTAGTGTGCTGCCACTAACATTTACCCTCTTAGTAGATGCCTGGAAGGGAAAACAATAGCTTTATGGCTGTGGCAGTCAAATCTGATGGAGACACTTGGAAGACACACATGTTTTAGGGCAAGACTTCACCAACCAGAACCGTGCCAACCACTCCTTCCACTTTTCCACTGACCCGTTAGGGTCAACACTACGGAGTCAAACCCTACAGTTCCTACAGGGGAGATGAAGCAGTGGAGAGACAGAATCATACAGAAGGTCTGGGATGTAGGAATGAGAACTCAAGGAACACTTCACAGCCTTCCTGTGCTAAATGGATACAGAAATGGTAAATTTCAAACAACTTGCAAAGGGATAAGGCTGGAAGGTCAGTTACAATGGTACAGACTGCAAATAACGGCGTTTCTTGCAGTTTCCTGGATCAGGGTGAACTGCTGCCAAATACTAAGCACGGAGAATTACTGAAGACATTACTGATGGATACCATGTTAATATCAGCATTAAATTCTCTGGACTTCACCTTAATATCATTTTATAGTTAACCAACTATAAAAGCACATTGTAAGGTCACAGAATTCATACAAAATTCAGTTAGCTTAAGGCTAACTCAAGTATCTCAACACTAAAGGGTAATTTGCAATCTAAGTATATCCATTTTATTCAGGCATAAATCCATACAGAGTGCACTTAACAAAAACAGATATACTGACACTTTGAATTATCCTCCCAGTGGGAGAACTACCCTGGCAGTATCAAGAAAGACAGATTTCCTGAGAACATGCTCAAGAGGCCAGGTTTGCAGCCAGCTCAGTAAGCTAAACCAGAATTAGAAGCAAATTAGTAACATCCAAACAGCATCTCAGAATCAGGCAGTCTTAAACCAGAACAGTCCTAAATACAACAAATGGGTAATGGTTTCCTCTTCAAAACCTGTAATAACATAGCTCTTACAGGAAAAGTGATGAAAACCTCTGAAAAGCCTTGCTTCCCTGCAGCAAGACTGAATAGGTTCCTTCATTCCTGCTTGAAAGTAGCAACTGGCTTTTTTTTCTTCTTTGCTTCTTAGAGTAAAGGTGATGGAAAAGAAAATAATCCATAGATACTTACTGTTTAACACCTATTTGCCTGGCAATAATTACTGTGCAGAGAGGAGATTAAATATATCTGAATACTAGTACAGCAGGAAACATTATAACAAGAAAAGCAGAAACTCATTCTCTAATCCAAGTAAACAAAGAGAGACTTCTCATCGCTACAGGTAGAATTTTGCTCTGGCTTTACTTGGAGGGCGTTAGAACTAGGAGCTAAAAGATGCTTTAGAATAAATTAGCACAACTATAAATCTGACAAGACGATTAATATTCTAACTGTGTTCACGATAATTAACTCACCAAAACAGTTCCACAATCATTATCCAGCTAGAGTGGAAACGGGAAAGTTTACGGCTCTCCTGTAGATTTATAAGCCAATTAAGAGTGACCCTTCTCTAGATTTCATTAGAAAAGCCTCTGGTTCAGCAAAAGCTCACACGTGCAAGCAAAGGTTTTCTGGAGGAAAGGGGTTGCAAGGGATCTTTATCACCTCTATTAAACACTTTTCCTGCTCCCCTCAGAATTACATATTCCTAACGTGTCCTCAGCCTCCTGCCAACTCTCCAGCCCCGGCGCAGCTCCCTCACGCCTGCAGGAAGCGGGACTGACACTGTGGCACTTCTCCATGGGGCAAACTCTCCTCTGTACCTTGCGTGACCCAGGTGTCATGGTCCAACACCGTAGATGCACTTCCTGCCTTGTGATGCAGCTTTGGGGTTAGAGCTCACAGTCCCCCTTCCACCCAAAGCCACCTTCTCCCTTCCACGTGCAGTTGCCAGCAGGTATGTAAGAAGCTTCACCAACAGTCAGCTCCAAACTTAATATGTGCAAATATGTGCATGTGTTTGCACCGTACGAAGTATCTCCTTGCTACCTGTGCCATTTTTCCCCTTGTTGCCTTTCTGCACAGATTCATTCTTCTCATATAAGAGCCTTCTCTGCCACTGTCAGAGCAGTCTCCCTTTATCTCCAATTCCACAACTTCCCCTTCTCCTTTCAAACTTTTCTGTAAAGAACATCTCTTTTCTCCTTTTGCTGCATCCATCTATGCCTGTTCCCTCCCCTTTCCTTTGTGTCTTCCTGCATAATTGTGTTTTTCAGCTTTTTAAAGTATTTTTCAATATAGATAGCATAAAAATTGCTATCTAAAATGAAATAGCATTGTATCACAGCCCACACTTTTGTGCCAGTAATATATACAATTTGGACTGACTCAAGCTGTGGTGCGTATGCAGGTAAAGTAAATTCTGAATTATTCAGCACTTAAAAACACTGAAAAATCATTTACTTGTTACAAGCAATAAGATTTATGTTTTATGTCTCCCAATCAATAGCTAGTGTGTCCACACACAGCTGATTTATCCATATGGAAAATATAATTATAAGTCGAGTTTGCTCTGAACCACAGAGTCCTTTTGTAACAAGATTATTTAAATACAAATGGGGTTGGAAAATTGGTTTTAAATGGCTAATCTGTCTTGTCTTCAACTCCAGCTGCAGAATTTACTAACATCATAAACACAGGCTGAGTGAAAATGTAAGAGGTTTTCTGATTCTCCTCGCGATCTGTCTATGCAGCACTCATTAACGGTGAAGTTGATGGGAGCTGTATGCATGCCGTGAGAGGAGGATAATAAGCCTTGTAATCTCTATAAAGAGAAAGGGAATTTTACTAGTCATATGTCATATACACTGGTGTGCAAACGTCTGTCTTATCGGCAGCCCAATAAAGAATTTATGTACCCAGGTCTCAGACGCACTGAAGGACACACATGCCATATGGGTGGACAAAACCTATACCCAGATGGCTGGAAACAACACCTCAGGAGCACCACTTGCAATATGGACATTTGTGAAGACGTGATTAGGAAAAGTTTCATCTGTGCAGGCTTACTCTGGGATTATCAAAGGAGCTGCTGTTTTCCTGCTGCCTCCACCAAACCTGGCCGATGGCCCATGGCATGCAGCAGGGAAAGCCTGTGCCCATACATCCTCCTCCGAGAGAGCACCCCAGTGCAGCCAGCTGGGAATACCCCCTAACTTGGTCTCTGGGTCCTGCAGATAGGCTGGGAGAAATTGCAGTTCAAATCTGACTTGGGCTAAGTAGAGCTTTCTGCCCGTTTTAGTTTAACAGACGT
The DNA here is from genome assembly GCA_003993805.1 of Himantopus leucocephalus. Classification (NCBI taxonomy): domain Eukaryota; kingdom Metazoa; phylum Chordata; class Aves; order Charadriiformes; family Recurvirostridae; genus Himantopus; species Himantopus leucocephalus. Next base: position 27,654,375 of record RSEF01000007.1, on the reverse strand, counting down.
ATTGGAGAAGAAATTTCAAGATCTCGTTTTCCTTTGCTGGAATGCAAACAAAACAGAGTGAAACCTCAAATTTCTGCTTGAAATCAAACACTTGCCTTGAAACCCAGGTACTTCTTATACCCTTCTTTTCAGCAATTCAGTAATCATTATTCTGTCAAATGGTTCTCCACATAGTTATACTGCCTTCAGAAAAAAAGCAAACAAATTCACTAGACTATATAGGTCCCTTATACTGATGCATAATCTCCCCTTTCAATAGCTGTAAATGAATGATAAATTGTCAGCAATGAGCAATTGCTGTAAGACATTCAGTAACGTCTATACATCAAAGCACAAACTTCCATCTAGTTTTACTAAAGTAGAAGCTGTATCAGAGAACCTGACAGGTCCAGTGCATATCAATATTTTATATTGATACAGCAGACATCACCTAATGATCTCCAGGCAATGACTCCTGCTCTAAGGACTGAGAAAAAAAGCTTCAAAGTTAAAGCCTGCAGGGAGGATCTGTTTCCCACCCAACCATCTGAGATTTCTGAAGTGGTGCATTTTCCACAATAACCTAGATTTTAACCCCTCCACTCCCTCTGGATGAGAGGCAACCTGGTAACTTGCCAACTCGCCCTGATGTAGGAGACTCCTACCTTGAATCCTGCTTCGGCAGCCCACCCTGGCACCCCCAAAAAGAATGGAATACAGATTCCTAAGATTGAAACTACCAATCTTGTGGCAGATTGGTACAGTGTACATTGTCCCAAACTGTGACAGTGGAGGCTACCCTGGGGTGCTGCTTCCCAATCCTGTGAAATGGTCCCCTCCACTGCCCTCCCTTAAGTCAAGGGTGACGGTTCTTTCCAAGGGGTGCGCAATGTAGAACTTCCCTTAGAGCTATTTAACGGCCCAGAGGTTTTCATTTCATTTTTTATAGAAAAAACCTTCAACGTGAAGCTGGACAGCACACTGNTCCAAGGGGTGCGCAATGTAGAACTTCCCTTAGAGCTATTTAACAGCCCAGAGGTTTTCATTTCATTTTTTATAGAAAAACCTTCAACGTGAAGCTGGACAGCACACTTNAAAAACCTTCAACGTGAAGCTGGACAGCACACTGCTATTTTTCTTCTGATTTAGAAAAAAGCCTACAGAAAGGATTACTGCCAATAAAACAGAAACACTGCAAATTTTGAAATTATAATTCTATACACGCTTCTGAAAGCCTCTTTGGCTTTTCTCTTTGTGCTCTGAATGGCTCTCAAGATCTAATTTAATTCAGGGAAACAAATCCAAAAGTGCCAGGAAAAAAAAAAAAAAGAATCAACTTTCTTTTTAGTTATAATAAAAATTGTACAGAAGTAATTCTCCTTTCATTCCATGGGCAGACACACAAGCTCATAGGTGTTAATGAGACTTGCCAGTTTAGATGGACTGTAGAATCTAATGAAATGTCAAATGAGCCCACTCTGGCTTTTCACTATCAGATTCTTCCAACAGCAAAGTTCGGCGATGCATCCTAACAATCCCTTCAAGCCCTCTGCCTGGGGACACGAACCAAATCATTCTTCTGGACCGGAATTATGTTACTGGCTCATATGGTCAGTGTGACTTTTAGAAATTAATGTGACGGGAAGAATATCCAAATCCTTTCCCCAGTGTTACCTTTTCCTCATCAAAATTCTATTTCATATTTCCTCAATTATATACAAAACTATCCTCTGTATCCTATGGTGGTTTCCATTAGGAAAGCGTATAAAAATTACCCCACCCAGAATTCAAGCTTCCAGATCTACTGAAGCTTTAGAACTTGTGTCAGAGTCTGCTCTGAATCACCTTCATGCCTGATCACTTAGTAAAACAAGAGAGTTCAGGTTCTTCATAAATCCTAATTCACTGTCAAATGCCTGCTAGGTTTGTTCTTATTCTTGTGTGCAATGTTAGGTGCCAGATCAGAAACTCACAAAATTGGATCCTTAGGGCACGAAGATTTGCTATGGTAAATTCTATGTGTTGTCAAGTTTCCCTTTAAGAAGAAAAATTTACAAAAGAAAATAAAAAGTCAAGGGTTTCCAAAAAGGAAAGGACTGAAAAGTAGACATGTAACAAAAAATTAATTTGTCTTAATACAAAATTTTAACAAAGCACATAATATTTTCAGGGAAGAAAACACTTAATGATGCCAAGTCTGTAAAAATACCTCAATTCTGGATTTTTTGAGTCCCAAGGGTAGAAGTCCAGAGACAGATTAAATGATCACTATATTCAGTCCAGAATGAAATTCCACTGTTTTTAAACACTAATAAAACAAGAAGAAGGAAAAAAAAAAAAGTATCTGGAGCAAAGCCAGCCTAATATAACTTTATAAATGACAGGTGAATCAGAGCCTCACTTGACAACTTTACGACCATCTTTGGGCCAAACTTGCCTTTCTAAAGGAAGGATTTCATTAGATTTCCCTAAATCAAGCCATGATAAAACAAAGACAGCTGTAATGCAACAGATTTTAAAACCACAGAAGTTACCCTCCCTATACATGCATTCCCTCTGCCAGCAACATGCTCAGGAAAAAAATCAGCAGCCCTTCCCCTCTCTTCCTGCTGCACCACAACTCTCCTCATTCACAATCAGTATGTTCTGGACGCAAACTCTGCTTTTGTGACACAGCATTTAACCGAGGTCTTAACCAAAGAAAAATTTAAGACAAAAACCAGAAGTCTACTTGATCACACTTACAATGTTCCCTTTTATTTTTATGAAGGATATGTCTCATTTACCACCGCCTACTCTCATGCTACCGAGGCTATTGCTTCTCAGAACTAGAGAACATAGCACGGAGAGGATGCTGCCATTTGTTACCAATTCACTAACAATTCACATTTTCTATACGAAAGGAAGACTCCTCCATCCACACCTGAGGGGCACTGCTACCACGTGCAGTGCTACCAACAGCACCTGGCCTGGCCACACACTGAACTTGCGACACGGTAAGCGTCAAGTCTGCATTAAAATTTCAGGAAAAGCCTCGAGCACTTTTAGTGTGTGTGCTAAATCATGCCACAACTCATGCTGCAGCTCCAGCCTTCTCCAGCCCAGGAGCAATTTACCACCCACCTCCCCCAGCATGAGCTCTGTTGTTCTGGCCAGCAAGCGTCTATAAGACACAGAGTTAATTTCCATATTTCCTGGAGAAAGTATGTAGGTGATTAGCCCCATTTACCCTGGTGTGCCTGAATCAAAGCCAACCAGGCGCAGAAGCATACAGGTCATTTTGAGTGCCCTGAGCATCTTCATAGTCTGAAAAACAATGTAATCCTGAGGGCCTAAACTTGTATTACACAGACAGTCGGTGACATAACCCATTTAGATCAAAACACCCGGTAGAGGCGCTCAGGTCTGCTCTCTCAACACCAAAGCACTCCTCTGATCTGAAACCGAAGCTGTTTCTCCAAATGCCAAAATGAGCCTGAACCAGAAAGAACTGGGGCCAAAGGCACCTGCAGTTCAGACCTACCCAGATGGTGTTGTCTTGTCTGTACTGTTTCCAGTTGCGGCCGGTGTCGCTGAACATCAGCGTGTAGCTGGTTACCCAGTCTGAGCTCCCGTACCTGCCCTGGGTAGCGACCGCGACAATCTCCACTCTGTCTCCCAGATCAACCTGGAGCCACTGCTGCTCATTTGAGTCCAGCGGGGACCAGCCACCAGCTCCTGAAAGAGATTGGACAAAGATAATGTAGACGGCAATGACAGCACAAGAAATTATACTTAAGAAAGCACTATGTTATTATTTCAGGTCATCACAGAGGGGTCGACTTCCTGAACATACAGTAGTTTGTTCATATTTTGTATAGGAAATACACTCCATGGGGGGTGCTTCCTTAAGGTTTTCTTAATTAAGCTGAAGTTAAAAAGGATTTTTGAATTTCTAAGAGTTTTTAAGGAAATCTGTTCTTTGTCAGGACGATTGGCACATGCTTAGACACAAAAAAAAGTATCGTATCTATTCCCTACTCACATGCTTGTGCAAATCTGGGAATGTTGATTTCTAACTTATAATTTGCTTTGACATTTTCTTTTTTGCTATGTTTTGAAAGATACACAAAAATGTTAGTTATCTTTTTTGTGCCCTATTAAGTATCTGAAAGACTGGTTTAATTACAGGTTGTAAATGCACTTCAGATAATATGTTGTAAAGCTAGAGATCATTCAATTGAACAACTAAAAGGACTGTCTTCACAGTGGAAAGTAGCCTCTTCCTTACAGAAAATGCACAAAACAACAAAAAAGATCTTCATAAAGACAAACACAAGTTGCAACTTCCATGATCCTCTTCTCCATTCAGGAATGGAGACTTCAGAAGTCGTGATCACGTAGAAGCTGACAGATTGTAATTCGTGTTTGTCCTTTAAAAGTAAAGTTATGTACTACCCCTTGAATTCTTTTAGAGGTTAAAGCGGCCCATGGTAACACCAAGCCAATGAAACACGGAACTGCAATCCCTGCTTGAATTTCATTCACCACTTCACTCACTACAATAAATGTGAGTTTATGGTTAAAAGGCAAATCCTTCCAGACTGGAATATATTATTTTATGTTCTCTTGCTTTCTTTTACACCCTTAAATTATAGGCTATGTTTATTTTCTTTTAACTTGTTTCTACTCGCACACATTTATTCTCCGTATACACCGAGTGTTCACTTCAGCCTTACAAATAAGCGAACAATACAGCAATGAAGAATACAGAAGCCATTAACAAAGTATCCAAAGCAGCAAATTTTCAGGCTGTCACTGCTTCTGCAACCCAACATCTTGTTTGTTTTGCCATTATTAGTGAAGTTTACAAAAGCACTTCTGTGTGATTACAGCGAACACAATCACATTAGGAAGGGAGAAATAGAGAGTTGAGAGTAAAGCATTAACAGTTCCTCATGTAAACTACAAGAATGATTCCAAGTATGCATTTCCAAACAAATCACTAAGCTTTGGTTATAAATAGGTGGATTTACCTTAATATTTTAATCTTATTAACTGATCTGTCTCGAAGCTGCTCCATGAAGAGTTTCTTGAAGTGAACTGAGTTGAAAGATCAATAAATGTGGCTTATATCAAAGAATTTGATTTCAATAAGTTTGCCCTTTAAAAAATTTCTTGATTTTCCTGGACCGCATTGTATTTTCCAAATCACAGCTGAAATTCTTTTGTCTAAGAATAAGTCTTAGAATTTTCATTATTTACAGTTCATTAAGATAAGATTTAGTCCGAATTCCTGAAACAGAAGTGTATTTATTCCATAGCTAGAATTGAGTATTGTCCCTGCTCCCCTGGATGACTCAGTCTTCATTCCTCTACGAGGACTCTCCAGGGAAAATAGTTTGTAACCAAACCAATGCATACTGCTTGCTAGTGCCATGCTTTATTTTACCTCTTTCAGTCACAATAGAAGTCTTCAGCGTCATTGTGATTATTTTACCTGCCTTAAATAGAATACTGTCCCCTATGAGCATGCCACGAAAGACCTAATGAGAATATTAGGAATTTCATCACTCAATTCTGTTCTCTCCTAACTCCATACATATAAATATATACCTTATATAAGACTATGGTAATTCCTGTTAAAAATGCTTAGAACGTTTCTCCTTCCCACCACCCTTTTTTTTTTTTAATCTTAAATGCCATATAAAGAATATTTCTGTCTGGCTTTTAAGATATAAACTATAGAACTGTTTTCAAAGACAAAAAGCTGCCTATTTCTCCTACACAGAATTGTGACTAATGTACACAGGAGCCAAAGGAAAACTTCCTTTGGATTGTAATATCCAGTATCTGAAATAGACTCTGAACATGATAGTTGCCGCTTTGCTTACAGTTTTATTTCAGGAACTGGCAGGACATAGAAATTCAGTTCAGAAGTTCTGACTGGACTGTGGCTCAAAGTTGTTCCCTTCAACACTCCAAAGAGCCTATTCTAGATGTTTTCAGTAAATATGAAAAGAAAGGTGGGCATTTTCATCTTTCCTTTATTGCCTTTCTACAACATAAACAGCAACAGCTAGATCAAGGAAAATCACTTATAACAAGTAATTTGTTTGATGAGATTTCCATTAAAAAAGAAAAAAAGAAAAAAAATCTTTGCTTTCTCTGTTCTAGTTTATACATAACTTCTTAAGCCAAGCTTATTACCACAAGTACTTTCCAGTAGTTTGTTAAACATCATAAGTAGCATCTACTCTTTGCAGTTTATGCTCTATCCCTTCTGCTGCTAGAAGTGGTAGAAAGGTGATATGCCATCCACAAAAGTATTTGGCTTAACTATGCACTGCTATTTTCCAGTTTCAGCATGGCACAACAGGCTTATAGATACACACTGAATGGAAATTTGGGAGATCTGTGTTGAGCTTAAGCTCTCAAATCGCAGATTACATGGCACCTCTGAACTGCATATCTCTTCACACGAGCACATTTGTCTGTTGGGAGTGTCACTCTTCAGATGTAAGCTCTACACGACACAGCAGTGACACCTCCTCATAGCATCACCTTTCCAGAAGCTGGTCTTGCAAGAGAGATGTTATCGGTTACAGACCATGTCTTTACAGAACAGCAGCTGCTTCATACACGTTTTCCCATGGGAAAAAAATCCACTGTATTTCCCTCTCCTAAACCTCCCACCATTACCATTTCCACAGATGGCCAGTAGTTCTACTGACTTGTAAGAACGGCAGTTCAAATCCCCGCAACAGCAAAGCTGCACTGGCTGCGGGACTGAGGGCAGAACTAAAGCTTTTCCCACTGGGCTTCTCTCACTTCTGCTAGTAAAGCAAACACGTAACTTCTGCTTATTTTTGTGGGTTTCCCAAATCCTCACCAAATACTGCTGCGACTGCCAAAAATCAATAAATGCAGCACAAGGGATACTGGCACCTTTTTCCAGCATGATCTGTGTCTGCACGTTTCTTCCTTATAGTGTGTCAACACCCCACCCCATACCTTTTTTGGTAAGTACCAAAAAGCACATCCAAACTATATTAACTCTTTTACAGTCGTTTGCTCCTCTACCCACCAGTGATGCTCATCCTGGGGAACATTTCTCAAACCCAAGACAAGAGACAAGAAGGTAGGATGCGAAGGCTCTAATAGGCAACAACAAGGGCTACTGAAGACACAGTATTTACAGGACAACAACTCCTTTGAACAGATATAAACATAACCCTGACACCTTTTTCCTGCAGTTGGGCACAAGGAAATTGAAGAGAACCATACACCTTTTATTAATAGCGTGGCACAAACATAACACAGACAAAATATGGCTCTGGTTACACCCACCAGATCTGTACATTTGTTTTTAGGTAATCTGGAAAGTACTAATGTATGAAGATGCCACATTTCCTCTCTCACAAGAAAACGAGAGAGAAAGGGGATGCTCAACAAAGTCAACACTTGCTTGGCACCTTACAACATCATGTCTGAGGGGCATACAATTTCCCCATTCTGCCCACCAGATTCCCACTGGCACTGACAGGATTCTGCGCATTGTGCTACACTGTCATTCCTCACAGTTCACACATTCCACATTTTCTGTGGATCATTTCAAGGGAGAGGTTCAACATGGTATGGAGAAAATGCCCTACTGGAGAAACAGTACCACAGGAATCTGATCTATTGCTCATATTCTCCATGGCAACAAATCATAATGCTAGAAATATGAGGAGGACAAAGATCAGATGGTGTCTCAGTTGGGGACCCATATGACTCCAAGAACTATGATCAAATACTTTTTTTCTTTTTTCAGACCATTTGTACATCTTGCCATAATTGTTCCAAAAATCGCATTTAAGCCCAGTGTTATGCAGTCAACACTCCTTGATGTTCCACAGGGCTGCTCAGGATGCCCTTACTTATTTGTAGTTTATTAATACGAAGCAAAGGGAATGCTTGTTTCTACCCTACAGTGCCTTACAAACAGCTCAAATGGCTTTACATTGTGCTACAAACTCTTGGACTTCCTGCTGCAACTAAGTGCTTCCCTGCTGCAGAATTTTAATTTAATGCCCAGATCAAACACTTCCTGGCCATAAAACAAATTCTTTTTGACATTGCATATGTTTTATATTCCCATACATAATTGCCTATACTGACTACTCAGGCTGGGAGCTAATAGAGAATTGAAAAAGCTTAGCTGATACAGTCATATTGTAGCAATTTTCTTATTTTTTTCATTATTTATTTACAGTAAACAAAAAAGCAGATTAGTCTTTCCCATGGGTAAGTAATATATTTCATACCTCAGAATCATATTTATCAGAATTATACTAACTGCTTTACTATTACCAGTACAGATTTATCAGCATTTTAATTGAGCGCTTTCAGCAGTTCACCCAAAGCTTTACTCATGGGTAGCTTGTGTGTTTTGTTGCTTTTTTAATGGCACATTTCACTGCTGCAGACCTTTTTTTAAACAACAGCCTTTTAGTTATTGTTATCTGTTACTGAATCAACTTGATGAATTAGAACTTTCTATTGATGTAGGTCTGGATTGTATTTTATAAATTCTTCTTCACCCGATACGTTCATATTTACATTAGCAAATATATTTATCTGGCTTTCTACCTGGAGGCACTGTTACTTGCAGCACTGTCTTATCAATTACAAACAAAGTTAAGCCAACTCATCAAAACACTCCAACATTATTAGAAAGCCGTGGCACAGTCCTTGTTAGTGAATGTTATTTCTTGTAAAAAAATCCACTGTTTGCATTCAAGTGCCAGCCAAAGAAAATTCCTTCAGCCGCTATCTACCACTGCTTGCTCCTCCAACCCAAGATGAACTACCCCTATGAATTCTGCTGGCACTACATCTGTGCATTTCTACAAAAGTCTGTTCAACAAAAGAATTCAGCAAGGTAGAATTTAGCTTCCAGGTCTCTGTGTTGGGCTTAGCTCATCAGTTATCACCTAAGCCTTCAAAACATGAAAAAAAAAAGTTGCTGAAACAACTTCCTTGCTTGGGGCTCAGTTTCAGTGCTCTGTCTTCCTGTTCCCATGATTTGTGCCAAAGGACAGTGTGGACCTTACTGATGTGATACTGTATGTCTAAAAAAACTAGAATACCTTACGCCCCACTACATGGCAAACCTACTCCAGCACAGCTAAATAAAACCTATTTAATTTTCTGCCCTTAAATTCTAATCATTGTCAATTTATTTTAGATTTTGTTAGCATCACTTTAAAATACAGCACAGCCAAAGTCTGACTTGCAATAATATTGACTATGAATCTCTTGCTCTTTTTGGCAGATAAAATTAGTCATTAGAGCTATTTGCAAAAACATGCGAGCACATCTATTCACCGTCCCAGCTAGCAGTTGGAGACAAAGGCAGGGCAAATTCTAATATCATGCTCAATGTTTACAACTTTCTTTCTGTTGAGCAACTACCGTAAGACCTTTTACTTATTGAAGAGCTCTGGTTCAGGAGTTTAAATATGATACAGTAACTCCCATCTAACACTTCTCTAATGACCTAGCAACTCCTTATCATTTGTGCCAAGAATCTAAGGGAGAGACTTTTACTGTCTTTTTATAGAATTACCAAACAGTGTTTGATAAAACTGACATTTCAGAGATTTTTTTTTAAGTAGGAAAATTCTCATTTATTTTCAATTAAAATCTCTTTTCTAGTAGTATACTTTCTAGTATTTCTTATAATGAAAATCATATCTAACGTGACAATACAGGTCTTTCCTCTTTTAGAGGCTCTAACTTGGGAATAAGATGGGAGCCAACAAGCCAAATTTGCAACGTGGTGACAAATGATGTCCTACGTACTGCCAACTTCTCTTTTCTGGCACCAAGTTTGATCCTAATAGTTTCACCTCATGTGGGAGCTCATTATCTGGGCCTCAAACATTCTTCATTGCAAATGTGTGTAAAGTTTTTTCATTCATTTTCACTGTTTCTGCAGATCTGTGTAATCATTGCGTTCCGCTGGAACATTAATATCTAGTTGCTACTAGCTTTAAAAAAACATCTACATTTTAGAATAGGGCCTCAAGCCTAATGACCTTCAAGCTCTAAAGATTATGGTAACTCTTCAAAAGCAAAAAGACTATCTGAGTTTCCTTCAGGATTGTTCTACAAGAGAAGTGAAGAGCTTCAAATTAAATAGAAGTTTTCTATAATACAGGAAGGAATTGGTCCTAAATAGAGCTCTCACCGAAGCATAAATTAACAGCTCTATTCAACTTGGCTCTGAATGCACTGCATACAAACAGCATAAAAAGTTATTCTTTGTAAATGTGAATAGAAAGTATAGTTTAGGCATTTCATACTGCAACCTTACCATCTCGCCTGTTGAGCTTTGCAAAGCTGGGACTGTGAGTACTGAAGAGCTCAGAGGAACTGGTAAGGGCTGTTGAAGGTAAGGGAGATACCAATGCATCATCACAATTATCTAAAAAAAAAAGCAAAAAACAAAACATACAGAGGTCATCACATGAGCAACAAATATGCCAACTTGTGCTATCTCAAGGTGGTGTTTGTTTCTACTTAGTTGACAGAGACTGCAGAAAAAGCACACTTGTGCTTGAATTTACCTGCGAGACTGAAATTTACCCTCCAGAATTACAGTCTGGTGGGAGGGCAACTGGATGGGAGCTGTCGTTAAGACACTGAATACTTGAAAAGTTAGAAAATGTTTTCCTTTCAGTGAATGAAATGTGATGATCTACCCTGCAGTTAAAGAGCGTAATGGCTTTTGTCGCAAAACCCACTGGAAGACCGTAGTAATGCCTTGGCAGACTTTAAAGAACATCCCAGGTGTTGTGTTCAGTAAAGTGTCTCCACAGAGCAGATACGTAAGGTAGGAGTTACAACTTCATACTTCTGGATGGAAGTGACACATGGGGATATGCCACTTGGCCTTTCGCAACACGTAAAAGCGTGTCCCGTGCTTCACAAGAGTCCTGTGCTGCACTGTAATTACAAAACCCGAACACTTCATTTCTTCCCCAGGCATACACACGGCCAAATTAGTTTTCTTCGCTCAAATTAGTAGTCTACTACGTCTTTCCCCTCTTACTTTCACATCCTTATCTGAGGACAGATGGGCTAGGCTAACATTCAAGTTGAATTTTTGAGCCCATAATGTTTGAATAAAGATGGAATTAAGTAAACTAAGTTTGCTCATTACAATGCTGTCACATACACCCTCAAGAACTTAGTGCGGGGTTTCAGTAGGGACTAATAATAATAATAAAACCCTCTCATTTTTAATTGAATCTCCCATGGAGCAAACATGGATCTAATTACTGGAAAAGTCCTGCAGGTTAGCAGGATCTCAGGCACCACAGCGTTCTTGCACTCACAGCGTAAATATAGAATTTGCAAGGATGGGAGGGAGCGGGGCAGGGAGTAATGCATTAATGATATGTCAGGGCTACAAAAGGCAAGGAGTGAAAGCAAAAATTACTTTATAGTTATGACAGCAAATTTAGGACTGATCCAAAATTGGGTGATATCTTTCCCATAATGAGGAAGATTACATTAAATATTTCTCATCTCTTTCTGCAATGACTCTCTAGAACAGACCAGACACTTGTAATCAAAATCCAGCTCTATATGAAAACTCAGTAATCAATATAATTCATATCAGTGCATTGACTGATGGACCTCAAAAAGCAAGCTTAAGTACAAAATCCTTTGGTTACCATCAGCAAAAAGGCCTAATAAAATCTGCAAGTTAGACAAATTAAGGACAAGTATGCCAGTGATGCTTTGACCATGAGGATAATTAGCCAACAAAACAAGTTACCAAGGTCCTGAGCAGATTCTCTATCACTTACAGCCTTTAAATCTCAAAGAGAACTTGTGACTGCAATGCAGGAAGGTCTGCGGAGTGCTGTGCCCCCTGGTACAGCATGAGGTCAGGCCATAATTGTTCTGTCTGGACTTACAAAAAAATCTGTAAATTAAAATAAGGCTCTGAAAATAAATTCACTGTCACTGGTGACCTGAACAGTGATTTAAACAAAGATATCAAACGTTAAGTACATTGGGGCAACAAACTCACCCAAACTTCTGCATTCTGTAAAACGCAACTGCAGGGGTTGGGAACCTCTCAAAAGGAGGTTCAAGGTCTTAGCAACAAATCTACATGACTATTCAGCAATACTTAAAACGTGAAGTTGAAAATAACCGAATGCAGAGATTTTCATTTCAATAGTTCCTAGACTGCTGGCTCTCTCCAGTTCCCAGCGGTTGCTCCTGGACCACAAGAGAGCTCAGCACATCAGCCTGTAATCCACAAGTCATCCATGACAAGAGTCACAGTGACAAACTCTGGGTTCTCACTGTTCCCCGAGGGTATGATTGGATACCTACAGGACACCAAATGTCTCAGCATAGCAACAAGTGTAAACCATTTCAGAGTAATGCATTTTAAGTTTTCCCTGGGACCTCTGGAGGCTCCAGCCTGGAAAGTGACAATTAGCTCCTCTAACTACCAGATGCTTTGTCTACCTTTCCACATCCTTTGCTTCTGTCCCCAGACACACTCACCTGGATCTCTGCTGCTACAGCATTACAATATCATTTTCACACCAAATTCTGGGATCCTTATTNAAAAAAAAAAAAAAAAAAAAAAAAAAAAAAATCACTGCTGCCAGGAATCCTTCCCTGAATTCATATCTAACTATAAAAACATGTAATTACAAGGCTTCAGGATTTAGGACAGCATTAACAATTTGAAGATAGTTCTGAAAGCAGCAGGACCAATATGGTCCAACTTCCAATCAATAAGTGAATAACAATCAATTGACTTTAGAGTGCAAGCAGGAATTTCCTCCCAAGTGAAGTTGACTTTTGAATGGATACTCTGATGAGATGCAAGGTCACTCTTCCACCCTTCCCTCAGTCAAAACTAACCTTGCAACACTGGAGGTTGCACCTGCCTGCTCTGCGTGCATAGACCTACAATACAGGACATGGCACAGCTTTTACATGCCAAATGAAATTTCAAAATACAGTCCAGTAAAGTGCTTGAGATACAACAGTCAACTTGTACAAGCACAACAATCCAGATCATATGCAGAATAGCTCCGATACGTCTCTTGTCAGAGAGACTACACACACAAACTGTACAGATTGGAGATTGATATCTCTTTCTAAAACTTAGCTGAAATAAGCCACAGGGTTCAAAAAGGTAGGATGTGCACATACAGTGAGGCTCATCCCATTGGCCCTGCTTCCATGAGAAGGTGGAATGGAAAAAGGAACCACAACCACCAAACAAACCACCCAACACACACCTCTCTAGATTACAAAACTCACTAAGAAAGGATTTTATTATCATATTTCCTTTTGTGATGGGTGCAGACAAGAAAGAGATGAAACATTTTCTGCTTATGCAAGGTCAGAGAAGACCCATGGTAAATCCAAAAGCAAAGCCAACGTATCCTGATTCCCACCATATAATCCCACCACACACATTTCAAGACACTTCATCTCCCTCACTTGGTGTGGCAGAAATGGACCTTTATTCTAGGTGCTCCCAGGTTTCTAGTTTCTGACCCTACTCCTTCTGCCTTGGCAGTTCGCCTGTTGGAACAAGAACTTTGCTTCTTTGAGTCAACTTCATTATATGTCTATTAAAAGTATTGTTTTTAACAAATAAAATTCCACACCACAGAATCATTTAAAATATCTGGACACTCACAAAGAAAAGCATTTACTAGCCAGTTGTTTTCTCCTATGTTTCCTTGCCAACCAGATAATTAGAAAAAAAAAAAAAATGAAAAAAGGGTGTCTAATTGTACCTATAAGCCATCTTCTTCATGCAAATGACATAACAATACAGATGTTGACTTGCATTTGTGACATGGATGCTGACCTTAACTATGCTGACTTTTGAGAAATAGGCAATTATGGATAGCATTTACAGTGTCATGTGTATTATTAAACCGTCATCAGCAATCTTGCTCCTCAAATGAAAAATGTTTACCCGTATCAACTCGATTTTCCTGATTTTTATTAACTTTTGATTTTTAGAATATCATGATAAATTAACAAACAAAACAAAAAAAGAGAAACTCGCTGACCTATTATGAACTCATTTGGTTTATTGGTTTTGATTCCTTTCCTGTAGCTTGTCATGGTTTGGGCCAGACTAGCCACTGAAATGAATGACGGATGCTCTCTGACCTCTCTCCCTTCAGAGAAGGTTGGTTCTGTTTTACCTCAAACCAGGACAAGCTTTAATTGCCCTCCAACTAAAAACATGGAAATCTTCTCTCCTCCTTATGCAATGTATTTTATTTTTGTCCAAACCCATTACTTTTAAAAAACCAAATATAAACGTTATCAATTCAAAAGCAACCAAGTGAGATTTAGACACTGAAACTCTTGGGCTCCTTTGAAATATGCCAGGTAACACCAGCTTTAGCTAATAGTCCATAAAACAGTGAACTTCAGAAAAGGCCTTTTGCCCAAATATCTGATTAAACTCTGTCTTTTGGGAAGGCCTTCAACACCTGTGACAACTACCAAAAAGTAACTAAAAAAACTGTACCCAAGTACTAGAGAGACAGGATTTCAAACGCTTCTGAAACACAGCTAATATATTACCAAAATTGAATTTGCACAGAAATCAGAGATTCAGCCCAACTTTCCAAATTCTTCTAGTACATGTTTTACATCGGTGTTGGTAGGCATGGCATGATCCAGTTTGTAACTTCTTTAAGCTTGAGGTAACATTCAGCAGCAGCAACCGATAAGAATTTAGAAGATTTCTGATTAGTGGACACAAGATATTTAGGAAGCCATAAAACCCAAAACCCCATCATGATCACACTAGTGTTTGTTTCACCCCGTCCTTTGAAGAGAATCAATCCCTGGAACGCAGGCAGGGTCTTTACCAGCCATGACTGAGATGTGTTAACAAACCTGTCCTGCTGCTATTTCCCTTGTCCACTTGAAGAGTCGGTGGGACTAAACACATCGATTTCCACATGTGAAGGCCATCCAGAAAGGTCAGTAACATTTCCTTAATGAAAGCTTTGATGAAGAGGACACGGTCAGTGAAAGATCGCCAATCCCTGGGCTCCATAGATTTCCCATACATCAGATTTGAACTGCTTTTAGTAGCGCTGTACCTTCACTGAGACAAATGTGCAGAAAATCTTTGACTGTGAAGCTCGCGTTACTTCTACCTGGTAGTATATCGTTAGTCAGGATCTTTTATCGGTACGATAAGTAGTACCATACTTACACCAACAATCTGATATCACCATAAATGGAAACTATTTGACAAGCCACAGTAAGACTGCGGTCTGTGCTGCTGCTACTCTATTAGTGTCCGTAAGCATCATTAAATAGTTATAAATACCACAAGATAGCGGTACCCAGAGTAGGAACATGGGACTAGTATCAGTCAACAATGGAGCCGGACGGAGGGTAGGAAACAGGACCCACCATACAAACTATTACTGAGCAAAAATTGCCTCTTTTTTGAAAAATATACAAATTGGAGAAGATGAAAAAGAAGAGAAAATTATAACTCAGAAACTGGTGTGGGTAGGTCTCGCGATGGAGTCCAAAAGACAAATTCGGAAGAGGATGTGACATGCCTCCTGCATCATCCCACGACAATAAAAGGCTTTTTGAGAGAAGACAACTGCCTCCTGTAGGTGCTTTTCTTCAAGCACACAGGGCCTGGTGCGTCAGCAAAGAGCTCCCGGATCAGACCTCGCTCATACGTCTCTGCTGAACCAGATACAAGGTGTGCAATGAGGGCAGGAGTGCTTGTGACCAGCTGTGCAAAACCTTGCCTGGTCCACAATCCCCGAGCTTCAGAGGTAGTTTAACAAGGGCTTCACAGAATCCCACAGACCTTTTGTCCACAGCTTGCTATTTAAATGTAGATATATATATTTTATGGCAAACATGAAGGAGATTTCAGGAAAAATCAGAGGCCTTGTAAAGGCCTCCTCTTGGAGGCTTTGCTTAGAACTTAAAGGTATTTTATTTAAGTGGGACTTTTGTTGCCAAGATATAATTTTATTCATTATTAAAATACCAGCAGAGTTACAGATGGTGCTGAAGTTAAATTGTGTGCATCATTTTGATTGCAACTGTAAATCGTCTCCGTACTGGGATTTGAAGTTGAAAAGATTCACTGGTATTTATAGGCTAGATAAAATTCCTCTTAGCATTACCCACTTAATGGCATACTTTGTTTTAAAGACGTAAACCATGCATTTTGTACCGTGCCTCTCACAGTGCTCAGGAGTGACAACTGATGCCTTCCACTTCGTCTGTTTTTCTCCTGCCTTCTGTAGCTACGCTTTTCCTTTGTAAAGACAAGAAATAAATATTGGGACTTACTGTAGTAAGGAATTAACCT
>RSEF01000007.1:27626060-27637897 GCA_003993805.1 Himantopus leucocephalus | reverse complement strand
AAAAAAAACCAAAAAAAAAACCAAACCAAAAGAAACCAACCCACCAAAAAATCAGGACAGAAATAAGGAAAAGCTTTTTGCACAACAGCAGCAGCAAATAGGTTACCATGCTCACTGGAACAGGAAAACAAATTTGGGAAACACAAGTGCTTTGTTTGCAGGGGTGGGGGGAGTTGACCATCTCAGGTTAAGTAACACCATTGGGGAAAAAGAAATCCATTTTCTAGTCCAATTTGGAAAAAGAATAGCTTCAGTAATCTAAGTAGAGCCATACCACCTTCTACTACCTGCTATTCAGCCCCACAAGACAGAAATACAGTTCTGACTGCTTCTCCAAACTGGATGAGTCTTTCATACAGATAGACATCTGTGCTATTCCCCACACCTTTAGTGACCTTCAAATTCAGCATGCTTGTAGCAGCACTGCTGCAGACTTCAGTGGAGCATCCCAACACCAACTGCTTATCACCATCACACCCACGACCACAGACACATAAGCTCAGACCCTTAAGTGAGGACTCCTATTACCTTACTCTGCCTTTGGGGAGGTGCAGTGTTTTGGTAGGGGTACTTTAGAGGAAAAAAAACAACCAATCCAATTGCCATGGTGGGTTTCCTTTTGAGCATTCACACTTGACCCTGATTTCCATGATTTCAGGGATGAATGTAAAATGGAAGGTAAGGGAGAATTAGCCCTTTATAAAGTTCTTGTCTCTGCTTCCTCAGCACAGTACTATGGTTCACATACTCTCAGTTTCTTTGCAGTGCTACAGTTTCCTCCCCACCTTGGAGCAAGACCCATGAGTTTCTGCATCAGTGTGACGCCCCATTCCCATTCTCTCTCTCTTCAACACAACCACCACTTCAGAAGGGCAATGAAGTTGGGCAATTTCCATCATGTGAGAAAGCTGATCAGACCTCAGCTTTCCCATTCTCAAACATGATTTTCTGCTCTGGTTTTCCTGTGGACCTCTATGGAAAAGGGCTCATTTATACAGGCAGGCATTGCAAAGACTTTCAGACAATGGCATACCTTTTCTGGTACGGTTATTTTGTGTACATCTAAATGTACAGCTGCTATGTCTAAGCAAACAACAGAAGCAGCTAGAAAGGTGCGGAATGCTGATGAATTTCACAGGCATACCCAGGTAACAATGCACAGCAATTTAAAAGCCATCAATAACCAAGAGGTTGTCCCTTGAATTTTCAGATCAATCATGGTCAAGTGAATTCAATTTTTATTTTTCCTTTTAATCTTTGGTGAACTCATGGATTAAACTGATTAAAGGGAAAAAAACCACACAGCATAAGGTTCACTAAATATTTTCTGTTTGGAAGAGAACCACTTCAAATCGTGTAACGTGCAGGATGGCATACTGAAAAGCAATTATAACTCTGAGAATTTCACTGCATCCCATAAGGCTGAGAGAATGTTCAATTTGCAGGCTGTGAGCAAGGATTAACAGAGATGAAGGTAGTAGTAAGTGCCCATGTACCATTGCAATTAAATGTAATGTCATTTCAAGGGATGATAAGTAATCATTTCATGTCTCAATAACCTCCAACAAAACCTCCTTATTTAGCCTCAAAACACCAATTTTAAAGACTCTTCTATGCAAGTTAATGGTTTAGATAAGGGACTGGATTGAAAAAAGTTAAAAATTCCCATTCTTAAGCAAGGTGAATGCAGCTTTGATGTCAGTTTAAAGATGAAACTTTTCTGTCAAACATTTCTTAGGGCAGGGTGTTCTCTCTTCATCAGTCACAGTGCCATTTTTAGTGCCACAGGAGAAAAGAAACCTATAGATCTCTTAGAACATGCTGTCAAATAAGCAAGCGAGTTTGTACACAAATCTTGATTTTTCTCTCTAACTAATCGTGATTATTTTGGGAATCAGAATTGAGACCCTCATGCTATAGTCTTTGCTACAATCTTATTCGTCATTAGGCTCCAGTCCCATGCTCTGAACAAGATCCACAGCACTAAATGATCACGGTTCTCAGCCTTCACATCACTACAGTTCTGGCCCGTGACTTTAGATTCACTTCAGCATATCTATCATTGCATTTTCTTGCAAGTGGAAGGTATTTCCTGACCCTCCAAGAAACTTTCACCACCCACTGACATCACGCAAGTATACTAGAAGATGTTAGCAAACATGAGGGCAGAGGGCTCCCCAGAAAGCAGTCAGAAGACTGGGGCACACCACGAGGGTGATGACAGCATCATCTTTCCCAGTGATGCCTTATCCAACACCCTCAAGTACAACCCTAGAGCCGTTAGAAGGATGTGGTCCAGATAATGAGCTGATAAAGGTATTTTTAATTACCAGTTCAGATACAGACTCATTCAGGATTTGCGCCTTGCTGAGCTCAGCTTTTCAAATGTATTATTTCCTGTCCTCATTGGTCAGGACAGCAACAGTTTGAGGAAAACGTATTTCTCACTCTCATAGCAAGCAAGGGTGAGAGCTACGCAGCCGCTTGAGGCTACAGAGGACAAGCTGAGAACTGTGGATGAAAATGCAGAGCTACTCAGGACCCACAGGGACTACCAAAACCTGAACTTTATTTGCATGCAGAAACATTATCCTTCTCAGTCAATACTGAAGATGCTTTAGAGAACAAATATGCCCCAAAAGATCCATTAAAAATGGATAATATTTATATTATCTATTATTAATAGATTCAGCATCCATGTTCCCTTCATCCACATTGATGATGCTTTTTAATCCAGTATCCAGGAAAATCTGTATGACCAGGAATGCCTCTGACAGTCCCAAAGAATGAGATTTTTTTTTTCCTTAGTGGAAATCTTAGAATCCAGCTAGAGTGGTGGTGTCAAGGCCACACTTGTCACATCTGGCTAGTGCCTCACTTCCCAGTCCTGTTCAAAATCAGCTAGAAGTTTTAAAAGCAAAGATGCAGACTTGATATAAACATATCTGCTAATTATCATGATAATTTGATCCCGTCTAGTGCTTCCTGCCTCAAAGACATTTTCAAAGAGACAGATCACCAGTAGCTCTCCTGGATTTAACACAGAATACAGGAGGACTGGAGAGTGGGGGAGAAAACTCTCATAACCTGTGCAAGTACAGTATAGTAGAAAAAGAAGGGAAAAGGACATAACCAGAATATAGCAGGACTATTCACGTTAGGGTTTTGCTAAATTTTTTTCTGCAACAAGCTCATGAACATTAATAACAGAATTAAGAGGTAAAATACACTAAGGATTGCATTGCAGTATTGCTTTCACATGGGATTAAATAAACCCAGGCATTCTTCATTGTAAAAAACACAGTGAAAATTCAAGCAACTAAAAAAACAAGAAGGGGAAATTCAATAAGATGGCAATTTTGATTTAAAGTATTGATTAATGTATCCGTTTAAAAGCCAGCAGAACTTTAGCAGTCAGCTACCTTTTATTTTGCCTAAAGAGGCCATTTTTCACCCAACAAGGAAAAAGGTTCACCTTCTGTCAGTAGTCCTCTTTGTGATGGGCTTTGCTTATGGAAAATAAAAAAGACTTGATTAAAAAAAACAACCAAACAACAAAACCCCTATGTTCCACTGGCCCTTGTCAAAAACAATATACAAAACAGAGCCATCTTTGCAAAGTTACTGTAAGTAAGGAGCCTTTGTAGATAGAACTGTCAGATGTGGAAAAATTTGAGTAATAATTTGATAACTTTATTTTCAGATATGACAAACATACAACTCCCCCAGGCTCCCTAATTGCTTGTCACTTTGTTTAGACAGATCCTACTCCTTCGATACTGAATGACTAGCTCAAATGCTTTCACATGTAATTATGGCTCAATCCAGGCATGCTTCCTTAAAAACAAAGAAACTGTATATATTAGGGTAATAATCTTTTAAATGCAGAGGAAAGCTCAGCTGTGTATTTTCTTACTCTCTTTAAACCATATTCAGATCCTGCTTAGATTTCTGCTGGTTCATGTCCCATTTTAATACAGAAACTCCCACAGGTCTTATCTCTTCAACAAAGCAATTAATAAAGCGTGGCTCAAACCATTAAAGGTTTATTTTATGCCCCTCTAAATCCCTTGAGATAAATAGGAATTGATGTTTATTTTGAGCCTTTTGAAATCTGAATTATTTCTGCAAAGTCCTGCAGCCCTGAAACTAAAATCTAATTACCTGCAAGTGTTCGCACACATAAGTATACATTCAAACTCACTCCCCTATGTGGCAAGCTTTTTAAAGATCAAAGAGTTACCTCTAGCCTTGAGGCTCCTGGCTTGAAAATCCACGTTAACATTTAATGGTGTCACACACCAAAGCCCTGCACATCGCTTTGAAAACGTACCCCTCAACGGTGGAAGTAGCTTTCCTCACTACTAGCACTAATCAAAGGGACCAGGAATATATATCTTCAGAAGATCCGTGGCCAAGGCCTCCACCCCAAGAAATGCAAATTCCGGTTGTCTCACAAGCGGTAATTTGCAGCATCCTAACTCAGTACACCAGCCCAATGAAAAGGCGCGAGAGATCTGTTCCTTTCAATTTTGCCCTGGAGGAGCCAAGAATCAGCTCTTACTCCTTTTCTTGCAATTGAACAGAATCACTCATGAAACTCAGAATCACAGNCTGCTCAGGCCAGGTCCCCAATGGCAGATTTTCCCAGGACCGCGTCCAGACTTGTGTTGGTGCTGGTAAGTCTTTTCCCTAACCCCTAGGGGCAGAGAAGCAAGGTCCATTTTGTAGATTCTTTAAATCTATCTTATCTTACAATAGAACATGGCATTCAGGAATAAAGAAGCTCTTCCAGTGTCCTGATGGGCTGTAGTCTGGATAAACTCCATGAAAACCACCTTCTGTGTCCTACTAAGCTAAATGGAAGTGGGAGAGCTGCAGAGAAATTAATTCTCCAGGACAGAAAAAAATTTTACTATGATAATAACATCTCAAAATTTTTGTTTATATGAGAATGCAGAGCATTGAACTAAAGGGATGATATGGAATTTGTCACATGTCTTTGGGGAAGGGTTAAGGAGGGCAGATCATTTTCTTCTCTTCATCGATATTCTTCCTATTTGTTTTCCTATTTTCTTGGGGGAAAAAAAACCTGAGCAGTTCCAAATCAGCATGCTATGTAATTGCTTACATTTAGGTGTTTATTTGGGTAGGTTTGTTCATCGGAGATACATATAAAATACGGAAAGGTTCGGAAATATGCCTGAATAACAGGGGGGGCAAAGCGTTGTTTGGTTTTTAACCTCAGGGACTTTCAAAATTGTGAAAAAAGAAAAGAAGAGTGTCAGAAAGTTAATTCTAAGGCATATTTCTCTGTTACACTCACTTTCAACTGTATGAAACCTGTGTTGCTCAAAAGCTGCTGAGATTGGACCACATATTGTCAGAGACCAGACAAGATATCACACAGGCTTTTGCTACTTTTCAAATTGCTCCTTTCACCTAGATTAGTAATAAAGATAATAACGAGGAAAAGTGGTCAAGCCCTTCCCAGCAAACCCATGAAGCTTCAGAATGACCTGAGCAGTCCCTGTCACACACTCATCCCTGGAAGGTTAAGTGGATTTTGATGAAGCCATCAGCTTCAGCCACAAAGAGCTCGAGCCAATGCCAAATGAGGTCAAAGAGGTATTTTTTTTCCCCCCTCCATTAGCTTCGATGGGCTTTGAATAAAACCCAGTGGGCTCAAGCGTGCCTACTAATTATAAAGGGAATTAGAATCCCAGTAAATCATTCCAACTATGGACACTTGAAACCAGAATGGCAAAGGGAAATTACATGATCCCTTGCATATCACTGTGTGAACCACTGAATTCATGCCAAAACCGTGATAATGTCCCAGAACTTAGGAATACCACCTCAGGCAATGCAAACCAGCACCTAGTACATCAGATTAATTCCTGTCCCCTTGAATTCCAGGGCAATAATTCCTCATAAATCCAAGTGACTTTTTATGTACTCGCATCAAACACCCTAAATAGCCTCTCTCACTCTCAAAGGTAATTTACTTTTCATAAAAATATTTTGAAAGTTCATGTCTATTGGTATAAAGCAGAGATTGATTCAAAGGCCATGACACTATATCTATAATAAAAAGTATCAAGTCAGAAAGGTTTATACAGCCATATATATATAAAATACCTTATTTTTTTTTAAATAAAGCTAGGCCAGTTTGCTACCAAAATTCATAGCACAGTGACAGACAAGCTGTTGCCATATGAAATTTCACATTGAACCATTCTTTAAACATTGGTCACCAACATGATGCTACTTAACAGTTATTTAGTTATTTACTGGAGAATGCCCATAGTGTTTTGTTATCGCCCTGGATAATGCTTAAATATGATAAGAGTCACACTATTTCACTTCTGTTTCTTGTCTGCAAAAGTGTTTTTAGAACAAGTCCGTGTCCCTGTGACATTCACGGATACTCTCCGCAGACAGTTGTCCTAGCAGGACTACGCACAGTAATGTCTGTGGGCAGCACATATGAAATCATGCCAAACCTAGTTAAATGAACTGAAGCTTGTTTGTTATTCAAGTAACATACAGCAGTCCTAACTGAAGTCGGGACCATGCAGGGTAGGAAATGCATACAGCAAGAGACCACTTTGGAATGGTGCTTTATAAAACATAAAGGATGCCTTCCCTTTCTCTGGCAAGGCACGTTACTTTATCTCCACGTAGCAAACACTGAAATGAGATAGGAGACTTGAACGAGGTCGCACAGAAATCCTTTGGGATAAGTGGGAACTGAACTGCCCTCCGGAGCCTGCCAACACCAAGCAGCTCTGCTCCCATTACTTTTTTTTTCTGTTCTCGTAGAACCACAAGAACAAGTCATTTGAAACTCATCAAATGATTGAAAAGTGCTAGAATTGAGTTGGGGAAAAGGACAGGGAAACTAAGGGAGAAATTAAGAATACAGGCATTAGGAGAGCTGAATAGGACAAATACAATGAGACGAGGACAAGCCAGAACAGTCATAAGCTTCCATTTTTAAAAGAGTTGAGATCTGTTAGTATAGTATTTGAATGAAGCAAAATGGAGTGCTATGAGGATGATAAGAGTAGAAGCTAATTTAGGTACATGTCTGGAGCTTAGGTTGATTAGGTCATTCACAGCCTGAAGCTTTCTGGCCATAATAAAGCCTATTCCAAACCATCCCTGCTGTGTCTCACTTCTGTTTATTTGACTAGTTCTGTGCAAGGTCCAGATTTGGCAGAGCCTCTGTTCCCCCCAATGTGCATTTCATTTCGAACCATCTGCTGAAGACTCTGAGCCTCCTCTCTGAAATTTGAAAGATTTAATGACAATTAGCTTGAAAATACCCTTTTTAATTTTATTAACAGATTGTAGAGTCGAGAAAATTCACGGGGGAAAAACGTATTAAATAGCAGTGTCTTTCCCCATCGCTACACCTGCCTACCAAGCAGTACGTACAAGGCACATACGGGTATCTGCAAAGCACTCTGAATTCAGAGCTAAGACATTAATCCTGTAAGAATAATCACGACACCCAACTTGTGCTATCGTATAGCTTTACTGATTGGAATAAAACCTCGTGGAGATGCACTAAGCCATATGCAAGACATTCAACAGAATCTTGTTACTTGGTGTCAAGACACCTATCATTGGCCCAATCTGCCAGCTCCCTGCCCCCTCCCCATATATCAAATTCAATAAATATTAGAGGAAAGCGTGTTCTCACGTACCTGGTCTGAGAAGTTCAAGTTGTGTAAGACTTCATCTGGAAAGTTTCATCTCTGCACAACAGATATACAATACAGGACAACTTCTATACTTTGAATCATTTTTACTTTTGAAAAAACAAAGCCACTTATTAAATTTCTTTGTTTCAAGATATCCATAAATTCATGACATTTCCCTATGAGTCAAAGGCACTTTGCTTTCATTTCTTGGAAACTGCTTCTTTTTTTTTTTTATACACATTGTCACTGAACACACTCTTTCTCAGCTTCATAGTAATTCATGTCACTGGCAGCCTTTAGAAACTTGACTCATACTGTTAATGTTAGTAAAACAAGGCAGACATGTAATTATGCCCTGAAAATCAAATCTTTTGTAAGCTTTAACGGCATCTCAGACATCGATTGGATTAGTTCCACCTGTCAAAAATAGAGGTGGTCAGATATGTCTCAAGAATGCCTATCTACTTGAGAGTTCATGTCTGACTACTTACTCTTCCAAAGAAGAAATTACCTCTTTTGGTACATTATGAAGTAAAATTATTTTATTTTTTCCAATTGGAAGAGGCATTAGGTCTTTCCCTCTGCAAGCTTGTACCCAACTCTGCCTTACAGACCCAATGGAGAGGTATAGTTCCCATCTATGGCCAGATTTATTTATTTATGACTTAGACTCCACTGTGTACTCCATATGCCCAAGCCACTGGTTCTGCACAGGACCATCCAGATCAGTGCAAGTCAAGTCTGCTCCCAAAAACAGTTTCTCCATAAAAATCATACAGGCCAGGACTCCTGAGCTAGAGTGGGAGGAAGGTCAGCACTTCAGAAAACTTGAGATACAAAACCAATCTAGAGTACTTCAGGAGGTCTGTTTACTTTCCAGCCCTCTGAATTATGTCATCGGGAAACCTTTAGTTTGAATGAGCCAAGGACAGAACTCAAAAGGTGAGTTACCTGTGTTCAAAGGAGGTGCATTTTACAGAAAGAAGGCACGAAGTCTTGCAACACACCCCCACGTCCCATGAGGAAGTATTTGTGCAGTGNTTTTTGGAAGCGTAGAGGGAGGAGGTTGGATTTTGGAGACAGTGGAAAAGTAATAGCTAATAAGCCAAGCAACTGCAGCGTGAAAATATGACAGGTGCAAAATTAGCTTCTATACTTCCACGCCAACAAGAGTGTGCTTACTCATTCTTAATTAAGCTTTTCACACCTTACGTAGTCCAAACGGATTTCTGGCAACATTTACTATCATAACACTTCTCTTAATAGCAGAGACCTCAGTTAGGAAAAGTGCCTTTTGATCACACAAGTAAGGACTAGGTCTCTGAGTCCTGCTTTCATATTTTATGCTGTTTTTTAACCACTAGTAAACGGGATTGGTTTTAACTTTTTCCTTTAATGAAGTAGCATTCCATAGCTCAAATACCCCATAAAAATATAGGTAATTTGGGCAAGTGGAAAAGTTTTATAATTTTACAACTGTTTTTATTTTGAAAACGAGCTCATTTCCAATCTTGCAAATCAATCATTCCTTCCNACCCCATAAAAATATAGGTAATTTGGACAAGTGGAAAAGTTTTATAAATTTACAACTGTTTTTATTTTGAAAACGAGCTCATTTCCAATCTTGCAAATCAATCATTCCTTCCCAATACATCCCATTATTTATTTATTTTTACATGCAACCTTAGCAACATTTAGTATAAAAAACCCTCAAATATTCTTACACCTTCCTATTAACTTGACATGTGAAATAAGCTGTACTTATCTCTCTAATTCAACAGACCAGGTATTGGGAAAACTCCAATCAACAACTNTTAGTATAAAAAACCCTCAAATATTCTTACACCTTCCTATTAACCTGACATGTGAAATAAGCTGTACTTATCTTTCTAATTCAACAGACCAGGTACTGAGAAAACTCCAATCAACAATAAGATGGAAAAGTATTGCAGTCAACTAGAAGTATCCAACACTTGTTCTAACAAACATTAATATATCTATCTGCATTCCCCTCCTGGGGGAACAGACCTGAATATGAGTGTATTTAAAACCAATTGATATTCTAGAAGGGATTTCCACCTGAGGAACATATTTTAAACACATACTTCCACAGAAAAATATTTTTTCAATTTCTTATTTTAAGAACTTACGCTGGAAATCTGAATTATTTCCCTGCAGCTCTGTAATGGACCTGCCATTTACATGTTTGATGCAAGCAAAGGTTACATTTCTCATTTCACCATCTTACTCGAACAAACCATGGACTGAAACCTATTTTTAGCTCGGAACCGGAACAACTAAGGCATTCCACAAAACAAAGTTTGATTTTTAAGCATGACGTGTATTTCTTTTCGTGAAACTTATCAAGCATTTGAAACATATCAAACATTTGCATTGTTCTTACAATTTCTCCAGGACCAGGCCATGTTTAACTCATTCTAATTTCTGATTACTTCTCTCTTGTACTTGAGGATGCTTGTTTCTGTTCTTGATGGTTATTAACATTTATAGTCAACAGCCGTCATCCCTTCTTTGCATCAAACCACATCTCCCACCAACCCCTGGGACCCAAGGATCATCTACATCACGTTGCTCTGAAGCTCTTCATGGTCCAGCCACACTTCAGCATGATCTCTGGTGAGAGATGACAGCCTGCAGAGCAGGTCCTACCCGAGTGCTCCTTCCTCCCTTCTTCCCAAAGGATCAGGGAACAGCTGTGCACAGTGAAAGCTTCTCAGACAAGCTGAAGGCTCCCCAGGCCTGAAGAAAGCCCTGCCACTACTGCTCATCCCTTCCTCCCTTTTGGAAAGGAGCAGTGGAAGCGCCTTGTGTGGTGCTGTACAGCAAAGCAACTTTGCTGCCCACCTTTGCTGCCACCAGGAATCAGCTATCAGTGATGGAGAAGTCTATGACATAACCACTTTCAGGGACCTCCAGACATGCCTCTACAACGTGACATTGCAGTACAGCGTTAGTCTCTGAGCCAGTGCTGAGACTTCTCCCTCTGTGACAACGTGCTCCATGCCTCCGCTCATTTCCTGTTTCGCTCCCTGGTTTTTGCTAAACTTGCTAGAAAATGGACCACCACATAACATCCCAAGTAAGTTTGCCTTTAGGCTATTCCTTCATGATTTTGCAGATGATTTCATTAACATGCAGAGGAAGAGAATCACGGGTCTCCGATTTGCTGAACTAGATGCACCAAGTGCTGCCACTGACGTTTTCCACCACGGCATTTCACTGCAGGCTTCATTTCATTACCAATTCAAAAGACATGAACGCAAATCCCAGAGGATTCATTTATACATGGGATCAGTCACAGCAGGCTATTAGTTGTGGGTGGTATGGAAAGAAACTCCTAGCAAAGCACCTCACACTGTCTCGCTCTGTATCTAGATCTATACATTTTGGAGGCTTGAAGGGACCGTTACATCACCTTGTTTAACCTCCAGCAGAGCTCAGCCTCTACAACTCTGCATAGCTATTCTCACACCACACACAGTAGAGTATTGGCAGATACTAAGTTGGACAACTTATTTCAGGATTGGCATTTTTTTGGTTATGGTTTGTTTGGTGGGGGTTTTGGTTTTGGGTTTTTTTTAAATGTATATATGTGCTTTTTAAAGAGAAGCACAAATTGTAAAAAAGATACAAGAAAGAACTTTTAGGGGGGTTTTTTAATGCATGAGAAACCTCTTTTTTTAATGTGCAATCTTGTGCTTCCTTCCTGCACTGTGAATTGCTGTAATCCAACCATTATTTTCATCTCTGAACATTTGCAGGGTCAGCACTGACTATATCTAGCTCCCCAAAGGCAATTCTGAAAATGTTCCTTCCTGCACTTTTCCTGCATAAGAACCCTAACAAAGGTGTTATTTAAAGATCCTTCCAAGCCGCTGAATGGCATTGCGATGTAAATGGGCAAAAGTAAAGCTGTGCTGATAAGATGACAAGGAAAAAAAAAATACCAAAAAAACCCCAACACAGCCTTCTGTGCATTATTCAGTCCTTTACATTTTTCATGGGAAGAGCAAATGCACAACCCTATGAACCCCATTACACCTCTTTGATACAATCCATATCAGTCAAGATCTCCAAACACTTACATTCCTATGTAGCATTGTG
>RSEF01000007.1:27580984-27622875 GCA_003993805.1 Himantopus leucocephalus | reverse complement strand
TATCTCTGCTTTCAGCAAAGAGCAAGACCCACTGGTCCCAATATATCTGTGGGGTGAATTCCAGTGTGGCTTTTGTTTGTGTGCTGCTTTAATTTATTCAGGTATTATGTAGGAGAACGGAAAACCCAATTTCCTCAGTGAAAGCAACTTAATTCACCATGAAGTAACACAGATAACCCTTCATCTTCATCAAATTCACCTGCATACCTTGGCAATCAGCTTGTCATCATGAAGACTGCCTTTAACTGCTGATTTACCTCTGCCCACCAGGTATTGCCTATATCTATAAAAAAGAAATTGTCTCTTGGTAGTACTGAAAGTTATCACACATGCAGGTAATTGTGTGCTCTCCGTAACTCCAGTTAGTTTAAAAGGTGTTTTTCTCCACAGTTATTTTTGCTAAAATGTAACAGGGATTTTAATTATTTTAAAGCTTGTTTTAGCTTAAGACAAAACTGAACAAAGAGTTAAGGAGGAAAAAAAAAATAAAAAAAATGAAGCAACATAGCAGTTGATTTAGATTTGCACACTGGGGTAGTTACCTTATTTCATATCTTATAAAGAGAGTTTCACTGCACAAAACAAAAACCCTCTTAGGTCCGAGCTGGAATTAAAAGTACTTAATCACTGTCAACACAGCAGTGAATATTTCCATAGTGAACACTGAGTGGCGAAGTGGAGCTTCACAGAGATAATGATAGCAATCAAAGCACACATGGACTACAAGCAGTGAGCTATTTCACTGGAGAGCACTTTCAAGCAATTCATTGCTATAGAGAAGTAAGTAAATTCGGGAACACAGAGCTATTTAAAGGTGCTATAATCAACAGCTAGTGCATTTTTTTTTTTAAATAAACAAAAGGTCGCAAAGTCCCAGAAGTGCCGGAATGAGTGATGTTTGTGATATGGTGGTTGGACCCTCACGACACAGCCCTAGGATCCCTGGCTACTGTGGGGCTTCTGGGTCACTCAGCGCACAAGACAAAAATCAAAGCCAGTGTAATAAAGTCTGCAGGGTGAATATAACAAAGGTTCATCATCCTCAGGAGTTTTTTTACAGGATCACTCCTCTTTGCTCATGTCAGAAAAGATGTAGTGCGTACAGTAGTAAATAGAAGAGAAAGGCATTCAACCCTCACCTTTGCCCAGGAGATCTTGTAATTGGCTAAAAAAGTAGCACAACAGTTTCTAACACCCTTCCTACATGGAAGGGTTAAAGCTTACATAAACTTGCCTTTGCAAAGAGAGACTTAGCACCAAGCTGAGCAAGCACAGGGGTTTGGGAGGGCTGACCTTCATGTCTCTGCAGGTCAGCAAGGGGGTTTCCTCAATTCAGAGCAGGTAAAGGTCTTGTCTTCTCGCTCTCCACTGACCAGCCTCGGATGCTGTGACCAGTTCACTGAACAAATCTGAAGTAACATCATATTGTATTAACTTTTGCTTGCCAGTATTAATGCTATTTAGATCAAGATCCAGGCTTTAAGGGTTCAGTCCTGAAAACACTTGAAAGTGTCTGTATCACCCTGGAGCTCTTCTCACCCAGCTGTTGGGCAAAGTAACAACAGAGCTGGCTTAATTAACTACTTAGGGACTTCCCAGAGCGAAGGGGGGATACAGACCACTGTCAGCTCTGATTTATCCATATTTTTGGTCTGCTGTGTACAAGGTATTAAGTTATAAATTGGTTTAAAGGCATAGATTAGATGAGAGAAAGAAGGATATTATTAATTACTGTTATTGATTGCTTTAGTTTTAAAGATAGTTTTGGATACAAGAAATTTAACTTTGGGGTTTTTTTACATCACCTTCCTTTCCAACTTAATTGCTGCAGAAAACTTTTTAATCAAAACAGCACAAAATGCGTTCTCTAAAAATCACCGTAGGAACAACAACAAGAAAATACCACATTTTCATTTCTCTACCAAGATCTACCTGAAATGGTTGAAGATCTTAAAATGAATATTCTACAATATGCATGTCTGCAGGGAGGGAAGAGCACAGTCAGTTTGACTGTGCAGGTACCAGCTGCTNGCACTAAAGTTCTGTTAATCCTCCAAAAGCCATGAAGGTTTTAGGAGGGTTTTAGTGAAAGGAAATTGGAGCAACTCCTGCCTTCAGACAAAATAGGACAGAAAATCTTCTCCTCTGTTTAGTTGGTCTTAGATTATCAGATTCAAAATGTTATCTTAGCTTCTATTGTCACTCACTCCCAAGGTCTGCAGAAAGTGGTGTTTAAAAACACTTTTTATCATTTAAGCAAGTATTATAAGCCCAAGCACACCAGAAACTCAACTGATTTTATATTTTCATATTAGTAAAATTCTGTGCTAACTTTACAAGCCTGATACTGATTTAAAGTAATCTTTTAAGTGAGGACTAATAAATATGTATGGCATTCATCATCAGAAACATGGTTGCACTTTCTTCCAGATTGCAGTTCATCTCTGCAGCGAGAAATATGACTTGAGGCTTTTAATTTCTTCTGTTAAACAATAAATTATGCAGAGGTAAACAAATCAGACGTCTGCAGTTTCTGGTCTCAGCTCACACCATAGCAGGAAGATGTTCTGTCATGCTATTGTACAAAAATTGTATTGTATTTCCAGTTTCAACCAGGACTTTGAATCATCCAAGGTAGACGGAGCTGGAAATGGGAAAGACTATACAGTAAAGTGTATAGTTATTTCTTCTGACTATGTCTTCAACTTATTTTAGATAATGATACTGTTGTTCCTAATAATAGTGTGGATCACATACAAACTATCAATATATTTCCACATCTCCTTCCAAGACAAGCTGTGTTGCTGGGAATCCAGCTTGACATATTTCCATCCTCATGCCAATTACTTCAGCCAAAGGACTGACTTGACATATTTAGGGAGAATCTCTTTTTATGCCATGCTCAGCAAGCAAAAAAGGACAAGTCCTGAACCGTGAATGAGATAGTAGAAGACACTGCAAACAAGTCATTAAGTTCAGCACAACACTTCAGGTTGGTAATACCAAAGTTATCAATTTTTTTCTTTGTATCCAATTCCCTTAAGGTATAATACTAGTAAATGGAAGTTAAGATAACCTTTTTACTTTTCTAGAGCTGGCTGGAGGTTTTCTGTCATGGTTTCCTCCTTATCAAAAGCAGTTTCTATAAAATCTTCTTCTCCCATGGAGTATATTTTCTCTGATTCAAAAGCAAAGAGAAATTTGATTATCATTTGAACTCAAGCCAATTCTGTTGTCCAGGTTTTCTCATTCAGCAGACAAAATTCAGAACTTAAAAGAACCAAACTGGCCCTTTGACTTTCTACCCAGTTTGCACTTAGCTGTTTTAGTATAAATTGAGTAAGTAAGGACTAAAGGACATGACCTCTCGTTTGCAACCACAGGGTTTGAGATTATGTCAAGACCCCCTTTCTTTCCAGATAACCTTGTTAATTTTTCCTCATAAATACACTTCTTATTAAACACAGCAGAAGTACTTGGTCAGAGTGTTCAGCTGGCATTTTTCAAAATTGCCCCTGGGCTTTTGTGTAACTGAGGACAATTATGCCCCTCTACATTGAGATGGTGACATTGTCCCTTAGAGCGTTATGGCCCCATGAGACACATCATCCTAAAGAACATAATATTCTCAGTACATTAGAAGTAGAAAATATTCGGTGAAATAATCAGGTCTGCTTTGGTCAAGGAAATGTCTCATTGTGAAAAGGAGAGAAGACACATACTAAATTCTCCTTAACTTACAATAGCCAATGCCAGGCAAATACAGAGGACTTGACCCCACCTCAGATGCTTCTTGGGTATGCATATATTCCTTATGTATGCACAGCTGCACAAAGCATATGGGGTAAAGTAGATAGTTATACTTTTTCATTCTTGTATTTATCACCAAATGCTACTTGTTACACAAGAGATGCATGAATACAACTTCAATTCACTTACAGTATTGAACACCTATCTCACAGGTCTGTAATTTGAATGCTAGCAGGACTGCCAACCTATCTGTAGCAAGAATATGTATTTACAAGCAGCTACCATTCACTTGCATCTCAACTGTAATGCAAGCCCACACACACTTTGCTCCAGTCTCCATAACCAGAATTAAATTCAATTTTTATTACACTATTCTGTAGAACAAAGGCATTTCCATAACAGCAGAAAAAAATGAAAGCACCTGAATGCATAAGCATGTACCTGCATTCTACTTTATGCAGCTGTTATTGTTCATGTATAACATGCTGACGTACAAATTCCATAGACAATTCACGTATGGGGTTTTGTGGCAGATTCGCATTGAAATACACAACAGTGCCAGGCTGAGGATGAACGCTGAAAACAGCGGCAAGAGCAGAATTGAACCTGTGTGACGTCTTACATCAGCAACATTTGATGACAGCAGCACTGAGGAAAATTCTTCTTAATCAAATCCCAGGCGATGCTCAGGAGGGGGGATGACGACAACTACATTATCAAGCCACTTTCTCAGCAAAAAGAAGCCCAAGGTTCCTCTGACTAAGATAAGAATGTGACCCACTAAATTTAGATTTGTAAAGCTATGGTAAATTTAAAGCTGGTAGAAGGAGAGAGATTGGCTGCAGTGAAAGTTAATTTCTCTGTATACTTAGAGAAACAGATAAAAGGTAGTCAGAGCAGGAGTAATTTTCCCCTCTCAGAGCTTGTCCTGCTGACGTTATTTCCACCTTCACCCAGACGTTCAGCCTCAACGCTGAAAGACTATGAACGAGGTCGCAAAGATGCGTGAAAAAGAATAAAACCTCAGCTAATCCACAACTAATAAAGAGAAACAAACAAAAAAGCCACACAAGCCTTGTCCCTATGAAGTTTTACTTTAACGTCTTATGAACTGAAACAAAACGCTAAGTTGTCCTACAGGCATAATCTTATTTAATTGAAATATATGCAACTGTTACAGTGCATTGCATTATTAAATGTAACTCAGTAATACAATTTGCCTGTATAATTTGAACTGTATAATAACCACAATGAAATATCACATATGATGTTTTAATGAGGATTATGGCATGTTAATTTTAAACTGAACAATAGGGCGTGTAATGTACTCCATGCCCGGTGTACAGTTCAACAGCTGCTAACGTGTTGGACTGGTTCGTACTTGTGCCCGACGGATAAATAATGAGCCAATTACAGAGCTGCTTGGTACACCTATTTATGGTGTCAACTACTTTTTTGAACACTGAAACAAAGTCATGAGGGCCCCCCATTCATCTCTTTTCTTGATCTTTTGTGCTTCCACAGTAAGGACATTATTTACAGTCCTTGTGTACTTTCTTGCATCTATTTTAACTTGGGAGCACATAAATCAACTGCCCAATATGGACTAGATTGACTGGTCTTCATGAAGGTCTTCAGCTTTTCTAAACAGAAGTTTGCTTTTCATCCCACATGTAAAGTTCCAGGAAAGTTGTTATTCTTCCACTATTGCACAAGCCTGAAACCGGTTCCTCACAGACATTTAATAGGTGATGGTTCAAAATGGTAAAGAAAGACAATCATTTCATACGGTCCAGGTACAGTTTTAGTTCCCATTGCTAATATCATCCCCTAGCAAAGAGTTCCCCCAAAGTACGGAGCTCTACAGTGTAAAGTCTAAGCATGAAACACAATTCAATGCCACTCCTAGAAAGTGGCGGTTGAAGGTGCAGAGCACAGTCCTTCCTTCACAGCAGGCTCATGCCAAAGTGGTTTCAGCTAGAGCTAAACCCTATTCTGCAAGTCCCCGCCCATTGTGAAAGGACAAACGGGGCTGCAAACCTTGACAATTTTGATGCTTCCCTTGTCCGTAAGCCATACGTTCAAGCCTGAACCTGGTGTCCCCTTCAGCAAGCCCCTCACTTGAAAGTGGCATCAACAGGACATATTATTTTATTTTTAAAAAAAAACAAAACAAAAAAACCCAAACAGCCACACACGTGCCACACTGGCATTTAGAAGTAAATTAAGGTCTGTTTGATCACAGGAAGGCTAAGTAGCTGAGTTCTCAAAATCCTTCCCTCTCTGCATTTTCAGATAATTACATGACAAGCAGCAGGCTCATGTAAAACAAAACCTCTTTTCATGCTAGGAGCTTATTTTAGTAGGGCTTATGACATATCCTGTTTCANAAAAGCCAACCCCCACAAACATAGGAAGAATGACTGATACTTCACTCCGGGCTTAAGTATCACATGAAATAAGAAAATTTTAAAGTTTTTTTTTTTTAAAGATTAAAAGATTTTTTAAAAAAAGAAGGAACATTTTTTTACATGGATAAATGCTTCCTTATATCCTTTTAATTATAGAGCTCCAACATGTCTAAAACTAGAAGTAATGAGAGGAAAAAACAGTTCCTCGCTGTCCAACCTGGGTGAAATTCAAGAGAGGTTTTTCAACAGTTCTGCCCTTGGGTCCCCAGGAACACAGAGCTTTCCAAAGGGGTATCCACAGATATGCCACCCAAACCCAGTGGCTTCATTATGATTTTATCCCATACCAATCTAAGCGTTTTTCTTTGGAAATGAAATCTGAAGCTGTAGAGCTTCAGCTTAAAGTTTCATGCAAAAAAAGTTGCATTTGCAAGAGAAAGAGAATTTAAAATGAGAAATTCATTTACATGAGCAATTTTGAAAAAGCAATAATAAGGCTGGTGAAAAAAATACCATTATGTTGCAGAGACTTGATTTTGATGTATCAGTTTTTGGTGGGGTTTTTTTGTTGTTTACTTGTTGGGTTTTTCAATTAAAAAAAGTTTTTTATTGAAAGCTCTAACTCAGACAAAAAACCTTAACTGATAGTTACCATATCTAAGCAGCAGCTTCCAAACTGTTACCAGCAAAACATATGTGACGCTCCTTTCGCCTTCCTCCTCAAAATTGCTTCCCTTCTCTGTTATTCTGAGGTCATAAATTGACATGGGATGTGCAACTTCTTACCCCTTTTTTTCTCCCATGCTGCAGGCTCAAAACAATGAGCCAGACTGAAGAGATGTTTCTGCAGGGAACTGCACTGGAGATAGAAAGCCATCAGATCACGCACCTCAGAGCCACAAAGCTGCTGAGATAGTAGCCTCAACCCAGATGGGCATCCTCCCACCAAAAGCTCATAAAAACTCCCCCAAATACATCTGGGTTGTGGGTAACGGACATGGTGCAAGCTGGCTTTCTTCCATTCACAGAATCCTACTCCCACTCAAGGTTCTTCCTGGTGTTCAGACATCAAGAGAGACGTTCTTGTGTCGACTCATCACATAGACCCTCCCCAGCTCCCCCAGGCAGACCAGTATTGCACTCAAGCACAACTCTGAATGAACTTAGTGACTGTTTTGAATGATTTAGGATTAAATGAGCAGGCCATAATGTAGTTAAATACACCAGCAATGAGCAATGCCGAATGCAGGGGCCTACAGCTGTCAGGAATTAAAAAGGGAGGCTGCATGAATGTTTATTATTTGCATCAGCAGCTGGTTACTATAGAATGGAAAAGCGAAACTCCTTGGGATCTTGCTTGACTTCTTGTGCAAATATCGAGCAACTGTATTACAGAAGCACAACTGCTACTGCTACTGTCAATGTGAGTAAGAACATGAGAGTCCAACACAGATTTTCTACTGCATAATTCAGAGAGTATGTGTTTTCTGTTAAAAATATATGAATAGAAAATAGACTTCAAGGGAACCAGTCCCTGTGGTTTCCTCCCAACAACGCTTTTCACCCTCAAGACTTGCATGCACTGAACTCTACCATAAGTAACCAACAACACTAATAATCTAATTTTTCCTTCACCACTTGACCTCCAGCTTCTGAAGCCTGAACCTCCTTTGACAAGGACAGGTCAGTAAGGAGCAAGTAAAATAAGAACCATCTTAGCTTTATCCTTCCAACCCTAAAGCTCCGGACTGAAAGAACATCATATCCTCTCCATGAGCACCCAGCCTTTGGGAAAGAACCTGCAAAGAGACATCATCCAGAAGTGGAAGGTGGAGAAGATGCACAGGCAGTTCCCTAATAAAATGCCCTTTTTAAAAGAAGCTTGATTCTAGTTGAAGCGCACACAAAACAACACAGAAGACTTAATCACAAACAGGATATAAGAATCTTAAGTTTGGCAGAAGTTGTTTTCTCAATGCTGCTATATGACCAAGAAAGAAGTGTTTTCAAAAAGGTTTCATTTCATTTTGTAAGACAGGCAACCCACTTGCGTAACACTGACAGAAGCTGTTATTGACATATTAGGAAACCAAAATTTTTCCCTCTCACTGGTAATTCCCTAATAATTATAATGCAGAACATTTATAAAAAATAAACAGAAGAACCACCTCTCCTTTCTCTAGATTTTGGGAAAAAAGAAAAAACAAAAAAGGAAAACAAGCCACAACCCAAAACTTTAAGTCTTAACTGTAGAGACTGTCACCAATTCAGCCAAAAATTTGACCTGGTTCAAAAAACACTTTGAAAATAAGAAGTTTAAAACACACACAAGAAGATAATACTTGTAACAGCTTCTGAGACAGCCCAGAGATAGGTCAACACACTAAAAAGGAGTGATTTGTCCCCCATAGTAGAGGGAGATAGCAGTTATTTTTTAAGTATATTAAAATTTTGCATTTGCTCTTGAGGCATTGTCCTGCTAAAAGATGACAGCATAATACAAAGGTACAGTGATAACATAACCATGCTTCATCAAGGAAAAGAAGCATTA
Source organism: Himantopus leucocephalus (assembly GCA_003993805.1). Lineage (NCBI taxonomy): Eukaryota > Metazoa > Chordata > Aves > Charadriiformes > Recurvirostridae > Himantopus > Himantopus leucocephalus. The sequence continues at coordinate 27,614,163 of RSEF01000007.1, read as the reverse complement.
CAAAAGCGATACATGTTCAAATGCTTTGGAATAAAGACCCACTAAGTATAATTTAAGGAACATAAAAATCTATTGAGAGTCAGCTACTATGATTTAAAATGCTTAAAAATGAACAACAATAAAATCCACTTAATGTTTTTTGCAAGTCCTGTGTTGCATTCTCATTATTTCCAGAGTGTCTTACACTACAGCATGAAGATACTAACTACAACAGTTTAGAATTATAGACCATTGTACTTTGAGGATTTCACAAGTGATTTTCCTCTTTGCATCTCCTTACATTTTGCAAGTTGGTAATTCTGTATCAGCAAGATGGGTTTTGATCCCATCGTACCCTTTCTCAGACAAAGCAGCGCCTGATTATATCCTCTGTAGATCTTTTGATGATCATCCTTAAGCTTTCTTGGAATAGCATATTATCAGTAAGTCACAAACGGAGCAAGACTTCACTGTAGTACATCTTGTCCCATCAACAGGCTTTGAGATTGAAGGAAATTAAATAGGTGAAACACCAATAGGATATAGTCAACAATGCACTCTGCCAAGGACCTGGCTGTTGTAATAACCCAATCCGGAAATAATAAGTTATACTGTGACCAGATTTAAAGAGAAAAAAAGCACGCACCCTCCCCTGTAACACGAAGAAGGTGTTGCACCACATGCTACATATCTTTTACTTGGGAAGATTAGCTGGTGATTTTCTTGCCCCATGTAGCCTGGATGAATTTGGGTGAAGAAACAGACTTTTTGATTAGAACAAGGACTCTGCTCTATCAAGGGACAACAGATAAACACAGCAACCAGTGGTCTCTCTCGACAAGCAAGCCTTAAAAAGGGCTGTAAATTGTTTAAAGCAAAAAGTTCAAGCAGTAATAAATACTTAAGTGAGCAGCTGTGTTGGGCACAGGAAACACCACAGATCTACCCCTTTCGACATATTTCCCGGTATTTCCCTTCCCACCTGCTACAGAAGAATAAAATGAGTTCTTTAAACTTCCTCACTAAAGGTGGAAGTTCTTGTTCTGACTTCATAGTCTGGATTCCTTCCTTCCACTGCTTTAATAAACCATGGTTCAATGCCATCACATACAACTTTCCATCGATTAGCTTGTCTGCGTGCTTTGGGACCAAACCACAGCCGCAAGAGGTCAAAGACATGCATTAAACTCTACGAGATCTTGTGATGGCGCATCTATGACCCAGGCACAGACCTGTACTACTAGAAGCTCTACACATAACTCCTCCTCCAAAACAACACATGTGGTCCTTCAGAAACATCGTACCTTGGGGCACCAATAAAAAAACACTAAGCAATGAGCAATCCTACTGAAGCTAAAGCAGTTACAGCCAGCATAAGAATGATTTAGGTGAAAAATAAAGGGAGGGAAGGATTATTAGTAGCTACCTGATTTTCCATTTACCTAATTAAAGAGCTTTGGAAGCCAGGGAGGTGTTTTTCTACATTTCCACCACAACGTGACTATCTTCAACTGGCAAATTAGCTAGCAAGGACAGTTCTAACAAGCACTGAGTTTAGGTTCCAAGTGCAGCAGCAACTACATAAATCAGTCATTACCCTGACTTCTCAGGAAAAACTAACTTAATTACACTCTGACACTTCAGCTGAAAGAGTAAGAGGAAAAAGAAAAAAGAAAAAAACAAACACCCAAACAACTCATTTCATGGACATCACTTCTTTTTTTTTCATTGTTCAATGAGTTTCTACTGTAACAAATTCAGGTACTCCTTCCTCCCCAAACTAGTCATTTATCTTTTAATCTTCATGACTTCTCTTTTACTAATAAATACTGCAAAAATTGTGTGCTACTTCTCTCTCTACTGATGCAGCTCATTTATTGCCTTACTAACTTTTAATACAGCTGAGGCTTCCATAATTCACTTCATTTCCACTCCCAGTTCCTTTTGCTAATAGTAGGCATAATTTCCCCTTTTTCTTGGGGCAGCAAACAGAATATCTTCTTAGTTTGCCTCATTATTTTTGACACCCATCTTATTCAGCGGCATAAACTCTGCAAGTCCACGCTCCTGCTGTTTTTGTTTGGAGCACTATACATTTGAAGCCTCTTTGGGCTGCAGTACTTGCACTGCAATCTCTGAAAAATTCATTAAAAAAAAAAAATCAAAAGAAAAAGTAGACACGTGGGCAAAGAAATACCTGCTTTTTGTCCAACTTGTTGCAAACATTCAAAAAGCCCCTAGCCCCCAAGTAATTACGGAAGACAGCTTGAACAATTTAAATATTAAAAATGCATTTTATTATTTAAACATTTCATAAGAGGAACACAGAATCTCTGCAGCAGACAAAATTGAGGTACAGTCAGAATGCCAAGTGCATAGTATGGTGTCAAAAAGAAATAGGAATTTCCTGTATGTGGTACAATATAAATTTACAAACCCAGCAGCACAAAGAGGGAAATTGTCTCGTGTTAACCTTAAGCACAGGGTTCTGGAACAAAGCTTTGGGCACAGCTTGGGAACTCCCTGCTTTGTAGCCATCACAAACTCACTGCCAGGGTCTACAGAGGTACCATTCAACTCAAACCCAGAGATCAGCTGGTAATTTTGCATTATTCTACAAAACATGCAAATACCTCCTCCCTACCTCAACATCCTCAGCTAAGCATTGGTATGTATTGCCTTGAGTGACCATGTTACTAATGTAGTAGCTCTGGAGGAAAGGTAGGGAGTTTGTTTTGTTTGGTGGTTGGTTTTTGGGGGGGTTTTGTTTGGTCGGTTTTTTTGGTTGGTTGATTGGTTTCATTTTGGGTTTTTTTTTTTGAGATAAGAGATGAGAAGAAAAAATGAAGGGGAGGACAGACCCAGATGAGCATCTAGCCTCCTTGATTCTCCCAAAGATTCATCTGCACGCAAACTCCAACTGCCAATTCATCATTAAATAACATCATCTATTAGTGAGTGGACAAAGCTACGGCACCAGGCAGATTCGTTTCTTGAAACACGTACCTTACTGAGGTTGTGCCTTACTCCATGAGAGCTGATATGGTGACACTGTTCCCAAAATGCTATTGCCTTTATTCAGAGCAGCAAGGGCAAAAAATGAGCAGAGATAAAGATGATTCACTTCTTCTTTGAGTTACATTTACAGTGAAAAAAAAGCAAACACATCTTACCCCAAGGCTGTGTTCAGGCTCCCACATACCGCTGTCAGCCATGCTTGCAGAGCATGTTTGGGTCAGTCACCAAACTGAGTTTAGCCCGGCTTTTGGCTTCCCACAGAGAAGTGGAACTGCATTGGTCAGCAGACCTCTTTGCAGATTCAGCTCAGTCTCATACCTTTCCTATTGCTTAATAATGGCCACAGTTTCCAAATTACTTATTTTCAAATATACTTTCCCTTACACCTCACAGAAGAAGTGTCAGCCTTCCTCTCCTCCTCCTGAAAAAGGCTTTTAAAACTCTAGAGTTCTTTTGACCTTTTATTCTTTTCCAAATTAAGGCTAGTAAGCTATTCGAGGCTGAAGACAAGGACATGGAAGTTCACAGCTTTCCCCATTGCTTTCTAAGCACCAGAATGTCTTTATCTCTAGCTATTATATGCCTATCTTGATTGGTTTTCACACAGATCCCATTGAAAGTTACAGTACTAAACGTTCATCCAGGATGTGCTTAATAAGATACCCACAGTTAGATGAGCTTTATTTCCCTGGCAGATCACTTCCAGCCCCACACTGTTACTGTAAGTTATTATTCAGAGACCAACACTTTGCAGCAGCTGCAGAAGCTCCACACACTTAATAACGTGCCTCCACACTCAAGTCAGATGTGAGCAGTTCAAAGCTAATTTTCCAGGAACATCAAAGACTTTTACTAAATTACCAGCTATTGAAGGACACCCCAAACACCACCCCACAACAGTGTTTGACCAAAATACCTGCCACTTTTGTTATCTTAGAGCTATCAGGCTTCAGGGCTAAATCATCCGAGGATAACAGGGCATTTCCAAGATGCCACAGGGTATGGCAGAGGCCTAGAGCATTTCCATTGTTATTAAGCAAGATTTTTAAGTTTTGCCCTCGCCTTTTGCAAGCACTTCCATTCTCTGCTCCTTCAAAAAAATGCTACAGGCTTTCTGAGCAGTATGGGGCAGCAACAAATAATTTCAGTCCACTCTAATTTATTGTTTGGAGGGTACTTGGATGTGATTTCTTATGCCAAGTTTTCCATAGCCTTCTAGTTGTGAGCCAAGCATTACATTGCAAACTACACCACTATCACAGCAATGGGCAAAATGGAAACATGAGCTCTTGGCCACAGCCTGGGGAGTCCTTGAAAGTTTGATAACTGAGGAATTGAATGAAGCAGTACAGGACCATGAAGAAAACTTGTTAGCAATGTATTTTCCTAAAGCATTGGTCAATGACAGTATTAACAAGTCTCATTCATCTTATGCCCCATACTATTCCAGTACGCATTATCTGAAAATATACTCCTCTCCTTTGGACCGCAATGCAGCACTAGAGAACAGCAGTCTGGATTTACTTTGCAGTGTCCTATCTGCAAGCCAACATCTCAACAGCAAACTTAAACCTTGAGCACAGTGTACCAAACCCTCAAGAAGCTGCTGTGCCACGGGAAGAGAACACAGAAATTTGGGTCATGCAACAACATGAAACCTTCCAGCTGAACGTTTGTCCTTGGTCTCCGTGTCACTGCGTACTCAGCATGATTTTACAGGAGTTGTCTTGCCTTCATTTTTCCCCATCCAGCCATAATCCATTTTACCAGACTTTCCTTATTTCTGCATTACCACTTATAAGATTTGAGAAAGGACATTTACCCCTGGATTCAATCCAAAAACACACTTAAGCATACTTGAAACGTGAAGGACACAAGTGGTCCAATTGTACTCAGTGAAACAGAGCATACACCTAATTTTTCAGAATGCCAGCTGCCCAGCAAAATCCTGTCTTTTTCCTACTGATTTTATGAAATTTTAAGTAAAAATGAAAACTTCATTCCTTCTTGAAATTCTAAAATTTTGTTATTCCATTCCAAATAAATACTACACAAGAAAACTAAGCTTTTTCACAAAACAGGAAACATCAAATTTAGAGAAATGATGAAATGCTGGCTTATTTTCTCCCTTCTACATCAAAGTATACCACTCTCAGTTGTTGTGAGATTCTTCCTCTGTCCCTGTTCAGAGTTCATCTTTCATGATGCTCCATGGTGGGATCAGAAAGGACGGAGACAGTAATACATCATGAGGGACATAACTGATCCAGAAACCCTGATTCAAGTAAGAGAATAAGCACGCTGAGAACCTGAAAAATCCAATTTTTTGATGCACCAAAGCATGTCCTATCTGAGTATTTAAAAGATGTAAAGCATTGTGAATAAAATGCTTCACTCACTGTTTCTGCAGAAAGAAAATTATAAAGATAAGCTTCTGGGAGACTTTACTTTCCATTGAAGAAAACTCTCAGGCAAGGATATTTTGAATATATAGAATATAAAAAACAGCACAGAATATTAAACAGTCCATTCAGTCAATTTTAAAATTATGAGAATGAGGTGAAAAAAAAATGAATCCACTTAAAAGAGTCACAAAGGCTGAGATGCTAAGTGATATTGTCAACGGGCTACAGAAAGTATACCCTGAATGCATTTCATTCGCAGTATGTTTGGTTGTTCCCAACTTGTTTTATATATGTGCTATAAGAATTTTTTCAAGGTTAGTTCTACCTAATTTACATAGAAATTATGGTAATTGACCCCATGTGTACATGCTTACACATGTACTTCATAGCTTGCTTGGCTCCCTAATATTATAGCTGATATTTAGGAGATAGACAGAATGGAGGCAAAGGGAAAAGATACTTGCAGCTTCAGTTGGCCAAAAACATCATTTTTCAGAAGCAAAATTTCCAACTGTAATTGTTCACTCCATGTCTCATCATTCTGTAGGTTCCTATCCCCTCTGCTTTCTAAGGCACTGAATACTTGCTCTCTTCCCTGCAACGGAGAGCTTGTTGAGGAGACTGCTGTTGGCTGGAGATGTTTGGAATTTTTTAAAGGTTAGAACTTTATTCTTCTTTCATTTGCACTTATTCCTGATAAAGTTCAGGATTTTCCATTCTTTCTCTCTTACTTTCTTTGCCTTCCTTTCCTGATACAAGCAACCATGTAGCTTTAGGTCTGCATGTACTGCATTTCATACTCCTGCAGTGATGCATTTTGGCTGTGAAACATGATATTTGATTTTTTATAGAGCAAAATGATCATATTCCAAACATAAGTTTGTTCCTTCAGCTCCACTGAAGTCAGTGCATAACTAGCCATATATTTCATTGTAAGAATATGTTATGTTCTTCTTGGTGACACTGATAGATGCTTTCATAATATGTTAGAATGTGTACCTAATCACCTAGAGATAATGGAAATTATCATAAGGCCTTTAACTCTTGTAAATTACTTTCTTGATAGCACAGAAAATAATCTTCCTGGTCATTTTTCCCTTACTATGTAATTTTGAATTTCATGGATCTCCTTATTCCAGATCTGTTTCTCTTCCTCTCTACTTATTACAGTTTCTCAAATTGATTTAATGTATGATAGCTAGTTAGGTCAAAGATAGCTCCACTCATAGATTTGTCCGTAAGTTCTAACAGCTACAAAGTTGTGTCTACTTTCTGATGAGCAGCCTCTTTCAGAAGCTTCATCTTTGATCTGACATAATATTCTACAGATTCATATTTAATAAGACTATAAGAAGAATATAAACATCACTGAAATTTATAAACGACCATGTCTTTTGGGATCTTAACTGACAAGTCTGATTGCAAGTGAAATGAAACTATTTTACGCTCACTTCAGTAGTCACTGTAAAGAGATGTAACACAGTATAAGGAAGGAAGATCTTTCGTTTTTAAAGTTAGCTACTTCACTCAAAAAGATACTTTTTCTTAATGCACAGAGGGTCTTTTACATCAAAAATACAGAAGAAATGTAGCCATGCTGGATTAATTCCCAGTTGTGATATCCACCATGAGAAAAATAAATAACTTTGTGCAAAAAAAAGTGAATACCCTATTGACACACTGCAAGAGCAGAGTTGAAAGCGCAACATGGCTCTGCTGGATCATCTGTGGTTCTGTTTCTTTCATGGATCAGGATAGTTGCAACTTCAAAAGGGAATTCCTGTATTTCTAAACCAGGATGTTCACTAGTAGTTAAGCAGTGGCAAAACTACTACAAGAAGAAGATGTGGCAATTTCAGATGGTTGTGCTGTTGTGCTTGATTCAGAAATTGTTCGCACCTTTTTGATTTTTGGCACTATTTCTTCCTGAAAAGCCCTGGATGATTGTTTCACACAAATAATTTTCATAGTGTACAGTCATTCACATGGGCTCTGCAATTATTTTCCTGGTGTGCATTTTGTACTTTTCTTCCCTCTGACATTTTAAAGAAGGAACACTACTGGTTAATAACTCCTATTAAACTTCAAAACTTTCTAGTTTCTCAAATAAACTCTGCATATTGCTAATTAATCTGACTTTATTAATAAATGTGAATTACAAAATGTATTTTCATTTGATTGCTAGTCCTTATCTATAACTGTAACATAAAGAGATTTTCCTGCTAAAAGTGCAATAGAAATTAAAGCTAAGAAATACACTGTTTTTTTCCCAAGACAGCAGGAAATATATATACAACAACTTGACAGGCAGTAATTGCTCTAAAGAAACATGAAAATAAGAGTCAGTTGAAATGAGTGGTATTTACATGGACAAGATGTTTATTTTTACATTGAATTATTTGCCATATGCAGTTATGTGAAATGGATCCAATTTAAATTCCCCGAATGAAGTCAACCCACACATAACATACTGTTCAAGATCATAGTGGATTTTCCACTGAACAAACCATGAATATAGCAATACCATCTTAATTATGTTGCTGTAGGACATGAAAATATCAAAAGGATAAATTTAATCCTTACCATGCAGCTTGAATAACTGCGTTCAGGAAAGAGGAAATGAGATTAGGGAAGAAAGGAAACTCCCACAAGAGAGGCACTCATTGCCAGTCTTTTGTCTGTCTCAAAGTTACACATACAATTGCCTGAATTGTGCACGACCCAAAACCCCCTGAAATGATGCATAGGATGTATTAATTATGAGATTCCAGTATAGGAGGAAACACAGGTCAAAACTGAGAATGACTCTGAAAGAGAATCTCCCCTGGATTGCTCGAGCCATCAGTGCCTTTGGCTATCCCAACAGCACAGCCTCTCTCATGATCTGAACCAGCCCTAACAGGCAGCAGGAAGCAGGAGTTTTGGGGTCTTAAAACCACAAAAATCTAATAGATAATTATCGGAGTGAAGAGTAGATATGTATTTCTTAAGATACTTCCTCCCATTTTCTGACTGGTTTATTTCCTTATTGATAGTATTGGTAGGATCAACTTCTTGCCTTTTGCTATATTTAAGTCAGAAAGAGATACCAGCTGCAAGAGTACCAAGAGGCAGCTAAGACAATAAAAAGGAAAGGCAGCAGAAAGCAAATAGTTCTGTGCTCTGTTGAAGTGGGTTTGCAGTTCCGTGTCTACAGCTGAAATCCAAAATCAAGTACAGAAGCCCTAGAATGCACTTGTCTATTTACAGTTAGAGCGGTATGAGAGAAGGGAATTGGGACTCTTGCATGGATGTTCTTCAGTGAACAATTTGTTGTCAATTCCAGACATAACTGTAGCCGCTTCAGACACCTACTCCGTAACATCAAAATGACTGAAGAGAAGTAATTACAGATATAAAAGACCTGAATAACAGAGAAGAGATGTTTGGCATTGTTTGATCTCTCTCTTTGCCTTTGATGGTACTACAACAGCAAAACCCATGAGATTACTAATAACAGGTGGTAAGACCCCTCAAAGACCCTCCATGTCAGTAAATATACAACCAATCTAAGGAGGGACTTCTCTAGAGGCTAGCAGAATACATCCTATCCCACTGTTGTCTGAGCATGTAGTTAATTTACTGTGTATTTACACACTGTTTTTCTCAATCAAATTGCTATATACATCGTCTATCCTGAAAGCCACTCAGAATTCTAATGGTGTCAGGTGGGGCTACTTTTTACTACCTTCACACTAATGTCTCATTTCCAAAATTTACAAGCTAAACTTAGTAAATATCATCACGACTTTCCAACTAAGGGAGCTGTCTCTGAGCTTAAAGATAGACATAACTGGACCAGAGGTTAATCTCTATATTTTCGCAAAACTCACCTCTGTTGAACCGTCGTGAGTCTATCTTAAAAATATACCATCCGTTCTTCCTAGGAACAGTAACTCACATTAATACAATTAAGACCAAACAAGCAAATGGGGGAGGTTGTGTCACTACAAACCTAGGAAGAGAAATTAAAACAGATGCTCAGTGCATTGCTACTTTTCACACTTAATAGACTGAGTCTTGGAACAACAGTATCTATTAATAACTTTGTTAATTACAGGTGATGTGAAATCTTTAAGAACTCATTAGAAAAGAATCACACTTATCACACAATAATTTGAATGTGCAGGTTCCTCAAAAATAAGCTAAAGTCAAACATCCACCAAAACAGGGTCAAACACATGTAAAGCACCCATTCGTTGGATGGGAATCCCTTGTTCAAGGGTACCAGGGCTGTGCTTCAGAGCAGGTCCCTCAGGATAACCTGAGGACACCCACTACTTCTCAGAGATAAACAATCCCATGACATTTGGCCAGTGTAGTAATTATGGACAATTTTTTTTTGTTTATGATCTTTATGTATTTTTAACACATATAACTAGGAGACAATCACTCATATATCAAAAACCTCTACTAGTTTAATTGAAAATACCAAGTTCTCCAGAATTATGCATTTTACTTACTGGGTTCGTTTCTTATGCTGTAGACAAATAACTTCTTCCAAGCCTCATTGGCTGAAGATGTCATTCATCCCCACAACCTGTCACCACTTGCCATCTGGATGTTACCTCTCCCATACTGGGCAAAAAGGATCTCGCACCTCCCCTGTTGTCTGCTCTGGACCAAGTCAACAGGTCCTTCTCCGAGCAGCTCAGTAAGCCCGGACAGTTTGTCTCAACATGGTGAAGGAAAAGCTCTCCCAAATCCCTCCAGCAGCACAACTGTGAGAAAAGCAGCGTCTGGCACAGGGGCTCGTAAGAAAAAAAGAGAGGTGCTGATGTCTCCAGCTGGCCCAGCTGTTTACCTTGTGAATGTCTGTTCAGTGCATTTGATGGTAATGATGAACTGAAAAAACTGATAGGAGGTTATGTGTGAGTAATAACTGAGATTCTTTCTGTTCCTGGCTCTGCCCCTCCTTTTTCGCAAGGGTCAAGGCAATTCATCCAGTTCCTCCTGTATAAAAATGGGATTAACAACATTTATTAATTTACCTTGGAGTTACGGAAATGATTAGTTAATATCTGTGTGGTAATGTGAATATGTCAAATGGGCAATAAAGAGTAAGTATGCTTCCCACCTCCATCAAGAGGCAGCTCACACCCACCTGTAATGTATGAAATATGTATTTAACATTTTAAAGCTTCCTTCATAAATCACTCCCATTTGTCCAGAGGAACCCAGACGGATTCTTGAAAAGCGCTTACTGGCAGACATACAAAGCCCCCGAATGCAGACACTGAAGCAAAACTTGATACATTCAAGCCAGAATTTTAGATTTTCATGGAATTTTCTGCTGTTATAATACAGTTTGAGAGGAAGGAAGAAAATAACCTATTATTTTGGGGGTTATAACCACGAACTTCATCATACTGAAGATAGTTTTTTCCTCCTGTATGTCTCATTATTTCACTTGTGAAGGTGTTTTTTTTGTCCAAACACACAAAAAAAAAAGAGGGAGAAATTCAACTCAAATTCTGTTTTGTGTAAAATATCAGTGAACTTGCATCAAGTCAACCTTTGCCTATGTGCCATCATTATACGACTCATTTTATGGCTAACCAGCTAATAAATAAATAAAAATAATGCAGTAGCCTTCCATCTAATGGAACCTTCCTATATATCATTCCAAAACTACTTTTGCATTAATGAAACCATTATTACTAGCCACAGCCTAAGTGCAATTAATGTAAATGCCATGAAGATTCTACCCATATTTTTTCCACAACTTAATTAGGATGGTGAGAGTTTTAATAGCTCTACACCTTTTTCCCCTAAATGAAGAAAATCTCATTGTCCTTGTAATTCTTACTTTCATTACAACAGCAGCGTGAGAGATGGATGGGATCCCTAATGAACCTTTCGAATGAACAGCCCCGTGAACTTGCTGAGGCATTGTAGTGAGAAATGTACATTAGTGAGGCTTTGGCCTTTACAAATTAGCAAGAATTCAACATGAAAATTTCTCCCCTTTTGTTTTCCCACTACATTTTGAAATGCAGGATGTTAAGAAAGCAAGAGAAACAGTCCCAAGGGCAACTGCATCAAAGCATGGCATCCGTTATCATTGGTGCTCTCTAGTGTCCTTTTTTGCCTTCATGTTTTAAGACTACGGGATCAAAGATTTTAAATCTCATTAAGCTAAAACTATGCATTAAGTATCTTCTTGCCACTGCATTTTATTTATTTGTTCTTAAAGATAAATCTCCTCATATAGCTGCGGAAGCAAAGGCTAAGAGCAGGGCTAGGAACATGCTGGGGTTTATATTAACGAGAACTTTAGCCCATGTTAGTAGTTCACATTGAGGCAGAACCTTTAATTCGCAATGGAAATCTGCAGAATTTTATTTTTGTGATTTAATTTCTGTCAAACTAATTACAACGCAACGGGGGACATCAGATGTCAAATGAAGAAATTCTGCTTTCTTGACCTTAAAAGCAAGCCACTGGAAAGATCAGCCATTGAAGTGACCTTGAAGTATGAGTTTGTCTTACACCATGACCTGTGAAATCTTAACCCAGTGTTTCCCCCCATACACTTGGTTGGATCAATTTCACTGAATCACAACACATGCAACTCCTCCATCTCCTAAGTAAAGTGCAAACCCTGACCTAAAACCTCTTTTAAATTCTACTAGTGCTTCAACTTCTCTTTAATACTGAGGAAAACTATGTACAGTACGTCTGCCTACTCCTGTCCATATTATTATGAATATTCACATGATATTGTTCACATTTATACTAAAGGAGATGTGTGAATGAAAGATAGGTATGAACAGAGGTAAAGACATGGGGAATGTGCCTGAAAATAAAAGCCAGCATATATTCCGATAGGATAGGCCCCTTTGTACTTCTCCAGTCATTCCTTGGTGTATACACGTTCAACGCCCATTAGCGGCAAAGCTGCTTAAAAGAAAGTCTTTACCTTGAAATAATTTCTGCAGCTAGAAAGAACAAGCTTCACCTTGGCAGAGAAGACAAGCTGACAAGGGTGTCCCTGGGGCACGGCTGATGCTGACTTTTGTGCTGCGTGAACTTTTCCACAAGGAAATTACCAGGGAGCAGAGTGACAGCCGCCAGCCGGGCCAGAGCCCCATGCCCCTCGCTTTTCGTTTGCATTTCCATCCCCTTTGCGCGTCCCTACAGACAAGGGCAGGGCCCATCTTCAGAAGTTCAATCCTGACTACTGAAAAGATGTAAAAGCAGGATGAAATGCAGGAATTCAAAGAAGGATTGTGACGAACGTGTGAAGACGTAGACCCATGAGGCTTTTAAAACCAAGGAAGGTCAAAGTCTCCGTGCACAGCCTTGGTAAAGTTACTCCGGCAGGATCCCACCATGGTGAGACCAGAGGCGGACCTGGCAGCGTGCCTGCCTCTTCTCCCTGAAGTACCTCCACAGTCCCAAATGGACTTCCAACCTGAAAAACTTTTTGTTTGCAGATAAATTAGAACAAAGAACTTCTCAAAGTAAAGAAAACTTCGAGATTGTGGCTAACAAATCTCCCCATGTTACCACAGTGTCCTAAATGGACACATTATTCCCTTAGGCCTGTTGTCAGTCCAGCACGTAACTAAAACTTTAGCAACCTCTGCGTTACAAACATTTTTTCACTGTCTTCTCTAGGTCCCTAGAAAAAGCCTGTATTCCCATTAGGGCATAGCTGTGTGTCTGATAACTGCTCTTCTAGTGGTCTGTGATATTTGCAGACACATGACCATGCTTCCCTGGCAGGTTCTCCACTGCTCATCCCTCTCCTTCCTTTCTCTCCAGCTGGCTCAGCTGTGGCTGCAGGGAAGAGCGATCCCCTCTCTTTCCTCCTCCAAAGTGCAGAGTCAGGACAACAAGTAGCCTTCAACGCTGCTGTGAAGCCACACTTCCCAGACCATGAGAAAATAATTCATATTGCTACTTCAAGATTTGGAAGTTCATTGTTTTTAGGCAACGCAGTAGGATTTGAAAAAGTCCTAACAATGAACGTGATTTAAAGTGGTCTGAAAATGAAAGATTAAATGATACAACTGCTGGCAGCTGCTTCAAAATTATTTCCAAGCACCAAGCCTGTATCAGGAGAACCAGTTTTTAATCAGGGAAAAATAATTTTCTATTGGGGAAAGGTTTCAGAAATGTAATTACCACACTATCCATTTACCCTGATAAAGGCTTCCCAAGCGATAAGATACAACCTGGCAAGAAGACCTCATTTTTCCCCGAGCTTGAGATTATGTCCTAATGTGGAATTTAATGTCTAAAGAAGGTGCTTTATTGAGCTTTCTGAATAGGAGATTGGTGTCCTGTTGCCCTCTGAATAGGAGATGGTGTATTTTAGAACAATGGCACTTACTCCGTATCAGGGAATGAAGAGTAATGTGAGGGGGAAAACACGGTGCTGAGGGCAGGCAGTATTTAAAAAGCATGGGTTATCTCAACAAAATGAAAGGTCTTATCTCACATACATTGTAACGAAGTGTGTGGGAACATTGCCTTTAATTTAAAAATAGTTACAATAATTGGAAGTAAAAAAAAAAAAAAAGCTGCATTCAGATGATCTCAGCCATCTAAAAAGGTTCCTTAAGGCATCTGTCCAAGTTTTGGTAATTAGATAAATGCCAGTTCTCAACCACATTTCTTCAATATTACAATTTATCAGAGTGAATACTGCTAGCCAGACATCTAACAAGACGCACACACACGGTCTTTTCTTGAAGATCCTCTTCAAACAAAGCAGAAAAGGAAACAATTCATATTCTTCACATCTACTCGGACATTGATTCTAAAATTCAGACCCAAATATTTATTTTCATAATAACACGTCTTTGTGTGTGCACACAGAGAGCACCATGAGGCTGCTCTGTCCATATATGTAGAGAGAGACGCGAGGCTCAGCACCCTCAAGAGAAGGGCAAGGTAGGGACGGGAGCCTGACAACAGCCCCACCAGACGGCTCGACCCCTCGTTGATATACCTGCTGCCCCCTGACTGGCGAACAAGTGCCAAATAACTCAACACGGCACAGGGAAAAACTGAACACCAAAACCCTCCCAAGTCTCTCTTCCAGGCAAACACCCATGGCCAGACCCTGTCCCTCTTCCATGTAAAAGCAAAGCCAACAGAGATCCTACAGGAATCTCATCTCTAATCAGTCACTGCTGGACATTTTGACTGACTGGGATACTTAGCAATGTAAAATGAAACTGATTTACAGTATTTCTAATGCATCACAGTTTAATTAGTAATATCATCTCTCTGGGCAAACTTTTATCAATCATGTTTCAATTAATTCAGTTTGTAGCTGTCGAAATACAGGTGCTTTGCGAGTTCATGTATTACTCATAAATGAAGTGTACATTTGTACAAGGGGGGAGGAAACATCACCAGAAAATACTAAACCCTGTTAGAAGGCTGGATCAGGACTTGAGATGTATTCAGAGAGGTGGTTGTAAAGGTTGCTCCTTTTTCTGCATTTATTTTTCCTCAGTGGATTGCACGATAACTTGCAAGTTAAGGTAAGTTTTTTTCTAACTGGTTGCTCACATACTGATTATGCATCTGGAAAGGGCTAGACCTCTCTTCCTTCGCATAGCTCATAGCCAGCAATCTTCTGGTGTGTATACATATATTCTCAAATGCATGGAAGCTGAGAAAAATCCAGTGTGTCTTTCTGCCTCCACACAGTCTCCATAGTGCTGACAACAGTAAAACCAAATAGTTTCCTTTGGCAGCAAACCTAAACACATATAACCTGGAAGATACCCAGGAAAGTGATATTAGTAGCACTGAAGCACAGCTCTGCTGGAATCATTCTTCTGATCCTAGAAATGCTTTTGAACCTGATGTTCATTGCATTTCTCATCTGCTCTGTCAACATGGGAGCAATTAAAAAAGAAAATCTACTTTTTTTGTCAAAGGTGAGTACATTCCTTCTAGGTATCAAGGTAAATGAAGATCTGCCTTCTATATCTTCTGCCAGGGTTTGGCGTTGCTTTTTTTTTTTTTTTGGAAAGCAAAAGTTATGTGAAAGAGTTCAATACATTGAAAAATATCTGCGGCCCGAAGGAAAAAATAATTCCCTCCACCTGAAATACTGCTGAGTAGTATTTATGGTCAGCTTCTGGAAGCAGTGTTCTGTGGACAAAATGTGGCCCTCTACTGCAGTCATACAGTCCACAGTAGTAATATTTTCCTTCATATTATTACCAGTGATTGCTAACATAGCTGTTAACATGCTGCCCTATGAAAGGTATTTGAGAAACCTTCAGAAAGGAATAGGTTTCCTTTTACCACAGATCACATGCAACACAGAACTCGACACATAACCGAGCTGGTGTCAGAAATGGACACTCCTTCCATCAAAAATATGAATCAGAGTAAAATGTCTACATGGATATAAATACATGGGGAAGCATAATGGGAAAAGTCTTGTGAAGTTTTGGAGGCAATGTCCAACATACATAAAAAGCAAGTGTGAGGGTAAAAAAGAAAAAAATCTTTTTGCAGCCACATAAGAGAACTTCTGCTGAAGGTACCTCGGACCCCTGTGCAAACCTCATAATTTGGAGCTTTCTTTTGGCACTCTTCCAACCCTATCTCTGCTGCACAACATACTGTAAGCCCTTCTGTATTTAATGTGCACCTCCTCTAAATACACTTCCTAAAACTGCTCTTATTTTGGTTTTGTTTGTTCTAAGGGGCCTTTGTGAGTCATATGATTGGAGGGAAGATTTAAGCAAACTCCCAAAGGATAATGTCATCTTTAGATCATTCTCATTATAATTCATAAGTACTTCTCCACTTGACAGCTCTTCGGTTGCAGTTTCAATCTTGCGCTAGTTTTTTCTTGAGAGCCTTTTTCAATTTTCCACATTGCTAATAGAGCCTGAGGCGAAGGTAAAAATCATTTGGGCTTCTTGAAAGGATCAATAATTTTTGTGTGCCATGCATTTTAGAATACACAGCATCACTGACACAAACGCTGTCCCTGCACTGATAAATGTAACACATCAAATAATGTCAGAACTAAGCACACAACCTTTTTTAAAAAAATATTCAGTAACTACCTGAAATCCCACATGCAGAGAGCAATGTTAAGTATATCAGAGACAAAGAAAAAAAGTCTTAAAATAAAGTTACCGGAAGGTTGATTGAATAAATTATTTGCCAAACACTGTCATTTTCTCCGCGTCCTGGCTCACATGAGAGACTACGTAGAACTAGATTGTCTATCAGTTTCACTACTTTTAGGCTTATACCACCTCAAAAGCTGATGGGAAAAAGTTCATTCAGCTTTGCCTGTCACCCATCCAAGCAGTCAAGGATATCTGATCAAGTGCTTAGACATGCTCTGCTCAAACAGTTAGCTTAATAAATTATTCATTCAGCACCATGCAGAGCAAATTATATTTTAGGTGGACAGAATTTTTTCTCGCAGTTCATTCACTTACAAGACAAGCAAGAGACTGCAGCAAAAGAAAGGGAAGGAAAGGATCACTAATATAGAGCTGTGTTTTTCTCAATCTAAAGCTTCTAAAGAAATTGCTTAAGGAGCACATTGGGGCTAACAAATTGAGCACTACCGTGCTGGTGTGTGTTTAACCCCTGCCGAGAACATATTATCTCACTTAGGATATGTTGAAGCCTCTAACAAACTGAATGTTTCTCAGAGAAAGCGAGTGTTGAAGGAACATTAATGAGACCACACAGTAAATGGGGTTTTATATAAAGAATTCTCTCATAGAGAAGCATCACGGGATCAGAGTATAAGGAGGGAGAGAAACATACCAACGGCAGATTCTTACGTTGCTTTTTTTCCCCCCCAAATATGCTCCATTCTTTGCCTCTGCCCTCCCTACTACCATTTCCAATATAATTTAGACTGCCTCATCAACTCCCAGCGTCTATGATTTTCAACCTTCATTTTCCTTCCCCACTGCTGTATTCTTGAGATCGAATAGGAAACTGAGAATCAGCACACTCGGTACGATTCCACGAGCAGCTCCTCTGTGCAGGCACCAGAAAATAAATGAATGTCAAGTGTTGATGCATTAGTGTTTCGCATCCGCTGAGTTGATCTTCCCTATACAGCGGTCAGCAGAGCAGAGCACGCTCAGTTGTATTTGCATGTCTGACTTTTACCACAATTAAAAAGACTTTCTCTAACTGAAAATGCTTCACTGAAGAAAGCTGTAACGAAAGTACGTAAAACTGATCAAAAGCCTTCCACAGGAAAAGTAATTTTGACCAAATACTGTTTAGAAAGTTCCTAAGGAAAAAAAAAATCTCCTATTTGAACAACAAAATATTTTTAAAAACTGGGTGCTACATCTCATCTCAAATTGAAATATCAAAACCTCCCATTGATTCAAAAGTTTCTTTTTTTTCCTCATTTGGGGAGAAAAAGTAGGAAATAAGAAATGGGGAGGAGAACCATAACCCATGTCCAGAAAACAAAGTATCATGGGCTTTATTGGGTCCAGATCATTTGGATGAGGCTGAAACAGATGCACAAATTAAGCCATCTCAATGTGAATATCTGCCCAAATTACATTTTTTCCTTCTCATCAGGTGGGGAAGTTCATTCATTACCCTTTTCCCCCAGCTCTTCTAACTTGCCATATGACCAGTGAGAGACCAATCCCTGCCCTGTCGGAAGTTTTCTGCACACTGGAAGGAAGGGCTGTGCTTCAACTTTCCCATCCAGAAGCACTTCCCCAGCTGGATGCATACCTCTGTGTTTTGGTGTCAGGAAGAGACTGAGGGTCTCTGGGTGGCAGAAAGGGAATGTCCCCAGGGGGAAAGGGCTGGGCACCAAAGATGGGAAACACGCAGGTACTGCCCACACTGCTTAATTGGAAAAGGGCGTAACTGGAGTTGTACATAATTGGGCTGGGACCAAGGGTGGAAGGGCTGAGTGGTCACCCACTCTCTTCCATGCCCCAAGATGCACGTGCATGGTACTAACTGGAGGATTATGAGCTACCCTGAGACCCACTTAGCCCACAATTAATGATGATCCTACTCTCCTTCCCAAGGAGGGTGTTATAACTCTTCATTAATCTGACTGACAGCTCCCCTTCTCCCTATTGATTTAGAAAAAATTTGCAAGGTAAAATATGATATTAACCTACGCTTCACACTTGAGTAATTTTTCCAATCTGTGAAGGGAAATTGTCTCAATTCACCACTGTAGAAGTCCAGGTAAACACATCTTCTGTCCTGCAGCTTGCTTTCTTCTGGCTGCATATTTCTTTTGCCTAAGCTGTTCCTTTGCAGCAAGCCTGAATTGTTTCTCCAAAGTTTTTGGAGACATGTCTTTAATAACTCCCACATTTATTCCTCACTTACTGTGCTGCCACCCTTTCATCAGCTCAGCTTTCTTTCATCATTGTTTCTGAGCTCATTATTCAACATTTAGCTGAACTGAACTGCATTTACCATTCATTAGGTATTTCTAAGCCAGAGGTGATCATATGATCCAATACTTCTTGGATTTCATTGTAGCTTGTTATGTGCTATGTTCCCATGGTTTAGTGGTATGTTTAAATTTGGCTTTGAATACCATCATTGGGAGCAATTTGTATGAATAGCACAAATTGCAAGACATGGAAGATAATGCAGAGCAGCAATAGGAATCTCTATAGCATCACCTGATCAAGCCAGCATGCTAAAATGATGCTGACAAATCTCCAGTCACTTTGGTGATACAAGGCTGAACCCACCATGTGATAAAAGGGGTTTGAGTCCACTGCTATTAGCAGGCTAAATGGCAGAGACTCCTAGCATGATGATATGCATTACAGAGACAGTAAAATAAAAGTTAAAGAACAGAGGAGGGAAAAAATCTGCCTCATTTCCCCAAGTTTTTGAATGGTACATTTCCATTTGAATTGAAATTTTCATTTTTATGTTAAAAAAACGAAACGGGTTTTGAAGTGAAAAAACAATGATCAAGTCTTTCCTTCCTGCTTCTCTGTTTCTCTCCCTCCAAATGGAGGCACTCATTTTCTTTTTAAACGACTCCAGCTCTGAGAAAATTACAAAGATAAGAAATGAAATGAGAGAAGGGAGGGAAAGAAAGGGGGTAGAGGAGGAAGCTTGTTTGGCTCTTTGCACTAATAATAAAACTAAATGAGAAGCCTCCTTTTTATTAACAAATCAAACTCATTTCTCAGTAGCAAAACTTTTTATTCGAACTTCCAAACCTTTGCATAATCTAATACTTTGAGACATGCTTAGCCCATTTCTGCAGTGGGACTCTGTGCATTGCAGAAATAATTATTTCTCTGCATCTCTTTCTCGGCATACATTCCCTCTTTTAATGGTTTTTGGGGCCCATGTCCCTGTGAAAGGGTAAGAAAGGATTTAAAACTGCCTCTTTCTCCTTCACATCTCCAGTTATCTCTGCCTGAGATAGTTCTCAGCAAGGCGTCACCACAAATCCATGTTTTGTTTTCAAACAACATCTAACATTCACAGGTAAACGTCATCCTTCTCCCTAGTTTTCTACCAGGATAAATATTGCTCCAAGAGCCATCGTGCTGTGGCTCCATTGTGCTGTGGCTTCAGCTCCAGTCACGGACTCTGAAACCAGGACCCATCTCTAGAGTAAGATCTACAGCTCCACACACTATATACTAACATTAGTTAACCTCCTTCCCTCAGTCTCCAAGAGATACTAAAGTCTTAGTATGAGTTTCATATTAAAAACAGAGGTTAAATAGTATACAGGGGAAAAGTATGCCAGGTTTCATATTGACTGCCTTCTATAATTCCGACAGCAAACAGTTGAGCTGCTCTGTGACCCATGTTTGGCCAGCTGACTTACTAGAAAAAAAGTTTTGGAAATCCTGCCACCGTGCTGTTTTCTGCTTTCCAGAAATGGAAGAAAAAAAAAAACGGACATCACTGGCCAAATGTCACACTTCTGAGCCATCCCTGGCATGGACAATCTGCCAAGACACATGATATGGGACTGGAGATATAAGAAGAGGCAAGGTCATACTAGAAATGCTACAAAAATGCATGTTTGAAAGAAGACTCTAACAGGAAAGATTTACGGCAGCAGCTTCAGATACCAATTGAGAAGTATTCCCTAGTTCACCCTGGGCCGGTATTTTTCTTGATGACACATATACACACAAACCACTGGAGGAGGCGTTACAATCAAAATCAAAATAACACAAGTGGATTTGTCTTATTGGCAGATAGGAGTCTTGTGCGGCTCCCTGTAGGGAATGCAAGGTAATGAGATTAGGGGTGAGAAATCAGATACTGTATAAACCCAGAAAAGCAAGCATGAGAGACACCTGAGGGTAGTTGTGGATCATTTCACTTAAGCCCCGTGTTTGCCAACAAGAATGAGCAAAGTAAGCCGTGGGA
Organism: Himantopus leucocephalus; assembly: GCA_003993805.1. Taxonomy (NCBI): domain Eukaryota; kingdom Metazoa; phylum Chordata; class Aves; order Charadriiformes; family Recurvirostridae; genus Himantopus; species Himantopus leucocephalus. Next base: position 27,593,350 of record RSEF01000007.1, on the reverse strand, counting down.
TATTTACAACCTATATAGCACAGGGAAGGGCTCTGGCACAGTGCCTCCAAAGTGCAGTTTCAGGGCTCTTGCTTGTTCTTTGACATACAGTGTGTTGATGTGTTGGTGTAGGCACGTCTGTGCTTATAAATATTCATGTGAATCTGCCTATTTCATATTGTATTTTCACTATTCTGCTGTGGTAACTACTTTCCCACCATGCAGGAGGAAATTTATGTGGATTTTTGAACATGACGGTTCAAACATTTGTATCAGTTTATCTTCCTTAACAGTTAAATTTAATTATATTCTAGGCAATTGCGTATTTGTAACTATGCTTCATTATCAGAAATTTGAGTTATACGTTCATCTTTATAAATACGATACTATATGCTAAATATTTTATCTTACAACAATTCCTCCTTAAAAACAAAAACCTTAGCATATTTTATAAAATAATCTAGTTATACCTAAGGAGAACCAAAACCCATGTCCTCCTATCTTGTGAAAATTTTAATCTTGAGTGCTTGTTTGTTGTAATTCCATTCTCCTCCCACTCCACTCTAAAACAGAACATAAATTGAAATAACAAAAACAGTTTACAAAATAAGAGGGGGTTTGCTTCAGATCATTGGAAGATAAAAGGAACAATAAAAAAACTAAGTCAATAAACTGAGTATCTTTAATTTATGTCAAAACATCCTTTGACATATCTCCTGTGGCTTGATGAGTCAGCATTTTTGAGGCTGAAAAATGTGATTAAAGCACTACCAAGCCACTCTCCCTACTTCTGCAAAGTATGCAGGAAGATCCAGCAGAAACTGGGGCATAGAGCAAGTTGGTAATTTGCTCAAGCCCACACAAGAGATCTCTCTTTTCTTCTTAACGATGTCAGTGTTCAGCTGGCTTACTAGCTGCAGTAATTTAAAATCCTTATTACCACATAAGACTACCATATAGTTTTCACAGAGAGGACAAGTCTGTAGACAGCATATTTATGCCTTAGATTTAACTGCAAAATCTTTTAAAACATTCTAATCCCATGAATTCAAAATTTACTATCTGATCTTTCTTTTTCGGATGAGATGCTAAATGCAACAAGTCCCACAGAACAGCTCAGGCTCTGCTTCGTAAAGAGGCAGCAGAAGAGATGTAAAGAACCTCTCCAGTTTCCAGAGAAGCACATTATATTCTATTGGCTCTGTACAGGTTTTAATATTTTTTTCAGCATGAACATGTGAAAGCTGCCGCATAACCTACGTATATAACTATACTTATTTATAGGTACATATTTGTATATAAACATATACATACATATACAAAAAATATAGATAATTACCTGTGTATGTTTCTATACACATATACACTTATACTTGTGTGCAAATACAAATGCATTCAAAGTAAATGGGGATTAACTTTGAATGCCAGGTTCTACAAGATTTTGGACCTCGTGGCTTGGAAGACAGGACTTTTCAGAGCCAAATAAGCAGTAGGTATAGAGGAGAGGTGCTAGATTGAAGCAGATAAAGCAGACTCTGCCTTATCTCTGAGCTGCTCCTTCAGCTTGAACATAAGCAAACCTGATCTGCAGTTTGAGATAAAACAACGTATTTTTCTTCTTCTAACAGGGGCTGTGTCTCTTTGGAAGGTGCTTTTTCTGAAATCAAGGGTATTACTGATGTTTTTTATCATCATCATCATTATTATATCAAAAGACCCTTAGTTTCCCTTCTCTTTCTGCTTTATGTAGACTTTCACCATAAACAAACACTTCCCATCGTATCAACCACGTCTAATAGAAGAAAGGTAGAATTGTATCTATAAGCAGGGCATGGAGTGGTTGAAAACTGTGTTTAATCTTGAGGAAGAAGTAACAAGATTCGGACACAGGCTGGACTGCGGAAAGCCAGGGAAGGCTACGGTGGTAAGCCTGAAGGACACATAGGACAGTGATACTGCACTTAGAGGTGATGAGAATTAGAGAGATCATGGGAGGAAAAGCAGCTCACTGTTTGGTTTCCTTGACATTGAGAGACAGATTAGTCACTGAATCAGAGGACTGAACAGAGTAAGCAAGAAGAAAAGAGGGGAAGAAAAAAAAAAAAAAAGAGGTTAGTACTACTGAAGACAAATTGAAAGCTAGTGAGAGAACTGACTGAATGGTGGAGACAGAAATCAGAGCACATGGCCTGCATGAAGGTCCTTCTGGATGTAATCTTTCTTCCTACCAGAAACAGCAGCAAGCTCTTGAGCTGAGGGCTCAAAAGGTGTATCGGTAACTAATGACATTCCCTTCTAGGCAACTTCTTTGGTACTCTTAAAATGGGACATAATGAGTCTACTCCTCACACCACAGAAAAAAATTCTAGGCATGAATCATAAGTGAAACAGGGAGAGTTCAATCACAGCAGATTCTTTTAGCTCATCACAGGGTCTTTTTCTTGGTATTGCAGAGCATCAGGGGCTCACTAGCCATCATTAAATGAGAAATGATAGAAAGTCACAAATTAGATAATTTCTTGGAAAGGATTACACGCAAGAGTCAAATTCCTAATGACTCATCTTAAAAAACAAAATTATAAACGTCTGAATAAGCAGAATGTTGAAGCTACTCAATCTTACTATTCCTTCCCCAAAATAAAAAGAGTATAATAAAGGCAATAATAAAATATAACAAGGGAAATGAATGGACTTCATCAGGGAACTGATTCTACCACCTTACTTTTTGTTTTATTTGAGTAACCATAAAGAAATGGTTTTCTATAAAAGCAACATCTAAAATATTATCCTGCTCTGTACAAAGAACTGAAGGTATGCACGCATACAGTTTTTCTGTTAAAATTTCATATATAGGTAAATACACACACAGAAATCAGTAGAAAGCTCTGGACACACCTATTGAAGATCATATTTCAAGTGTTCCATTTACAATAGGAAATTGTGAACTGAATAGTCACCAGAATTCAGGAGCAGCATATGTTGAGGATTTGATGTCCCATCATCAGGGCTGAACATTCTTTATTTGATTTCAAGGTGAAGGAACCAACATTTAGATGACAGAATGAAAAAAAGTTGAATTCCCCAAAAAGAAAGGGAAGAGGGAGAATTTATTTTCATCTGCTCTACATACCTTTCAATATTTGGATTCTATTTGGAGATATTTAAATACTTTTCTTCCAGTTGAACCATTCTCACTTCTGATACGGTTTACTGGAATATTTGACTTCAGTGAGCATACAGAGTACTCATTTCAGTTTACCATTGCTTAAGTGCACTATTGCTTTTCTAAACAATATGCTAAGAATTAAATCCTCTGGACTCAACTAAAACATGTTTATACTGTAAAACCTAACCTTCGTACTCCTAATGAGATTCCGTAGCCATTTGCTTTTCAAATTACAAAGACAGGTATTTAAATGTTAAATAAACAGAGCATCAGGCACAGAAACATAATGTGACCTGAAAATTGAAGATAATTTCCCCAAAGATTCTTAGAAACAGCACTAGAAGCACTTTCTCATTTGTTCTCTCATCAAAACTCACCAACAACCTTAGAAAACCATTCAGCCATTTCTAGAAGACATCCATCTGAGACAAATCCTTTACTGACCTGTAAAATACCGGTGCTATTCTGTATTCAGAAGGGTCTTTTCTATTACCCTACTTATTTGACAGACACTTGATTCTGCCAGCATTTCAATATTTGAGGGACTCAGCTTTTAATCTAGCTGAAATGATACCACAACACCTAGGTAGCTTGATGTTGCAACCTGCCAGATCTCAGATCTTTGAGAAGTTGGTGTCATTGAAATTGCTCTACCTAGAAAAAAGAAATAAAGGACAAAGCTGGGGAAGAGCAGCAGGAGAAGAGCAGCCATTGCTGACTCTGTTGCTATCAGGAGAGGGAAGACTGAAAACAGTAGTTAGTGCAGATGGGAAGGTCGAAACTCATGAACGAGATAGTCCTATTTCTTTCCTGTTTGCACCTCAACCTCTTCCATCAGCAGCCACCAATTTTCCAATGCTCTAGCAGAAATAAAATAGACACGACTTATTATTCTGAATTCGCCTTGAATCTTTTTTTAATTAAATCTTTCCTTCCCCCCAGGGAAGCTTAATCAAAAAACCAACCCATCAAATTACTGACTTAACATAGGCAGATTCGCTCTAAGCCTTGTTCATTTGCATAGCTGATGACTGTTTCACTTTGTTTTGATCTTCTTGGTCACTTCAGTGAATAAGTGAAGCTATGTGTTAGTGTAAGTATGAATAAAAAGCACATGAGTGTAAGATTTATTTGCTAGTATATGTAAGAATATTAAAGGAAGCAGTTTTTAATCACTGACAAAACTATCATGGAGTGGGATAATCATATGGTTGTATCTGGCTTCAAACACGCTAGTACTAGCCTCAGACTTTCTCTTTGGTACTCTGCTTTGTATAAGAATAGCCTCAATGAAATAAATGGATTTATTGATTAACGTAGTGCTTTGGAATATCATGAATGACTCCCACCTTCTTTCATATATTTGCACTCAAAAGTAGGTTAAACACATGGGAAGGAGGAGGGTTTTTCCATCACCATTATTTCCTAGTTGAAGAAAATCTACAGGTATACATAGATTGTGGGTATCTAAGGAAAACTGAACTTTGCTGCCTGCAATATCAGCTTAGTGAGTTTCCTATTTCTTAGTTAGGGGCTGTTCCAAAAAGACTTTTCATTCTTTGAGCACTGAAGGATTGGTTTACCAGTCCTAGACTAGAACAGTCTGGCTGTTCTCATCAGACTAGCTATTTTCTCAAAGACATCAAAGACTGTCACCCGTCAGTGACATACTTACAAATAAGCTGAAGATGCATTCGTATGTAGTCTTCAGAGCAGAGACACCACTGTTATCATCACTGGCATGAAGAGATCCTCCTACTAGGACGAAGACCTTGTGCTTCACACTTGCTAACACAGAAAACCCATTCCTAACCTGAAGGAGTCTAAATCAATTACCCTTCTCTGTGCGTCTTGTGGAAGAGAAGAACAGGCATTTCCAGCTGTGAACTGTTTTTCTCCCTGCCTGAACACTGAATTAAGTGCCTGTCTTGGAATTTAAAAAGCTTAGCTTGAACACGACTTTATAGATTTGCTCTAAATTTCCTCTGAGCTAAGATTATAGTTTTCCTTAATGTAAGAAATAAAAAGGAATAACCCTTTTCTTGTGCCGTTCTTTTGGCTCTCTCAGGACGGTACTTTATGGTCATACTTAACTGGTTATTATTCTTTAACTTAACATGAACGCACCATTTCCATCACACAATTTTAGTTCAGCACCAGTGCAGGCAACTCAGTGCAAACTTAAGTGTCTTTGTAGGGAGAGGCCAGTTGGCTCTACCCACATGCCTTATGGAAATGACTGGAAGGGTATAACGCTCAAAAAAAAATTTTTGTTTTCCTGGCTCGCAGCCAAGCAGCCCATAGCTCTCACCTTGAAGACTGCGTAACTGTGGATTTACGCAAAGATCCTAAATTTGCTGCATACAGACCCCTATGGAAGTCACCAGGGAGAGCCAGCACAATCCCAATGGTTTAAAGACTCCATTATTTCTTGATGCAGTCAGTACTTTTAAAAGAAGTGTGCTAACAGCATTATTGCTTATATTAAGTTAATGCCTAGCATAAAGGCCTCTTTCTCCAACCTCTGTTGTTAGGTGTACGTCTGTATACACTAGAAGAGATGAACACTTAGGCCTGATAAGACAAACCAGGTAAACTCAAGCTCAAAGCAACTAAACACGTCACCTAATGATGCCCAGAAAAACTTTCAGAAGTCAAGCATCAAACCTCCTGTGCCTTTCAAATTTGAAGACGGTGCCTCTCCTCTAACACCCACACCTTCATCCTAACACTTAGGGGGTTTATGTTAATTTTCATACGTTACATTTTTCAGGGCAGCAGAAAAACAGATAATTGCACTTGTAATTGTGGTGTTCCCTTGTAAAGCCTGTCAGGTGTTAGAATACTGACCCCAGTGCCTGTGCTAATTAGATGAAGTTGCAAAAAACAGGCACTATAAATCAGATGCTACTAAGGTTTGGGGGGGGCGGGGGGGGAGGTTGGAGAGGGTAGGAGGAAAATCTGTTGTGTTATAGCTCTGACTCACTGTCTGCTTGTAATCAGCTGTCAAATCAGGACTTCTTTATTTAATTCACACAAGTCATTGATGCCCGGACCCAATGACAGAATTGGTGGGATTTGGTTCAGGCCTGTCAAAGCAAGTGAAATAATGTATTTGCTGTGAAATGTGATGAGTCATGGCGGTTGATACCTCCTTCCATAAGCTGAAGTGGAAAACAACTTATGATTTCGCGAGCGGATCTTTTTTCTATCTATTTTGCTGAGGTAAACCTCTTTCATACTGGTTGACCTTGCCCAACAAAGTCAACTGCAGCTCCCGAGCAAAAGTACAGATGAAAAGCACATCTCCGTTGCTTGCCTGAAAAACAGTTTAGGCTTTTGCAAACACTCAATGATGATTGTGGGTGTGTAAAGGAGATTGTAATCCAAACTCATAATGATGCAGTGAATAGATTACTTCGACTCACACGCAGCCTCTCAGCAGGAGGCCCCAGGGAACAGTACCAGCTACCAGATGCAGATTTCAAGAAGAGAAGAGTTTATAATTTGCAAACAAACCTAATAGTATAGTTAAAATGCCTAATGTTAGTCATTTTAGGGAAATTTGGAACTCAGGAATGACTGACAATGCTAGTTTTCAGCCTGATTCAGTTCATCCTTTCCTCCCCGTAATACCTGGTTCCAGCCTACATGCTTCACATGAATGGCAGAGCCAAACTCTTAAGTTCTTTGGTGGCTTACCTAGAGCATAGAAACCATACAGTAGCTCTCCATCAGGAAACTAGGCCAGAAAACAAAGGAAACAACTCAACACATTTCTTCAGAGCAGAGAGACAGGGATGGGAAAAACTGGGATTTAATTTTTTAAAATGTACCCATGCGGACTTTTGTACAATTTCATGAGCAACCTCATGCACCTAATGTTACTAACAAAAAGCTGGAAAACAAGCTTTCAAACAAGCTTTCATCGGTCCACCCAGGAGCAGCAGCGATGTGAGCTCATACCTGCCTGGAAGACCAACAACTAGGAATACCCTTATAATGTCAGCTCTTTAGGGCATTTAAAATGTTTTCCTTAATGCCTGTAAAAAATCATCACAATGTAATTCTGTGTGTTATAGTTCCTAATATTCACCTTGACTCAACAGAACAGGAGGACCCAGGAAACAGAACTACCGTTGGTAAAAAATATGAAGAAGAATGCAAAAGGGTGTGCAACTTTAACGTATTACATTGTCAATAAGTTGGATACAAGGTTGGCATAGAACGTAATGAAAGAGCAGGCCAATGCACTCTCATATGATGTACTCAAAAGGAGCAGCAACCATCAGGAAAATGAATAGTTCTTTGTACTGACAGGTGCAAACGCATCTTGTATTGCATACATTGCCAGACAGGCTTTAAGGAAAATAAACTTCACAGCAGAACAGTAACAAGGATTTACACACTGGATGCACTGACTTCTGAAGAAAAGATGATCTGAAATTCAAGTACGGGTCGCTCCCTTCATTTTCAGGAACTTTAGACCAGGTCCTAGGCGAACTGAGTCTGCACAAGAATTCGGTGAGTAAATGTCCAAGAATAATGAGAATTAATATTACATATAAGATGAGCTCTGCACTTAAGAAGCAGAGCTGGGAAAAGGGAATTTGATAATCTCTAAATATTTGAATGCTGCAAGCTACATCTGATTGAAATTCATCAAATTTTCATCTTCTTTTCCAAACAAACAGTCTCTGTGAAAAATGCCATAGCTGTTTAATCTTGCTAGGGGTTGCTGAAGGAGGTTATACCTCTAAAATTAAAATGCAAACTATTTTGCTACAAAATTAAAAAATAATAAAACAACACAAACCAACCCCTCTGAATTTTTCAGGGCAGGTAGGAAGAAATCCAACAGCGCTGTTCTTTCTGTGCAAGGCCTCTCTTCTCCCTTCTCTCTGCTGCTCTGTTTAGTGTCCACATGAGCAGTTGCACCAAGGGTAGGGCAGCCTATGGGTAAAGTGGCCACCCAGAATCCAATACACCCAAGTTCATATTCTATTTTTACAGAGACTTCCTAGGCAGCTTTAGACAACACACTTCAGCTCCACTGAAGCACCAGCCTCTGTAGACGCACTGATGCTCCCCCTCCTGTTGACATGACTGTCCAGCAGCAGATAGGCAGATGTCCACCAGGATTATCTGCGTCCACAGCATCCTGCATCTTCCAGAGCATGTGCTCTGGCTAGGAGAGGTTCACTGGGGGGCATCTTACAAGCCATGTAGAGACCATGGGAAGACCATGAACCCTTACAGCTTCTAAAAAGCCACTATCATTACTCAGAGAGGTAGTTTCCCAGGATCATTTAGAATAGAAGGTGCACTACAAGTGCTCTCAAGGTCAGCTTTAGAGAACCATATCCTGTGAACAGAAATTTGCTCTCTTTTTTGCTTGCTATTACTGTTGGGTTTAGCTTACCCTCTGCACTGTGGAGAATGAGTGCTCCTTAGCTCATTATCCTGTGGGGCAGGCATTTCTCATAATCTATTAAATATTTAGACCTTCATATAGCAAGTAATGCTGCTAACTTGTTTGACTTAAATTATATCCCACTGGCAAATCAAATTAGAGAAGATTTGAGTAAATCTACCTTTTAAAACAAAAGCTGATTTTCTCTGTGTTCAGCCATTTGTGGGATTAACTTTTTAAATGGGTTCTTATGTGCACAGTGTTTTTGTTTTCATGGATACTAGAAGAGGATGAATTATTCATTGGGGGGGGGGGAATCTACAACATGCATTTTCATAGCATATTTAGTCCCTTTTGTCCTATTCATAAATCAATCCTGATTACTACAAATGAATGTGTTACTCCTAACGGTTCACTGATGACTCACTTGGACCATTAATTCAGACCTCCTCACTGAGTGCATTAGGAAGCTGCCACTGGTAATGGGAAGCTGGGAGAAGATCCTTTGTGACCTCCCCTCTTTCCCTACAAAGAACAGACTCCATTTCCTGCTCCTTTCCATATGCATAATTTTATAGACACACCAGATATTCTCCAGTAAAAAAATGCCATTTCCCCTCCTGCTCCAGTGATAAATTTGCATGGAGGGAAGGAAGAAAATAGCCTTATTAATGCTCAGTAGGTTGTTTATGTGACCTAGAAGGAGGACAGAGAGCAATGGCTCGTATCATCTACATCAGAAGTAGGGGCAATTTAGGCCCAAACATATAGAGACATCACTGAGCTAATACGGGAACGACTGCAGCTATGCCACTGGTGACATAGATCACAAGGTATTTGTGTCTGTTCCTGGACTGCTGATGAGCTGTCATCAGTGAAGAACCATTGTCATCGAGGAACAATGCCTCACCATTTAGAGCAGAAGTAAATGGAACTTGCCAATTCTTATCCAGGCAGTATAGCATTTATCAACTCCTCATTGCCCAGCTGGGAACAAAGAGAGGATTCTACCCATTTGAAAATTATTATTATTATTTACTACTATATTGGCAACACAGTGCACTGAATAGTTTTAGAAGAAAAATTTATGCTCCAGAATTCCTAAGGGCCAACACTCAATCCTTCTCAATACACACAATAAAACAGAGAATGAAAACGCATTTATTTCCTTTCCAGTCCAATTCCTACTGTACCACAGTGGTTAGTATTGAATACCATTCTCTTTCATGCATTGGAGCTCTATGCTAAACTCTAATTACCAGTGTCAAAAGGGAAGCGTTCCCTAGAATGATACCACAGTTATTCTTCACAATTTCTACTGCTGTGGGTGTTGCTGAGTATCTTTTGCGTATTTCTGGGTACCAGGCTGAAAGGAGTGCAGTGTGTCCCACTGCAACTCTATGCTCATTTATCCCATAAAGATCACACAGATCCCAGGCAATTAACAGTTTGGAAAAGAGTGCACTAACACCAGCCACTAAAAACCTTTTATAGTCTAGAATGGCATTGAACGAGCAATTACAAAGTTAGCTTTTCCTTGTTATTGCTCTTATGAATCCATATAACAGTGATGTTCATTAAGAATACCCCTTAACCTCAAATTTAGAGTTGTGTCATCCAGCATGGAAACAGTGTTGGCATGTTATAAGCTAATTACCGGTGTAATGTGTCTGATGCTGACTGTGACAGAAGGGAGTCACAGAGACTCTTCCCAGCAAACCTCCAGCACCTACATCCGACTCATCGATAAGCCAGCCTCCATGGTCAGGAATCTGGACTCCCCTGGCCCAATACAAGCACACAAACACAATTCTGGAGCTGAAACAACTCCCATATCTTGAATCACAGTGATGTTGATGAATGTTACTATAAATTTAGTTTCTTAGGTAATCACCATTCATGACAAAAACAGAAATCATTGAGCTACTGTTATCCAAAGCCAGTTTCCATTAAACTCAAACTGAGGGAAAAATCTACTAGTTCACTTAAAAACCCATTTGCACCCTGATTCACGAGAAAAATCCTCCCATCCACAACGCAATGCCACACAGAGTTCTGATTCCAAGCCCAACTCCTCTCTCTGATTTGACATGTGTGTAGGATGAGGAAAAAAGTTACACTGATATGCTGCCACTGATACAGAAGGAGACGAAGGCACCAGTGCCGCTTTTGCCAGGTGAATCATTTCTTGACATTTCTTTCTAACACTGAAGCCTTCTTCTCAACCAGGAAACAGTCTCCAAATACATATACATTGCCTGAAAAGCAGCAAAACAAGCATCTCTCTTCCAAAATTATTTCCACAGACAACTACTGTCATGGAAGAAAGAAACCTTTTTATTACAGATGTCCATGAACTCATCGCATCCTGTTGTCCTGTCTGTAGCGCCTTTCTGTTATTTGGGGTGCCACAACATGGGGTTGTTCAATGCCTGTGCAGGTTGAGACCTCCGGAATTGCAGTAGAGACTGAAAGGTTGACCACTGGTGAGGTCTTTATTACAGTAGAGAAACACTGGATGAAAGGAAAGCTACCATTACCTAGAAGACAACTTTGCATCTCTCAGCTTTGTATCTAATTTTCAGTTTAAGTACTACAATTGTACATTCAAAAAAATCAACTCTGCAGGCTTTTAATTCACAGGTTACAAAACACAATAATAATTGAACCCACCAGTACTCTAATACCTGTTTAGTATTGTAAATAGATAGGTTCATGCAGACTTCCACCGCTTTATTCAGAACCAGTGTTGGTAATCTCTGAGCACAAACTTCTGTAGGGAAATGGACCAAGTTATCTGAGTTCTAGCACATGTTTGTAAGAATATAGAGAAAGAACTAGTATCGTGCAGAGGCAAAACACAGCCAGAAAAATGGGATTGCCTCTCCTGGAATACAGATCAGGCAAGATCCTTCATGACATTTACAAATAGCTTCATGCTCTCTCTTTTACTAAGTTACTTCCCTTTATTTTTGGAGCAAATACAAGCTAAAATCTGAAATATTTTCTGCATATCTACTTAGAAGGGCAACTATATCACCACACTATGAACTACCAATTTTTTTTAACTGTTTAACAGAGCAGTTAATTAAAAACAAATAAATCAATGTTTTGGCATCCCTTTTTTTCCTCTAGATTCTATATTGCATTGTTTTCATCATTTAAAACATCATCAGTTGCACTGATCCAGTGAACAGATGGCATTATCAGCCCACAAGAATCTGCACAGGGCAATTAGAAAATTCAGAGACAAGATTAATACAAGGAAATTAATTATCAATGATATAAGTTGGGCACTGTGTACAAAAAAATTCTTGTTTTCTTCTGACTCTACAGAGACATGCTAATAGGTCTACTGATGCTTCCTGGTTTACCAAGGGATGCATTCAAAGCCTCCACGAATTACCTGTAATTTTAAACCTTTATTACATCAAGATTATGCTATTCTCTTCCCCTCTTTCTTGTTTTGAGTAGAGGGGGTTTAATTAAGAATGAAAATAAAACAGTCCATGTCTCCTAAGGACACTTTACTGACAGCAGACAGAAAATGTTCATGCACATCTATCGGTTCTTTTCTCTTCCTTTCTGCATAGACCCTTTCTGCAAAGGCCCTTCCTTTCTGCATAGACCCTGAAGAACTGTGTCCAGTGAGAACCACATCCTACACACATAAAGCAAATGCATCCTTTGTATCAGTAAGACAGCAGCAGTCTGAAAAAGTGAATGCTACAGGACCAGAATATCTTTCCCCCAATTCTGGGGGTGGAAAAACCCAGCAGACTGCTTTATTAAAAAAAAAAAAAAAAAA
>RSEF01000007.1:27494656-27580976 GCA_003993805.1 Himantopus leucocephalus | reverse complement strand
AAAAAAAACACACCAAACAAAAAAACCCCACACCACCACCAAACCCACAGCAGGTTACCTGGTGCCCTATACAGAGAGCCCACTCCCTTGAACACTTGGTAAAACTCCCGAGGCTGGTGGGCTAAGGCAAAGCAGCTGCATATAGAGAGCCTCTGTCATGTGCGATGCTGGCAGACATACCTGCAATTCTGCTTCTCCCATTCTCATCGCTTTCGGAGTGGGGCAGGAGGTTAAGGCAGTAATTCAAGTTTACCAGATATTAGCTGAAACCTGTCACATTTATTGAAAATGCATTTGGGGGGCTAAAAATAAATAAATGGCATCCCACGCTCCCACTGCCTTTGGATTCTTATTCATTTCAGTATTCAGCTATCTGAACTCCACTTGCTTCAAATAGCAGCAGAGAAAGGGAAGGGATGGGAAGAGGAATCCATGGATTTAGAAATTATTACATATAGCAGGGAAAATATGAATATGGTCTGACAACAGAGCACAGGACATGATCGCACTATATAGGATCAACTCAATTGACCCCAAAGGACTTATTTTAGATACTTAAATGTATAATCAATGTGAGAATCTATCTCCAGGCTTGCTTATGATACGCTGCCTAAGTTTCCCATCGGTAAAAGAGCGATTATAGTGATTAAAAAACATTCACCAGTGCCACACTCACTGGGGTGCTGGCAGAAGCCTGTACTTGCCATGTGCTGGGAGAGCTTCACAAGTGTGTTGTTCTACCCACAATCACCATATTTTCTACTTGAAGTCTATACTTTGTACAAATGTACCAAGCACATTTGAAAACAATTTGTTCTTGCTGTTAATTTATATGAAAAATCCTGCTGCATTTGCATGACATTAAGAGCAAAAAAAAAAAATTGTCCAAGCAGACAATGTATTTGATACTGCGGTGATAATAACCCTGGATAGATTCCTGTGGGCTGGCAATGCCATCTGCCTAGTGGATGCAGAATCCAAAGGCCACTGTAGTCCACGGAAAGCCAGTCTTTAAGACTGGTTCAAAGCCAAGGAGCACTAGTTGAGTCAAAACTGATTGAATGCTAGCAATGACAGCCGTGCAAGAGGCACTGATCAGCAGCGGGTCCCTTGGACTTTGCCGTGGCAGGATTCTCATTCACAGCCTTCCTCCCAGGGAATCTCATTATTCTGTACCATTTCTTCACTGTTGCATCTGAAGGCATGAAGATATTTGTATATGTTTTTCTCCCTGTATGGAACTAAAAGGAGGAAAGCATGCCTGAATAGTAGCCTCTTGTAAAGAATATTTAAGTACCGGAGCCAGAGGAAAAGCCAGAGATGTGTGTCTGATCCACTTTACTCAGTCTGCAAGCAAATGAGCCGCAGACCGAGATCAGATAATCAATATTCTACCTATTTCAGCAGATCTCTTCAAAACTTAGCATTTCTGACCACATGGGTAGAAAGGTCACTGTTTAACAGACCTCTTGCCTTTACCACTGCTGACCCGACAGGTCTCACTCATGCTGTTACAAGTCCCAAATATACCTACTGATCTTGATGGCCTCAAGTATCCAGAGTCAAATTTTCTCCTGTAAGTTTCCACTTACACTTGTCTGACTCCTGAACAGTTACCATCAATTTAGATCACTGTAAAGGAAGACTAAAATCACAGTCAACACTTTTGTTGCTTAAAAAAAAAAAGTTTCCTTGTCTGACAAAATGTATGTTTTCTTCAAATCCCAAAAGATCATTTGTTTCTATTTCAAAATAAATAAAAATACATTCACACACTACATTTTAATTGAATAGAGACATTGTCCTTTAAGGCCCCATCTAAATCTACTGCAGAGCAGCAGACCATACATTGACCCTATATTTCAATAACAAGTTCAATAGGAGATCTGCTTCTACCACACATGGAATTTCTGCAGCTTCAGCTGACAGTCATGACAATGTTTAAGTGAAAGGTTTGAAAGTCTCATGATCAGGTAATAAATGCCAATGAACTGGGATAATAAATGCTAGTGATTCTGCGGTAGGAAGAGGAGGCTGTGTTCAGGAACAGAAACGTGTAACCATTTCTGAGAATAACCTTTGCAATGGGAGTTAGAAGGTGCCACTTCTCCAGGAGGTGTTTAAATCTGCTACGTCCTTCTGGCCATGTGAGAAAAATCGGTCAAGGAAGATATAAATGAGGAGGGGGCCATAATGTGTAAAATAACAATAGGAAAAATTTCTAAGATACACAACACCAAACCAAGTGATGGACCACTAACCAGGAATGCTCCTGCAATTCTTCCCCAACAGCTGCTATGTAAAAGCAGTTGGGGAAGACATAAATGCGTTTCTCTTTTCATATTTTCACTAGTTCCCCCTCCATCTAACTTTAAAAAGGAAAAAGAAGAAGAAAATTACATTCAACAACTGGAAATCTGGACTTATCAAAGCTACTAAGGTTTCCAGATCACAGAATATGCTGCTAAAGGGCAACTAATTTGTTATATAGCAGGCAAGGCTTTGTGTCTCCTTGTCTACCTGATGAATGGAGAAGTTTTAGTTTCCCCAGATATCATATGCGACTCATTTCCAATGTAACGTACATGGCTATTTATTCATTTTCTAGTAATTAGTATCCTGGGGAGAAATCCTATTGCCACTCTATGTACCTAATGTAATAAATTATTGCAAAAAGCAAAGTGGGAGGAATTCCTTATGTTTTATTAGCATTTGGTAATTTTGATCTTTCTAATGATGTCTACTGACCCCTAGCCTGTAGCTGTGTTTCAAAGCAGTTTCTTCAGCAATTCTTTGTTTAATTAAAAACTATTACCAAAGAGGAAATTGGAATCAAATATCTCAGTGGTGGGGAAGATTTTGACTTACTCAGGATTTTTACATTACAGAAACTAAATAGGAGAATAATTTTTAAGCTTTTCCTAATTTAGAGCTAAGAAAAAACCCAAATTACATTAATGCCACGTTAGATATTAGGAAGAAAACTAAACAAGTTGCATTCTTCCTCCCAGAATCATATTCCTTTTCCACTGTAAATACTGTCCCCAGTTCTGTTCTTGTTTGCAAAACCTGTCAGAAAAAAGCCTGTTGAAGCCATTGTAAATATACCAGTATAGGCATCTGAATGCGATTCCTATGGCCAAACTGTTCACATTGAGGAAGGCACAGAAGCAATGCTTTTCCATTTGCACTTTGGCTTTCAAACAGAAGGACCTCTGCTCCTGAAAGTGGCCTGCGCTGAAGGTTCCCATTTGCGGAATTTGGTAACTTCTCCTTTTGGAAAGTTTACTGGGTACCCAGGAGCTCAGTAATCCTTAAAAGGAATGGCACTTTCATGTAGCTATTTAAATATACTTCAGGATACTACTTACAGGCACATAACTTTCAATATTTTTGCCCATATATAATCTTTCTTAGCCTAAAACTGAGAAAGGGAGCACAGCTTCCCTGAGCACCAACATACGGAGATGATTTATTTAAGAAGGTGATGAATTTTCATACTGGATGCAATTACTGAGGTCCATGCGCGCACACAGATATCTTCACATGCGACTCTAACGAGGTTTCTAGGGAACTTGTAGCTATTACAGATTCACAGGCTCCTTCACTCAGCTCCTGGGAAAGCACTTACAGCTGATTCCATGCTAATTCATTGCTCAATGAATAAGTAAAATCTGTACAGTATAATAAAACCATTGATCATTATGCTTTAAAAAGATTGACTCCTAAATATTTAGGAAGCAGCGTGTATTCAATGGAAATGTTTATTGGCACTGGGAAATTAAACTGTCACCCGTGAAATAGTAAAACTCATTAATGCAGAGTTTCTTTTTAAGTGTTAGGAATTAACTTTATGACTGCATCAGTAATGGCAAGCCTCAGCCTTAAATCGCCTGCCATTTAGTATTCGTGAACATTATTAAAACATATTAACCGTAATTTAATTGACTGAAAATTAAAAATAAAAAAAAAAAAGAGGAAGGGAGGAAAAAAAAAAGGAAATAGTTCCCCGCCCTCAGGGCGGTAGCTCGTTTCGGAAGCAATTAGCAGCGGGAAGGAGGGGAAGGCAGCGCTGACCGCGCTCCCCAGCCCCGGGCACCGCGGCCGCCGCCGGGACGAGCCGACACCGGCACCGGCACCGGCACCCCGCGCCGCCGGCGGGGCAACAGCGCCCTCTAGCGTCCGCCGCGCCCCGCCGGGGCCCCCGCCCGCCCAGCTCCGCCCGACGGGCCGCGTCCGCGGGGGAGGCCGCGCACGGCGGGGCCCCGCTCCCGCTCCCCGCGGCACCGGCCGCCCCCTCCCCGCGCCGTCGCGGCGGGGGCAGGTCACGGAGCATCCCCCCCCCACACCACCACCACCACCACCCCCCCNNNNGCCCACCCCCGCGCTCGCCCAAGCACCGGTACAGCCCGCCCGCCGCCGCACCGCAAAGCCCAGCGGCGAGGGAGGCTCCCGCCTGCGGGGACAGCCCCCCGCTGGCACCGCCCGCAGGGCCAGCAGCAATACGTGGGGAACTTAGGAGGGGATCTCCCGAGGAAGAGGGAGTGAACAGCGATTTCCCACCCGGGATGCGGCGGGGAGAGGGGGGGGGGGGGGGGGGGGGGGNGGGGGGGGGGGGGGGGCGGCGAGCACGACCCGGGACCCAACCGCGCCCGTGGGAACCGACGGCACCCGCCGGGCCGGGGGAAGATCCCCCGGTGCCACCAGCAGCTGCTCCGCCGGGCTAGATGGAGCGAGGCTGCGCCCCCAAAATCCCGGCAACCCCCGACTCATGCGGGGAAGGACCGACCCCTTCCAAGCCGGGCGGGCAGAGGCGCGCAGCCCCGGCCCCGTCCCAGCCGGCGGCGGGCAGCTGAGGCCGGGCGAGCAGCGGCGACACCGGCCGCAAAACGATGCGGCCAGCGGAAGGACGGAAAACCGGGAGGGGAAAACCGAGGAGCCGCTCCTTGCGGGCTCCAGCGGCTCCCGTGCACTTCCACGTCCGCACCGGCAGGACGGTGGCGAGCAAATTCCTCCATCTGGCCGCAACTTTGCATTTCTAAGCTCCATTAGCAAACCGGAGCCGGGCTAACTTTCTTAGAGGTCACGTTGCAACAACCCCCTTTTTCAGGGAGTTTTTTTCCCATCTCTCCCCCCCCTCCCCCGCCTCCACCCCAACCCCAGGCAACTCCCTGAGCTCCCGCTACTCACAATTTGTTGCAGTTAATCCCAGGTGCCAAAAACTGAAGAGCAGCAGAGCGAAGCCCCCGAGGGCTCGGGAATCCATGTTCAGCCCCGGAGGGGGAAGCCAACCGCCCGCCTCTCTCCCCCGGTCCCGCTCTCCGAGCGCCTCTCAGCCTCTGTGCGCTCCCCCTTCCTCCGCTCATTTACTCCATCCAGCATCCAGGCACTCCGCGGGAAGGGGCAGCCGGAGCCGGGGGCGACCGAGGGACCCTCCTCCGCGGCCCTTGGAGGAACCGCTCCGAACGAGCCGAGCCGAGCCCGCTCCCCCGGCTGCTGCCGCGGAAATTCACCTTGCGAGCTGCGGCGGGGAAGCGGCAGCCGGGCGCTGGGCACCTCCTTATAGGCGAGAGCCGCGCTGCACTCCACCTCCTCCCAGCCCCCTGGAAGTCACTCCTCCTCGCCTGCCAGGGAGGATCCTTATTGCAATCTTCACGCGTTGTTGATAAGCATCGGAGTCACGGAGTAAATCAGATGCCTGGAGGAAAAAAAATTAAAAATCTCCCTCGGTTTTTTTTTCCCCCCTTTGGGTTTAGCTGTGGCTGGAACATTTTAAAGAGCCCCCAGCTCAGTTGTTTGTTTGCTTATAAATATATATGTCATATACACATACATAAAATGTACATGTATGTCCCGGCATACATACACAGCAGAGCCCCAGCGCCGCTCCTGGGACTCAGCCTCACCCCCAGGGAGCGGGGATGGAGCCTCAGAAGGGGCTGATGTTTGATCCGCTCTCCTGTCGCTGCTGGTCCAGAGCCTCCCTGCCTAGACCTCCTAAAAAACAAGCAGAGGTGGCCCCGGGGGTCCCAGCAGAGTCATGGGGAGCTCTCGTTAGTGCCCCCCAGCCCAAAAAGGAAGGCGGCCCATGGGGTCGCAGACCAGACCAGACACGCACCCAAGGGCCACAACCCACTCTCGGCTGGCAAGGGTGTTGCTTGACAAAACCGGATTTCAGATTGATTGATTACCTGACTGCTCAGCAGCTGAGCAGGCCGGGATTATCTTCCAGATGTGGGGTACAGCAAAGCAGAGTTTAAAAAGCGTCTTGCCTTCCCCTTGCGCTCGGTGCGCAGGCAGCTGGAGCGAGCTCTGAGCCGGCACCTCGCGCCGTGCCCAGCCGCCTCCCTGCACACACGGGAGGTAAGCGTCCTTTCAGGAACTCCAGCTTAATCACTGCTGAGATCTAACCTTGTTGCTTTGCTGCGGCGTCACCCCACATCAATAGAGTGCTGCATCAAAGTCAGGTCAAAATTGCATTAGTGATTCCACTGTAATCTGCAAGGAGAGTATGTTTGGACCATTAAAATCTTTGCGCGGGGAAAGTCGCTGGTCCTGAGCCATCATCGCTCACAATGGCGAAGAATAATGAGAAGAAATAGACTGTTCACCAAAGCCATTCTGACTTGCCAATGGAGAGCGGAGGTTTAAATTGCTGGCATGCTGTAAGCCTCATATTAAAAAGTAAGGAGGGTGGAGGAAAGACATCGTGCTTAGCTATTAGGTGCTAGATCAAGGAGGGGTGTCAGGGGGACATCTTGGCTTTAAAGGAGCAGTCAGTTTGGAAAGCAAAAGTCCACGTTTAAAAAATGACCTAATTATTTCACCTTCTGTTGTTACAAGTGACACAAGTGACACAAGGTTAAACAGGAAGGATAGCTGCCTGGCACTGAGGCTTTCAGTCAGAGTCAATAAAGGATTTAGTCAGACAAAACCAAGACTTAGGAGAAACTTAAAAGCCTAATGAGCTCTCCAAGTCTTTCATTTTTGACTTTAAATACATCTGCACACACCAAGGCTTCATCTTTGCTCATGCAAAGACTTGACCCCGTTGCTCTGTGCTTCAGTTACTTCTGAGCCCAGTGGGATTTCAGAAACTACAGGCGGGAGTCAGTCCAAGGCTACATGAGGCGTCCGCTGTCCCTTCCTAAGGCTCTGAAGAAGGCGTTCAACTAATCACCGAAGAGATGTCTGTGTAAGGGCACAGACACGATCTTCTCCGAGCGGGCCCATTTTGGAAGGAAGTGAGCTCTGCTCATTTCCCTCAGTGGATGGGGAGAGAGAGGGTCTCACCTTCATGTTTTCTGATCCCAGTCAGAAACATCTCATCTTCTCCCTAAGTTGTACAGGTCATATACAAGACTCTGGCCCAGAAACTAAGAGAGGTATTGCTTTGCCGCATTAGGCCAGGAGGCTGGAGTATTGAGAAAATTATGTTATTAACTTGACTTTTTCAGGTGAGTAATCAAGCTTTGGGAGTGCTAGCAGTGCTTCCAGAGCTATCACTTGAGTAAAGCTAAGCAGTAGAATGTATCAGAAAGCTTAAATCCAGAGTGGATTTGCTCTGGAGACACACAAGCCTTTGACACAGCCCCAACTTTGCAACTATGTATTCTGAAATTAGCAGAGGAATTCAGAAGAAAGAGATCAAATATGGGGGGGGTTTCATGCTTTCGTTTTAAAAAATAATTAAAATTAAATGGACTCTGTTTCAAATATTTTCAGTGTCTCTTTAAACTATCTGGCACAATGGTAGACTTTAACTGACTCACTGAACTAATTAGTGGCTTGTTTATAGGGAAGCAGATGTGGAATTGAGCTATGTAGGCTAATTAAAAGCTATCAATAAATATGAGCCCAATCCTGCAATGCATCCCAGTGGTCACCAATATGGATCCGACTGCAGGATTTCGACCTCGGTTACACCATCAGTTTTCAAGTCACACTTGTGAGGTGCTGGTTTCCCGGAGGCACACCTCTTCCATAAACTCCTTTGTACCATAAATGCCAGGCAGGTACCTTAAGATTTGTGAATGTTTGGGTGCAGGAGCACTACAACCGAGAAGTTATGACCAGAGTGGAGGGCTACGCAGCTGTTCTTTGCAGGAAATTATGTAAATAATGTCATGTTTTAAGGGCTTTTTGCGAGCAAGATTTTTATTAGAGTAAATTTATTAATCACTATTAAAGCTGTTCAGACAAAAAGTGTGGCTCATCCTCAGCTGCAGATCTGGGTACCCTGGGTCTTGGGAAAACTCAGTTGTTGATTTGGTTTTAGTGTATCTGGACTTTGTTCAAAATGACTGCCATGGCTGCCACCGAAGGCGTTGCAAGCCTTGGCAATGAGCGAAGGCTTTGTTACGCATGTAGTGATCACTCCGTTCTAACTCAGTGATAACTCCGTTCTAATTCAGTGTTAACTCCTTTCTAACTCTTCCCCTTCACTGTGGCACATGTTTTCTCCTCCTCGATGAAAGCAAAGGTGACCTTAACAGTGAAGACCCTGAGATCTTTCCTTTTAATTCCTGCCTCTTCTTTGACACATTTCATTTATAGCCTTTTGCCAGTCACTTGATGTTCACTCCCTGTTTGTTAAACAAGGGGAACACACACTACCGCATCTCGTACAGATGGCAGGAGGAGAAATATGCTCATGTCTGGCACATGTTCAGAGTCTGCAGTCATGGTGATCGTATGAGCACCTTTAATTTCAGAGGCAATGTAGATCATGATTAGGTCATCTGAGACTGCACAGAAAGGGCTACATTAGTTCTGGGTGAGAAAGCCTAACATGGGCATCCAATTATCTTCCTCCCCGATGGCAGCTGAGTGCCCGTATTAATGCTGCTCAGGACACAAGAGGTGTATGATCTGCATGATGGGGAAGAGGCACACGAACAGCATTAGACCAGTAGCTGTTCCTATCTTACTGGCTTTACAGTGCAAGCAACGAACTGCTGAAATTCAGCATTTAAGTTTTCAGCCCCAGTGCCATACCCAGGTTTGTTCTGCCAGTCTGGAGCCTTGTTATTCGAGCAGAAGGAACCATTTGTGGGAATTAGATGAGACAATATGAACAGGAGAGCAACAAAAGCACAAGAAAACATCAGGAGGAGCAGGAAAAGGTGGCTGCCACAAGGGAAATAGGGGTATGCATGTTTGAAGGAGAAAGCTTTTTTATTTAAATATTTGTCTGAGGAGGTAAGTTTATCTATGATCAGATACACTTGTTTTCTTTCCTAGAGTCAGTAAACAGCATTAGTATTGTTATAACCCATGTTGAGTTTGCCACTGGAAGCAATAACAGTTTAGCCCATTAATTCAATCACTCCAGCTGTTTGGGTAACTGCAACGGGAAGCTTTATGTCTGTCCCCAGTCATACAGCATCCAGGGAAGGAGGATAGCATTATGTATATGAATTTTGAAGAGCACATACTACCACAAACTTTATTGTACATGGCTTTTGGATCACATATTGCTGTTTCCTGTTGATAACTAGGAATTTGTCTGAAGAATATTATGTTTCTGATCAAAAAAACTAAAGGTCATGTCAAAAAAACATCTTTTTCCCTTAGAGTTCTCCCCTATAAAAAGAAAGGACTCATTCATTAGAGAGAATATGTGGGTAGCTTTCATAAAACACATCGACCCCAACCAGGTGAGTGCAACAGCAGGCTGCTCATTATCCTTGGATAGTTCCACAGCATACGTGAGTCCGGAGGATAAGAAAATTTAATGATCTGCTGGGATAATCTGATGGCCAGTAGCATTTTTGAGATGCATGCTGAGATTAGGGTAAAAGAAATCAGATGTCAAGCTGTGCAGTGATTATTGGAAGACAAAGAACTAAAATCACCTCTTCCTCCCCCTTGCCTTTCCCTATATTACTTTACCACTGTCTGCTGGTATTATGGCTTTCATTACATTGTCCTGTCTGCCTATGAAGATGCTTGTGCCAATCATGGCCAGATACAGCTACCGGACTTAAAAGATCAATAACCCGACTAAATAATAGTACAAATGGCTATGGCTAAAAATTACCTAGGGACTGCAATAGGTCTTATATGGGACACATGCCTCCCTGGTGTAATTCCAGTGGTAGTGTATGTTGCAGTTCAGGACAGAGTCACAGAGGTCACAAGAGGACATCATCCATGGGCTGCTCTGTGCTGGTTCCCCACCAAACACAGACGTCAGCTCCATCTGGGTCAGACACAGTTCTCCCCGAGCAATACCTTATTTTTACTAAAATGCAGTGTCATCCCGGCACATTTATTTTCCCAGAAGCAGCTGCCCAACAATGTCCAATGGAAGGATGTACTTCATGAGGTGTTGACATAAATACAAAACTCATTCCTGTGATCTAATCAACCACAATCAGCACTGAAGAGAGAACTCACACATAAACTAAATAACACAACTTTTCCCCCCTGTTTTAAAGTCACACAAATTAGAATGAAGAAACACCTAGAAGGTCCCTGGACAGCTCGGTGTCACAGGATGGATGTAATCCTTGGAGAACAGCTGGCTAACTAATGGGAACATACCATAATAAGAAATATAAGTCCCAGCTGAGGTCAAAGCCCAACGTGTGCCTTACAGTACTTAGAAACCTCAGGGCAAACTAGAGAAAAAAAAAATGGCAGAAGGTGGGGAGGCGTTTTAGCAAAAATCTCTATTCTGTAGACATTGCAGTTCAGACCACAAAGTCGGAAGGGAGACAATGTGATCTGCATGAATGTCTATTTCCATACATAAAGAAGTCAGCTTTATTTGTCATTCATTAGTGGGTTATCAAGACTCCATTTTGCAGAAATCCAGTCATTCAGTCGTGGAATTATGATATCTGCCATGTAAGTAATGACATATAACGAATAGACACTGGGATAAATTTTCAGAAGCCATTAGTGATTTTGCATGAACAACCAAGGTATCCCTCAAGGGGCAATTTTTCAGAATGATTTGGGCCTTTACCTGCTGAATATCATGCCATGATCTGTCTGTCCAAACAGGACAGTTAAAAAGAGAGGCATCCAAAATCATTAGCCTCTATTGAACACTTG
This sequence comes from Himantopus leucocephalus, assembly GCA_003993805.1. Lineage (NCBI taxonomy): Eukaryota > Metazoa > Chordata > Aves > Charadriiformes > Recurvirostridae > Himantopus > Himantopus leucocephalus. The sequence continues at coordinate 27,569,912 of RSEF01000007.1, read as the reverse complement.
CACCTCAGAGCACCACTAATCCATAGTCTCATGCTTGAGGAGAGAAACATTCACCTGGACCTATAAACGTAACGAACATCTTTGAATGTCTCCATCATTTTGCAGAGAAAGTTTGCAAGGAGTGAAAAAGAGCTAATTTCACCAAATAAATCATTCGTGACAAATGGCTCATCCAGTGCTAGCACTCAGAAAATTATTATTAGCAACAGCTGGGCTGGGTATGACAACCTACATTCAGGCATTCTTTTCACTTTTCTGCCTGTCCTTCACTAATCTCTGTGATGGGTAGAGGTCGGAGAGGAGTGAAAAGAGGGAAGTTGTGTGGAAACTAATGCAATCATTAGGTCATTTTTAGCCTTGCTGCAATTACCATACAGAAGGAGCCAACTGAGAATAATGGAAGGCGAGACTCCGCTGAAAAAAGAGGAAGAAACGAATACACTTTCTCTCACAAGCCATCAGGATTTCTAGGTTTAATCCTGCAGGAATGAGCAGCTCCTGAGCACTCCTGTGTTGCTCACTTCTCAGCGTAGGCGCAGGAGAATCAGAGTCTTGGGGCCATGTTTTCACACCAGCCTGCCTTTCTACGGCTGCTGCTGCGATATTTTTTGATGCAGACGTTGAAGGACATGGAAGAGAAATTGGGATTAATAGAGTTTCCTTAATCACAGTATCTCTGAGATATTCTGGGCAAAGTCCTTGCTTAGGGTTAGGCTCCAAGTTAGCCTGGACTGAACTGTGAAAATACCCATATGTGTGTTACGTTGCATACACAGATATATATACACACATATATATGTATATGCAGGCAGATATACACATGCAGAAGTATGTGTAAAACAGGAAATCAAACAAGGTAAACTCACCTCTCAGTAGGAAATCCATTTATCTCATACTTACTGACTAAAAATGTTTATTTCCTCTAGGAAGTGGATGCATTTGCATCAGAATGAAACAATTCCATGTAGACCTACCACTGTTTTTTCAGAACAAAGTGATTTTAACTCCATGAGGGATAGCTGATTATACTGTAATGTGTAGGCCTGAGTCAGACACTCTCATCTTACTTCTGACTGGAGCCAGCTTGAGGTATCGGAAGCCTCTGCTTTCTGCCAGTCTGGATTGCAGATTACATTGGAGTTAATGAATCCCTCCTACTCGGTAAAGATCTGCTGACAACACGAGAATATTAACATAATGTAGCTATGTAGAGGGGTGGATATTCAGAGGTTCTTTTGCAATCAATGGACTTCGCATGAGTTAAAAAAAAAAAAAAATTGTTAGTGATTTTGAGCAACTATTATTAAAACTAAGCCCAAATAAAAAAAATCCTACTTGATGCACTTTTTTCCTGACTCTCAGGGGCTGTTTTTTGCTTGTTCTAAGGATAATTATCTTTACTTGGATGATGTTGTGAATTCTAGAGTATGGAAAAAAATCAAACTCCCTGCTGAGGGTTTTTATGCCCAGGTTTTAAACTAAAGAAGTCCCTCTAGGTTCCCATGAAGGGGGGAAATCTCAATCAGTCCAACTTTCTGTTTTTAGATGTACGTTTAATCAGTTGAGGTTCAGGTAGAAAGTGTGAAACAGTGCCACAGTGATTTCATTGAGCTCACATAAAGGGAGGCCTTGTACGTGCAGAGACAGAGTGCAGTCAGCCATGACCTGGAGCTCACCAAACCCCCAGAATTTAACCTGTCATCCACACAGTTTGAACAGGAAGTGAGTTTAAGCTTGAGAGTGGATTCAGGCTCACTTTCAAAGGTCACAGAGATGTATCCAGGGTCCAAAGACAGGACTAAGCCACAGAGAAAGAGCATGGCAGAGCCAGGTTAGCCCAAACTGTCTTTGCTTTCTTAGTGGGAATCTATGTCCTCTGTTACCTCTCCTTCAGTATGTAAATCAGTTTCATAAATGTAACAACTCAAGAGGGTGACAGTCAGCTGGGACAACAGCATACAACTCAAATCTTATCCAAATAGGCAGCGCAGTAGGGCATAAACACCTTACTTGACTTTGTTTCTCCACCTTAGGGGTTAAGATGCTCATTGTAGGCAGATCCAGGCAGCAGAGATTCTCTGCAGCGATAAGAAGGCCACAGGCACTCAGACGTGCCACGTAGAAACCTTTAGCATTGTCTAATACAAAGAAACAAATGTGGAAATTAGCAGTACGTATTGACACGTACCCTCTACATGTGTTAGTACCACTTATGTCATTGCATTTATTATAAGCAACTCAATTCCCACAGTGCAATTATAGCAGATGGATAAACAAGATGCAATATACTGTTCACTTTATGACAGTGATCACATAATTCCAGCTTCACTGCTTTTAACTGTTTGCATGAAACACTGATTAATAAAGCTTTGAAAGGCTGTCAGACAATGATATATGAATGTGTAAGTGATACAAGTGAAATTATTCCCCAGTATAAATATCCCTAACATTGCAAAACTGGTGAAGCCATATCAGGGATGAACGTGATCTATTCTGTCCATCAGGTTCTCTTTGACAAAGGCTAAGCAGTGACTACAACCAGCCATAATCATTATTCTCCACTTTCCTTCTTTTTGTATCTGTTTTTGTGTCCATTTAGACCACAAGCCTTTGAGAAACAGCCGCCTTCTTCCCCGTCTATATGTATATGTGCTGTAGTCCTGATTCCACTATGAAGTTTGTAGATGCTTGCACAGTATAACCATAGGTCAACCACTGCACAGACAATTATAGCAGTCTGAGAGCACATCAGTGTGTAAAAGTCACAATAAGAAAAGGAAAGAAGAGTTACAAAGAGCTTAGGAGGATGGAGGGTTAACTCCTTTATCACAAAAACATGTTACTGGAGCTGCGTTCTGTGGATTAACATTACTGATACATCCATTTCGTTAAGTAGATACAGTTGTCTGCTGACACATATTCACTTGAGATGATTGCATTATTGAGGTATCTCATAAAAACTGATACCAATTCACATCAGTGATTTTAGAAAAACTGCAACCTACTGGTTTCAGCTTTGAAGATTCTGAATCTTTTTAAATTAAAGAATGGACTATTTAACAATCATTTTGGTCATGAATTAGAAAATATGTTTCTTAAGAACTAAATTATTGGTCAATGTCAGGAGAAAAAGAGGTGCTGAACAAAAGATCAGATACCTGGCTATTCCTAGGTGAATCCCTTCTCTTTTCTATCACCTCAGCAGTGATAGAAATAAAAGGTCAAGATGAAATCTGTGATGTTGTGCTCATTAGGTGGTATGCCATGACTTTAGTTTATGCTTTCTGGTACCTCAGATTTCTAGAGGAGCTCCTCTCTGAGTATTATTCAGTTCCCAAACCTGCTGAATATACCATGTTGCCCTTGGGAACTGCTATTTTGAAAACTACTTTTTAAACTTTCTGGGTTAGAGCATCCCCTGATGGAACTGTACGTAGCTCCACCTAATTTTAATCCTGATTTACATCAGCTGGATGTCATATGGTGCTAAAATAAAATACAGAAGCCAAATTCTAAAGGTTTTATGTCATTTTAAGCTACCTGGAGAAATCAGGAGTGTTTAGCTCTGGGGATCTTGTGCTAGCTTGTCTCACACTGGTACAAAAGAAGATAACATCAAATAAAGAGGACATGGAGCAAATGTGTTTTTTTTATTTTTTTTTTTAATTCTCTGCTAATCTTCACAGTTGTTTTTCCTTTTTTTTTTTCTTTCATAAGCTCTTCTTAAACTACAGATGATAGGGTATTTACTGGGAATAATCCTGTTAGGCGGATAGTGCTGTATACACACATCTCTCTATATATCTCATTCTATAGGGACACCAACATTTGAAATCAAAAACTGATTCCTAGCCCTAGTTTTCTTGGAGATCTCACCTTTATTACACCGCATAATCTGCATCTGTGATGTCAAATCATAAGGCATAAACCATAACACAGAGGTGAGAAAGACACTTAGAAAAGTTTTGCCTTTTGATATCAAGAGAGATAGGGTGAGAGGGCATCGTGCAACATCCTCAGTAAGTGTTGAACAAGGGAACCCCTGCATGTCAGAGGGGTCTGAAAGAGCTTGAACTAAACCCCACCAAAGACAGTAATAATCATTGCTTTTATTTTAATGACTTTTTTGATGGCTTGTTTAGTGAGCTTCTTTTTCACCCAAGTATGGGGCCCAATTTTCACACACCAGTATGACGGGCAACAAACATCCCCCAGTTCCAGAATACCCTGAATGCAAGAAAGATCAGCATCTGGCCACAAGCTCTCTACTATGTGACTTTTTGTCTGCTGAATGACTAAATTATATGCTTTCCTTCTCTATTATATACTTTTCTGAAGATAAACAGTTATTTTAATGGAACGGAAGATTGCATAATCATTGTGAAGTCCTTGAGCTTTCTGCTGATTTCTCTGTTCAAGTCCAGATGAGCTATACAATGCAAAAATATATCCGGTAAGTTTTTCATTGACATTACTAGGAAGGTGTAATGACTGTTGGTCTGATGTCAGCGGGAGGTGCTGTCAAGAAGGGGAAGGAGAAAAAACCCCCTGCAGACATTCAAGAAGAAATCTTGTACTGTTGAGTAATTACAATTCTCAAAGAAAAAAATAGACTTGGATAAACCTGGAGGCACCTTTATGTTTTTCCTTTTGAAACCTTCCATCTCCCTGACATGATGCTTTGCTGTTCTGTCATTTCTGTCGTCATGCCATGCTGGGCTAGTTCTTTTTTCAGGGGGGAGGGAGTATTTTTGGTCCTTAGAGACCCCATAGTGCAAACATTTAAAACAAACAAAGTCTTTGTTGAGATTTTTTAAAACTCTTTTAATCAGCAAACAGATACATTCTTTGTCTGTTGGAAGAGAAGCTGCAATTATCAGGGGAATTTCATTTCAAATGGCACGTACGTTCTTTGTGTGGGTGGTGAGGTAGGCAGGCGTCTCAGTGGTAGGTTATAGTCATGTTTGTTATGTACTTTGAATGTTACTTTGTTGATGTCAGTATGGTGCTTTATTCCGAGGTGCAGAGGAAGCCTGGAGCAGTAAAGAGCCTCCCTTCCATGCCATTTTCCCACTTGTAAAGAAATCACGACTGAGACTGTAATCGTGAAGTTATGCAGTCACAGAAACTGTGTCCCAGGGAGGTGGTGTGTCTTGCTGCAAGTTATTACCATCCCTTTGTCTAGACAGAAAATGGCTGAACTTGTCTCTTGCATTACACCATTTCTTCCTGTTCTTTCCAGTGCAAATCCTTTTCACTTCTTTCTGACTCATTCACGTTCTTCTCACTACTCTATCAACACTCTTTTTCTTCTCAAGTAGTTCATGGACCAGGCAGGTCATGTGCCATCAAATTACAGCCTTCCCTTATGATCTCATTGGCTCTCACGTTGTTCCTAAAATCATCAGTTATGTGTTTTGGTTTGGTGGTGGGGGTTCCCTCCCCCCTCCCCCCCCCCCCCCCCCCCCCCCCCCCCNCTTTAACTGCTTCTTTCTTCCCTGAAAGTCTATTCTACTTTCGGCATTGTTTCTAGCTCTGCTTTCTGACTCTTCCATTAGTGCTCCTCCAGGCTTAGAGAGCTCCAGTGAGAGCTCTGCTATCTTCTGTTTCGCTTCCTGTTCTCCAGTTTGGGAGAAACACTTCTGTCCCACTACGGGTAATATTCCTACTCACTTTTTTTCGTTGTTTTACATGTTGTTTTGTTATTGCTGTCTTTACAAACCTATCTTCAGCTGTCGTTGTCTGCCCTTGATTTAAAAAATGGAGGGCAGGCTATGTATCTCGCTGCATGGAGGAAATATTGCTGATAGAAACCTGCAGGGCTAAAGCCAATGGCTAAAATGCTCAAACGTTTCTATGCAAGATTTCCCTACAACCTCGTCTTCTTGATCTATGGCTGTTTTATGACAGTGAAGCAACCACAGATTAGATTCATCTGGCCTAGTGCTTTCATATTTCATCTGTGTATATGTTGAAATGTATTTGCTATTTGCTGCGTGTATTTTCTATCGCTCTTTTGTATTTGATGAAGTGGTTTTTTCCATCTCATAAAGGCTCTTTGGGTGGGACTCTGCTGCCTAAGTATGGGCATATAGTGTTATTTTAAACATTGTAGGGTTTCCTATTTGACCAGTTACTACCTCTCCAGAAGGGCAGGAGGCTTGCACAGGTCACGTGCTCCGTGCAGATGTCTCGTACTGCTGCGTTACCCTGGGGAACACACCCTACTGCGTCTGTGAATTAAATGGCTGTGACTAAACAACCCAGCATCCCTCTTCTTATCTTGCCATCTTAAGCTTTGTCTGGCAGCTTTTCAGGAAGCCATAGGAGTCACGCTTGTGCAGAAACCAAACGGAGGCACAAATTATAGCAAATGAGAAACAAACCCGTACTACGGAGCAATACTTTCCTAATGCAAACACAGCTGAGTGAAAATGTAAAGTCGGGCATAACAATAAAAGAGAAACATAAAAAATTAAAACAGAGATAAGCCAAAAGAAACCATTAAGAGCAGCCCTATCAGAAAGCCCTGTTTAATTCAGCCATCACAGAGGTCAGACTGGACTGCCACATCCTTCTCTATGACTTTTGTTAACTTAACCCTCACCTTCAGAAATACCTGCTCAACGCTGTGGATCTTCTGCGTAATCTTCTACTAGAAATCTTTTTTTTTTTTTCTTTTTCTTAAATGTTTTTCCTGAATTGTGTTGTAGTCCATTTTGGTGTAATGTCTCCATGTGCATTAAATTGAGACTGGCATACATTTGTTTATTACTATGGGGGCAAAAGGATTTTCACAGCGCCTGTTTCAAAGATCTGAGACCCATTGGAACTCCACTGAATTAACCTGATTAATAAGAGGTCCTCGCCCATAGTTCTGTCTCACCAAAAAAGAAAAAAAAAAAAGATATTTCTGCTGGATAAATTAGAATGTGAAATATGCCTTCTTTTCTTGGCATATATTTTCCCCTTCCTTTATGGACTTCATATCCCACACGGAAAAGACAAGACAGAATTTTCCACCTATTATTTCTTAAAAACAAACCACCAACAAAATTCTCCGTAATTACAGAGAGTCTCAAAATGTTAGAGGTAATATTGAAATGTTGACAGGCATCTAACTTCTACTGGGGAGGAATGAGCGATTTAGTTAGGATGAGCTAATAATATATTTCCAGTGGTAAGTAACAGCTCTCCGTTCTGGATAAAAATGATTATTTTAATAAGGCTTGAAATTGCAGGCATGATATGTGCTGTGATAGTACGTAGGATGAACCAGTAATGCAAAACCAAAAAACACTAAATGGAGCTTGAGCAGGGATCCTCTGAGGGATTATTAAAGATTATAACAATAGTCTGTTAGCCATTGAAATTAGATTTATATGACTTTGCATAAAACAATTATTTGAAAAAACCCCACACCCAAAAGCCTTTTTTCCCTTGTCTTTTTCTGTCTTTTAAAAATATTTTGCTTTTTAATATTTAAAATGCATTTTCAAACTTTATTGTTTTTTCCTGTTTTCAAGGATTGTACGCAACTTAATTCTACTGCTGTTTAAAGATTGCAGGATGTGTCTCAGGGTATCACGTTGACATTGGAGGAAAAATCTAGCTTTTTCAGGGTGCGAGCTGGGGTTGCTGTTGCTGTCTTTGTTATATTTCATCAGCAACAATAATTTAGACAGTAACCAGCTCATGGTCTGTTATAAAGCAGTTCCTGTGGTAGCCCACGGCTCTCCTGGTAGCCAGCTGTGTTACTTAAGGCATACCAACTGATGGTCTCCTCACCCCTCTTTCCTTTGTAAACTAAAAGCTCTTTTGGGAGAAGCTGACAAGATCTACTGCACAAGGCTGTGCTTAGCACAACAGGACACGAATCTGGGCTGGAGCTTTTTGGCAATGCAGTGATACAGACACTACACTGATAATAAAGGTTTCACACAGAAAGCTCAATAGGTCCAAGACATTAGTTCTTCAAAGCCTCCTCATCTTTTATGATTAGTAGGGAATAATTCACATACAATCCATCGCCCTCATAAGAGTTTTGTGACAATTAATTATATAATGCTTGCACAGTGCTTTCTTTGAAGATGTAAAGGCAGATCCCCAACTGAGCTGGAGTTCAGACAGCACAAGGTAGCCTAACACAACCAAAGCAGAAAATCACCTACAGTATTTCTTGGCTAGTGGAGAGCAGATGTGGAGGTTATTTCACCATCTCCTAGCCTGGCTGTTAGGGTGAGAAGTCTTCTGCCTCTCTCCAGACTCGCCACTCCTCAGGGATGGACTTGACCTAAGCTCTTGGCAGAGAGGAGCCTGGGGATACTTTTTCATTGTAGACATAACTTCAGTGGCTTAAAAGCTAGTGTAGACTTCAGGGCAACTGAGTCTACTCTGTGACCCCTCCTTCCCCACCTTATTTTCTCTTTCATTGTTTTTGACACAAGAGCTAACTAATGACTTTCATACTCCATGTCCTTTGTATACATAAACTATATTTCATTCCCAGGAAATTAACTCCAGGTTCGACATGCATCTGTGAGTTACACCTACACCATTTGAAATTGATGGGTCTGGGATGGGGTTCAGTTAAGATGGAGAAGTGTAGAAGCAAGGTGTCAGCATTTTATGTACCAAATTTCATCTTTCTCAAGCCTTTTGTGTATGGAGTTTTAATTATTTCAAATCTCTGTCTCCATGTCATGCTGCCATTTGTCACACTGTTGAAAGTAATTGTGAATGAAAATGAAAATAAATACATAAAGCAAAGTCTGACCAAAAGAATAGATGCTTAATGGAGAAGAAGATAGCCTTTTTTAATAATGTGCTCTTATCAAGGAAAAAAGCTGAGGAAACCTTGCTTTTATTTTTTTGAAACACAACAGAACTAAACAATTTATAGTCACTTCTGTCCATTTAAACTTTTTAATGGGTCTAGATGGACATCTTTCAAGACTTGCACAGAGCCACAAAGCAAGACCAATTCATGCCTCCCGGAGAGCTCTTTTTTTTTTTTTAACTGTAAAACAAAAGGATTTCTCAGAAAGAGAAGAGAGAAGATTTCAGTCTACTTTAGAATGAGTCACTGGAACAATCTCCCCAGAGAGCAGTACTTGGGGTCTTCTGATTGTGTTTGGTGCCTTTCTAACAAAAGGGGTTCAATGCCACCAGAAGTTATTAGTTTAACATATGAGTCACTTCACAAAAATCTATGGCTTGTATTATGCAAAGGGTCTTAAAAGATTATTTTGTCTGTCTTAGATGTATATATCCATTAATTTCTTTACATTAAATCACAGCTCATCATCAGCATTCACCTATTTGTGGGGCAGAGCTGGAAACAGAGATTCTGATGTCTTTTGGTCCTCTGAAAGCCATGCTGTTATTTTGATGGAGTAGGCAAAGTTAATTCACCATCAAATGATGGGATTCGGTACACAAAAGTGATTGCATTTAGGATAGGAAGCTGTGATATTTTTTCCAGAGGCAGAAAAGATACTAGGAAAATAGAAGTGGAAACCAAGCCCACAAAGCAACATGTGTGAGTGCTTTTGCTGCTCTGAGTTTGACCAAGCATAAGTGAAGAGCTGCTTCACAAGCACTTCTTGTCCTCCATTGACTTCCATTAAGAATCATAGTTCTCTCTAGCCTGAATAATAACTGTCTGTGTGTGCTTGTGTGTATGTATATACATAGGTGCAAGCTTTCTCAGCAGGGAGGATGGCAAGAGCTGATGCAGCTCTGCCTGCACCAGGTCTTACCTAGACTCTCTCCTTTCTTCAGAGCATGACCCTGCTGCTTCTTCCCAGAATGTTAAGAGGCTTTAGTCTCAAAGAAATCCTTTATAAAATACTAGCAAAAAAAAAGCAAGTAAATAAACAGAAGGCATCAGTCTGAGAGAGCAACACAAGCCCACCTTTGCCGTGAACACAGAGTTGTCCTGGGGTTGATAAATAAGCTTTAATGTTAAGTCTACCCCTTTCGAAGTTAGGATTCAAAACAGTCTTTGCTGTTCTAGATTTCTGTTTAAACTGCACATAGGAGTTGTTCTAAAAATAATCAAACCAGAATGTTCCTCCTGCAGAAAATATAATGTTTTTTATTGCTTTCCGTTTGCAAGAAAAAGGAAAATTAAAAAAGCTATTTTTTATATCAACACACAGAGATTGAAAAGTTTTAAATTGATGGTGTTAATATGGATGCTTTTCAGGATGTTTTCACACAGAAAAGTTTGCTATTTCAAAACAATTTTCTTTCCCTTGAACTAATTTTATGAAATTTTAGAATGCTCTTTTCAAGTGAGTGTGAAGGAAGCAGCACAACATTTTTTGATAGGAAATGCTCTGACAAGTCAATAAAAGCATATTAAGATCTACTGCAGATACTGAGGAAGCGGTGTGAGTGCAGCCAGCATCTGGAAACGAGCACAAGCTAATCCTGTTTAGGATCATGGGCCCTGTGGTGCTTTTCTCCAAGGGAGGAGTCAGCAGGAGGGGAAAGCCCAAAGGGTAGAGCAGCACACTGTAGCTTCTGCCCTTAACTCCTGACAGGCACAATTTTCAGAAAACTTCTCATACACTTCTCATGCCACTTCCAGTGCATATAACTGCAGATATTCAGCAACTGGAGAAAATTTTCTGTCTTGTTTGGGGCCAGTCTTAAAGCTTTTCTCATTAGAAGTTTGACCACTTGTACAGTAGAACTAATGATTAGTTGCCTGCTGCACAGAGACAGGTAGTAGACGGGAGATGCAACAAATTTTGAAGGATTTTGTGTTCCCGTATTCTGGAAGTGGTAAAATACTATTACTGTTCTACTACCATTTTTAAACAGATTTTTCAAAGGTCATTTTAAATAGATGGAAGAACTAGTTCAAAAGTCAGGAGACTAGTTTAATACTACAAAGCCAGTGGAAAAAGAAGTTATCCTCTTCTTTTTATGCTGGTTATTTGAGTTTTGGTTGCATTTTTTGCTCATAGCTATTGTAAAAACAAAATGAAAATGACACAATTAAACATTCAGAACAGCCTCCTTTATCAGTGTATAATTCACGGTGTGTCAGGGACATCTAATAACATCCTACTACGGATCACTTATCAGATAGTTTTTGAGTTAACTGCTATTATCTTCTTTGCCATCCCCCATTATTTGATGTGAATAGTTTCTGATGTTTGCAGGGTGGTATTAATCTTCCTACACTGTTACGCAGACTTTTTTCTCTCATTCTTAGAACTCATCTCCTGATCCTGTTCTTGTTTGGTTTGTGTTATCACCTTCAGGTAGCACTATAGGGATTATACTGCTTCTTCATGCTTACTCTTTCCTTATAGCTTCACGTTGGCCACTGCTGTAGCCATTACATTGGGCTGGACTGACTTTGTTCTGGCTTGATGGGGCTGCTGTAATGTTTGCAATTGCTGCTGGTGATCTGTATGTTTTCTAATGCAGATGCAGATTTACCCAGGATGGCTAAGAGCACTAAAGCTCCTGCATTAGCACTGCCTGGGCATTGTAATTGTCTTTGACACTCCTACCATCCTATTATTTAGGCAGATGGCTGTGGCTGTCTTTAGTGCTTGTTGCTAATTAATGCTACATAGATGTGGGCAATCACCAGTTTTGAGGACTCATTTCCCACTCCCCTCCTACTCCCCTTTCACTAGCAGCAATCACAGCTCTTTGACTTGTCGAATGCTGGGACCACTCCCAATCCTTTGGGCTGGCCGGTGTCCCAGAGAGCAGCAGCAGACAGTGGTCCCAGCACGCGACAAGTTAAAAAGCTGTGGTCGTTTCACCCCCAGATTTGCTTGGAGAAGCTGTCTGCAGACAACGTTCAGCCACACATGGGGAAGGGAGGTGAGAAAAGACAGGAGCCACAGGCTCCATGGTCATCGGCCGGTCTCCAATTGGCTTTGTGCCTTCTGACAGCACTTTTCATGAGATTCAGGTAATCAGGCAGAAAAGTTCTGGTCAGGAAACCCAGACTGTGGGCTCTCCCTCACTGTTAGGAAAGATGTTTTGCTCCTGTGCGGTCTCTGGTAGCAGTCAGCGCGGGCAGCTTACAGCAGGTTGATTGGGGTCTTGAGAATCATAGTGCAAACTTCTTATTTCTTATTATTCCCTTTCTGTTCTGATTTTTAAGCACTCTGGGTCTCCGATACATCAGTACTACAGGTTTATCAGCACATTATAGCATGTATCGTGTCAGTTATAATGACCAAATATATTATAATGACCACCTCTTGGTTAAAGACACCTTTAATTTTTCCAGACTTGCTTTACCTAGGAATTTAATTTTTAATCAAATGGCAAAGCTGACTAAGCAGTGATTTTGTAATAATTTCTCACCAACTGACTAAAAGTTGGAATTCTTAATGCACCATTAGTACTCCTCACTACAGCAGGCCTATGTTGCAGTGTTAATATTCTTAACAAGAAATACCCAAGACTCCTGGGTTAACTGTTGCCTCTCTCCCTGGGAAATAGTAATGAAAAATGCTTGAGAATCTTTCAGGATCATTCATAACAAAATAACAGAATATTTTGTAATGCATATCTTTTTTTTTTTTTTTTTTTGTCCAGTTACTAACTCAGCATTTGGCTCAAGTCACCATAAAGTACATGAATACATTTTCTAATAAAAAGTGAAGTTTCCCTACAGGAGCAGTGAGCTGTCAGCTATCTTTCTGCCTTCCTTTATTTATTTTTCTGCCTTTCCCTTTTGCTAGCTCTTGTCAAATTTCTCTGGAACATTTTTTTTCTCTTTGCTATTCTGCTAGAGCAGAAGAAAAGAAAATTGGGGAAAAAAAAAAGCTAGGGGCTTTAAAGTTTAAAAAATAAACACAATTTGGGAACTGTACAAGCAGCTGTTAGTTGCACAGGCCATAATTTACTAGAATACACATGGCTGTAGTCAGCAAAATTAGTGTTTGCTTGGGTTTGCATTTCAGGCAACTCACCACTTTTGAAACTAGTATATAACAAAGACATCAAGGAAGGCAAAAAAAAGGGGTTTTTTTTTGTGATTTTTATTCTGGTGCACTTATTCTCCTATAAATTCCCCTTCTTCAGAAAATGTGTAATTTCTTTCATTTTATGATCACCATCATCATTCTGTGAATATGAGCAGTTGGTCTAGTTATCAACAGCATAGCCTCATGGAAGCCTGAGTTCAGGATAAGGAATGACTGTGGATGTGGAAGGTTTATCAATTAGGTGAAAAAATGCAGTTACTTGGCTTGACTACAATTCATTTTCCTTCCAGCAATGTGTCTACCTAACATTAAAAGATCTTGGTGAGAAAAACCTCACTTGCGGGGTCCCACTCCAAGGGCCGTCTGCTCCTCTGCTTATTACTAGGAAAGAAGAATCACATTTCAAATGGTTGGAAATTCAGAGGCAAATGAGCTGATTCCTTTAGTTCAATTCAAATCCACCAGCTAACAAAAAGAAATATACTTTGAGGTTTTATTAACCTGTTGCTTCATCAAAGTGCATCTAAAAGTGCCTCTCTGCATTTCTCCGTTCCCGGACAGCATCCCTTGTGTCCCAGCCTGCCCCTCCATTTGAGGGTCTCTGGGAATCTCACAAACTGTCACCAGGGTAGGGTAATTAGACCTGTAAAATCACAGGTCAGCTGTGATATTGTAGAGCTGAAATGCCAATGATGTGTTAGTACTCACAGGGTTAGTGCAAAGCATGCACAGCTGAACATGGTCATGTTTGCTTATAGATCTGGAGCAAAAGGGGTAAGTGGAGGGAATGAAAGACTTCCCTGGTAGAACAGAAACTACTAAAAAGTTTGGTCCAAAACACAATCTAACTTAAAAGTGTTTTCGCCCTGTAATGGATATTTGATATGTATCCAGTAATGGAAATCCTAATTCTTTAGAGGGCCTAAAGACTTAGCACGAGTCCCATGAGACAAAGATGAGTTCAGATGATCTGGTTTAAGTCCCCGCTCTACCCCAAATTCTTATTTAATCTTGGCAAAACTCTGAGGATAAAATGAAGGCTCTTAATTAAAGGCTGAAGGAAGTTAGGTCCCCTAATTACTGCTACTGTTTACTCTTTGGCATTCTCTATTTTCAAAACATGCTTCAAAGTTCTTCCTGATAATGTCGCCAGCACAAAGCCTTTAGAAACTGTGATGCTCACAAGGGAGAAGGCAAATAGCAGTGGTATCACAGTAGCAAAAGGCAAAAAAAACAACCCCAAACAAAACAACTCACAAGTATTTTATTGTTGCTACTGGGTTCCTAAACAAAAGGAGTTGCAATAAGAGACTATGAAATATGTGCTGTCAGTACTGCAAACGCTGCCTTTCTTCTTGCTTTCACCTTAAAAACCATTGTACTAAGTGAAAATTAACCCCATTTGCCCTTTGAGCCACCGTTCATTGTGAGATTACCAATCAGTACCACACTACCCCAGCAATGTTTGATCAGAGAGATATTCCATCAAGAGAACCGAGCCCAAATAATAAAAATAATGGGAAGAAACAACAACTAAAGATAAATTTTCTGATTAAATATTGATGTAGAAATTATTATTTATGTTTCCTGGCTTTCCTACATTTAGTACTTGTTAGCAGTGTCCCTCAATCATGAAATATTAATGCTCTATTTTTATAGCTCACTTCTGTTCTTCATCTGAGTTATTTTATGAAATGACTCCTTTTTATGGTGCTGAGGATTCAGATTCTTTCTGCCTATTGAGCTACACCATTATTGTCACCTCAAGTGTAGCAATTTTTTTAAACTATTTTTAGAAGGAGGGAGAGTCTTTGTTACCCTCTACAGATTAGCTGTTGTGAGAGATTTGAGTCTGCCCATGTTCACAGGCTGCAGAACATCGTCCAGACGCACTGCTGTAGGTGTTATGCCCCTGTCAGAGAGGTAAAATCCTGTAAACCTTGAAATATGTGAAGTACTGAATCAATGCAATCTCAAATGCCTGTGATATCAGCTCCCTGAGATCATAAACACCATGAACATCAGGACAGTCACAGCCAGTCAGTCCATTTAGCTCAGCATCCAGCGTCCAAGCAGGGCTAGTAACAGATACTGGAGAAAGAATATAACAAAGGACAAAAGGTATCATCAAGAGAAGAATAATACTTTCTCACAATATCTGCCCAGATTTCACCTAATCTGCAGCTTAGAAACTTTCCGAGACAGAGGTAATGTCTTGGTGTTTGACAGCCTTTGTGTAGTTTTTTATTCATGTATTTGTCAAAATCAGTTTGTGGGATGCACAGCCTTCTGCAGCATGAGCTATGCAAACACATCCTGCAAAATACTGTGTGCTCTTCTTTGGAACCCATGACTTGAACATTTAATTGGATTCCTCCAAGTTTCATGTTTTGAAAAGCAGTGAACAGTCATTCCTCACTGACCTTCCCTGATCTACGTGTGATTTTGCATTCAGTACCTCTTTTTGAGGCCTGACTCCTAGTCATTTTTGTCACTCCTCAAAAGTAAAACATTCCCAAGATTTGATCATCTTTAGAGAACTTTGGGCCTTCCAAATTTTCCTGGGAAAAGCAAAAAGCAGCAGAGCTGAGACTACTGGTGAAGATCGTACATTTCTCCTTTTCTCTGTCAGTTCCGTTAATACTCCTCTAAATAAAAGTCTACGGGGAAATTTCACTTTACAATAACTTTAGAATAACTAATCATCAGTAAAGGAATTTGAATTACTAAAGTCTTGAAAAACTTCTATGATCTCCCTTAAGTTTCATCTTGCCTATATGCAGAAAAAAATGCAGCAGTTCAGAGCAGATCTTGTCCTGGTGTAAATCTAATGGCTCCCACAGCTGGAGTGTATTGACGTAGCTCTATTGATTTAAAGAGTTCTACATTGATTTATATCAAGCAAGGATCTGGGCCTCTATGTCCCAGCAGAACCCAGTGATAAACTGTGTTTTAAAACAAGTTAGGGGGAGTAATTCTGTTGAACCACATCCTTGTGCCAGGTACATACTCTTAATGAGACATTTTAAAACGTCACTGGCCTTAGAAAGGCAACATCTGTGATAATAGCAGCATATCTCTGCTGTGGCCACAAGATGGCCATATTTCTGAATATAGATTGTCAGGAGCGTTGTAGCACAGGAAGTGAATTTATTCCTTTCAGATGGAGAAGGCAGTCACCGGCGACAGTGGAATTGTGCTTAAGGCACCTGCTTTGTCTCAGCCGCCTGTCTGCTACCGCTGAATACAAAAACCTGCAGGAATCAGCAGATGCTCCTATGCTTTAACAGAGGAAAGCAGCCTGGAGCTTGCAAGAAGTATGTGAACTGGATGTGATTCCTGCTACGCCACAGATGACAGACCACAATCTGAATTTGGCTGTGCCAGATCATTCGTTGGTCTAAAGACACCTACCATCAAACCTCTGCCTGTCACGCATAGCAAAACTGCCCCGTAGAATTTGTGGCACCAACAGTAGGATGCTGAAGGAACATACACTGTATGTCACTGGCTGTCAAAAAGGGCAGAGTCAGGATGTAACCCGCATGTAGTTTGGTCTCGAGTTTGAAAGCATGATGTGGCCAAGACAATGCTGATCTACCCCAGGTTATTGGATCAGCAAATCAATTAACCAATGTGGTCAGCCGCTCATTGGGAAATCAGAGTGTGTCCCGATTGATAAGGCATAGCTTTCTGATATGTACCACGCAGCTAAGATTCAGCATTACAGTGGAGGAATGCCAATAACTCTTTAGTCTTTAGGGATTTTTTTTAGTAAAATAATTCCTCCATTTTATAATTAGAAACTGCAAATCACTCACTAATCTCTCAGTGATTAATGCCCAAAGTTTGTTCTTTATTTAATCTATTTTATCAATTTACATTTTATTAAGAACTTACGAGGTTTATGTATCTGTTTATTTACATGCCCACTGACTCATGCAACAAAGGAATAGAGGCAGGAATGAGAATTTGGAAATTTAAGGGGCCACAAGTCTTCTGAAAAAGGTTTAACTGAATATGCCTTTCTCAGCTCCTGCACCCATGCTTCACAGCTAAACAGAGAACATCACTGTCTCTGTTTTCACTTGCAGGGAACTGAAGCATATGGACAGAATGGGCTGATTCAGCTCACAATGGATTCATCTAAAGAAATCCCACTTTGACTTCAGCAGGAATAGGATCAGGATGGAATAAGCAAGAACAGGGTTGCACTAACAGCCTGTATTCACAGGAGAAATGAACATTTGACTCCTAGTCTAGTTCCTCAGCCACTTAGCTGCCTTACAAACTTCTCTGTGACCCCAGTTTAAGAGCATATACTTAACCACATGATAGCTTCAGTAATGTGACTCAACAAGACTACTTATGAGCTTATATTTATGCATGTTCTCAGGTATTCTGTTAAAACTCCATTCACTCTTTGAATAGACCTTTCAGATATCATCTTTTCCTTTTATTTCCCAAAGTATATTGAAAAGGTAAAAAACCAAAACAAAACAGGAATCCAAGCAACAGAAGCTGATGTTGACTTGCAAAGCAGCTTCCTGGTTTGTTACTATTCTTTTGTAATTATGACAGAGGTCAAGATATCATCAATAAAATAGGTTGTCTTCATTGTTCGTGCTAGTCTCCGTAAGAGCATAAAGTCTGCTTTTGGAGAGGTTCTTTGATATAAATGGTTTTATTGATTGAAAAACAACGATACCAAACTACATATGAGACTTACAGAGATCCCAGACAAGCATTGAACAAGAAATCACATAGCAAGAACATGCTTCTGGGCTGCTTCAAAACTTCATCTTTAGCAGTCCCTGTCCAGCAGACTAATTGCCATCCTTTTTGCAGAGCTATACTGTGTAATATAGGCCCAAGACCAGGAAAATCTTCAATTGTATCAAACAGCTCTGCAAATAAAAGGTTTGCAGGAAGTAATTTTTGTATGCCAGCAGGCTGGTATTTTAACACTATAGAGATTCCTTGTTTAACTGTAGATAATTGGAGTACACTTAAAAATGCACATACATTGCAATTCCAGTATTTTAAGAGCAGTAACACAGCAAATACACCTATTATTTTCTCTCTGACATTTAGAATTAGGAAGGAAGAAAGCAATTTGCAAATGTGAGTTTGAATTAGATCAAAAGACCGGTGAATATTTTAGCATTGTCTGCCAGAAATGCTTTCTGAACAGTCCAGCTCTCACGAAAAAATACTGGAACATCAAATAGAAACAGTATGTGAAATGCATGCACTGTTCGTCTGAAATCCCCATGGCAAGACCCCAGATGCATGGAGAATAAATGGTATGGAGTATTTCATGCTCCCATGATCATTATGTAGTATTATCACAGTCTTCATAAATTTTAGACTGGAGGCAGGACTTTGTGAACACAGTATAAAAATATGGAACCAAAAGAAGGCACTCATTCCAATTCCATGAAAAAATAAAATAAGAGGAAACAGGTGAATAGCAAAACAGAATCCACTAGAATATTTGACAGTAGAATAAGTCACGGTCTCACAATTTACCTGCTGTCAATATTTTTTGTGGGTATCTGAAAAACATTTTTACAGAGGAACTGACAGAGGACAATGAATTGGCTTCGTGGGTTCCTTGGGAAACTTCTCTTGGACAGCAGGACAGAGCGGAAGGAAAACTATAAGTGCTTGTTTGAAAATTTAACAAGTGAGTAAAATGGGGACCAGGACAGTGGGAAAGTTGGCCTCTCCTCAGCTGGTAAAAGATACAATATGGAGGGCAGACTGGAAAGGACTGTACAAGAGGGACAACTATCTCACACTTAAAAGTTTGAACTAAACTATTAAAATTGCTAATAGGAAAATGACCGCAATCCTGATTCCTCTTCACTGAAAAAAGTCACTGATCAGCACAACAGTTATATAGATGCTCATTCTGCAAATTGTTATTAAATGTTTCTTGCGGTCCCTCTGCTAGACACTGAGGTTGCATGACCTCTCCTTAATCTACTTCAAACAGACTCATTAAACCATTAAGGAAGTGGATTGAGTTTACCCCACTCATTTCATCTGAAGCGGATTAGGGAATGCTAATCTGTTCCCTACAGATCTGGGGTTACTAAGCCTTCCAACATCGCTATAAAATCTGGAAGATCATGTTTATTTATGACCACATTAAAATAAAAAAAAGCTTGGGCCTGACATATCCTTTGATCATACAAGTGATTTAAGCTTTTAGCCAGCCCTATAGCTTGTGACATGTCTTACAACAAGATGTATTAAGGCACTGGAATACCTGGCATAGCCTGTATGGCACATACTCCATACAGACAGGTTTCTAATGGTCCCTGGAACCTTCATCCATTTCCATAAAAAGGGAGAAGACTACACAAGAGGACAGAAAGCTCAACCCTGACTACTTGGACTGCAGATCCTGGGAGTCCTACCAGTGCTGGGAGCAATGGGGGCAGCAAGTCCTGCAACACGCAGAATTTCACTGAGCATTGAGCAAACTCCTTAGTCCAGAGCAGTTTCACAGTAAAACCAGCTCCCCCCACTCAGAGTAGCTGTTACAGGCTCTCACTAGCTTCTGCAAAGATATCAATTAAACTCAGACATGTTTTCAAGCTTCTCCATAAGAATCTCTGTCCCTACCATTACATGTGAAAACATGTAATGGTAATGATGTACATGTTCAAGTCACGCACAGAACCCTCCTAGAATCATAGAATGGTTTGAGTTGGAAGTGACCTTTAAAGGTCATCTAGTGCAATCTCCAACCCTCTTTGCACGCAGCAAAACAAAGCAAAGCACCCAACAACCTTCAGCAACTTTCCCCTCCTCAAACAATCTCAGCATGTCAGTAAACAGCATCTCCTAACGCTCACATGTGTCTTGGGACAAAATGAAGTTCATCCTTCGAGCGTGTGACCCATTCTTTGCCAGCTTCAGAAACTTGAAAATGAAGCTGTGTTCCCAAGCTGCGGGAAGAGCTCTGGACCACCCTGCTGCTCAAGAGATAAAAGACCATGAGAAGGACGTGTCCTCTGGACCTGGGCAGACCGGAGCCAGGAGGATGAGGGGGAATGAAAAATGGCCTTCAATGCCCACCAAGTCTGTCAGCTCTCAGCTCTGGCATCTAGGAATGAAGTGAGGTGGAATGGATGGCTAAGAAGAGGTCCTCTCTGCCTGCTCCTCCTGCTAGTCCTGTCCTTGTGCCTTATGGACATCCCCCTGTAACTTCACTGTATTTATTCATCTTTTTTTTTTTTTTCCCCACCATTGTGGGCAGGAAGGGAGTTGCCTATATTTTTTTGGCATTGTCACATAGTGGTGCTGACCTTGTGTCAACAAGGGTGATGACCCGAATGTGTCTTGGCTGGTTTGGAGCCACCAGATATTGAGCTTTACTTTTGTTTCCATTGCAGAGAACAAGAGAAAATTCAGTGTACTATTCTGCACATTATCTAAGATGTTTCACTTGGGAATTTGTAAAAAAAGTGGTTTTGCATGAAGAAATACCTGACTTTGGCTGTAATATGGTTGGTAGTGTCAGACCTATGTTTAATCTCACAGGTGCCAAACTGTTTGATAGCACATGGTGCAGAAACAAAATTCGTAAATGACTTGTTGAACTTGGTAGAGAAACACAAGGATCATCCTTCACAGAGGTCAGATAATCTGCTTAGGGAGAGCAAGATCATTAGATAACCATCTCCCTCTTTAAAATGAGCACCTGATTATTCAAGTCGGGTTTGGATTGTCTCCTTTGTACAAGTGAGGTGTTATTTTAAGATTTGTTTTAGAGATTGTATTCTGCATTTAAAATCTCCTTTGTGTGTAATCTTCTGCTGTCTCCTTTGTTCTTGTCAAGCAGATGAAGGAAGGAACTCCTGGCAGCTTTTTTGTTTCTCATTTGGCATATTGCTATAAATTGTACACGCAGACCTTCATAAAAGCTTTTATTCACCATCTTTTATTAAGAATCTTTGTGCAAGTGTATGTGTCTCTATTTATAATCACCTATATTTACATAAAATGGAAGAGGCCAGTACCCAGAAGAAAAACAAAAAAAGAATGTGAACATTAGCAGTCTGAGAATTCAGCTATGAAATTGTTAGGCTCATTAAAGAATTTGGACTAACTCATGAGAGGTTTTGTCTTTGCAAATTCCTGGCTACATGCATTTGCTTATATAAGTCCAGTAAACCAGTTAGTAAACCAGAATTCTACAACAATCTTTCCATTTTTTCATGCCGTTTTCCAAACAGTCTGATATATTGAGATGTTCTGCATTAGAATTGAATGCTGTTCTTTATAACTATTATGCTGAGTACATTTATATACGTGTAGTGCACTTTAGAAATACAAGGTAGCTCTATCTAAGTGTAATGTATTTATTCAGTGTTGTAAATATTCATGGTGCTTCTTATGTCAATAGAAAATAACAAATTGTATTGTGCTTTTGGTTACGGTGATACTGATCTTTGATTATTCCACTGACTACATGGTGGTGCTCTAGACTTTAATAAGTGCAACTAATACAAGGATACGGCCTATGTAAGAAAAGAAGGAAATAATAATAATAAAAAAATAAAAAGCATTGAAGTACAAGGCTTTTCAGGCTCTGTGTTCATTCTGAGATCTGACCTAGAGTTAGATGACAGGCGTTTTGTAGTCAGGCTTGAAACTGAAGCTTGAAGTGTCTGCCTTGGGAGAAACTGCAGGCATGTAGAAAACCTTTGTGGATGTTTGTAGTCATTTCTAAGTAACCTGGCAAAGGCTGTTAAAAAGTAATTGCTGTTTGCTAATCTGAGCTCTAAACTTTCAGATAATTACAGTGCTAATGGATACTGACTGAATTAAAACGGTTAATGTCAATATGACAAAAGGTGGAAGAGGAGAAAGGAGGGAAATGAGCAACCTTTTGTCCAAATTCTCCAGATTGTCTGAAGTTAAGTTAGTTAAGGGATACATTGCCTTTGTCATTTGCATAGCTGCAAGTGAGCACACTATTGCTTTTTTTTCGGTATCCCTTGCATTTAATGTGGAACTCCGCAGAGACTTCATATTTTAGGTACTGGAACAGTCATCTGGTACATTAGGAAGAGGCAGATGAATAATGGTAAGTCTGAGTCTCAGTGCAAATGTATATAGCTGGAAAGCAAAGGTTTGCAGTAAAAGCACACTGTAATAACTGTGACTTAGGGTTTTTGAAATCAAATAGCCTGACTATGGCTTTAACGGTAAAAGGTGCAGATCTCAAGCTTGCCCACGATACCTGGGGGTTCAGGTAGAAGATGGAAGAGCTGAGTCTGTCATCTGTTCTGGGGCATCTTTGCAGCAGGGTAAGATGAAGTTACCTCTTGCTGCCCTTCTTTTCTTTGGAGAACAATTAAAAAAAAATGAGATTAACAGAGAAAAATATTATCTATTTTTGTTCCTTTTTCATTTCGAATGCTGAGATGATACCCCACCTACATCTTCAAGAAAATCAGGAAAATCACTGACTGATATTTCAGTGCCTAGTTCTTCAATGGATATCTTAACCTTCACCAACGTACATTATTGGTGCTGGGTCTACTTTTTTGTTATCAAACCTTGTAAAACATTATAGTTTCTTGATTCTGAAAAAAATGAAAAGCTGAAACCTTAAGAAATAGTCTACAAATTATGAGATTTTTAATAACCCTGTGAGTGAGCAACATCATTAGGTTCTAATGTAAATTGATGTTACCTATGCAATCAGTTCATATTAAATTGTGTTCTCATTTCTTCATAGATAGACTATCTGATTTTTTTTCTTCTCTGAAACTCAGAGGTTTTTTTTTTCTTATATAAAATAGGACTGGCATACGGAAAAGGCAGGCCAAGGGTAGAAATTTCACAGATGTTTTACAGGTAGTTTATTGACCAATGCAAAATCAAAGGTAACGCTTCTCCTGATTGTAGCAGTTTATAAGCTGACCTGCTGCAGTAAAGGTAAAGTCACACATCTCTCTGCTGAGTGCAGCCCATGAAGGAATCTAAGGCTATGTCAGACACCTGTTCCTTTCATCTTCAAATCTCATCTTAAATATTAACAATATCATGTTCCAGTTCCTTCAAATCAGATCTTAAGAAGAGGCACATGAATTATGGATTTTCTTCTCAAAGTCTTTTTCTTCTGTGATTGCTTTAATGGCCATGAGACACACTGGACTGATCAGTTTTCAGAGGGGTGTCTTGTATTTGTTAGGAAGACATATAAAGACTTCTGTGCTTTGTCACTGCCTGCTGCCTCTCAACTGGTGAAGTACCTTCGGGATGCAAATATGTGAGCTGGTGTGTCCTCTTAGGCTTCTTGGCCAATGCGGCACCTGGGCATGCTGAACTTGGTGGTGGTTTCAGTGATATGGATCCAGAGATCTCAGCCTTTCCAACTCCTTATGTCCCCATTTCTTAAAACATAATCAGAGGCTTTGAAAATATAAGATGGGTCTGGTTGTTGGGACCAGTCCCCTGAATATTTGTCTGCACCTCTTTGGGAAAGTAATGATCCAAAGGACAATAGACTGCAGTTTAATTACACCTTGGTTCAGGCAATTTGCACTGCTTAAGGGTAATATTGTGTGGTCATAGTTACAGAGTCCAGCATGGGGTGGGTAAGCAGAACAGCCAGGGCCAGAAGGGGTTGTAATAAATAAAGAGAGGTCCCCCGCATTCACTGGCTGTTCTGCTCACCACCATATTTCTCCTTCTTCATGGCATTATGTTTATATTGGCTAATTCTGTAAGCAGCATTTTTATCTTGCCCTCAATATCTCGTGGCAGTGAGCCCCAGAGCGTGCTCTGTGGAGCAGTAATTCATTCTCTGCATTTTACATCTGGACAGAATAATTTCTTTGTTCTGGGAGAGTAAATAAGAATGTCAGATTTACCTTCCTCAGGTCATGTCTCTCTATATTGTGATTTTTCTGACTCCGCTCCTCTCTAAACTAAACAATATTAAGCTATTTCAATTTCTTCTATCATTATCCATAATGGACTTTCAGAGCTAAGAGAGGTGAGAATAAATATGAGAAGAGATCATTGTTTTTTCACAGAAAGCTGGTCACATAACTTTTGTTTTACACAGCTCTCAACTGTTTACTTATTTACTGATTTAGCAGAGGAGTAGGAGCAGATAGTACTGATGGGGACAGCTATACTGAGAGGGTAGCGTAGCTAAATGAGTTTGCAGAAGAGATTGGAAAGGAAGAAGTGAAATCACTGAGCAAACAGCACAAGGAAGATTGCAGAGCCTGATTAGCATGGGGAAAAAAGAATGACAAACGTAAAGGAAGGGTATAGTGGTCTGAACTCAACCACCTATAGGTGGTAGCACTAGCTGAAATATTCAATTGACATATTGCTGGAGAACTTTTTGCTGCTTGTGATACAAAAGTAAGAAGCAAATATAGACCATGTTAAAAACATATACCAAATCCTATAAATAATTAATATTTAAATATGTTTAAATATGTTTTCATTGGAATATATATATTATTTCACAAAAAAAAGGGGGTTTGTCCACTGAAAAATCAAAAGACAAAAATTATTTAAAATAATTCTAAACCAATTGCACCGTATGCTTTTAATGGCTGGAATGATCAATTAAAATAGTGGAGACACAAATAGTCAGACATAAACACCAGGCACAAAGAGGTGCAGAAGGAAGTGAAACTTAAACATGCAGATACCCTATATTTTCATCTAAGGACTTATCACTTCTTTATTAAATCTATTAGAGTTTAACTTCCTTTTTTTTTTGTCAGTCTGGATTATTTATTTTTACAGTCTACCATGAAGAGCGCTGGGGAATTCTGGAGTTCCCTGTGCTTTTGTAAACTGTATATTTTATAATCACTAGAGAAGGAGCTGATGTTCTGTAATATCAACCTTATAATCTCGATATTACAGTATTTCTGCATCAAAACTGTCAGGACAATTTTCCCATAGGACCCCCTGCAGCAACTCCACAACAAATATGACTGTAGAAAATATCCTATGTAGTTCTTTGTTTTAATGAACTAGTTTAAACAGAAGGGCTTTGGGAAATGGCTGACAATTTTGCTGGGGATGAATAAGGCAGATGAAGACTCAGTTTCTGCTCCTTTATGCTGTACTGTGTTGGTTAAATGGAATTAAAAACTGTAGTAAAAGGCAAAAAGTAGTTGCCAGCTTCCCATCAGCCAGCAGAACAAGTAACATGTTGGCTGGTCAGATCACAGAAGCAGTGAATGATCGGAGGTTTCAAGCTTAATAGAGTTAATAGGGCATTTGGAAGAAGATGAAACCACAATGAGCCTCCTACCTTACTTTGAAGTCACGGTTTTTGAGAGAGGGCTTTTTAGTACTGCTTTTGCAACTCTTCTGGAAGAATTGTGCACAAAAGGCTGCTTATTACTGTCATTTAATCTAGATCCTATTAAAATCAAGGGAACATTCAGACATTTAACCGTATATTTTAAATTTTTACATATGTTACATAATCATAAGAAACAGAGCTGGAAGTAACACACACCAAAGCAGTGTCAGTCCCATTGGAAGCAAGATTGGAGAGAATTTCATGGATTTGAAAGATGGTTTAACAGTCTGGGAGGAGACCTCTCTCAAAAATCAGACCTTTTTGTCTAGGCTTAAATGAGTATTTTAGGAGAAATTACAGCATCATCTGAGGCAGACTATGAAACAGGATTTCTGTACCCTCTACCGGCTTCTCTTATTCCTCTGCTATACACACTCAGTGACTTTATATGTCTGTGTTTTCTTCTCCTGTCACCCATCTGTGCAGCTAAGTTCTTTCTTAAGGGATTTATTTGCAGTGTTGAGCATACGGAGCCTGATTGCGGTAACTGTTGCTGCTATATTATTTTTTAACAACGGTGCTCGTGAAGACACAGTGATGCTTTGTGATGCAATTGTCTCATGACCCTTGGACAAAAAAGTCAACAAAAGTGTTTCAAATGTCCCCTCCTTCCCCACTATAATTCCAGGAAAAACTGGAGCATAAACAGAATAAGCTGCCATAAATAAAAAATTTAAATATCTAGGACAGAGTGTCAGGTATTTTTTTTTTTTTTAGAAAACATGACAGATCATTTCCCTAAATGTAAGAGTAGAGTAATTCCACTTAAAATGTCACAGCTACTCAAGGTTTGCATTTGTATGAAATAGTGCAGTCCCCCATTCAGTTAAGCCAAGATGAGTAGTAAAACCCCAAAACGTAAAAAACTGAGAAGGATCTAAAGAAACTTATAGTTCAAGCTCTGGTTAATATCACTGATACCTGTTTGTTTCCGTGGAGCCTATCATAACACTATGAAGAGCTGGAGAGGGAGTGGATACCACAAGTTCCAGTCTCTATACCCATCCCAGTCAAAACAATGCCTCAGGTATAGAAATAAATGAAAAAACTGGGTCAGTAACAGATGATGGGGTTGCATCCAGCATGTTCTGAATCCACTCTGGCAGGGAGCTTTGAGCAATCTGTATGCCCTGGTCTGGAACTACTCACTCTCACTTCAGATTTTCTTAGGTGTTGAACACACAAACTATCAGCAGGTCCATCAAAGCACCTTTGTGCTCTGAAGATGAAGAGCAATTGATCCTGCTTCCAAAAAACCTCTGCTGAAGCCATTGCTTAATTAAAGGCAGAGGAGCCTATGAAGAAGCTGCCACAGAGCAAAGCAGATCATATGTGATACGTCTGCATGATGACACGCTAGGGACCAGCCTGGATGCCTATGAATTTCTTGTCCTCGTCTTGCTGTTTTGGGTCCAAGCCTAAGTTAAAAACAGAGATTAGACAGACCCATGGAGACCGAACTCATCAGCTGCTATTAAACATAATGGTCTGAACACAACCTGTTGCTAAAATGTCTTTGACGTGTTGATTGATGAAGGCTGGAAGGGTAGAGGCAAGGGAAGAGTGACTTCAGATTTTCTTTTTCTTTTACTTTTTGTCAAGTATTCACACCTGGAGACAGAACCAGGGTACTGAGCTACCACACTACTCAGCTTAACCCTTTCTACAACAGACCATTCATATGAACCTGTTATTTGTTTAATTTATGTGAGACAGAAAAGTCTCCTTTGAAGGCAATTGTCCTGAGTCACCTTGCATTTTAAATTTGAAATTGAGTTGACTCAGCGTGAAATTTGTGTAAAAGAAGACACAGTTAATTCCACTGAGCTGAAGCAGTGTGAGGAGAACAAATCTCCATGGACTCAGAAGCTGTCTTCACATAAACTTTCACATATCCATTAGTTTCAGTGGATGTATGTGGACTAGGACTTGGAACCTACTACTTCTGCATAATCTGGGAAAATACATTACATGGAAAGGGCTCCTTATTTTTGCAAGCAAGCAGAGAGAAAAGTGCCAACCAAACATTGTGTATCTGTTCTCAAGCAAGCAGAAAACGTCTGTGGCATTTTTCTTTTCACATACCTAGGGAAATTCTGCAGCAGCTTAATCTGTTTGTTTAGGGACTCGTGGGAGAGGTCATGAATACATGCAGAACTCTACTGATGATAATAATGTTAATAACTTTCTCAAGGGAAGACAGGCTAAGACAAGGAAGAACATAGTAATGTACTGACAAAAGAAGACCTGGTGGTAGATTCACACTGCAGCACAGTTCTATTAGAGTTTTGCTAACAGCGCATTTTACGATGGAGGGGAATGCCCAGATCTTTGGTTCTGGTCAAGTTCTGATTCTGTTGTCTTCTCCTCAGGTTACTGTGCTGGTTTTGTCACCATAGTAGATCAATGTTGTCCATTAGTTGAAGGGTGACAAGCAGGTAATTTTTCACTTGCATCTTCTCTTTGGGGAATATGACCAGGGATGCAGTGTCTATTTAAAGAGGAACAATTAAAGGAGTCTGAGGCAAGAAGAAAAGTAGAGCTGAAGTCCTGTTGGTTAACTCTGGGTGCCACTGACCCCACAACATGACTTTGAGCAAGTTCCCAAGAATGTCATTGTTTCTTCCATGACTTTTAGTTTCTCATTCTATTTAGTATGTGAGACCCTGATGAGCTTTCCTGTGTTCCCACATATTCTGTGAGTGATGTCCCAGATATCTGCTCTGCCCCCAGTAGCTATCAAAGAAAAGAAATCCTCCCTTCCAGAGCAGTGAATGACTAGGAGTTTTCCTGGCTAGGTACACTCTTAAATAAAATATGATGAAGTTTGCTGATTTGGAGCGTTAGCTAGGTGTTCTTAGAATACCCCCTTCACACTGACAATTTTGTAAAGATGCTGCATGTCTCTCACCCGCTCTCTCATTTCAGTTACAGGCTTCTGAAAATCTGCTGGCTAGCCATTCAATTTTTGTGATAGGCTTCATTTTACCAAAGAAAAACTTAATATGCCAAGAGCTGTATTCATTTCACGTGACATTTGCCATCTAAACCAAAGACATCCAGGCCAATCTAGCTTTCTAGTCTTCCTCTATACTCACTGGAGAGAAGAAGGGGAAATCCAGAAGGTTGTGCTGTACCTGCTTTATAATCAGCATATGCACCAGTGTCTGGATAGGAACAATCACTCCTTGAATGATTAGTCTGTGCTCTTCACTAGCTACAGGGGAGCTGAGACAAGATGCTGTATCATTACAGGGCTGAAGTTAGGATACAACTTCTATCCCTCTGAAGGTCTGTCAGGAGCAGGAGCACAGCCAGTTCCTCTGTCAAGATTCTTTGTTCACTCTTCCCTTTTTTCTTCAGACATATGAAAGACTAATTACATGGATCTAAATACAAAGTGCTTGTTACAACTTTTAGATTTTGCATGGGATGAAACAAGGTTTCCTTCCTCCAAAATAATAATAAAAAACGAAGATATTACATTTGGACAATCTAAGTGTCCGAACTGTGCAATCTAAGATTCATTCTTCCTGTGAATAGAGGCAGACTCGCCTGCTTTCTTCACCACCATAACAATATTTTGATTTATTCTGCTAGGCTTTTCCACAATTACATAAAAGAATAAAACACTTTCCTAGAGCTGTAGCAATGAACTGCTCAATTATTTTCCCCCCTTTCTTTAAAAGGTATAAAATAACTTAGTGTTGCAGCTGTTTCCAAAGCTCGTTGGTTCAAAGGCAGGTTCACACCTCCAACAGACAGCACGGATGTACTGTGGTGGCAGCCCACATGTGTCAGGGACGAGGGAATGTAGGAGGGGACAGAGATGCTTCAGCTGGTCTTTGGTACAAAAGAAATCTGATTTACTGCAATGAGCTTTGGTCAGGCTCTTAGTTTATCTGCTTTTCTACTGCCCATTCACCACAGAACGTCATTACTTAATGGGGCTCAGTGCTTCCCTTAATTGAGCTTAGAGAATAATAGATACTGGAAAATTAACGGTGAGGAGGACTGAAGGGATGTTAGGGCCTATACTACCAATGAGTCACTGGGTTTTTGTCTGCTGTCACCGGAATGGACAAAACATCAACGGAGTTGTTTGTAGAAGTCGACGATGATAATCAAGGGATATTTTAGGATTTCCTCCAGTTTAAATGATCCTCTGGAGTCCCAGAAGCAACATAAGTTTGCCCTCTTCCTGATGGTCAAACTTTCAGCTAAATAATTTCTAGTTAAAACTGAAAGATAGGCTATTTCCTTTTTGTCTGAGAAGTGAATGATACCGAATCCATTGAAGAAGTAGCTTTTAAGTGAAAATAATTTTCCGATTAGAATAATGCAAACAAAATGCTACCATTCATATTTTCATTCATTCTTTTTCTTTTTCTTTTTTGTTCTTTTTTTTTTTTTTTTTTTTAAACAAGGTTTATTATAGNTAAACAAGGTTTATTATAGGACTCCCTAAAAGGAACAATGCAGTATTTTATCAATGATCAAATCCCATCTTGAAATCAGTCCTTCCTGGCTGAATTATACTGAATTTTGGAATTTTACTTTGATGTAATGCTGCATGATGTGTGACTTGCTATTCAATATGGTTGTTAGAAGGACTTATCTGCAAAGCAATTGCTTCATATCATACCCGTACCACGAGAGGGTATTTTTTTAAACTTTCTCTTTTCAGAGCAAATCTACTTTGTTTTCAAAAGGCAATGCAAGGTTCTCTGAGTGTATGTAAAACTCTCCTGGCACCCGATGTATGCATAAAAGACTAGCTTCAATTTAGCTGGTTGCATCCCTCATTTCAAGCTACTGCAGACTATTAACTCCAAAGCAAAGCTTTCTTATAGAAAGCTAGTGACCTTCCTTTCTCTCCCAGCAGTCTAACCATAATTTATTTAGTACTTGGTGTTACACGGTACTTTGATCCTGTAGGATACAACGTTGTTACTGGATACAGTTTCAACCGGCCTTTATATGGCCCAGAAAATGCTGCATCAAATACAGGTGTTTGAACACACAACCTGAGTTTTCAAACTACTGTTTTCATGCAAAACCCATCACTGCTCAGAATCTGACTGGACACCAAGTCATCCATTCAACGCTCATCAGCTTCGTGTGGAAACCAGCTGCAATTGCAGGGACAGCACAGAAACTGTAAAAGCTGGTTCAACAAAATACTGCCCTTGACTTTGGCTCAGTCTAGGTCACTTTGTCTCCTTTATAGTCTGGCCAGGTCTTCCCAAGAACAGCTTACATTAGCCTTGGCAAGCTGCTGTGCTAATCTCCTTTCTGTCTACTGCATCGAGAGTTAGCTAAGTCACTTCTGTGCTGTGCTTCCTGACTCTCAACCACCTTCATGTTCAAGAGGTGTTTCTCTTGAGCAAGAGAAAAATATTTAATCCTTTTTCATATGCTGCTGTTTTACACATACTCCTGGATGTGTTTGGGTGGAGCAACTCCCACTCCCATTGTAGAGCATCAGATGAGCAATCCCCACTGCACCAGGCAGGGGGCTGAGTAACAGGTTCTGGCTTCCCAGCATAAGGACCACATCCCATTAGAATGGAAAAAGGGATTCTCTGAAGTGAATGTGTAAAAACTTAAAAAATCAGTTTTAAGAAGCTGGAGCACTTGCTCATGTGTCACCACGTATTTTGGCCGAAAATATCCTTAGCAAGAAGAAAGGCAGTGCTGTGGAGAAATCATTTTCCCGCTGTGAGTGGCAGCATTATTAATCTGTGTGATTAATTCTGTGACTATTAAAGAAACTGCAAGGCACTCTCCATTTAGTTAATATCACTAACAAATACACATCTGTCACTCAAAATGCTGTGTACTCAGCAATGTTGTTCTTACATTATTAAATATTTACTATTTATTATGATTGTTACTTTTGTTATTTATTGGCTTGCAGCAGCCAAAAACATGCCAAGCAGCCTGGGGAGGAACTAGAAAAACATTTTCAAACCAGCCTGCCTTAAAGTGAGGTGCTTAAATACAGCATTCGATATTTTGGCCTTGATTCACAGAAGTCCTTGTCACCATATGTCCGAATCCTACAGGGTGGGTGTTAAGCACATGCTGAAGTTATTTGCTGGGGAGGGAAGGATTTAAAAGGAGTTTTGCTGGATCGGGGCTGTGGCCCATGGCTAGAAGCATCCTCCTGCCTTTCACTGAACAATGGCCTTTCCCCTTAGGTAGCGCTGAAAGTGGGGGCAAAATTTGATGGAGATTCACAGATTGTTTTCCTACAGGGACATTTCCAGCAGATGGATCTTGATATTGTGTTTACACATACTTACATCTATTCTCAGGCTGAGTAGGTAGAAATGCCTGATACAAAACTTCCTTTGACTGAGCAGCACTGATGGTCTGCAATCCATTCACAGAAGACCCCACCAATCCATTAATACATTTTTAAGTCTTCACAGCCCGTGTATTTCTTTGGACCTATGATTCTGATAGCAGAAATTTAGCAGATAAGAAGGAAGCAGCAAATCAACCTATAATAATAGCAACTTAGAAGAATGCTTCTGATTTAACACGTTAATTTCTGTCCAAAATACATTGATTTTGAGGTAGCTTTTATGAAGCTGCTGTTAAATTGTGGATGAGTACAACTATAGCAAATATTGCTTCTTCTCATGTCATCATAGAATCACAGAATCATCTTCTTTTTCTTATGATTCCTAAGAAGCCGAATGAAACTATGATAATAATTGCTGTGATGTTCAATTTCCATGCCTCAAAAAAAATCTGAATTTTGACAGAAGGGCTGTTTCCCTTCATAATGTAAAATTGTTTAATTTTTCAGGTTCTTCACCTTGCCTGTAACTTCTTACTCAGGTGACATTAAGTATAGATGTTAGAGAAACAAAACAGATTAGATAGACCTAAATGAACATTCATTCAGTTACTTATTATATGTAAGGAGTTTGCAAATTGTTAATGAAGTTGGGAAAGAAATCTCAAGTGCAGGAAAAGACATGTCTTCTACGTATTGTACTCCATTGTTTTCTGCCTTCTGTGACTTTAATTTTCTGTTGTATTTGTACTGCATGTTTTTTTATACCTTGTAAAATGAAGTCAAATTGTGTTCTCAAAGCATTTCTTTCTCAGGTTTTGATAAATGACTATATTTCCATAGACTTCACTGAATTGCCTTTAATTGAGACCATTTGTTATGAGATGATATCAGAGCTCAAGACCAATGGTGGGGTTTTCTCTCCACAATGTTGCTCCCAGCAAACAATCAGATAGGAGACTCTTCAGAAACATACAGCCTTTTTTAACTAGCAGTATAACTCACTAGTAAATATAGAAGGTTATAACATCTTAAAATAATTTATGGCACTGTCAGGCCTGAAGAAGAAAAGACTTCTCTTGGGAAGTGGTTTCAGTAGGAACTTCAAAAATTGTATGTTTGATAAATAGCACCACAACTAACAATGTTCAAAGTGCAAGGATCAAGGGAACTTTAAATTAGGAATTTAGACTCTCAAGTCCACATAAAACTATTATGGAGGAAGATGCTGTGACCAAGCAAAAGACAAACATTTAATGTGTCAATGAAAGCAACAAGAGAAACATATCTACTGATCTTTTGGGATCTGAGTTTTGACCTGTTTGTATACCAGAATCTCACTGATGAAAAGTGCGATTTTTTTAACCTAAAAGAATAACATTTTCCACCTATCTAAAGTTCTTAAGAATCTTAAACATTTTTTCTTCTCATATTCAGGCCCAGAACTCCACAGGTCAAAAAAAAAATGCAAAAAACCAAAAAAAACCCCCATAAATAATTATACCTGAGAAAAATGAAATATTACTGTTATATGATTTTGCAATGCTTATCATTTTTATCTTTCTGAGCTGCGTTTTAGCTGATATTTTAAAACAGTAAGTTGCTTTCTCTGAAAATAGTTTCAAAATGAAATGCTTTAGTTTGACAATCTTGATTTTTTTCTTTTAAAACAAATTGCACAAAGATGTCCACTGAAGCAGAAACTCATGAAAAGTACTCTTCCTACTAACTGGCATTTTCAGTGAAAAACATTTTATTGGAAGATTCCTGACAAGTTCTATCCCGTGTTATAGGCTGTGGCTTTTGGAATAAATGCATTATTGAGGACCAGGAGTCACTTGCCTTAAAAGAATGGTCCACTTACCCAGAGGTTATCAAAGGATGAATGGATAGATGTGCTTTAAAATTAGTTCCTCTTGACAATACCAAGGTACATAAAATATTAAGTTTTGTTAAGGTTCCCTTCAGCTCTTGTGGACATAACCAGTCAGCATCCTGAATTTAGGGGACATCTGCATTCTGCTACTGTTATCTTGGTTCCTTTGCTAGGACCATATGCTTTGACAGAGATAAGAAAGAGAGGATTTGCTGTTTGCAAATTTACTCATTATAACGGTAATGAATAAGATAACACTGATGAACAAAGAAATTAAGCGTTCTGTTCTTTGGAGAACAAGGTACCCCACTCCATCAATCCATTTAAGTACTTAACATTAAACAGGTGAGTTGTTCTACTGATCCCAATTTCTTATAGTTTAAACACCTGTTTTAGTGTTGTATTAACACATGGACCTTGCAATGATTCCATTTTTCATCAAAATATTCTTTGAAAAATAAAACTAATCAGAAACAGGAAAAATATGTTTTGACAGATTGAACACAATCTGTCCACACTTTTATGTATATAAACAGTTGCATAAAATGTTTTCTGTATGTCCACATCTCTGTATATTTGTGCATTACCTTCTTTTTCAATGTAATGCTCTTCTTTGAAACATTTTTTTACGTTATGGTGTTTAGAACAAAATTCCTAATTTCCTATTTAAATTACTGTTTGAGTCATGGTACTGATTTCAGGATATTTCTGGTAAGGAATCACTGTCTTTTCCCAGAGAAGAAAGAATACAGACATAGCATGTCTGAGCTACAGGTGCCTGAGCATCAGGGAAGAAAATAGCTGTATCTTTCATATCTGAAGAGGTTTCAGTCCTCATGGACATTTCAGGGAGGAGCCCAAACCTGGGCCACAAGAAGAGCTTCATATGGTCTAAATATCACACAAAAATATGGAATAGAAAATATTGCTAAAAAAAATAAAATACCACTCTCCTGCTAATCCAAAGCTTTGGGTTTCAACTAGTCCCCTGTGTAAACACCCAGATATTCACACAAATATACTGCCCTCCATACACCTGTGCCTCACACTTCCTTTCTGTAGTGAGTCCTACAGAGGTGGAAACAGTTGTCTTGCACCTGATTTGCATAATAACCAGTCTCATCGGGACTGCTGTACTGATTGTAACACAAAAACCTGGGAATTTGTCTTTCAGCCTCACTCTTGAACGTGGCCCCAGCAACACATCTGTCTGTCTGCCTGTCTCCTGGTATGATCACTGAGCACAGTTTTCCCAGCTGTGCAAAGGCAAATTACAGTGATGGGAAGTCTGTGTGTTGAGAAGGGAGACCACAGAGTGGGAATAACAGCAGTCCTTAAGAGAGAGAGGCTGATTAATATGCTCTGCCAACGTGTTCCTTAGTAGCAACAAATATGTTGCCCATGACCTGAACTTTCAAAGTCTTTCCTTTATCATCCCAACTTCCAAGGTACGGGGAGAGAACAAAAAAGACCAAAACTACAAAAAAATACATGTCTTTAGAAATGAATTTAACCAAGAAAAAGCTTTCCAGATGGGCTGGGGCAACTGCTTTTCCCACACAGGGCTCTTTTTTCATTAAGTTGTTACCTTCCCAGTGTCCCTCTCTAACTGTCTTGCTCTCTCAACAGTTGAAAACCACCACAGGTGTTTCAAATGCCTGCCGAGCCCCACGCTGCTACACATATACAAAGCAGCCACGCGGTGCTCAAAAGGCAGCCTGGCCTCTTCGCTGTTGCTGCTTGCCAGCTATGGCACAATGGATCTTATTTATACCCTAAGTTGTATTCTCTTTAAGTTCCTTTCTCATATTGGCAGTTTTAGGAGAAGTTAACTGCATCGGGTAAGCTGTGATCCAAAGTGCAATATCAGGGAGCTGTTCCACCAAAACTACAAGAGCAACCTCATTTTAATACACGTTACCCTTATGTGCTCCCTCCGGGATCCGGGCAGGCTTCAGCTGAGAGTCGCATTCAGTTTTGCTGACGTGATCCTCCGCCAGCTAGATAATCACCTCTTAAAACCAGGCAGGCAGGCAGGCATCTTTGTCAAACGAGCACATCTCGTGATCGTAAAGTGCCATCTTCAGAGTACTTCCAGACCCCACACTGTGATAGCAGGCTGCCTGCCCCCCCTCCCTTTAA
Organism: Himantopus leucocephalus; assembly: GCA_003993805.1. NCBI lineage: Eukaryota > Metazoa > Chordata > Aves > Charadriiformes > Recurvirostridae > Himantopus > Himantopus leucocephalus. Next base: position 27,534,240 of record RSEF01000007.1, on the reverse strand, counting down.
TTAAGAAGCCCTCTCGTGCTCATGCTGGGGCTGTTGCACACGTTGAACCTTGGCATTTCCAAATCCATTTCTTTTCTTTAAAGCCTTATTGCTTCTACACAATCTGCAGAGACTGTCGCATTTCAAACGGATCTTTAACTCATTTATTTGTACATAACTTTGCCCCAGAAAAGCAACAGGAATACCAAGCTGCCGTCAGCTTGATGTACACACAAGTGTCAGACTTAGTCCGACTTGGGGTAAGTAGCCATCACCTTCAGAGACATTCAACAAAGAGAGGGCTAAAAAGAGAAAATTTTCAGCATATTTATTGTACCCACTTCCCATCTGTGATGTTCACTCTAGGTCCGTTGGGCCAGGCACAGGGGAGGCTGTGGCACATTGCACTTAGTGGTATAATATTTCTCTGATATTGCAATCATTGAACCAGGGAAGAGGATGAGACGCACATACAAAATGAGATGGAAGAGGAGAAATAGAGACAACCTCAACAGCAAGCTCAGCCCTATAAGACTTCTTCTCCTTCCTTCCCCCTCCCATGGCAGGAAGGTCATCCTACCTCCTCTTTTGGAGTGGTTAAATTCACTTCTACTGACAAAAGGACTGAGTGCTTGGAAGATTTTGAATCCAAAGAGAGTCAAAGTCAATCTCAAATAATCTTAATGTAAATTTTCTGCTCTTGTGGTAAGATTACCTTGTTATTCAGGGATTTCAAGACATGTCTGCAGGTCTTTCAAACTGGAATAGCTTGTCTTGTTCCAAGCTAGCCTATTCAACAGCCCATGGCCTTAGAAATCAAAACCATAAATCACATTTTTTTATGAAGAACAAAATAAGGTATGAATGTACATATTTATGGTCAGATTTTGTCACAGTAGGCTTTTTTTTTTTCTTTTTGTCATTCTCCAGTAGTTGAATATGTAACAGGAAATGATTTAATGATTTATATATCCTTTTTTTTTCCCGATGCCATTTAATAGAGGGCTAAAGCTGAGATTAAAAAGGGTTTTTTTTGTTGGTTTTTTTTTGTGTTTTTTTAAACAGCCACAGCTGCAGTGGCTCCTACAAAATAAGATACAACCTTAACAATTTATGCAGCCTTTGAGAAAAGAGGGGATTAGTGTGGTGTATCCTCAAACTAGAAATTACTATTGTTTGGAAAGAATAATAATAATGAAAAAAGATTAAGCGTCCATATCCAGGCTAGAATTGCTATTGTAAATGAGGCTGTAGACTGAGGAATTGACCCTCTTAGACCGAACAGCTGAATCTTTCTGTGAATTATGGGACACCCCTACAAGTTAACATCTATCTACAACCTGTGATGCTTCATACTAGCTAGAGAAATGATGTGCTGTGATGTGGACCTTGCCGCATATGTAATCTAGAGTGTGAAATGAACAGTGCTCTTGTAAGTAGCTGAAATGTCCCTGACAAACAGTAGTCCCAAGGAAATAATTTTGAAATCCCAGGACTCTGAATCTATGCTTTCATTCATCTTAGGGAATCAGAGAGGAAGCCCCACTGCCACGTTCAGCCTATCACCCTTCCATGGTGGTATGCTTTCTGAGATGTATTTTGTTCTGTTTTGCTTTGACTTTTAATGACGGAATAATCATTGTTCCCAGATTTTCTCTGGGAAGTCTGAGTTGCTGGGAATTCATGGAAATCGGTGTGATGCCTGCCTCCAGGAAGCATTTTTTTATAATCCCAGGCTAAGTCTGCTAGAGTCAATGCCTGTAATTCTGGCACAGAGGCACATATGCAGGGAAATGACATTTCTGTAGAAATATCGTAAGGCACAGTCCTTGCTTGCTTTAGACAAGCCTGCGAAGCAGGAGCCAGGAAACACTTGCTTTTCTATCTATTATGCAATGGCATTCAGTGAAGTATTCCCTGGTGGCAGGGTGATGACTTGGGACGTGGAAGATTCAGGTTCACCTCCCTGGTTCACTGCAAAGGCAGCAGAAAGGAATAATATGTGCCCACATTTCATCTGCTCTAGTTCGCAGCCACGTACGAGCACAAAGGCACCTTCCTTGCTTGGCCCAGCAGACAAAAGTGGTTAGTTTTAACACGGATCAGTTACCGCACCATTGCTTATAGCCTGGCTTGCAAAGTTAGGTGCCCCTTCAGAGGCTTGTGAGTGTCATGACCTAAACTGAAAAGCAAAGGATGAGCAAAATATATTCCCACTGAGCTTGCTTAGATGGTGATGTCTGCATTATTAAGCACTGCATAAGTCTCTTCACCCTCTGATTTCTTATTGTATCTTCAGACCTGTCTGTAAATCACTGAACACAATTTTAACACTAGATAAATCATGGGAAAGAATAATAGTTTCTGATCGTTTACACTATATGATTTTTTTTTCTAACCTGCCCTTTCTGACAGCTCTCTATAGATTCCAGCCATGGGTTCGCATGCTGTTTTCAAATTTATGTACTTTTGACTGCAGTTTAGCTGTCTCCCACACAGCTAAACAATTATTTGAATATTGGTTCTTTGATGTTAATACCCACCTTTTATTGCTTCATCAATACTTAGCACAGGGTGAAATAGAGCCAGCTGCAACTTTTTAAGGCATAAAGATCATGGTCATGAAAATGACAGAATCAAATTCACCTTGTCTATAGTTTATGGGTTTTGTGCTATTCCTCACACCAGTGACATTTTTTTGGCCACAAAAGTGAAATACTCAATTCACTAAACGCACCTAAGGAGATATGCTGCAGGTCCTCCTAGTTACTAAACATCAAGTGGCCTCAAAGGAGTTACAACACGATGAAATTAGGTGTGCCGACTTTCTATTTTGTGAAGGAAAAAAAATAATTAAGCCTTTCCAGCAACACGTTCAGTTTCATTTTTCTCCTTATCGGATTAACTCTCTTCTTTTGTATATCAAATTTTGCAATNAATGAAATTAGGTGTGCCGACTTTCTCTTTTGTGAAGGAAAAAAAATAATTAAGCCTTTCCAGCAACATGTTCAGTTTCATTTTTCTACTTATCGGATTAACTCTCTTCTTTTGTATATCAAATTTTGCAATATTTTTTGGCCAGATTCTCAGCTGGGAAATTCTCAGCCCCAAGTAAATGAGATGTTGAAATGCTACAAGGAAAGCAATTTGGTCCACTGTCAGTAGCCGCACATGTGTTTCCTTATCTGGAGACTTAGTTGTCATCTTTTAAAAACAAACAAATAAACTCTGAAGAATAATTTTGTTCTTTTAGCATTATCTGGGGTTGTAGGTAACTAAAACCTGTTTGTGTGCTTATGTTGCTTAAACAAGATATTAATTAATGGGAGTATAAGAGATCATCATTACATGGTAATGCGTGAAGCCAAAGATTGAGTACAGCGACATTCTCTGGTATGTATCATGGCCTAACCTGTTCTAAATGAATAAAGTTACCAGGCAACTCTTGGGGTACAGCTGTGTAAGATCAGCTGAGAGCCCAGAAAAAGGAGGCCTAAGAGCGGTGAATAAAACAAAAAGAGTTTGCAAATTTGCCTAGATCAAGCACTGCTCCTCTGTCGAGCACTGCTCATTTGTCATGCTGTTACTGCAAACCCATTCACACAGGATGGCTGGGGAAATTGTCAGAACAGACTGAGGCTTTCCCCTCAGAAAAGGTAGCAAAATCACAGAATCTTTTAGGTTGGAAAGGACCTCTTGAAATCCTCAGGTTTGATTGTCTTGGCTGGTTAGACAGGGAGTAGTCACACTCCCACGGTATTTAATAAAGTCTGTCACTCAAATGAGAGACTATGGTACAGAAAGCATGAACCAGACAGGGAAGGGTAGATGAGAAAACACTGAAAACTAATTGTGATTCCTGGTAAACATTTTCCGCTTAAAATTTTTGATGGATAATGGGTTTTGATTAAAACTAATATTTTTGCAGGTAGTATTTGCTTTGTGCATTTCTTAGCTTTTTTAAGAGAGCCAACCACTCTGAACGGATTTCTTCTTACTCTGAGGAATTATGTTTCAAAAGAAATACATAATTAAGTTTTTATTAAAAAATAAACATATTTATTTTTATATATTATATATATACAAATATATACAAAATAGAAGATCATTTCCAAGTAACTCTATAATTAAGGATTGACCTAGACCTAGTTACAATTTTCTTCACACAGATTCCTGTTGCTCATGTGTCCCAAATACAGTCACCTTCTGGAAATACAAAAGTCCTCAGTCAACGTAAGAGTGTCAGCAGAATGCCAGGGTGTGTTAACCCAGCAGCGTGGCGACTCTGCCTTTTTTGGGGCACTGTGTCAGCAGCACAGCTTCCCACAGCGAGGACATATGGCAAGGGCAAGGGCGGCCACCTGTGCGCACATCCCAACCACTTAGCAATATTGCTAAATATGAGAAAACAGAAACTCCTGAAAATAAATATTTATAATGCTATTATAGCTTAGGAAAGCCTGAAGAGGATTAAATGGTCTTTCTCACAGGAAACAGAGATAGTCAACTCAAAGACACCATTAAAGGCAGTGACGAATGCCGTGTCCCCATCCTTATCTAGAAAAGGATTCCTCTCAACAGGTTTTGATGAGAAAATATGAAGGAGTGGTTTATTTTCCAGAACTTTCTCTCAGCCATTTCTCAATAATGTGAGGAGTTTCACTGGCCTGTCTCCTAACGAGTGACTCCAGACACGAACCTAGCGCAGAGCTGTCTCAGCTGGCCATATTTCCACCCACATGCAGTATCTATCTGCCTTGAAGGACAGCACTGCACCAAGAGAGAGAAGCACTGCATGGTTAGGGAAGCAACAGCTGAACCATGGAGAATTAGTTTCAAGGTAGAAGAAACTTAGCAACATAATCATCTGTCTTTTTACAATGCTTACAATGCCAGAGGTTTGTTGATTTGTTCCTGTGCTTATTTTTGTGATACTAAATTTGATTAGAATGAACCTTCCCTCTGGGTGCATTGGCAAACCGTAAAGTAGAGATACACTGAAGCCTATTATAAAGTCAAAATCTATAAATAAATTTAGAGTTACACAAAACAATGCTAGGCATACTGAGCATTTTATTATTCAATATGTCTTTTTGCTAGTGGCATATCTACTTAATTCTGAGAGATCTGTGTTTTACTAAGCCCAGCAAGCATTTAATAACTAGCACTTTACAGCAACTTTTGTATAAACAAATATTCAAAGGTGCTTTTCAAAGATCCTAGCTCTTTTTTTTCAGTAAACAAATGGAAATGTAAAGCTCTTTGGAAGGTTATGGACACTTTCTAGCTCATGAGTAAAAAAGAAACTTGGATCGAAACAGCTCAAAATGAAACCTGTGACTACTTCTGGTGGAGCAGTGTTTTTATACAGACAGATCTATAAACTTACATGCAGTTTTGATACCTAAATGAGATGTTTGTGCTTTCTGCCTGAACAACAGAGATTTCCATTTACTAAAACTAAGGGTTTTCTCTATTTCTTGTATAAATTATCTCAATCCTAGTCAAAACCCTTAATTTAGATGCCTAAGGCTGGAGGATGTGAATACCATACACAGCTGAATTGGTCTAGCATGTCATGTGGGTCCCAGAATTCTCGAAATCAGTGGCATTCGGACCTTACATTGCAATCTTTGAGTGAAGGGAAGCTGTCCACTGAGACCTGTTGTCTAGCTAAATCCACAGATTTGAAGGAGTATCTGCCTGTTTTTCAAACCCCCAGCTATCTGAATGCTGGCAATTTAAATTCACCACCATTGCCCCAAGTTAAACAATGTTTTCTTGATTCACATCAAAACCAGACTACCATCATGAAACGCATCCATTTATACTCGCTGCATACTCAAAGTTAAATAACTAATATTGGAAGGGGTCCAATGTAAGACTTCCTCTACACCATAATTTTTGAGCTACATTGTACAAAATTGAAAGGAAGACACTTTATGTAATCTCAGAGTTCAAAGATGTTAATATTAGTTGCAGAAATAAAATGAGTCATCAGAGGTTTCATTTTGAAGATTGTTATTTTCACAATTGAACATCCTTAGTTAGGGGCTGTTTTTCAACTGGACTGCCAACAAACAAATCATCCTGAAACAATGGGGAGGAATAAAGGCTCAGTACTTTTGAGCATCTTGGCATTTTCTTTAGATCAGATACAAAGTCCCAAGTGAAGCAACCAATAAGTTCTCTCCTCATCGCTGTTATGGGGATGACACTGTCATTTGACTGGCGATTACCAGGAATCAAATGTAATCCTCCATGTGTCTTTGAAACATAACTGAGTTGAGCAGGAAATCTCTTCCCATTTTGTGGATGGATAACCCAGGTCCTGGTAATTCCATGTCAAAAGGAAAGTCCTGGCTCCAGCTGCAGGAAACCCAAGGACTCATGTCAGGCTGTGTCAGCTGAGGTTCTGCCCTGTGGATTTCCCCCTACATTTTTGTATGTACTGGCTAAGTGCAGAAATTACCTCAGTTCTTACTTAAGCAGAATTTCTTCTGAAGTCAGACAAAATTTCATCCACATCAATTTGGTAGGAATTTTTTTGAACTTTGCAGTTACGATTAACAGAAGCTGTAGTTCACTGTATGTTAACATTTTAATTTCAAAGCCCTAGTAAATGCCAGGGAAAAATCAAGTAGAAGTCTCTGTTAGGATTGAAGGAAGATGCACAAACGTTTTTCCAGGTAAAAGAACAGTTGAATATCTCAATGATGCTTATGTTAATAACATTCCCAGTTGAAACTGCCTTGAGCTTAGTAAGTTTCACTTTGTGAGCACCTCTAGACTCCAATGGCTGAGCCCTAAAGCTAAATATATAGTTGATCCATAGGTCATGCTAAGCACTAGACTTGCAATTCTTAATTAACTCATTTGGATAATGAGTAGCATTACCAGCAAACCATCAGCCTCCACAGAGAGATGTAAATACCACTCCTCTGCATATTAACATTTATTTAGATTTAAAATAAATTCTATTATTTTTAGGAATTCAATTGTTTGCATTTTCTCTCTCTTTATACTCATTAAATCCATCTCTCGTCTCATTTTGTTGTATCCTTTACAAAATTTCCTATTCGTAAATAAATTACCACAGCTCATTTTACTCCTTACACTTAGTTTCTTAACGGAGATAAACACAAGACTCTCTTCTCAGAATGCTGCCATATTTTACGTGGATACAGTGCATTCATTGTGTTCACTATTCTGTATTTAATGGTGCGTATTAATCTTTAAATCAAACATACTAAGCCAAATGCCATTAACATACCTTTTGGACTCCAGTTCTGTTTCAAAAACCTCAGATACCCTATGGTTTTCAGACCATCAGGTTTTCAGACCAGAGGTTAGGCATGGTCTGCTGCATGAAGAGTGGAAGAGGTTGCTAAAACAAACACTGATAATTGCAAATTGATATCTTCTTTTGTCCTGAACTGTTGTAAGTCAAAATCCCTTGCGAGAGAAGACAGGAAGGAAAGGGAATTCATTTATAGCAAAGACGCAATCCATCCATAAAATAAGATAATATCAACCATCCACTGTATTTTTTTGCAACTCTTTGGTTTTCTGGCACTCCAAAAGTCAAAACTACAACAGCTTTGGTTGCTGCAGTGATTTATATTAATTTAACAAGCTGCAGTTTTCATTGTCATTACTATTTTTGTGTCCAGATTTGTTGAACGAAATTAAAAAGTCTCAAAAGACAATTAGGTAGCACCAGAAGGTAAGTTGGTAGACTGGAGTTGGGTTTTCTGCTTCAGTAAGGGTCATTTTATTTTTATGTGCTTAAGAATATCTAAAGGCTAGTTTTGCAGCACAAACTAGATAGAAGTAGCTATGGTCCTTGCTCCCTACTGAAGTAATTTGAAGAGAGTTATCCAATGCTTAGAAAGCACTGATGAAATAAGAATCTGTCCTTTCCCTGAGAAAACAGCAAAATTTAAATGGGCAGTTTCCAGTCTGAGAGTGTCCTTGTGATAATACTTGAAATCAAATGTACTTGGCTGTGCTCGTGCCAGAGTTGAAGTTGCCTCAGTTTTTTTTTTCATCTTGAGCCTTAAGATCATTACACTGGATTAATGAAAGGGACTGCCTGGCTATGCTGACAAGTACGAATAGCTGCAAGTTCATGAGCGAAAGAAAAAGAAACTCATATGCTGACCTTAAGAGGATTACCTCCTCGCCACTGAATAAATTTTGCATTACTGTGGGATGAGCACTGAGAAAAGTTTGTACTTTATTTGAATATTTATGTTTGTTGTAATTTAACTTTTAAAAAATATAGGAAGAAACTGAGCAATTGTGTAAATTCTGTCATTGTCAGCGAGACAAACTTTCCAGCCACATGAACAGGCTGAGCAGCTTATGCAGCCTGTTCCCTCTCCAGAGTGATGTGCTACTGATAACTGACATTCACGTTTATTTAAAGACACCTGAATTCTGTTTTCTATTCCTCAGGCATCAGTGAATGAGAAAATTTGCTCTGTTGCAAATCAAGAGCAAAAAGCCTCACACACGTTGTGCCTGAAGCCAGCAAACTTTCTGTACAAAGAGTACGGCAAGTTGTTTAACACTAAGGTTAAACTAAGGTGATTCTCCACCTTGGTCCAGAGTCCTAGATCGCTTGGGTTTTGCCACAAGAGTTATGAAGGACTGGAGCCTCCCCTGACATGTGACAGGTTCCATTGCAAAGGTTCACATGTGCCAATTATGCCCAGGAAAAGAAAATGGTCCCCAGGCTGTTCACAATCCCAGTGAGCGTTACCTGCGCTGTTCACAATCCCAGTGAGCATTACCTGCACTGCCACATCCTTAGGCTGAGGTCAGCTCTCTTTCTCTGCCATCTAATGATTTTGCAGTCAGTAATGACAACATACTCTCTTAGTATCCAGTGGGAATCTTGCCATGGGCTTGCAATGAAGCCAAAATTTTAAATGAAGTTGTCAGATGGTAAGGAAAGGAGGTATCGCTTTGACTCTCTGTGAAAATGAGGCAGAGCAAATGTGATCCTGCCTCACGCTGTAACCCCAATATGGCCCCACACGGTGTGAAGTGGCTTCAGAGATGCTCATATGCATGCGGGAGAAAATTCGGAAGTCATGGCAAGGAACTGTTTTGTCTGAAGATCAGTTTGTACGTACTTAGAGGCTGAGTGTACAGGAGGGCATGGCAGTGAGTGAGAACATTTTGAAGAGGGGCCTCCCAGGCATCGCCCTAACTCCCTGCCCTGTCTGGGGACAGGCTAACATGGCTTACACAGACCCTCAGGACTCTCTGAGCTGTATGCAAAGGATGTCCCACCAGGCTACCATCCAGCCTCCCCTCTCCCTCCTCCACCTGCTCTGCACCTCTATGGCGCTGTGCAAAGTTATACCCGAAGACGGTAAATAATTTGTGTATACCTGATGGGCTACGTGGTTCATGCGTTTGCTATCATGGACTTGGTGACATAGAATGACTGCTCTCAGATGGTGTAGAAGGACACTAGTATCTGAGTGTTTACGCTATTTTTCCTGAAGTAGCCCAAATTCATACCATTACAGCATTTACCTGATCAGAACACAGCGTTCTTTGGCTTAATTAAATGTAAATGACATTATATTTTTATCTCTAGACTTCTGAATTCTTTACCTAGGTTTCCTTTTTGGGATCTGAGTTTTGGTTGGTTTGTGGGGTTTTTTTAACTTTTGACTGATAGTTAGTACATTTGATCATTTGATTTAATTTAATTTCTAATAGAATCGTGGCTGATAATCTAACGCTTGACAAATAACTCCAAATTTCTGGGTATTATTAAAAAAATAAGTATTTAAAGTAATGCCAACATGAAATGCTAATATCAAGAGAAAAATATTCCTGTTTCGTGCCTTTGAAGAGTCAGGACTTGTCATCTCGGTATCCATTTTATCATTCTTAGCCATTTTTTCTTTGTACATCTCATTTTATTATTTTTTAAGCATGTAAAAAATGAGACCTTAAAGAAGTGCAGAGTGTCCTATTAAGTCAAATCCTTGTATTACATTCTACTGCTTAGGTTTTGTCTTGGAAAAAAACCATTTAATGAGTTTTTGTGTAAAGTTAGATATTATTCATGCAGGTACAATAGGAGAAATGGTTTCTTACATAGCTTATAAGGAAAGAAGTTCACTTGTAGGCATGTAATTTCTGAGGAAAACACATTTATTATTCACTTAGTGGAAACCTGAAGGAAAATAGAAAGGAAAAAAAAAAGCTTGACTAGAGCTTTTGGGAAATGCTGCTCTCATCCTCTTCTCAGAGGAAATTTAAATGAAATTAGAACTAGCATATTTTCATACAGCACATACAGCATTTGTGAGCATGTCGATTTGGGGAAAAAATTATGATGATCTGTTTTGACTAATTATCAAAAAACACTTTAATTTTTACAACTATTCACAAAATTCAAGGCACCCACATTCAGAAGTACCTCTGGGTAACCACCCCAACCTGCCACCTCCCCTCCCCGCCCCGGATGACTCCACACCGTTGCTCTGCACGTCACTGCTTACTGAGGCATCTAATCACTTTTTTTGGACCACGTTAATCTTTGACCAGATCACCTTCTGGAAAACGTCCCCTGCTAACGCAAGCAGAAAGGGCAGAAAACAGCAGCTCAGATTTAAATTGGCTAAGCTGGCCCCCTACCCAGAGCAAAGCAGAAACGTCTGGTGAGCTGGCCACACGTCTCCTGAGAGCTAGAGGAGCTGGGTGGCCCCCACAGGCAGAGAAGTCAGACCACTATTAGTGTCAAGACAGGGAAGAGGAGCAGACCGGCACAGTGTAATAGATGAGCCAAAAATGGAAAAATTATATTGATTTACAGACTGTAGTATATGATGTTTCCATTTTGGAGAAGCGACTTAAAATATAGATGGATGGAGAAATGCTAAAATCGAGGTCTTACCCAAACAGTGACCACAGCTGGTGGAAGGATGCCCTGATTGCTGCAAACCTTGGAACCACCACAGAGCCTTAGATTCCACCACAGAATAGAAATCTCTTTGTTCTCAATAAGCTTTTATTCTTTTTTCCTAAGCTTTACATCCTACGTTTCAGCTGGTTGGAATTTTTTCCCACCTGGTATTTCTCAGGCTTCTGAAAGTCATATCTCTTTAAAGAGGCCAATGGGCCCCCACTTTAACATAAGTATTGAAAAGAACAAAAATACCATGCAACAACCAGAAAAGGGAAAGATATACGCACCTTTGCATTGCACTTCTGTCATTACTGCATTTGATATAAAGATATACAAGCAAGTTACAGCTAGTTCTCATTCTCCTGTTCACAATACATGAAGTTATCTCGTTTCTCAAGAGAGAATCATGAAGTTTCTATGGAAACTTCATAATTAATAGCTCACAGTGTTAAGCCTTTTCCATTTGCAGATTTCTAAGTGTTTTCCAGTGGAACTGCAAGCTCCAGTACAACAAATGCAAACCTACTGGCCACAGCCTGGCCTTTCCCGGCTACAGACCACTTGGAAATATTACATGGAAAAAACACTGACCCACTTCCCTCACGTCCTTGATTCCAACTCATTTAGGCTTTAGTGCACTAAACAGCTTAGGACCCACTGAATAAATATGCTATGTCCTGTTAAATAAACATACTCAATGACTTTGGTTTCAAATATAACTCCTTATGTTAAAAGTCGGCACGTACTGATATGTGGTTATGGATTAGGGCCTCAGCTATTAAATCCTTTAAGGTGTAACTGCTGTATTTGTACCACTTTCATACCACAGTCTGCTGACACAACGAAAAAAAAAGAACAAAAATGGTATTGGGCATTCCTAACTTTTCTATTTATAACTGGAGTATACTTGAATGCACGAACATCTCAGATTCCTACTTCAATAAATTAAGGCAAGAATATTTATACCAAACTTCACTGGAAAATTAATTACCTTTAGAGGTCCAATTAAGGTCTAAATTATTCCTGCTTGTCTGCAATATCAATGATCTTCATTTAGGTAGCAAATTTAATTTATAATATTTAAAACCATTGTGCTGGCATTTTTTTAAATGAGATGGCTAAATGCAGAAAAAATTATAGATGCCCTGAAAAATGTGCTCATTTATAAAACTGAGCTTATTAACCTTCATTAGATTCATTGCTTACGTGGTACGTCCATGGTCTCATACTGAGTTCTTATGAGATTTGTGAGAAAGAATGAATATGAAGAGGAGAACTTATGAGTAACTCCTGTGAGAAAGATGCCAACCTGCGAGTCTAAACCACAGTGGACCCCAAGGAACTCCCACTTACAGAGGACCATCCTCATGACAGACGTCAGTAGGAATGTTCTCTTATTAGCCCCTTATTCCAGGACTACTTATTTTTAATTTCAGAAACATGGACCTAACTGCATGAATGATTTATTTGTTTTTATTCTTTTTCTCATGAAGTACCTAGTGATAGATATAGGAAAATTCAATCGTTTTTTGCAGGGTTTAGTAGAAGGTTTTAGGTTTCTTTGTTTTTCCCTGCCTCCATTAAAGAGCAGATGATAGGACGCTGAATAATTGAGGAAGAGAGAAGCATTACAATGAAAATGTGTTGGGCACTTTCAACAGTGGAGTACAGAAAATAGCAGATTTTTCTGTCCTTAAATTCTTCATGCCATGGCAGTTTAAGTAGGAACTACAGTTTCTCTTTAAGAAAATAAATTAAAAGTCTTTCAAATCCCTTGAACCATCATCGAAACACCAGAAGATGGCCTATAATACAAATGTGAAGCCATTTACTCAAGGGATCCCCGGTTCGCAGCCAGATCACTTCCACACTGAGCTGTACATGATTTTTTTTTACCTTAGTAGTTGCTTATATATATACATTTCAAATATTTTTAACTGTAATGATTCATTACCATAATGTAAGAATATTTAATCAGAATATTTTCCAAGTCAAATGCAGATTGCAAACCCACATGCTGCAAAACTGGAGGGTTTTCAAGGACCTCACATTCTGTCAGGCTCACCCACTTAGTCTAATCATGCAAGTAACTAATGGGGTTAGTGTAAGAGGAAAATTCAGGCTGAGTATCCAGAAGGGAAAAACAATAATCTGGACAGTGGAGATGCACTGAGCCATGAAATTAGCCTCCCTGAGGGATGTGGAAGAAACAAGAAAATTCTAAAATACCAGAAAGTTGCTGTGAGGCAGAGAGCTAGATAGAGGGATCTGAGATCTCAGACAGGCACCCTCAGTCTCACTTCTGGAGTGATTTAACACTTTATTGCGATTGCTGTCCTGCCAGATAGGATCACCTCCAGAGCCGAATCAGAAGGCAAATGGGAGGTTTATCAACTTCAGTACCCAGCCTTACTTCCTAGGTTGAACAGCTGATAAAATGGGGTTAAGCTCCTGGGTCAGGTTTGCAGTCAGTGAATGTGATGTGTAGGCTCCTTCTGCTTTATGTCAAACCTTCTGCATAGTGTGGGGGAGGAGGGACAGGGGCAAGCTTAGGAAAAATAACACTCTAAACCTCCCTGGCAAGATTTGTCAGAGGACACCCATCAGAGCCCTGAAAGTTTTCATTTTTTTCTTCCATTTTTAACTCCTGCAAAAGCTTAAAACTACAAAAAGAATAGAGAGGAAAAAAATAGGCTGAGACACATCTCCAGAGACAGAGAAATAAAAATAGATTTAAATAAGCCAGGGTAAATAAAATTGTTAAAGGCAAATTCACACAGATTATCTTCCACCCACTTCTGGGCTGGTCCCCCATATTTAAAGACTTTCCTCCATCCCAAGTGCTCTGTTGATGGCTAGAACAACTATTCTTGGCTCTTTTTGCTTCCTTTACACACTTTATTGGGCAAGAAAAGCTGCCAAAAAGTGGGAGTTTTATGAAAGCAATCATAAAATGTTATGGGTAATGCTAAACAAATTATGTGTTACTCTACAAAAATGGCCCTTCTTTGGGTAAAAAACAACAGCTGCCTGAGAGAGATCAGGTTACCGTTCTCAAAGCAATGATAAAGCTACTATCAAGGGCTATAGCTGGCAACAGTGGAGGCTGTGGAAAGTCAACATTATTGAAGCTGCTTTCCTGACAGTCATTTCTGAAAGGCTAATAGTGATTTGGTATCTTGATGTCCCAACCTACAACATACATTTCCACACATAAATTAAGTCCAGTGTCCTACCCTGGGATTCAGAAGACCTCAGTTCATGGCTTGGTCTTGTTCCGTAGCTGCTGGGACCTGTACAAAGACTTTGTCCTTTTGGCCTATCAAGTTTATTACTGCTTTGCTAAGCAGGAACTACCCCTACTCTCCCCGCTGTATACTGTCTGGCATGACGGGACTAATTAATCAGGAACGCTACACAGTTACTATAAAAGATGTTAACAATATTTGGGCTGCTGGGCGTTATTATTTCTCCCCCCCCCCCGTGTTTTCTTGTTGCTGTTGTTTTTGTTTGTGTGTGTTATTCACGTATATTGCGGACAGTTTATAAAAATTTGGAGGTGAAATCCTTTGGTTGCCTCAAGTTCTGTTTCTCCGTATGCTAAGCTAAAAAATGCTTCCAGTCTGACTCACACAAGGAGTATCTAGTTCCTCAGCCCTTTGTGGTCCACGCATTAGCCATTTCTCCAAGTGTCACACAGATACACCCAATTCAGCAAATGTTGTTGTGGCACATCTACCACACAGCAGTATACACAATATGCGCCCATCTAAAGTATTCTCCAGTTACACCACGCAGCTGAAAAGGAGGGGACCTGGATTTAACTCTTCTCTTTGAGATGCAAATCCATTCTTCTTGAGAGTGCAATAACTGCTAATCAGCTGGCTAATGTGAGTTGGCATTTTCAATTTCTCCTGTAAAAACCTATTCCACATTGCACAAAAGACAGGAGGGAATGGGAGAGAGTGCAGCAGAGCCTGACTCCATGTTCTTGTGATAGGCACTCACCTGGAAACAGAGAAATGTGGGTCTCTATCTTCTCTAAAAGTACTGTTTATGCATTTCATTCCATGACTATTTAATGCAAAAGATATAAAATTAGGAGTCCATGAAGCATTAATTAATTTATAACCATTGTTCACTGGTTTTCCTCCTCTGAGAGTAGAACATTTTGTGCTCGGGAATATGAATGAGAAGTGCTGCTTCCCTACCCTCTCTCTGTTTCCTCTGCTTCCAGTTTTACCAGATCACAAGCTTTTACCTACACTTAACATTTCTTAGACCTTCAGAGCGCTTCCATGCTGGCTTATTTCAGGTTACCCTATAAAATCCAAGTGTGGAGAGCAAATAGCGCAATAGCATGGCAGATAAATCAAGGGAGTTTCCAAGGGCAATGCTTCTGGCAAGTGACTTTTTAGAAGCACCATAAAAAATTCTCAGTTCATCTTAGCAAATTTAGTATCTACCTGTGACGCTACTAAGCTGTAACAAGGAACACCTTTGTGGCATTCGTTCCCTTCAAGGTAATCCCTGCCATTGTTGCAAATTCTAAATGATTGACATGATAAACACTCACAAATTCTGAAAAGCAGGATTCACCATGAAATTCCAGAGCAAAGTTATGCTTTATTGGCATGATGCAAAGTGCAGAAATATACATTGCTGTCAGGATAAACAAACAGCTCAATCTTCCAAGCCTCTTCGCCTGACATTCGTGCAACCACATCTATTCAGTGTAATAGTCTGTCCTCCTTTTCTGGTAATTCTTTCTGGACTCTTACAAGAAAGGAAGATAATTTTATTATCTTTGCTCACTAGTTTGTATGTGTTCCTTCACCGTTAAGAGGGAGTTAGGACTGTTACCCTCATGAAAGTCGTATTTTAAGACATAGATCAAGACTTTAAGCCACTGAATGACTGTTGAGAGGGAGTTATAGTTCTGCCTCCAAAATTTGCCTTTGTAGATGAAGGTGTGATGCAAGGGCTATGTAAGGGACATGAATCCTTTGGTCTGAAAATATGAATATGATTTTGCTTTTATAGGTATAGTCAGATCTTTAGCTTTTGCTGTCCATACAAGGATGGAAGAAGCAGTAAATGAATGAATCTATTTGAAGTCTAGGAGCAACAAACAGTCAGGAATCAAGGTATTTGCTTATAAATTTCAGAAAGCCTCTATTCTATAGAATCACTCCTGTGGTGATTTTTTTTTCTGTTTTCTGTGTAGCATAAAGCAGCAGATGCTGTAGGCTCTATCTGTATTTTAACTCTGGAAAAGTTATTTTGAAATGTTCCTTTGTCTTATGTTATAGGGAAGAGATATTTATTTTTTATTACTGCCAGCTTCATTTCTGTTTCAAATTATTTGTTCTAATACGTTAGTAATTCAACAGGAGCCTATTTTGTGACATTAAACTTGTCGTGGAAAAGGAAGACCTCAGTCCCATGAAAAATTTGTGTGGTGAGAAATAAAACCTTTGGCAACTGGAGGGAAAAGTCCTTTCCTTGACATACTGCAGTGCTTGAGCCCTAGTCTCAAGCAAGAACAAAAATATCCCTTTGTCTTCATAAAAAGACGGGGATTTATTTTTTACTGCAAAGATTCATTTTTCACCCTTTCTTTGTGGATAACATAATTAGAAACACATGTATGCTCACTAATGATTTGCACACACTGGAAGAGCAGTTATATTAGTCAGTGAGCCGTTAGTTGCCGGTAGGTGTTCAGCTGCACTCATTATTATCTGCAATGCAATGAATCTGCAGGACCGTATATCGGTACAGACAAGTCATATGGCTATAGTTTCTTTCATACCAAACTTGTGAAACCGTCCTGGGTAAGCAGCTAATTCTTTAAGATCAATGTCAGAGAGAGGAAGAGAAAGTTAGGATAGAAAAATAGCTATAAATTAGCAAGCATGTGAGGAATACTAGGGAACATTGGGACAGACATCACCTTAAAAATGCTCTGTTGAAAACAACTGATCTGCACTGATTTTGTAAGCTACAGGGTTGTGCTGCTTGACCCTAATGAAAACATACCAGATTTTTCAAGTGTTGCAGGAACGAATTTATTATTTAAAACCACTACATTTCTTCAAAACAAGAGCTGAAATGAGATGTTAAAGATTTCTTTTAATGAGATATAAACCTCAGGTCTGCAGGTCTATTTTTTCTACCCACATAAATCAGGCTTATAATACAGAGAGAAGCTTGTATAGACATATTAGTCTTGGACAAACTGGACTTAAAAATAGAAGCAATAAATACAGTCCATGGAAATCAATATTGTGTAGAAGTCTACATATTTACCCAGGATCCTGGGTACTTTTTACAGCCCAGGCTGAGCCCCACACTCTTTCAGCTACAGTATTATTAATATTGTGTTAACACGGGGAAAACTATCTTAACTACAACTTAACAAGCAGTCCTACATTCCTCAGAAGCAACATTAGTGAGCAGGAATTTGCAATAGTTTTCTTTTCAGAAAGAGTTCTGAAACCTGATTAATACAGCCAGCCAGCCAGTTCTTCCTCCCACGTACATACTTGGGGTACGCTGAAGTGCTTTGCTTGATCTGCAGGAAAGCTTTCCTACTCTGAACATCCATTTATTTAAAAACTGCAGTTGCAGGAATTTCTAAGTATGATGTCATTTCAGAGAAACAAACCCATTTGACTTAGAAAACGTTACACAAATTTGAAAAAAAAACCTACAAAGTTTTTAAAAATGATAAAAAGAAACATTTGTCCTTTTCCAACTTTTTTAGTTTTTTTTTTTTTTTTTTTTTCATGGACAGAAATAAGTTAGCCCAATGTCTCAAGGTTAGCAACATTTACATTCAGGAATTCACACATATAATCCATAATGACAAAGAATTGTAGCGGAAACTGTCTCTATTAAGAGGAATTTAAAACACTAAACCCATATCCACTAAATAGTTCTGATTAATTTTTTAGATATTCTAAAGAGACTGTGAACCTCCTACTCATTTAAACTGAGGTGGATAAACCCCTCTAGCCAGCTCTGCTAGCAAAATCAGCGGTTAGAGGCCTAAATGCCTTTGAGGGTCCAGGGAAAAGTTCCCAAATATTGGAGAAAATCAGTTTCAGTTTCTTAAAATGTCATGATTTTAATAGTTCAATAAATGTCTTTTTTTTTTTTTTTTNCTAAGCAAGAGATATACTGCTCTTCCAGGACTCTTTTACACAATAATGAGTAAAAGAACTCAGAATGACACCCATATATCATAAATTCCCAGATAGGAATAAAAAAATTACCCCAAAAGCCTAAAAAATACATCATACACAAACAAAACCATAATATTGCTGGCAATATGAGACAAGAGGTGCATATAAAGATTCCCTACAGTGAGACTGAAATGATCTGTTAAATATTTTACTCTAATGTCTTTTTTAACATTATTTTTTAACATTTTTTTTTCAAGTTTTTGCACATTTGTCAGGGCTGAATTTGTTGCATTTTAAGAGAGCTGGCAAATATCAGCAACTGTGCTTATTCTGTTTGTTCTGTCTTGGCTCTGTTAAAAAGAAAATCTACTCCCTTTCTCCTCTATTAATTTCTCAGCAGCTATGAGCAAACTTTCAGTATTTTCACAGTGTATAGTTTACTTGTATAATTAGTTAAACTTTCTGAGTGGGAATGGAAGTATTAATGAAGCCTTGTGGCTCTTTCTGCAGACATAATTTGGAACAAATGCATTATTTTGTTACTGAATAATGAAGGAAATGGCTCATAATGCAGCACATACATTTCCATATGTATATGGGTGTGTGTGTTTGTGTGAGTGTATAAAACTTGTGGTATTAGAAGCTAATAACTGATAACAGAACCAAATTCTAATCTGGACAGTAATGCTCTGCCTACCTGATTTCCCCTGCATTTTGAATTTGAAATGCTATTCTCCACTCACTGTCCGTACACAGTTATGTAATGTGGATATGTTCTTTTAAATGGGTGGTATTTCAATTGAAGTTAAAGGGTTGTGGATGTTTATTTGCAAAAAACTTTTGTGCAGATATTTTCTTTCTACCATCACTCATGAGACTGGTGCGATTAACCTCTCTGAGGTCTGCAAACACTTTTGCATTTCTTAGAAAAAAAAATTTCCATGCAGCTCAGTGGAGGTAAGGAGGTTTTAAGGTAAAAGTCTTGTTTGACCATTGAAAAAAAAGTCTGCAGATGGAGAAAATGCTAGTGTAGCCATTCAAAAAAAACCCCAATGCAGTGTGTGCTGAGAAAGACCACCTAAGCACTTTCCAGAATACTCAGTTGTGAGTCCTAACATCAGAGATTCATTGCAGCCATTTTGTGGACAAAGTTACAAGAGCAAATCTTAAGACAATTCAGGGCTCTATCACTCTTCTGTCTTTCCCCTCCCTCCTTTTTCCAGCATGTTGGAATCAGACGCTGGTGAGATCTCAGCTGAGAATAGAATCAAGAGAGACATTCCCAGATTTGATTAGCTGCAGTCCAAACAGGGTAAGGACAGAAGGAGTTGGGTCACTTGTCTCAGTTTATATAGAAAATCAGAGTGAAAACTGGAAATAAAAGTCAGTTTAAGTCCAAATCAGTTTATAATCATTGGACAGTGCAGCTTCCCACGTGACAGCAGTGCAAGAGAGGAAATCGTGACATTCAATCTTCAAGCTGATAGTATGCCAGAGAGTTTAGTATTTGTTCATTTCAACATGCTACTTCTTTTATTGCCTCTTCTCCTTGTTACTTGTCAGAGAGACTAAGGCACATGGCCATACATGGGCCTTTTGAGATACTCCCTTCAGATGACACCAGTTGCATGTTACGACAAAAGCCAGCAGCCTGTGGAAATAACTTGCACCACTGTGTTGCTTTTCATGATGAGCGAAGACCCTCGATCCCAAATGTAGCTGAGCACTGGACTCCAGTGATGTCAGTTCTGAGGATACCGACCATAAATAATGAGGCTGAGGCCAGTTATTTATTCCACTTACCAAGTTTGCATCGATCAGAAGGTATAGATTTTGAGCTCCTACCTTTCCTTACAGTGGTGTTTTAAGGAATGATCCCTGAGCTAACTATACCGATATTTCTCAACTGCTAGGTCAAATAAGATGAGAGTCATAAGGCACTGGAAATATTATGAATCTATAACAGAAAGAAAACCTCATTCCCAAAGTATTCGTATCCTTCAGGGCCAAGTGCTCTCTGTAACCTCTCAGAAACAGAGTTAGCATTGTTACCATGGACACTTTCTATTCTCCCCTTAATAAGAAATAAATAAATCTGGAAACAAGTAGAAACAGAACTACATAACACTCTTTTCCCCTGTTCTTTCTGTTATGTTTTTTTTAAGTCATTGCCATTATTTCTATGTGAAACATGAAATAATCTCCCTCCCATCTTTTCCCATCAAATATAAATGAATGCTAGTTAAAAAGGGGAAGTATATTAACTCAGATTCAGTAGTTTAGTGAAAGAAAAATCTCTTACCCATGTTGAGCAACACTTCTAAAATATCCATATGCAACAGGTTAGAAGACCAAAGACCAAAGCAAGAGGAAAAAGAATCCTCAGGTTGCAAATTCATCTTCTGTGATGGCAAAAGGCAGGCTAGCCAGGCAAAAAAATCATGTTTGCTACATAAAAGCAACTTATTCATTTATAATGAAGAAGAGGAAACAACCACAGGAACAAACAACAACAAAACCAATAAACATGCAAATTCCTAACTCTGCCTTCAAAATATATTCAATTTTAAAACCTGTTTATCCTTCAGACCAGCTGAAGAAACAGGAGAGAGAAAGAAAAAAAAAGCGTAATCTCTAGCTTTAAGAAATTGCTTATGGAAAATGCTTAAGCTGATGAGACTATTGAGTGAACAAGATGATTTCATAATACAATTTGTGCCTGTTTGGTAATGACACTAAAGATATAGAATAAAAAACAAGGACAATCATTCTGCAATTCAAGCAAAGTCAAAGCTTATTTATTTATCTTTTTAAATGCTTTTTTGCTGGTGCCCGACTTCCTCCAGAAATTAGGTGGACTGAATGAAGCTGGACAGTGCAGACTTTTAGTCTGAGAAACATACACCACTTGCATCCTCTTCCAGTGGGTGTTCAATTTTTATCAAAGCTTTGAGGAAAGAGTTTCTGAAGTGTTTTCAAAAGGAAGCAGTTAACCAGTCTACAGACTGCTTTGTAGCTGGGAGTTATGAAGGCACCTTGGCCACTGGATGAGATACTAGGCAGAAGGTGAGAAAGTGAATATGATCTTTAAGCATGTATTGAAATAATAAAGATAGATCCAAATGGTACTTCTTCAAGGCTACAGAGAAAGTCGAGAGTCAAAGCTTTCTTTTGGCTGTTGAATGGGGTAGATCTGCTTTATGATATAGAAATCTCCAAAGGGTAGAGAGAGTAAGTTTAAGCATTTTTTTATTTGTCACTGTTTTTTGCAAATTCTGAAGTCTTTTGTGGTGTGGCAAATGTTTCAGTAGGAATTCACCCCATCTAAATGCAATTGCTTAATAGGCAAGCCACTTTCTGCTGATTGGTTAGAAACTGACCTGAGACATGGTGGGAGAGTCTTTTCACTGATGGTAGACAGCAAGTTTAAGATGTGACAGTCCATTTTCTGTAATGCCTTATCTTTTTCCAGTGACTACAACAGGAGCCTGTTGTACTAGACATCTTGCAGGCAGACAAGATGAAACCCCCACTCTTTTGCTCAGGCTGGAGATGATTCATCATGTCCAGCTGTAGCCAGACCTCCCTTTACTTCTCCTTTACTTGTGCCTGCTAAGACTTGCACCTGCTAAGGAAAACTTGTTGGGAGAAGGTGAAGCCCAAATGAAGAGAGCCGAAGGGAGGGTGAGTCCAGGTTTTATCACATTGCAATGGTTTGGTGTTCATGCACTGGCTGTGTTAGTGAAAGCTTCCCTGTGCTACTTGCATCCTTCCTCACCTTCAGTGGCTTCATGGTGATTTTCAGGAGGGAAATTCATACCCTCTTGGACTTGGTCAATGGCTCCAAGGATTGATGCAGAAGAGAGATTGCTATTGCTATGGTCTCAGGGAAGCCCCAGGAGCACAGATATAGGGTACTTTATAAGTCTGTCACGCTGAGGTAGAATCAGAAAGCTTGTTTAGGCTTTCTTACGGCTAGTAGCAGGCGACTTCTGGGTGAAACAAGCTGATACTGGGGGTAAATAAAATAACATGCTGGTTATCACTAGAGGCACTCAAGTGATGCCAATTAGAATCCTGAGTAAGAAAAACTGCAGCTAAGAAAAGTTGTGAGACTAATCCATAACTATTAAGCACCAACACAGATAATATGGGGGCAGATTATTTCTGATCTTTTCTGGGTATTCCCTGAGGCCAGCATTCCAAATTAAACTGTTTGCACTCCACAGAATATGTAGAGCTGAATCATTTGAAAGGATAGCTAGAGCGACTATCTACTTCAATATTTTATAATAGCTTTTCTATTAAAAGATAAGTAGAGAGGTCTGTGAGAAAGAATACAAAAGTAGAAATCATGCAGTCCTGGCTTTTAGACTTCATTCTTCCACTGACTTTTTTTTTCTTTGTTTTTAGGCAAATCACGTCAGTTGCACTTCTTAGTATCCCTAATTATAAACTCTAAAACTCACAAAAATAAGTGTTTTCCAGCTTTCCTCGTTTCAAATATCAGTTACTGACTGTAGAGTGCATTGAACTTAAAATGTTAACTATTATCTGGTCATAAATACCAGGTCTTAATATCGATTCACTGAAATGGTTACTTTACAGCTGTTATAAAAGTTAGTTTTATTAGCTGACCTTATCTCTCTGCTTTTGCTTTTGTGTATTCTCTTTCAACACCTGAGGTTCATTCAGTTACATTTAAATTACTTCATTTCTGTGTCTGAAAGCAGTTATTCAAAAGGTAGATTATCTTTGAGTTTACTGAATAAATATGCTTATATATTGCTGACAAGGCTTGACTCTTAAATTCTGTTTTTTAAGTTTTACATTGTACTGCAGAATTGTAGTCCTTGCAACAATCCGGCAAATACAGATTTCTGGGTTTGTTTTGCCAGACAATGTACTTTAAAAGGGGCTTATGCTTAAATCTGCTATTCACTCTACAGGCAGCTTAATGGATTGTTGACAGAGAATGTAGAGCTCAAGCAGGATGTGATAATACCAGGTGTTTTTTCACCTTTAGAAAGTTTATATAACTTTTATTTTCGTTTCATTCCTGGCTGTCATTTTAGCACAGTGCAGCAACAATAACCTTCATAGTAAAGGCTAGAATTAGCAGAGGAAAAAGGAGAAAGCAATTGTAGAATCAGAGCACACATTGGAGATATCAGTATGCTTCTTATGGCCAGAGGAGGTCAGATGTCTGCGACCAATTGCAATATGAAGGAAATTCAGATGATGGCTTATACTCCTCTCAGTCCCCAGGCCTGCAAACAGTCTTACTGATGTCTATAGTTAAGAATCGACTTTGGTTTAATAACTGAAGTTATTAAGTTTAACGTTTACCTTATGAAATTTCAGAAGATGCTCATTACAAAAGGAATAGTTGTATGGCTGGGCTAGACAGGGACACTCACAGAGAGGTAGACTGCTTTCTTGTCATAAGTCTGCCAGGGTTGTCATCCTGCTTTTTGTTTCGCCCCTTTGGTTTTGTGTCACTATTGCTTCAGTAGATCACTCTAGAGGAAAATTCCTAAACCTGCAGAGCCATCGTTAATCAGGAAAGGTTTATTTTGTGGGTGGCTGCATCTGCATATACATCTGCATATCGCATGCCACCACCTTCCAACACATTTGGTTCCTGTTCGCCTCCAAAGAGCCCCTGTAAGGATAAGGTGGCTGAAATGCAAAGCTATCCTTCCACTTCTAGATTTATGCAGACTGTCCCCTCAGATGATGCCCAAGGAAAAGGCCTGTATATTATCTAAAGAAACTCCTCACAATTATATTCTTTTTTCTCTGAATAAGATAGAAGGTGAGACAAAGGAATAGAGACAATCTGTCTGTCCACCTTCCTATGACATTTGCTCTCATCAATGATTTTTGAACTTCGTGGTCATTTCTCCATGCATTTTCCAGGTTTGTTACTAAATCATAATTACCTGAAATTGCCACAAGAGACACTCTAATACCACTAGAAAAATTATCATCTTACCCAGCAAGAGAAAAGTAGAGTACTGCAGCAGTAGTACAGAAACAGTTTTCCTTTGCTTGCTTATTTGATTTTGGGTGAAGACGGGAGAACATTTTTCGGAATTGATTATTGATAGGCTTTAATGTCAAGTGAATTTTTATATATATATTTATATATATATATATATTTAGTGGCCATTTTGCTTTCTTCAGCTCAGGTAACAAACACCTGAGAGCATATCTTGTACTCATTTTCTGTGCTTGGTGTTTCTTTGGAGAGCAAACTGACAGCTTGCAGCCTGCGCAATCAAACCAGTGCCTGTTAAAAAGGGAACTGCGCTATCTGTATATTACCTCTGGCATGCAACAAAATGCATCCAAGCCCACAAAGAATCAAAGACATTTTTCTCAAAATATTTATCATGACACTGGGATTTAATGTAATAACAAAGGTTGTCATTCACAGAAAGCTGCAAACCCACAGCTGGAAACAAGAGTTTGCTTTAAGAGAAGGAAGTTCGCTAGTTACTAAGAATGGAGCATCTCAGTCCTGGCCCCTCTTGCTTTATTTTTTTGCTCAAGTGTATTTGGATTCCAGAAAGTGGCTTCTACTGAAAAAATGAGACAAGAAGACACTGCAAGGCACAGGTTTGCAGCCATTCAAGTTGGAGAAAGGCCCTATTTATCTATCAATTATGAAAATGGACTGAAAACTTGAGCCTTTGTACTAAAATTAGTCCGCTGTATCCAATGTGGTCTTGAATTGACATCCAGGCCCAAATTAAAAAATGCCCACAGCCATGAGCAAAGTCCCGAAGTTCGTTGTATCTTAGGGTCACTTTGGTGGATGGGGGTCCTCTAGTGACACCAAATCAATCCAAGTGCTGGCTGCACTGTACAGCTTGCATTTAGGACTCCTCGTTAACATGGTCGGTCTGATTTCTACATTGGTCTATTGGGTTCAATTGCAGCTGGTATGATGTCGACCATTTTAACACTAGCTGGCGCTGAGAGGATGTTGAGAATTCAAGCCCACACACACAGGTTTATAAGTATCTTTGCAGTCACAGACTGTACTGTGTAGACACCAAGTTTTTTCCATTATCACTTTTCTCACTAAGGTCCAACTAAAGCCAACTTCTATTAATAGCCCTGTGAGCAAGCAGCACTATCCAGATATATCACTGGTAAATATGGGTGAAGATTTCACACAGTGGGGAGGTAAATTACAGGCAGCTATTTTTTTTTTTTTTTTAAATCCTGCTAGGAGATCTGTGAAATTACATTTTCGTTCTTGGATCTTTACATTATTGCAAAGAGACCTGAGAAAAGAGTAGAAAGAGGCATCTTACATTACCTGGGTTTAGGGTAGAGTCCTTGCAGCTTGGAAGCAAGATGAAGACAAGGAAAGATGGAATTCCAACCTTGTGGATGATTTGGAAGACAGATCAACTTGCTGACTTCATGTCAGCAGAAAACAGTGCAAGATGGATGACAAATCTCTTCTTTGCTGCTAAATTCCTCATTTATTGTCATTGTTTTAGCTAGTGGGAACCTCTGACTGGGAAAGCACTTCAGTGATGATTACTTGTATCTATATATATGGGTATACAGAAATGTACCTTTCCCCTGCTCCATAGAGTTGTTCCGAAGCAACTTGTAGTAAAAGATAATGTGCCCAGAATTTCCAGCTAATATTTATCCTCACTTCTACACCTCAAGTGGAGTTAGATAATTGAGATGCAAATGATATTATTCAAACATGGGTGGAATACAATAAAGGTCATGAAATCTCATACTTTGGAGATTTCAGGTATGTAACCTGTGTTGTCAGAAAGCAACTGTCTTCCTAATGTAAATTCAGTCAAAGTGCTTATGACTATATTTTCCTGGGTTTCTTGATATGTTATCAAGTGCTGCTGAGTTTCCTATTATTTGCCTTCATCGGGGTGCAAGACTCTCAGAGACCTCAGGGAGCAGATGTGATATTTGTAATTTTGTTCTGAACAATCTGGCTGTTTTGAAAATATTCACAGGAAAACACCAGCCACAACACCAGATGTGAATGTAGCAAAGCAGCATCTTGTGTTTACATTTTAATTTCTCCAGCTAGGAAGGCTGGAGTGCTTATGCACTGGGAACGCATAACACAGGCTGCATGCTCTAATAATCTATTACATTTACATGGTGCCACTCACCTCGCAGCGCTCTGCAAGCCTTCTGTGTAGAGGACCCACCCACTCCAAAACTGTGTCCCCCGCAGGTCTGTGATACAGCAGCCGTATATTAATTCTAAATAGTAATAACCTTAGTGTAGGAGTAAAGGGTAAATGAGAGCTGCATCTAACAGCAGCTGCTGAGAAGGCTTTAAGTTGGCAGGTCTCTAGGTGCATATGTGTGTGTGTGATTTTTACAGCTTTTGAACATCTGCAAGACTCGCTAACTTTATAGTGCTGCTGCAAACACCTCTAAATAATCATGTCCCAGGAATCTATATTCAAGGCACACAGAGTGGAAATCCCAGCTCATCTTCTGCTGTGGAAGTGGTGTTTTTCTGTTCTGTATGTTTGAGGGAGCCAAGTAATACGAAAGCAAGAAACAAACCCATCTGGCATTGTGGCAGCCCATTTAACTCGCTGCAGGCAGTAGGCAGGTAAAGGATCTGACTGAAATTCATGCCAGGTTTGAAGTGTGGCAGAGACGCTGCTCTCTATGACTGAAGGAAAGTATGACATTGCACAGAGCTCAAATCCCTGTATTTCCAACAGTGGTTTCAGGATAGCGCTTAGTGTCTTCAACATGCACAAATCTAGGAAGCAAAACCAGAAAACTCAAGTTGCCATTAATGGGATGCGGTGAAGGCAGAGGTATGTGCTAAGGGGCAAAGGAGCCAGAAAACAAGACTATATTGCCCTGCCAGGAGGTCTCAGCAAGTCACTGCGTTTGTCCTTTCGTGTTTGTGCAATTAGATGGGAGAGTATTCAGCTTTGGGGCTCACAATCAGTGTGTGGCTAGTAAAGCCAACGGCAGTGCAGTCAAAGATACAGAAGAGCTATTTATTCCTAAAAACCTTCTGGTGGCTGTAACAGAGACCTGGCTGTGACAGCTCCTGCTCTGAAACCCAAATGTACCACCAGGTGGGGAGAGGAGTGCAACCCTGAGCAGAGGAAAGACCTACGGGAAAGGGCAGAGATGTAACTGTACCCCTCTAAAGCCAATCTCGTAAATGCTGAGCAGGCCACCAACATCCTCATTTCATCCCGCTCTGCTCCACCTCAGTCTTGAGACCAAATTTTTCCCTTTTAGTGAAGACCTCTAATGACAAGGAATAAATTGAAAACCCTTCCTCCTGATTAAATCAATGAATTCTCACTGTGGCTGTTAGAATAAATGTTCAAGGAGCCATAGAGTGCTACGTCATTGAAAATAGGCTGAGTTTACATGGAATTGATTTGAGCCTGGTATTTTATGACTCCCGTGTGAACTTGATGTGGCCAAATTGGCTCTCTCTTAGGACACTTTATCAGGGACTCATATCTTTTGTCTAATTAACGGGACTCAGCACTAAAAGACACGACTGTATAAAGTATTTAATGTGCAAGCTGCAGTGGCAAAGGAACACTTTGCGATGTACTGCTGCTCAAGTGAGAGGCAGTGGTGGTTTTAAGAAAACCTCTCAGGAAATAAAAGAAAAAAAAGATCCTATCCTGGTTTTCCCGATATCATATCTATGTTTGGAAACTTCCTCCCTAAATCTTTAATGAAGGCAGAATGGTGTTTGAAAAACAGCTGGAGGACATTGATCTACACATTCCAATTTGTTTATGTATAAAACATGCATAAAGGATTAAATGCTGCTTAACGGTTTGTCTGCTTTCAGCTGCTTTCATGCCTCTGCTTTGCTATAGCACCAATCCATGTCAGAAGATACCCTAGGGGGCTTTTAAATAATAAATAGGTTCCTTTGGAGGATGTCTTTTTTTTTTTAATCTAATATTAATTGGCACACAAAATGGTAATTATACCTACTCTAGAAATATGCTGTGCCACTCATTCTTCCCTAGTTGATGGCATTTGCCCTGTCTCACAGTAGCTGTAGGAGCATGGCAGACCAGAACTAAGGCTGAAGGGTGACATCAGACTAAATTAAGTGCTCATGCATTTATGTATCAGCATAAAGCGATGCAAATGCATTTATAAGGTATGAATGATTTATCAGGAAGCTGTTTTGATGCCTTTCTGTTGCATGTGGCTAATATGGTGAACAAGTCAGTTCATTGATTCCAGTTCAGGATCTTGGTTTGTCTGTCATTATGAAGGGGCTGTTTCAAAAGCCTGAATTTTAAGTACTTTTCTTTTTATTTTTATTTTTTTTTAGCCCACAGAGGTTGGTTCACCTCTATCAGTCTGAATGATTTGTTAAGCAAGAAATATGACTGGCTCTGCTTACAAGCTAAATGCTGAAAATGATCTCTCCAAAATAATACGTTGCATTTCCCGCTCATCTAATCCTATTTTACACAGAGGCACACAAAATAGATTGGAGAGGCTGGTAATTTTAAAAGATAGGCAGCTGTCCATGCCACGGGAGGTCACAAGCACAAGCTGTGTAGAAAGAACCAAATAAGTCACCTGTCACTCAGCTCAGCGGTGGCAAAATTCTACTTCATGATGGTCTAAAATCCAAAACTTCAGCTTTTCTGCAGATATGCCACTGATAACTGACACCTCTGTGGCACAGCATAGCATGGGGATAAGTTTGTAGATAAGACCAAAACAGTTCTAGCAGAGATGTGAGCTTCAGTCTTGTATTGGATATGCAAGATTTCTTATCTCCCAATGATATATCTGTCTCCAGCATCCTTAGTTCACAAAGTGAGCCATGCCAAGTTTCACAATTGCATCCTATAACATAGAAAAGCAGCATATGGGCACATTCTTTATTCTTATCCCAACTGTCATCGTGACTCTAGGGTCTTTTAGGATCCAGTATCAGGCAGTAAGATCAGCAGAGTTAAAACTGAGCACTCTAATATCTCTAATGCGATATGTGCTGGCAACACAAGTAGTCTAGGCCCTTATCATAATGATCCATCATAACTCGCACCAGCACACTCCTAGAGAAACTTCCAAGGAATCAAGAGCATAAAGAGTTAAAAAAACCATTCATTTAACATTCTGTGTTGCTTTCCTATTGAGGACAGACAAATGCTCTTTTTGTTTATACTGCTGCTAGAAAAAGTCACAGAATACTTTAGGAGAAAGGTCTTCTGGGATATATTCCCCCAGGTATAAATGTAAGAGTGGAAAACCGGTGAAAACCATGGACTGCAAGAAAGATTTGCTAATGAAATCCCCAGAAAATCCCAGCACCAGGCCAGACTTCGCTTGACTCAAAGCGAAACGAACTCAACTGATCAGATGTGCTGTCAAGCATTCAAGTTACCCACACAATGGAAACAAATGCTTACCACTGATCAAGTGACAGCAGCTTACAGAACAAATCTTTCCTCTTCAACCCTGTTTCTTGTTTCCATTTTAATGTTTTTCCTAGCTAGTTTTAGCCAAAACCGTCTTTGTTTTCATTAATTAGCAGAAAAAATGCATGTACATCCTGTCAAACTCTGTGACCAAAAAGTAAATTTAAGGGACATAAAGGAAGAAAAAGGAAATCTAAAATTCCAAAGGGACAAGCAAGTTGGGTGTTTGACTTGGTAAACATAAATTGGTGTATTGACTTCACTAGAATTACAGGGGCATATGCAAGAAAGATGTTGATTGAATCTACACATCTTTTAAAGCCTTATTGGGCCTCCCACTACCAAATGCCACCTAACAAACTAGGCAGAGAAATAAAATTGTTTATCTAATTTCAACACAAAGTTTGTAGAGGAACTTGGAGCTCAGGTCTTCCCAACCCCACAGCCCATCACCTTGTTTCATAAAGGTTTTGCCTATACAAAAAACAGCTCACAGTATTATGTCTGGGTCAGAAAGGCACCTGAATATTTTGGTTATCATTCTCTACTAAATGATTAATTGTAAAGGAGTGCTAGTTCCTTTCCTATGGAAAGATGATGGGTGTCAATGCTTTCTCATTTATACGATGAGATAATAGAACAGATTATGTTGGAGGGGACCTTAAAGATCAGCTAGTTCCAACCCCCCTGCCATGGGCAGGGACACCTCCCACTAGACCAGATTGCTCAAAGCCACATCCAGCCTGGCCTTGAACACCTCCAGGGATGGGGCATCCATAACTTTTTTGGGCAACTTGTTCCAGTGCCTTACCAGCCTTATAGTGAAAAATTTCTTCCTAGTACCTAATCTACCCTCTTCCAGTTTGAAGCCATTCCCCCTCGTCCTATCACTACATGCCCTTGCAAAAAGTCCCTTCCCAGCTTTCCTGTGGGCCCCCTTCAAGTACTGGAAGACCGCAATAAAGTCTCCCTGGAGCCTTCTCTTCTCCAGACTGAACAACCCCAACTCTTGCAGCCTGTCTTTGTAGGAGAGGTGCACCAGCCCTCTGATCATCTTTGTGACCCTCCTCCGGATTCACTCCAGCAGGTCCATTTCCTTCTTATGTTAAGGGCTCCAGAGCTGGATGCAGTAGTCCAGGTGGGGTCTCACCAGAGCAAAGGGGCAGAATCACCTCCCTTGACCTGCTGGCCACACTTCTGATGCAGTCCAGGATGTTGTTGGCTTTCTGGGCTGCGATCTCACATTGCCAGCTCATGTTGAGCTTCTCATCAATCAGCATCCCCAGGTCCTTCTCAGGGCTGCTCTCGATCTATTCCCCGCCAAGCCTGTATTTGTGCTTGGGATTGCCCTGACCTAGATATAGGACCTTGCACTTGGCCTTATTGAACTTCATGAGGTTGACATGGGCCCACCTCTCAAGCCTGTCCAGGTGCCTCTGGATGGCATCCCTTCCCTCCAGCGTGTCTGTGTCACCACACAGCTTAGTATCATTGGCAAACTTGCTGAGGGTGCACTCGATCCCACTGTCCATGTTGCTAAACAAAGACGTTGAACACCATGGGTCCCAGTACCAACCCCTGAGGAACACCCCTTGTAACTGGTCTCCACTTGGACATTGAGCCATTGACCACAACTCTTTGAGTGCAACCATCCAGCCAGTTCCTTATCCACTGAGTGGTTCATCTGTCAAATCCATGTCTCTCCAATTTAGAGTCCAGGATATTATGCAGGACAGTGTCCAACACTTTGCACAAGTCCAGGTATATGATGTCAGTTGCTTTTCCCTTGTCCACTGCTGCTGTAACACCCTTGTAGAAGGCCACCAAATTTGTCAGGCATGACTTGTCCTTGGTGAAGCCATGTTAGCTGCTACCAATGATCTCCTCTTTTTCCATGTGCCTTAGCAGTGTCTCTAGGAGGATCTGCTGCATGATCTTGCTGGGAAGAGGTGAGACTGACTGGCCTGTAGTTCCCTGGGTCTTTCTTTTTTCCCTTTATGAAAATAGGGGTTATGTTTCCCCTTTTCTAGTCAGCAGGAATCTCACCAGACTGCCACGACTTCTCAAATATGATGGACAGTGGCTTAGGAACTTCATCTGCGAGTTCCCTCAGGACCTGCAGATGTATCTCATCAGGTCCCACGGACTTGTGCACCTTCAGGTTACTCAGGTTGTCTTGTACTTGATCTTCACCTACAGCGGGAGGTTCTTCATTCTCGCAGTCCTTGCCTTTGCTTTCTGCATCATGGGTACTGAGGCTGCAGTCTTTGCCAGTGAAGACTGAGGCAAAAAAGTCATTGAGTACCTTGGCTTTGTCTCTATCCTGGGTGACCCACTCTTCCATTTCCTTCCAGTGAGGGCCTACATCTTCCCTCATCTTTCTTTACTTGCTGACATACTTATAGAAGGATTTTTTGTTTGTCTTGATGTCCCTGGCCAGATTTAATTCAATCTGGGCTTTAGCTTGCCTAATCTGATCCCTGGCTGCTCAAACAATTTCTCAGTATTTCTCCCAGGCTACCCGCCCCTGTTTCCACCCCCTATAGGCCGCCTGTTTACTTTTGAACATGTCCAGGAGCTCTTTGTTCATCCATGCAGGCCTCCTGGCTTTTCTGCCTGCCTTGTTTATTGGGATGCATCGTTTGTGAGCTTGGGGGAGGTAATCCTTGAATATTAACCAGCTTTCTTGGTCCCTTCTTCTCTTAGTGAAGATGCATTCATAACTAAGCCACAGAGAGATATTTTGGTGACCACAGTACATGCTTCCTCACCCTTCCAACCCTCTGTACCCACCTCTTTCAAGATACAAGCCCCATGCCCATCCCTGCCTGAGGATCTTTCAACCCTGTGGTCTTTAGTTTGCATCCATGCACATTTCTCGCACCTCGCCTTCATAGTGTCTGAATTCAGTGCTGGTTCACACAACCTCATACAGCTGTTCCTTGACTCCAGCCCTCGCTACCCCTTGGGCACAGTTCCGATAGGTCTTTTGCTCTACCTGTCAACCTTCAGCAGATGCTTAGGTCACCTAGGTACATATGTTTAGGAACCTGAATCCATCCTATGAAAGAAATTATCAAAGAAACTTAGGATTGTTTCATCAATGTTATCTTCTGAGGGATATCAGGTTCTTACACAAAAAACATTGCAAATTTCACCCTGAGGTCTGTCCCAGCCTAAGTTTTATACTCTGGTAGGCATTGAATCTTTTCCTATGTTCATTTGAAAAATAAAACAAAATCGTTATCTTTTTTTTTTTCTTCTTTTCAATGTACTAAATATAGATGTATAAACAAAATCCTCAGCTCGATAAAGATAGCAGCAAACAGATGGCATAAAAAACAAAGCATTTAGCAAGCTCTGAGACAGGCTGTACCCATATACACTTTGTATTACAGCTTGTTGCCAGCTAATATATTTCCACAACAGTTAAAATCTCACTCAACCTTGTAAATTGTCTCACTTTATTAGTGAATAAATATTACAAATAGGTCTCTGTGACTCTTCTATGAAATCTGTGGGGTTTTTTTGTCCTAAAATATTTACATTTTATTTTATGGGCAAGTGATTTCCTGTTTTCAAAACACTTTGCTGGATGCCTCCTCTTCCTGACGCATGCATTCATCCAGTATGCACGCTTTTTAGACCTAAGAATGAGGGCTCTAGAGTTGCTGAGGTAGCAGATGTTTTCCAGTCTGACTCTCTTCTGCCAGACAAATATCGTTATCCAGAGTACATTTGGGATTAGATGAGGGAGAAAGAATTCCTTCTAGGCTTTCCAGAACTGCTGAGCTAAATTCTTCTATTCACCAACTAAATTAGCTACTCTTTTCTTTGTGCAAGGCAGATGAAACTGGTGTTCAGAGAAAGGTCTAGTTCTCTAGGACTGTATTAAAAAAAAAACTAGCTTGACATTTTAATGCATTTTTTTTAATTAAAAAAAATTACATTCGCATTGTGAATGTTTAATATTTTAACTTTCCACATTTTAATTAATGGAAGTTAAAAGCAAAACCCTCAAGATCTTTATAATAAAAAACAATCAGTTTTTTTTTTAATATACATATCACAGGTTTTGCTATTTCCTGCTTATTCTCCTCCCAGCCCATTCTCTGTGGTAAAATGGGAAACATTTCAGTAAGAGAGGAAGGAAAAAAAGCAGGAAAGCACTGAGGAGAACTGAAAGCCAAAAAAGTGAAAATTGGAAAACTGGAAATATACTCTGTGTATTTGATATACAAAAATATTAACATTTCTTTTTTAAAATTTATGGAAAAAAAAGAGAACATGTGAAACATCGATACTTATTTAAACATGTCCTTTTTTTTTCTCAGAAAGCTCCAGGAGCTTAGAAAAGGCTGCTAGTATGCCATTATTTAAAAATGTAAATGGAATGACTTGCATAATTACAGGTCTGTCAGGTTCACATTGATCTTGGGCAAAATACCTGAACAGTGGTACAAGACTCAATAAAGAATTAACAAAAGTTGAAATAATTAATACCAATGAACAGTTTTATGAAAAATAGATGTGATACCCTTCTATGATATTATGAGTCCCATTAATAAATGCAGCAGATTTGGGTAAGGCATTTCACTTGGTACCATGCAACCACTTATTTAAGAACAAGGTACAATCAACACAGCATGTGTTCAGCGGATATGCAATGGGGTAATTTATATTTCTGAATGATTATAGCATTCATCATTAAATGCAGTAAAATAACATAACAAAGGATTGGGAACACTGGGTCAGCCCAGCAGTCCATACAGCCCAGTGTCTTCTGCCAAACAGCAGTCAGGAGCAAACAACCCAGCTCCTCCTGGGCCTGCATGACTCTGCAGGACTAATTTTTGGATCACTATAAACGACATTTTTTAAACAGTGACTTGTGAGCAAACATAAATCTATCACTGACACAGTGCAGATAATGTAAAGATTAGGGGATTGGTGAATTATTCAGTGGACACATTTTTAATACATGAAGTTTAGAAAAGGAGTACAACAAATCCTGTGTTTCAGTACGGCCACATCTGAAACCACACATCTGGGAACAAAGCTGTTCCTGTGCATGGGATTGCAAGCTTTGCCTCAGAAAAATAGTTTGTGGGACAGGCTTTGAGTTTTTGGTGGCAATGAAATGAACATGAGGTATCAATGAAATGCCACAGCCAAAAGATATAGTAAGATGTGAAGCTAAAGACAAAACACGAGTTGAGAAAGAGTATCCATACTATGGTGTAAGTGGAATCCTATGACAAACCTCGAGTTGAAATTCAAGGATACTGAAAAATTGAAGAATGAGTTTGTGGGAAGATGAGCCTTATGGTGAAAGATGCAAAGGACTCAGTAGTGTATTTAACAGTATATTTAAGAGATCCATATTGTGTAATAGAGTCACCACCACTGGTAATTCTAAAGCCCAGATTGTATTTTTTTTCCTTTGAAAGTTATATTCTCCTACAGATAGGAGTTAAATCTGGATGCTTCCTCAATGTTAAGGCAAGATAAAGTCATTATATGCTTATTATATGTATGCTTTATGAAATGGATATTGGCATTTAAAAGCCAAGTCTACGTTTTTAAAATTTTGTTATATTTCTTTACCCTGTTCTGATAATTAGCTGATACCTTGCAGCAGAAAGGGAAGGAGTGAAAAAGAAAAGTAATGGAGGTGATGTCAGATGGGAAGTTGGTCTGAAGGGAAGAGAAAGGGAAGAAACTTAACTTTTTTTCCCAAATCTTACCTAAACTGTACAATTGTACACTTTTTATTTTTTGACATGTACATAGTAAAAGCCATTTCCCTTCTCCCTCTTCTCACACAGACCTAACTTGCACAAACACATGCATTCACTGCCTTCTTCAGGACTAAAGTGCTCCTCATTAATCTCTAGCTTTTTGGAGGTTATCGCTTTATCTTTTTCTTGCTTATCTTCATTCTGGAACTCAATTATAATGACCACATTGGCATGCCATGAATCACACAGGCAGAACACAAATCAATGTAACTGGTACACTTATTTATAGTAGATGTTACAGAGAATAGAGCTAGTGAAAATCCATGAACAATTTCCAAAAAGGGGTTGGGGAGAAGAGAGAGAGAGTGTCACATTTTCCTTCTAGACATCCTTTTCCCACTATGGGAAATTGCTATAATAATCTTTTCTTAGGCTTAAGATTAAACTAAAGTCCTTTACAGTGCATTGCCTAGGGGTCGCTTTTGACGCAAAATAGTTAATAATGATAATAGTAATAATAATAATGCTTAATTAAGTATTGGATGGGATTGATTTCAGATGAGATAGGAGAATTCAAGTCTCAAATCAAAAATGTCCTTGAAATGCTGCTCAAGAGTAAGCACACCTATAGTCCCTTTGGATAACATTGGTGCAACACAGACGATCTAAGTTACAAAAGCATTTCAGGATCGATTACTACTGGATGAGAGATGAACCCAAAGAACTGCTTCACATTAAGATCAGACTTTGTCCCTTCACTGGAATGGTTCTGAACAGCCCCAGTGAAGTTGATAATATACTCTTCCAGCATAAGACCACGTTTTATTACTTTGCTGAGTGAGATGCCAACACCATTAGTCGAGCAGAAGTACGGTTTTCAAAAGGAAAGCTGAGTTGATAAAATAGATAAATTATTTCCCTTCTTATTCTCTCACCTGCTGGAACAGTGGGAGAATTTTTGAACCAAAAAATTGTTGACATTTTTACTTTTATGTGTAGAAAATGAATTTTATTTGTAAAAAGTGATTTTTAAATCTTTTAATTTGGGTGGTAAAAAAAAAAATAAAAATCCCTCTGTGCACTCAGAAACCCAGCCTAACTTTTCCAAGAATCAACGAAACACTTTTATTACATTCCTCAAGTCTCCTTTAAAATAATTGATTAGACAATAAACATAAAAAGTACATTAATTATAATGTGAGAAAAATTTTACCTCAACCTCCAACTTGACACATTTTTCTTCCACAAAAGCTGCTAAATTGCTATGAAACAATTTGATACTCCTTGTAATAAATTTCTAAACCTAAGCCGTGCAGATATAAATTGACAAATTTAACTGCATTTATATTAAAGCAATTTTCTGCCCATCAGAGAGATGAGAAAATTAATATGTAAAGCATTAACTTACAGTCAGAAACACTGTGCATTACAACTGAAATAAGGATTTTTTTGATGTTATCACTTACATTTTATTGCTTTCTCAAAAGGAAAATGCTTACCAAAAATTACAATCACTGCGTTTAAAGGAGGCTCATTAAAAGAATATATACTTTGAGGAAAATCATCCATGAATTATGGGGCAGTGATGTTTACAAATCCTTAATCTTTCTTTTTGTTTTTATTTGTTTCACTAGCCTGCAAGCAGCGCATTACTTTTCCAGTGCAGCAGTCAGCAAACATTAGTACTCAGTGTAGTATTAATGCTCTGTCGCGACCCTTGCTGTTCACCAAAATAAAGCTGACTTGGAGAAATTAAACATATTATTTTAGAAGTCTGACATGTTCACCTTTTCTGCATAAAAAGCAGGTTTGTTCCTTCTCTTTGCCAACCCTCCCTCAGCCTTCATCCCTTCTCCATGCCATGGCATTCTCGTTGGCCTTTAGCTTTCTCTTGGGTCTCGTGCATGTGGCAGCACCTTCCTTAGGAGCTTGATGTGACTCTTGATGAACCAGAAGCCCCTTGCCCTGAGCGTCCACCAGCCTAGCTTAGGTGCCAGGGCTGCAACTCTAGATCATGATAGCTTTCTTACCCTGTTTCACTCATTAGTAAAGATCCATCCTTTCCTGGCCTTGCTCACTACGCACCTGCCCTCCTTCCAGTTTTTGTAGCCACTTCAGCGTGGTGCCAGTGAAGCAGGCACCCATTGGGGAGGTAGGCAGGGTACTCCATCCTTCCCAGGAACCAATTTTAAATTGGTTCCATGTGTATTAAAGCTGCCCCTAGGTTTACTTGCAACCCAATCTAATCAGAAGTCTAGAGCCACAACGACTTCCCTGAACTCTGGTTATCCTCTCTATGAAGGCAACTTCTCATCCTTATGTCCTCTCACCCTGCTGCCTGCTCTGTCAGTGGTGACCCTCTTCTCTCCCTTGTGGAAAATCCACCTCATCCTGCTCAACTGCTGTCTTATCTGTCCAAACCAGAAAGGAAATGAATGTTTTAAAATCTTTGGGATCACACTCATTGCTCTGCTATGAAATATGCTTGCAGCTAGTCAGCATTAATCTTCACTGTCAAGTGTCTTCCCTTCTCCACCTCCACTTTGTTTATGCTAGATACTACTCCCTGCCTTTTAACTACAAACTCTCTAAGACAGAAGCAGTCACCAACTACAGAACAGATGGCATTCTACAATATGAAGGGGCAGTATGTCACTGAATATCTTCAAAGGTATAAGAACAAGTTGCCACCTTTTCTTCTCATCTCTCCAGGTGGATGTTGCTTCTTTGAGGTGGTTATTTTCCCTCCATGCAGCACCCAGATGTTCTGCACAGCAGATGAATCATAGAATGATGTGGCTTGGAAGGGACCTTTAAAGATCAGCTAATCCAACCCCTGTGGAATGTGCAGAGACATCTGTCAATAGATCAGGTTGCTCAAAGGCCCATCCAATCTGACTTTGAACGATTCCAATGATGAGGCATCCACAACTTATCTGGGCAACCTGTTCCGGTGTCTCACCACCATCATCATAAAAAAATTCTTCCTTATACCAAATCTAAATCTACCCTCTTTCACTTAAAAACCATTTCCCCTTGTCCTGTCACTGCAGACCCTAGTAAAAAGTCTTTCTCGATCTTTCTTATAAGCCCCCTTTGTATATTGAAAGGCTGCAATAAGGTCTCCAAGGAGTAGGAGGTCTTTGTGGCCAATCTCTTTGCAACCAATGGCCACAGAGGATAGACAGCAAGAAGATATATGCCTCTCCTCCCATCACCAATGGCTAAGATTTGAGATTAGTCTGTACAAGTAAGCCTTTTCATACGAAACAAGAAGACTAGGCTCGAAAAAGGTGGATAGGTGGAAATCTAGGCACTATCATGGAATAACAGCTCATTTGCTTTTAAGTAATTTCTTGGACATTTTTGCCTTTCTTGCAATGATACAAAATTTCTATCTCAGTCTGGCAAATTAGACTAAGGAATAGTATTGTAAAATAAGGAAAAGTTGTGTACTATTCCTTAGTCTTATACCATTTACATAGTGCTTTCTTAGCTAGTAAAATATGCAAAATATACCACTTATTTTAACATCAAGCTTTAGTTCTAAAACATACAGCCGTAGGCTGAGTCTCACCTTGTTGTTTGCAGCCTGATTAATGAACTCCCGGTTTTCCATTTACAGATTATAAAGCCACTGCACTGTCCAAGCGTGCGCATTCTTTATTGAAGGGTTTAATGGAAAAAAACCCAACATGATGTATTTCAATCTGTCACAAGGGCCACTTTGACATACTCACTTTCTCACGAAAATACGCCTTGGCACAAAGGTAAATTAGCAAGCCTGGAAATAGTGGTGGGAAACGTTTTTTTGCACTGATCAGCTGGGGCATTGATCTACCTTAGGGTGAGGGGAATGGGGGTTCCAGCAGGGTTAAGTGAAGCACTTTCTTTTTTTTTTTTTTCTGGAAGGACTGGACAGAATAAGATGAATAGAGAAGGAATTACAAATGTGTATTGTCCTGTTCCTCATGACTTTGAAATACTACAACTCTGTCCAAATCTATGTTCTCTTCTGTTGTAACACCTGGACACTGAAAAGTACAAACCAGAATGGTCTTTCTCTTTTTTTTCTGGTGCTTGGGGGTACATAGTCTTGGACTAGCCTTTGGAAAGATGGAAATGTCCTGGGATTCACATGTTTTTCCTGTCCTTGGGACATTTTCTTGGGTACATTTTTTGCAGATACATAACGTTACACATGCCTTTGAGGTTCTCTTGGGTCTATTTCAACACGCTTGAAGTAAAAGCAATGGTCTTGTCTTTTTTTTTTTTTTTT